>OW240912.1:190594597-190848847 GCA_933207985.1 Pelobates cultripes
GAACAAACAAAGGCTGAATGTCAGTGTTTGTTTGTTCAGTTTATTACAAGGAGAGAGCTAACAGCTCACAGCTCCCTCCTTGTAATATGTAAAAATAGAAGTGCTGGGGAGCTGTGCTCCCCACCACTTACTAAACGCCCATGTCCCTGGTCAATATGACCCCCTTATTAGCATAAGGGAGGTTAAAATCTTCTGAATGTCTACTAAACAGTATCTAAAGGAAAAAGACTACCTCTCCAATAAAATGCCCCATGATGTCGCATTTATAAAAATAATTAAAGGGGGGGACATAGTGTGTCCCCCAAGCCACCACCTGTTCCCCGCGAGTGGTGGCTACTAAACTAAACAGAGGACTTAGGGTCCCCCTCCTGCCCCATCCGCAAACAGAGAGTGGGGGCCCTAAGAGACAAAGGGGGGGGCTATTGACTCCCCCCTGGCCCCCACCTATGAGCGGCAAGTGGGGGCCCTAAGTAACAAGAGGGAGAGGGGCCTATTTTCTCATCCCACCTGGCCCCCACCCACAAGCAGCAGATGGGGCCCTAAATAACAATGGGGGGAGGACCTATTGTCCCCTTCTGGCCCCCACCCATGAGCAGTGGATGGGGGCCCTAAGTTACAATGAGGGGATACCTATTGTCACATTCCCCCCATCCCCCACCCGTGAGCAGCGGGCGAGGGCTCTAACTGACAATTGGTAGAGGACCTACTGTGTCCCCCACCCCGGCCCACACCCATGAGTGGCTGGTGGGGCCCAAGTTAGAAAAGGATGAAGGACATATTATCCTCCCCAGCCCCCATCCATGGGTGACAATTGGGGGCTAAATGGTTAAGTAACCCTGCCCCCCCCAAGGTGACTAGGGACCCGAAGCCCCTAGTCACCCCCCCAAAAATTAAATAAATATAAAATAAAATAAAACCCTACCTACGTCCCTGGGGGGGACAATATGACCTCCCCCAATGGTCATTTAGGGCCCCCACACATTGCTTATGGGTGTGGGCCAGGGATGATGGAACAATAGATGCCCCCATTGTCATTTAGGGCCCCCACCCTCCGCTCATAGGAGGGGGCCAGGGGGACGACAATAGGTCTTCCCCCCATTGTATTTTAGGGCCCCTACACTCATAAGTGGGGGAAGGGGGGGCAGTAGGGTTAGGTTAGTAGCCCCCACTCACGGGGCACAGGTGGGGGCTTGGGGAGACACTATGTCCCCCCCTTGTTAATTAATTGCTTAGGTGCCCAACCATGCACACTTTATTGGAAGGAGTTCTTTAGTACTGTTTAGTAGACATGCCCCTACTAAAGGCATAGCAAGTAGGGGCAGAAGGGAGATGTTAAACTCCCTTTTTTACTAATACTAAATAATCTTTACTTAGTATTAGTAAGCTTGGCTGAAAGAACAATTTTGGACAAATTATACTCATTCTGTTAGGATAACATTTGGTAGTTTCATTGGCATTCGAAGAGCGAATGAAGCAACACAAGATCATGGAGGAAAGGGTGAGTACAGTGGCATAGCTAGAGCTTTTGCTGCCCGGGGCTGCCCCTGTGTTTGCCACCCTTATCTCGACCATGTCATGTCTGGTGCAGTCGCGTATGTCCGTGGCTGCACCAGACATACCTCTTTTAAGTACTCAATGCCCCTAGCCCAACACAGTTTACAACCTTTTCAAGCTTTTTTTAAGATATAAACCCAATAAATACATGCATGAAAAATTCATGCATGTAATTCATTGGGGGCATATCAACTAAACAGTGATTTCATGGGGGTGGGATTGTCCATTTGGGCAGAGTGTTCCTTTAAATAATTATTGTTACTGAAGCGCTTCAGTATATTTAACTTTTTATTGGTGTGAAAAGAAACACTTAGGAGTGAAATGCAGCTTATTGAACTTAATATTTTTTACACATTTAAAAAATATATACTTTTATTTTTTGGGAGGGTGTGTGTGGAAGATGCAGGGATGTAGTGGGATCTGTGGAGGAAGGGGGACGGTGCAGTTGAGAAGGGTTATGTGCAGGGGAAGGAGGGGGACTGTCAGGGTGCTGGGGAGGCAGGTAGAGAAGGAATCTGTAAAAGTTCAGGGAAGGGAGGGGGGAGAGGGATGTGTGCAGGGGAGGCAGGGGGAGAGGGGATCTGTGCAAAGAGGGGGGCTGTCAGGCAGGTAGCGGATTCAGAGCCTGATCTTGGGAGGGGCACTTGTAGATTACTTTTAATTTTATTTATTTTTAATAAATATTTATTGATTTTTTCAAATATAAAAAGAACACATACAGTTACATAATATCAAAAATACAATATTTGACATCCCAACGTCTCTACAGATCCCAGTACTTTTATTGTTCAAGTCCCTTTGGTCAGTCTATTTTAAGACTCAATGATTCTAAAATATTGACAAACAAGACAAAAAGGACAAGACTTAACACGATGGTCTCTAATCATTGTGAAATACAAAAAGGGCTTCACACTACCGATATTTATAATGCACATCATACTTATAAACCCCACTTTATATTTTAAACTTTTAGCACGAGGACCCATTGAGGAGGGAGAGATGGGGGGGGAAGGAAGAAGGAGGGGGAACAGCCAAAGACACAATGAGATACGGATGTGAATCTATTCAGGGATCCTCTCTTTTGTTTTTAAGATATATATATACAGTTTAAACTTCTTGAATAAAATTATTCCATATATTCCATCCATATTTGATTATAGGCAGGGGCTCTCTCTTCATCTTTAATTGGAAGGAGATTTGAGTTTTTAATGTTCCCCACTCACTCTGCTTCCAAAGTTTTACAATACACTTTTTTGCTGCTATCAAAATATGTGTTGTTATATATCTATCTTTCTGCAACAATTTATGCCAGTCAAGATGTAATAGCGCTATTTTGTGAGAGAAAATCATGGAGGCACTCGTGAGGATCTCTAATATGTTATATGTTAATTCGCAAAAGCATTTTAATTTCTGACAGTTCCAGCAGATATGAGTATAAGAGCCTGCTGAGTGGTTACAACGCCAGCAGAGAGAGGGATATGTAGGACCATCTTATTTATTTTCTTTGGAACCAAATGCCATCTAGTTAGTATCTTATACTGTAACTCTATAAGATTAAGGCAGTGTATACATTTCTTAACTTCTGGTATAATCTTATGCCAATCCGAAATTCTAATCTCTGTTTCAAGGTCGCCTTTCCAATTATTTATTATATTTATAAATGGGTCTGTCATAAATATATCTTCATCATCAAAAATTGTACTTTTCATCAAAGTTCTAATATTATCTCAATATTTCAATAAACATTCCAATCCCTTGATTTCATTATCTTTCTTACTTATGAATTTTATCAGATAGCTTTTAATTCTAAGATAGCGGAAGACTTCTTTTGGGGGAATATAGAATTTAAGAGCTATTTCATGAAAAGATTTTATAGGACCATTTAAGACAGGGGTCCTCAAACTCCGGCCCCCCAGATGTTGCTGAACTACAACTCCCATGATTCTTTGAACTACATAGATAGCCAGAGAATCATGGGAGTTGTAGTTCAGCAACATCTGGGGGGGCCAGAGTTTGAGGACCCCTTATTTAAGATATCAGTCCAAACACTTATGCCATTCATTTTACATGTATAAAGATTGATTTCCTCCATGTTATATTCTAGAAGGTTTATACTGCTCTTACATCGAATAGTATTATCCCATGTCAAATTGTATTCTATCTTGAATCTAGACCAGAACTTTAGAATTTGATAAGTAAAATAGTTTTTCCCATCATTATTACCTATAGATCTGTCCATACCCAATCTTTTGGGATCAATCCATAATAAAGAGGAAAGGTCCAATATTTCCAGCATGAATCTTTCAATATTATACCAAGACTCATTAGATTCTGTTTTAATAAAGAGAAAAGAATAGCGGCGTCATGATATTTTTTAATATTAGGGATTGCTGATCCTCCTTTATCTATGCTTTTTTCCAATAGCTTTCTCTTTATCTCCCTTTGGATATATAATCAGAAAATAATCTGTCTATTTTAAGTAAATTTGATCTATGTAAACATGTGGGAATCACCCCGAACAGATAGTTCCAGATTGGAAGTACATTAGATTTTATAAGGTTAATTCGTCCCAACCATGAAAGTTCCAAAGGCTTCCAATCATTGAACAGTATGCTGGTCTGATTCCACAATGCCTCCCAATTAGCCTTGGTTAAATGTTTTACCTGAGAAGTAAGGATTATTCCTAGATACTCAGTTCTGTCTGTTTCCCACTTAAAGGTATGTTCTCTCTTAAATATATCTTTGGTATCCTTACCTAGATTCCAGCTCATAAAAGTTAATTTAGATGTATTAAGCTTATAGTTTGACATATTGCCATATATTTCTAACTCTTTAAGGAGACAATTTATCGAATTTTCAGGATCTGTTAATGTCATTATGACATAATCGGCATATAAACTTGCCCTGCCTAGTGTCATTTCAAACCTCAAACCAAGAAGAGGTAATGCCTGAGCCTATTATCCTAGCGGAGGGGTTGGGATCTTGGGAGGGGCACTTGTAGATTATTTAAAGAAATAATCCAGGCACAATAACCACTACAGCTCTGGGGCAGTTGTGTATGAGCGATGCAGTGTGGGTGTGTGAGGATTGCAGTGTGTGGGTGAGGAGGACAGTGTGTGAGCAGTGCAGTGTGTGTGTGTATAGTTTGCTGTGTGTCTCAGGGGGCAGTGTGTGTCAGGGGGCAGTGTATGTCAGGAGTGCAGTGTGTGGGGCAATGTGTGTGTGTGAGAGTTGCACTGTGTGTGAGCGGTGCAGTGTATATGTATGTGTGTGAGGGGGGCAATGTGTGTAGGGAGACAGTGTGGGTGTAGTATGTAGTATGTGTGTTTGGGTAAGGGGTGCAGGGGTGTAAGTATGGGGGTGCAGATGGTGTGTATTGGGGCAATATGTGTATGGGGCAGTGTGTGTGTATGAGGAGCAGTGTTTGTGTGAGGGGTGCAGTATGTATGTATGGGGGGCAATGTGTGTATGAGGGGCAGTGTTTGTGTGAGGGGTGGAGTATGTGTGTATGGGGCAGTTTATGTGTGTGTGTGTGGCAATGTGTGTATGGGGGCAGTATGTGTGTATGAGGAGCAGTATTTGTGTGAGGGGTGCAGTATGTGTATGTGGGGCAATGTGTGTACGGGGGGACAGTGTTTGTGTGAGGGGTGCAGTATGTGTGTATGAGGGGCAGTGTTTGTGTGGCAATGTGTGTATGGTGGGCAGTGTATGTATGAGGGGCAGTGTTTGTGTGAGGGGGCAGTTAGTGACTATGTTTTAGTGGGGAGGGAACATCAAAGCAAATAACTTTGTTTTGTTGTTTTTAAAATAAATAAATAAATAAATATAATGTATATCCCTCCTCTTTACCTATGGCCTGGGAGGGGGAGACATTGCTTTCCATCCCTGGTGGTCCTAGTGGTGAGAATGACCACCAGGGATGGAAAGCTCAAGAGGGGGTGTGTGCAGGGCCGGCGCTACCTGTTAGGCGGACTAGGCAGCCGCCTATGGTGCCCCTTGGGAAGGGGCGCTGCCAGGAGGGCCAGCCCCACTCATGCTGCAGCCGCCCGAGCATGATGAGACGCACTCAGTGTGCACTTACTTTTAGTCCGGCCTGGTACAGGAAACAAAAGCTCCCTGTACTCGCGGACCATACAGAGCTCGGCCACGCTACAGTGAGGGAGTGACAGGAGGAAGCGGGGGGAGAAGAAGGAAATTGGAGAGGGGGGAAAGGAAACTGGAGAGGGGGGAGAAGGAAATTGAGGGGGGGAGAAGGAAACTTGAGAGGGGGGGGAGAAGAAGGAAATTGAGAGGGGGAAGCAAACTGGAGAAGGGGAAGAAGGAAATTGAGGGGGGGAGAAGAAGGAAACTGGAGGGGGGGGCAGAAGGAAATTGGAGAGGGGGTCGGAAGGAAATTGGAGAGGGGTAGAAGAAGGAAATTGAGGGGGGAGAAGAAGGAAATTGAGGGAGGGAGAAGAAGGAAATTGGAGAGGGGGGAGAAGAAGGAAATTGAGGGGGGAGAAGAAGGAAATTGAGGGGGGAGAAGGAAATTGGAGAGGGGGGGAGAAGAAGGAAATTGAGAGAGGGGGAGAAGGAAATTGTAGAGGAGGAGAAGGACATTGCAGGGGGGGAGAAGGAAATTGAAGAGGGGGGAAGGAAATTGAGGGGGGAGATTGACATCCATCACACACACAATCACACACAATGTACCCCTTGCACACAGAAAAACACACAATGCATTACACACACAGACAGACATACACAAGCAATGCATCCCTTACACACACAGAAACACACAATGCATTAATTACACACACTCAATGCACCCCTTACACACACTCAATGCATCCCTTACAGACGCACACACACTGCATCCCATACATACACAAACACACCTTGCAGCCCTTACACATACAAGAGCCTGTTCTACACCAGACCAGTGGAGCCAGACTGCAGCTAGAGCCCACCATCATCCTCATCTGGTTGTAAGTAGGCAATCTAGTATATTATTTGTGGCACTAATCTCTAATTTACCTCACATTAAAGCAACACTGTAGTCCCCAGAACCACTGCAGCTTAATGTAGTGGTTCTGGTGTCTATAGCCTGTCCCTGCAGGCCTTTTAATCTTAACACGGCGACACTGCAGCACTGGCGTTAGTTAACATGGCAGATCATATGGGTGGGGCATTGTGATGTCACATGGGGGGGTGGCAAACTTTACTTTTGCCTAGGTGGTCCTGGGTGTGTGCAGGGGACGCAGGAGGAGAGGGATGCTGTGCAGGGAAGAACTTACCTGGTTCTCTGCCAGGCTGCTCTTCATCATTACTCCGCAGGACAGGAGAGCACAGGAAGTGACCTCACTTCCCATCCTCCTGCCCCACCTCTTCCCCTCACTGCACTGCACGGAGGAGAACTGGCAAGCTGAGCAGGAACGCTGTCAGGTTTCACTCAGAAGGTGGGAGCAGGGTCACTGTCGCCCCCACAAAAGTTCCACCTGGGCAGACCGCTCTCCCCGTCCCCCCTTGCTATGCCACTGGGTGAGTATTGTGGGAAATGTATTTAACCACAGGAAATGGAGCAGGCTTAAGCTCCTTCTTGGGTCAAAGCTGGTCAAGCATAGGAAAAATACATAAGACAAAGTAGTCTCTACTTTGTCTTATGTTTTAAAGAAAACTAGAGCAGTTAGGATGAAATTAAGAACAAACCCTGAGACAGAAAGAGAAGAGGAATCTATAGGAGAAAAGTAAGTTTGACATGAAAGTGCAACTTTAAAGGACATCAAATGTAACATGAGACTTTTTACATTACGCAAATTATTACTTATATGCATATGAACTATATCTAGCCCATGGAACAGCGCAGCAGGGGTATGCCATTTCTGGAATTATTCCCATTGGTGGTGGACTCACCTGCCCGGAAGAGATGTGGTGGCTCGGGACATCTTGCATGAAGGGTACATAAGGAACTCGCTGGCTCCAGGCATGTGGGCAGCATACCACGAGGTCTGGAATGCTTGGGACAAGGCTGTGGGTTGCACAGGGGTTGGGCAATCGCACGTAGGTCTCCTGGACACCCTCTTGTGGTTTTTATGCCGCTTGCTCACAGGGCGGGCATTCCCCTCCACGATCAATTGGACTATGGTGGCACTGGCTTTGCTGTTTAAGTTGCACGGTTGGGAGGACTTAACCAAGCTGTTTATAGTTTGGTGTCAGTTCTCCCAGCAGTTTGTTTCTCCCATTACAAAGATGTGCTGTTCTTGGTGGTTCCTGTGTGGGCCTTCTTTGGGGCATGTGACGGACCCTTCATCAGTCGATGCTCCTCGTGCTTACCAAGAACCATCAGCACACTCTGTTCACTCGACGATAAAACACTGCTGGACAATTTAAGATGGCCGCCGCCACACGTTTGAATCTGTTCCAGTTAAAAGTCCAAGGGGCAGAAACAGTGCTTTAAACCCCAATATGCAGAATTAGTGTTTTTAATGGGCAATACATCCCAGGGGCCATAGTCACAGGGCAAGATGCTGGCAAGCAGGCCTCTCCAAAACCCAGTGGCGAGGTTACTTTCGCCACAGGGCATTTTGGATTAGGGAACTGGTAAGTGTTAACAAGCTCGGAGTCGGGGTACTTCAATGGTCAGATGTCAATGTGGGGTCAGATAGGGTGTCGATTGGCTCCAGAGCTCCAAAACTGACGTGTTAAGGAAGGGTTGCTTAACTACACTCTATTTCCTACCGCGCTTGGGTGCATGCACGATGTCATGTACATACATATTTTGACAGGTCCCCCCTGTCATGTTTTCAGTTTCTTAAGGATTTTTGGCTGGGGCTACAGAGGTTGCGTTTGGATCCCATGCAGGATGAAGAGGGATTTGGACCGGCTATGGGAGCTGGTCCCAGATATGGTGATAGTGTGGTCCGAAATTGTTCTGTGTTTTTACTGGAGGCATACTAGGAACCCGGCCGCAGTAGGGCGATGTTGGGGGAAAGTGAACAAGACAATGGTGATTTTTGCCAAGTGAGTAGGGGGTATCGCTGTGAGGCATTGGGAATTGGAAGGTATGCTTCCTGTGTATTTTGGGAGGGATGGGGTACATCTATCGGATGTGGGGTATAATCTACGTAACCTGGGTTTTTACGAGGATATTGTCAAGTCCCTGGGGGGCGCTCAGGAGCTTTAGGGTGTCAAGTCCTGAGCCATGGCAGGGAATGGCAAGGTTAAATTGGGAGCTACCTGGAGTAGGAAGGGGGGCATGTATAGGTTTAAGGTGATTTAGGCAGGAGTTTACTTTGTTGGTAGGTTCAACTCTTTGGTGGCTCTGAACCTGGTGGTGTAGGGGTGTCGTATGGCGGCCAAGTTATGTGTTACTGTAACGAGAATATACCCCAACACGCAGGATTCAGCTAAACAGAAGACAACACAGAGGAGAGATACGTCTACCGGACCTTAGAATGGCCGGACTCGACGTATATGAGAGGAGGCAGAGTCAGGAACGATCCGAAGTCAAGGGCACAAAGAGACAGCGTAAACTAGGACAAGCCGGGGTCTGGTACACAGTAAACAGCAAGCCGACAACCAGAACAGATAAGGATAAAGAGAAAACGTAGTCAGAAACAAAGCCAAAGTCAAAACGGAGAAACACAACTGAACACAACAAGCGCTAAAGGGAACTGATACAGAAACCACGATAGGGCAGGGAGTAAAGGGAGAGGTAAGTATATATAGCTTCTAAACTAATGTGATTGGCTCCTGTCATATCCACACCCCCAAAAGGTAAGTGTATGGGGAGTGTGGCATGACAGGGGCCAATGGGAGCCTTTTAACAATTTAGGCTCCCACTGTCTCTTTAAGAGCGCGCCCGAGACTCGCGGCGCGCTCTTAGATTCAGGCGGGACACGTGACCGCTTCTCGCGGTCACTGCCCGCCTTTCCAGTGAAGCTGTCGGATCAGCAGGACTGCGCGCGGCTCGAAGAGAGGACCGCGGCCGGCCCCTGGATAAGGTGAGTAACGCTACAGTTACGTGTTATATATATTGTTATATACTGTTTATTGTTGTGTCATTGCCAGGGGAGAATATGTATTGGGGGATTATGGCTTTAAAATGCCATGATGGTTGTTAGCAATGACCCTAATTGTTATAATTTATGATATACTTAAAAAAAGCTGTGGACAAATAATTCCAACAGTAGAAATTGGTGTCTGTGGTTTATTGGGGCCTTGGTATTGGGTTATAGATATGCCATGATATGACGGTGCACATGTTATGTAGCCCATGGAACAGCGCAGAAGGGGAATGGGCCTTGACAGGGCCAGGAGTTAGGCATCGGAATGGAGCGGGCAGGGTTTTAGTTCAGTCATATATAACACGGCCATCTTGAGAAGGGGCCATCCTAATCAAATCTGCTCTTAGCTGTTAGTTGTTCCTCCCACCCTTCCCTTGTTTGGTAGCACATAGGGGATAGTGTTCCCTGTTTCTTCACAGTGGCGGGGAATGGCAAGGTTAAATTGGGAGCTACCTAGAGTAGGAAGGGGGGCATGGAGAGGCTTACGGTGATTTAGGCAGGAGTTTGCTTGGTTGGTAGGTTCGAGCTCTTTGGTGGCTCTGAACCTGGTGGTGTAGGGGTGTCTCGGTACACCCCTGCAGTTATCACAGGGTTGTATGGACGGCCATGTTATGTGTTACGTATTATATATATTGTTATATACTGTGTATTGTTGGGCCATTGCCAGGGGAGATTATGTATGGGGGGAATACGGTTGTCGGCAATGACCCTAATTGTTATAATTTATGATATATTTAATAAAGCTGTGGACAAATAATTCTAACAGTAGAAATTGGTGTCTGTGGTTTATTGGGGCCTTGGTATTGGGTTATAGATATGCCGTGATACGACGGTGCGCATGTCATGTTACTTATATGTATATTTGTCAAAGCATGTTATCATTTATATTGAACCACGTGAGTAATCTTTATTTGTATTATACCCTCCTACCACAGTGGGGTTTATTCACATTGGGTTACATTTGAGTACAGGACAACATGCACCTAGACATCTTCATTGAGATGAAGGGATCGGGGTGATCTTAGTGTCCTTTTATGAGAGTGGTTTGTTCCTTTTAACCAAAAATTATTTAACTTAAGGGTTGTTCAGATGTAACTTTAGAAAATTAAGACTGCATTGTAAAAGTCAGTCTAATAAGTTAAGTCTGCTTCAATTCTGGAAGTACCTCTAATGGCGGTCTGGTAGACAGCCACTAGAGAAGGAGTTAACCCTCAGAGGTAATTATTGCAGTTTATAAAAACTGCAATAATTACCACTGCAGGGATAAGGGTGATGGGAGTTTGCACCCAGACCACTTCAATGAGTGGAAGTGGTCTGGGTGCCTACAGTGTCCCTTTAAGCAGTTTGACTACCAAAGAATTTTCAGGAATTTAAAGTTAATTTTAAACTTAAGGCCAAAAGAGCTGATATGGAAAAAATCTCCAAGTCAGCTATGCTTCCAGTTCTGGTTTTGGCTTCAAATTCCATACAAACCTTACTTTAGTAAATTACACTGTGCGATATTGAAGAGCATATATATCGTGTTTTTAGTGTCAATATTATTTGGTGACAACCTTCAGCACCTCCAGGTTATCAGCCCAAGGTTTATTGTCATTTCACCCTTCTCTGTTTGACAACTGCTTTTGTTATGTACTGTAGCTGGGAGGTCAATTTATGTCTGCACAAAAACAAAATAGAGGACTGAATTTACTAATTAGTAGATGTGCAAATATTTCATGAACCAGCTATGGTCCCAAGTCATAGCATAACGTCCTACTATATTTCAATTCATTTTTTTTTCAATAAAAAATGGGCATTCTTTGTTTGACAATATGAAATGCATAACTGAAATTTAAGTTTAATGTTTAAACAGCAATGTAGGAAACATTCATAAACATTTTTTCTTTCCATTTTTCCTTAAAAAATAAATAAATAAAGTACACAAAGAAGACTTGTACTTATATACTGTAAAACACATTCTGTGGTCTCTGGTGCAATCACTGATTGGAGATCCTATACAATTGATTGGAGCCTAGAATAAAATGTCTGATTTCCAGTACAATGTTCATTCACAATGGCAGTGCTTACATAATGACAGTATTGTTCAGCGTAATTGGAAGTAGCTATTTTTCTATTATTTTAAATGAAATGCAAAATCTTTCATCAGACGTACTCTGGGATCCGAGTACAATTTGTTTTCCCAAGGGGCAACTCTTCAGTTTTCAAAAAAGGAGACATTGCAAAGAGCTTACACAGACGCACATGGAATAAACAAGTCCCCATTAATTTAAATGCTTGGAAATCATAAAAAAATTCAAAAATACTGTCCTTCTAGTTTAACGTAATGTACATAAAAAAAGGATTAAAATAAATTCACAAAAAACATTTTATATTATTCTAAGAACATTCAATATATCAGTACAGTTGTATAATAATTCCAACAAACAAAGGACTTAAAAAAAATATATGTGCATAAAATGAGCATTGGAATTACAGGCAGATGTAATGATAATGAATTCGACAAAACAGTTTAAATCTGCTCAGTGAGAAATGTTGTGCAGTTATCCAAGCCTAGTCAACTCAAATATAGTATAGTGCTTCAAATACAACTTTGCACAATTGCATCTCAAATCACTTTTACTTTTTGGTCATCTAATGGAGTACTTCTCTCATCTGACTACATAGGGTCATGTCTCAAAAAAGCAGACACACTTTAGTATCTAAAAGTCTAAAGTGTCGCTCTGGAATATGTGAGTGGTTCTTTACTTACTTTCATTAATATAGTTTTTATTCTCAAGGTTCAAACTACACCAGAGGGGAAGAGTCTCCGAAAGACTCCAAGGCATTGAAATTTAGCCAATTTCGGGCTCCAGTCCATGATAAAATATTTTATAAATAAATAAATAATAAATAAATGTGAGTGGGCACTTATAAAACGTTTTTGGGTGAATTACATTGTACTTGACATATTGCACTACTGTGTGTCATTTGTTTTTGTTTTTTGTTTTTTTGAGGTTTTAACTCTCATGGAAGTTCCAAATACTATTATTATTATTATTATTATTATTATTATTAACCATTATTTTATATTGCATTGACACTTTAATGATAGCACTTACACTTTAAAAAAAAAAAAAAAGAGTGTGACAATTTACTGGCACTTTTAATTGATTAATCTACATATTTGTATGTGTCACTGAATGCACTTATTGATTAGCTCTATTAAGAATATAATGATCTTTTCGTGTACAAGTACTTTAGTGAAAATACATTTTAGGATAAACTTGTGAGAACGTTTATTTGAAACACTACACACACACTGTCTTAGAGTGGATTTGTTGGTTGGTTATTAAAAGGTAACCCTTGAGTGATACAGTAGCTTATTTCTATTTGCACATTTTTCACATAATTTATTTGTGAAGGCTGAAGTTGAACTAAAAAAGCATAGAGTCCCTAAAATAAACTGTGTGGTGTGCTTAGGGATCCTAAGTCAGGGGCTAACACTCCATTATATTACACAAAATACATCCAGTAATGTCCAGTGGACTCGAGGTCCAAACAGACACAAAAGGATCCATAATGGATATAAACAGAAAATGTAAAATGTTATTAGAAAAAGGACATACAATAACAATTAGTTACCATTTAAAAAGGTTGAAATTGAAGCACCTTTTTTATACTTTTCTAGTTTTTTTTAGGGATCGATGACTGTCTTTGTAATAAATATTTTCAATTAATTATTCAGGGTTATTTACTAAAGGGAGAATTGTTAGGTACTCAAAGTGAATTGAAAATTTAAGGTTGAAATAATTGAACTGGTAGAATAGCAAACTTGAAGAGTCTTTCACTTTGACTATATTGGCCTTAAATTTGAAATCACTTTAAATTCCCAACAGTTCTCCCTAGTGAATGTTGCATCAAAACCAAATGATTCATATAGTCTGCTAAGTGTTAGATTTTATATATATATATATATATATATATATATATATATATATATCTGAAGAGTATGGCTGATAGTCTACAGAAACAAACACAACACAATAGTATAATACTGTAAATAAATGTTAAAACTACGCAAATATAAGTAGAACTCACAAGATGTAGATAATAAGATCGCCTTAGGGTGCCTCCCCTTAGGTGTATGGGGGTATATCCAGAACTTCCTCTCAGCTGGTTAATGGTATCGCCACAATATGGAAGTCCGGACTCAGGAAATGATAAAAATAATCTGCTTTATTTTATAAGTATAAAAGATTAAAAACAAATCTGGTCCAACGTGTTTCTTCTAACAGAAGACTTCTTCAGGGACTCAATAATAAAAATAAATTGTGTATATAAAATATCCTAACAAAAGGACAAAATAGCAGCATAACCCTTCATGGTACCATGCATAACCCAACATAGTACTATGTTTCAATATTTATTGATTTAGAAAATATTTTACCAGGAAAGATACATTGAGATTTCTCTCATTTTCATGTATGTCCTGGGATATATATATATATATATATATATATATATATATATATATATATATAAAGATTTAAATTCAAAATTCACTTTTAATTTCTGACAATTTAAATTAAGAACTATGATTTCTTTCAGGGATAATGCGGGAATCACCTTGATGAACAAAACTCAGTCAGTGAAGTGCCTAAGCTTTTTATTTTCCCACGTAGACTTAATTGAATCATAATGATACTCAGATATGGCGATGCACTTAATCTCATAATCTGCACATACACTGCATTTCAAATAAAGACTTTAAAGGTTTGATACACCGACTCACATATTCTTGAAAATGTTGTAAAAAAGTATGTAAAAAAATATATATAAATAAACTTACTCCTTTTTCAGAAAGTTTATAACAGTCTTTTAAACAAGGGTCTAATCCTTGCTTTGCCACATGAAAATACAGACATCTGCCAGTCTAACCTCCATCTGCCTTTTGTATCCTTCTTCTGTAACTACTCTGATTGTAAAAGATGTAGGGACAATGCAGTGTCACAGAGTCATGAGATCCGCTCTGCCACCCGCTGGGGCATTCACTGAAAGGATTGTGAAAGAAATCAAAAGACTTGATAGGAGGGGTCTGTCTGATATTCACACCTTGAGAATGATCCGGGGGAGGGAGTGTTGGCAAAAAAAATGGTCTTTTGTAACCTAATTGTCATCAATGGGGTCTGCAACATAGAAACTCTGACCTCAGAAGACACACTGAATCTCCTTTGGTTTCTACTTTTAAATGTTGTTTGATCCTTGACCTTTTTGAATAGGCGTTATAGTTTTGGCTCTATAAAAAGGAGTTTGGGTTTACTTTATTAAAACATAACACATCTGCAGGGATGCTATTTCATAAAATTCCCTCTACTACCTCTCTGCTCATAAAGCATCCTGCTGTAGTTCCCTGCTGCTTTATTACGGTGCCTGTCATGTAATAAATCAACTAAAATTATGACCCCCAGTGTGAACTTGAACCTCAGCAAACACATTTTTGTGACAGAGAGGAGGCGAGATCTTATCTGGCAATAGGTCTGTGTAATTGGAGACTAATAATAATAGCAGCATGGGAGACTAACATAAAATGAAGTAAGCTATGGATCCAGCTTACAGAATAGTATTTACTAAAAAAGGGTATTTGGCCAAAAGAATCATATTCATTACTTTCATTTGGCCGAAAGATTTGTCAGTGTAAAGAAATGTTATACTTTTGCTAGATATATGGTTTATATTTGATGCCTTACACAGGTGACACAAGGTTATTGCTTTATTCCAATCCACCATTCTCTGCGTTGTGATTGGCTGAATAGATACACAGTCATTTTTAAAATTAAGGAGGCAAAATGGGGAGCTAAAACTTTGGAAAGTTTATTTAATGTCTATTCCAACCCTTCTTATGCCAGAGGTAAAGATATACATTAGATAGTTATCATTTTTATTACCGCATATTTATATTTTGAAGTTTATTTCAATAGGAATAGAAGAGTAATTGGTGCTGGACAATAGAGCTAAATTATATGTTTAGTTTGAATTTATTAATGCGTTTTCTTTATAATTATAGATTTGTTAAGTCAATATACAGTTGTGCTCAATAGTTTGCATACCCTGGCAGAAATTGTGAAATCTTGGCATTGATTTTGAAAATATGACTGATCATGCAAAAATTTTTATTTTATTGAAGGATAGTAATCATATGAAGCCATTTATTATCACATAGTTGTTTGGCTCCTTTTTTAAATCATTATGATAACAGAAATCACCCAAATGGCCCTGATCAAAAGTTTACATACCTTTGAACGTTTGACCTTGTTACAGACACACAAGGTGACACACACAGGTTAAAATGACAATTAAGGGTTAATTTCCCACACCTGTGACTTTTTAAATTGCACTTAGTGTCTGTGTATAAATAGTAAATGAGTTTGTTAGCTCTCACGTGGATGCACTAACCAGGCTAGAAACTGAGCCATGGGGAGCAGAAAAGAACTGTCAAAAGACCTGCGTAGCAAGGTAATGGAACTTTATAAAGATGGAAAAGGACATAAAAAGATGAAAATACCAGTCAATACTGCTCAATCCCTTATTAAGAAGTGGAAAATTCTGGGATCTCTTAATACCAAGCCAAGGTCAGGTAGCCCAAGAAAGATTTCAACCACAACTGCTAGAAGAATGGTTTGTCATACAAAAAATAACCCACAGGTAACCTCAGGAGAAATACAGGCTGCTCTGGAAAAATATGTTGTGGTTGTTTTAAGTAGCACAATATGACGATACTTGAACAAAAATGAGCTGCATGGTCAAGTTGCCAGAAAGAAGTCTTTACTGCTCCAATACCACAAAAAAGCCCAGTTACAATATGCCCAACAACACCTTGACCCGCCTCACAGCTTCTGGCACACTGTAATTTGGAGTGAAAAGACCAAAATAGAGCATTATGGTCACAACCATATGTGCTATGTTTAGAGTGAGGTCAACATGGCCTATAGTGAAAAGAATACCATCCCCACTGTGAAACAGGGCGGTGGCTCACTTAATTTATTTTGGGGGTGAGATCTAAAGTCACAGGAAATCTTGTCAAAATTGATGGCAAGACGAATGTAGCATGTTATCAGAAAATACCGGCAGACAATTTATATTCTTCTGCACGAAGACTACGCATGGGACGCTTTTAGACTTTACAGCATGACAATGACCCTAAGCACAAGGCCAAGTTGACCCTCCAGTGGTAACAGCAGAAAAAGGTTAAGGTTCTGGAGTGGCCATCACAGTTTCTTGAAACTAATATCATCGAGCCACTCTGTGGAAATCTCAAATGTGTGGTTCATGCAAGACGACCAAAGACTTTGCATGACTTGGAGGTATTTTGCCAAGACAAATGGGCAGCTATACCACCTGTAAGAATTAGGGGCCTCACAGACAACTAGTACAAAAGACTGCATGCTGTCATTGATGCTAAAGGGGGCAATACACTGTGTTATGAGTATGCAGACTTTTTAACCAGGGTCATTTCATTTTTTTCTTTGTTGCCATGTTTTGTTTTATGATTGTGCCATTCATTTAAAACCTATAGTTGAATATGAATCCCATAAGAAATAAAATAAATGTGTTTTGCCTGCTCACTTAGGTTTTCTTTAAAACTGGTACATATATTACGAATTCTCCAAGGGTATAGAAACTTTTGAGAACAATTTATAATTAGTACGCTTGAGCAGGAGAGTTGGTGGTGGAGTTAATGTTTTATTCTTGTTGTGTACTTTTCAAGGGGATAATGGATGTACAGCAGCCACAGCCTTTGATAGTGGGAGATAAGGGCAGTACTGGACTAAGATAGTGTGGAAACTCAAGTTGAAGTCACAGTGTAGAATGGGTGGAGATTATTGGGTCTTCCATCAGCTGGCTAAGATCACATGGGTCCCTCCTCATATATATACGTTCTCCTCTCTGTCGCAATCCAGGGCACAATTGAAATGGTCAGGAAATATTAGTTGACTCTCTTCTCAACATATTAATGCTTAAAGGGTGTGAGGGGGTAGAGCTTGCCACTTGGATCCATATGTACCCTGGCAATGCCTAATAATTTACTTCATGGTGTGAGATTACCTTTTTCATAGCATTTGTTTCTTTAATATCATAAAAATACTGATTGCATGCCAGATGAGTTAAAGGAACATTCCTAGAACCCTAATACAGCTTAATGTAGTGGTTATGGTGCCAGGAGTGCCCTGGCACCACCACACTATAACTAGTCAAAATGTTTTAGAACAGTTTGACTTGCTTCCTGGGGTCTGCAGGGCTGTTTCCCACCTCCATTACCTCTGTCAGTGAGCTGACAGCTTCAGCTAATGAGCTTCTGTTGGCTCTCCTAAACAGTTGATTTTTTAGGTGATTACTCTCCATCAATGAGAAAAGTTCTGTACCACAGATGTAACTCAGACAGAGAACTTCTGGCCATCTCACTAAAGTAATGGACCCCAGGTAAGAAGTACAACTCTTTTATAATGGTTTGACCACTTACAAAAGTGGAGCAGGCACAAATTCTCTAACTGAAGACTAAAAAGGGTATTTTCTTCATAGGTTTCAGAATCGGCATCCTGTGAAACAGAACAGCGGTTGGAGGGATTCAGGGGGTGGATCATGATGTTAATCACATTATTAACGATGCCCAAAGCGGGGAAGACATACGCATTTGGGGGCTGGTGTGCTCAAATTACTTGCAGGTCAGCCTGGTGTGAATGCAAACCAAGATGCCTGTAAGTCAATTGAAACAACCTAAAACACGGAAGCAAGTCATGTACGGAGCACTGATTTAGTGATCTTTGCATTGGGTCTATTGTCCTGATTGTAGCTTGAGTGCACCTAGAGATACACTTGTGCTACACTTTTTGGGGACAGTTCTCTGGTGTTTTCAAAAGTGCAACACCAGAGAACAAAGTCAGACAGTCAGACAGGCTCCTAAATTGGGACTGTCCTGCTGTTATTGGGAACTAAAATCTAATTATAGAACACTTTTTGGGTGGTAGCACTGTATCAAGGCTGAGTAATACAAAAGCAATTAGACATGCAATGTCCAGATATTTTTTATTGTGTATTTCAAACCAAAGTAAGATTCAAGCAATTCATACACCATGAATTTGAAAAGACTGTTTGTTCAAACTTCATCAGAGTATAATTTGAACTCTAGAGAGGCTAAGTACCTATTCTCATAGTCATGAATATGTAAAGAATAGTAGGTATGAAGGCATTATTGCTTTTCTAAACAATAAAGTTTGCTCCAGCACTGGTGTGGTTAAATGTGACTATGAGTCTTGTGGGAAGGTGCTCTATAGCACCAGTGCCACAGTAAAATTGTTCATGTTTCAAAAAGAGCACTGATGTTTTACAAAGGGTAGAGATTCTTATATAGGATACTTGGCTCCAAAAGGGTTTCTCAACAGGAACATAATTGTTCTTTGTTCTATTCCAAATCCTCTCCTTTGTAACTCGTGAAAGTGATCTGAGAGCACATCAGAGATTCCAACAAGAAACAACCCCAAAAAATGACTACTTCAGAGCAAGTCTTCTTATTTAGGCCTTACTTTCCAAATGGTTCAATGCTGTTGATTCTACAAAATATCCATGTACTTTTTTGGAATATTTTTCTAACAGTATTAAATAATTTGGAAAGCATATTAAATTGAGGCCTCAGTGCTTGCATTTGGAATACAATGGATTTAGGAAAAACATGAATAGAGAAATGCCTCGGAACATACCATTGTCAATGTTGTTGAGAGAGTTAGACTACTGTGTCCATGAGGTACCCATAATATATATTAGACCAAGCTTAAGACACAACCATATAATTCAATCAAAGCATGGAACAGTTGCTTACCATGAAAGTATGCCCTCGAGTTCCACCTGTAAGTGGGACTTATCAGTGATGGTAAGTGCAAGCAGGGCAGCATAAGGCAGCATGTCTTTCTTAGTTTGTTAGCCTGCTCCTGTCCTGTAGAGAGTCAGGTGCCTGCTCCACTCCTCCAACCATGTCCCCCTGGTGGTTCAGTGGTGATATGTGATGTTCTGCACTCCTTCTGATAACCCTCTATGATATCCTCTCCCTCGCAGCTCAGGCTGCGATTTAGTGATTTAGTGATTTAGCAAGGAAGTATGACAAGCATAGCAATCCCTTGTAGCAGATTTCCCCAATAAGAGACGGCACTTCAAATTGATGTTGAAGTAGAACTGAAGCTTTTAATCAAACACTCTGCTTTTATGCACATTTTACACACATAGTACTGCCCACAGGGTTTTGCAGAACAACCAATCAATACGTATAATACCCACAGACACTCCCACACAAAATCCTCCCCTTTGCCTGTGATACAATTACCTTACACAATGGGTTAATGTAATTATCACTGGCAGAGAAATACAGTTTTTACACATGTACTGTAACTTTAAAAATATGCATTCAATCTTCATAAATTACATATTATTATTCATCACACTTTAATTATAAACATAGTCAAAATTCAGCCAATTCCATCCAGAGGTTAAAAAGTTAGCTGGAAGTCCTTTTATGAAAAAGTGACTAAGTCCCATTCGAACAAGCTGAAAATTTAGTGTAGGAGAAGGTAAGGGTCAGCGGTGTTCGTGGAACTGTATAGCCGATTTCAGTTTCATGAATTTGGCTCCACACACCGCTGACCACATTTGAATGAAAAAAAGATGGCGCCGCCACGTGTTCGTTTGTGCGAACGGCGGCTCCCCAGCAGTCGGCAATTTACCTACAGCAGTGTGCCTGCACACTTCCAATTCTGGGTGGTCCGCCTGTGTGTTACTTGGTTCAGTAAGCCCCATTTACCGAACTAAGTGGGAAAAGAGCACAAACAAAGTATATTAGGGGGACATTGAACACAGTCTTAAAGGGGTATGTCCCCAGATGGTTCTTAAAGGGTCAGCAGCAGCATAATAAAATGCAATATGCCCAAATACTGTATTTAAAGGGCCAAATCTCCCAGGGGCCATAGTCAGAAGGCAGGAGGCGGGCAAACAGGCTTCTCCAATGCCCAGTGGCGAGGTTGGTTTCGCCACATAACTGTGTATGTGTGTCAATCTGTGTGGATATCTCTCGTAGTGCATCTGTGTGTACATATGTCTGTGGGCATCTGTGAGGCTGTGTATGTGTCTTTCTGTATATGGCATGTATATGGCATGTGCCCTGTATATGGCATGTGCCCTGTATGTGTGTGTGGCAGTGTATACATATATATACACTGCCACATATATGTATACACTACCACACTCACATACAGGGCACATGCCATATAAATGCCATATACAGAAAGACACATACACAGCCTCACAGATGCCCACAGACATATATATATATATAAAGGAATCTAGATAGCACTCTCAGGACTGTTAGATCAAATAAAACTTAGCTTTTAATGAGCTTGTAAAAAAAGAATCAACATTTCAATCTGTTAAACACAGACTTTCATCAGGACACGCTGCTGCATTCATATACTAACACTACATAAAAAACCTTGCATTCAAACACCAACACTACATACCCACAACACCCTTGATTTTAAATGCCAACACTACACGCAAACAGACCCCCTGCATTCAAACATCATCATTATACACAAATACACAAACATTCATTCAGATATATTCCATACGATAGCGTGTCTACATTCATAGACACTGCATATAAATAGAACCCTGCAAGGATGGGTCAATTGTAGATCCACACCATAGGATTTGTACAGCGGCTGAGTGTATAATTATGCCTTTTAATATAATTATGTGATTTTATTAATTATATATTGGGGATCTGCAAGACAAACCAGGCAATCATGCAACCCATGTCAAGTGATCGCAATGTCATCACAATAACATGACTCACATTGGTGGCATTGGTTGCAGGGCGATTTGCTGCGTTGTCAGGCAGCTGCCCCAATTCGATCCAAAAAAAAGGAACTAAAATTGTGGTGTACATAGTATTTAGGAGCAGTCTAAGAGAACTTATAGTATTCAGGTGAAAAGTAAAGTAGCCCAGAAAGCCAGAGTCACAAAAAAAAAAAAAGATGGCCATCAACAGAGAAAATACTAGGCTGGTAAAAGACAGAGGATCAGTGTACTTTGATTCATCACTGTCACTTTCCACACAGTCCTGCAGATAGTCCCTTCAGGATTCCCCTGCTGACAGCCATTCCCTCAGAAGGTGTGTAAGTAAAGTAGTGCACTCCACTACTTCATTGTATGCTACAGCCATGGACTCCACCCTGCTCTTGAGTTAGGCCACATGTGCCTCCACGGGCTAAATTGATGCTTTTGCCTTTTCAGCCTCCTTGGCCACATATGTATGATCCACCCGCATTTATCAGAGTATGCACATAGTGCCATTGGAGCAGGAAGGTAAAGAATCTGAGGTGGCAGTAATGTGTTCTTCCATTGACCCCTGTGAGCTTGCCAGGGCCCCATCTTGAAAAGGCACAGCTAGTGTGGGTGACGAAAGAAAGATGGAACAGTTCTTCTGTCTTCTTTTCTTATGAGATAATTTTATCTTAGAGCCATATTGGATAGAAAATATGACAGCAATAAAAGAGATAGTTTGTATTAGTGCCAGAGCTCTGCTCTTAGGTGTTCATCGACCAAGACATCCAAGCCTTGCCCCTGAACGTGCATGCATTTTATACATGCATGTTGGGATATGCAGATATGTCTGCAAAATTCAGGTGAGGTCAGGCAAATCAACCCAAAAATATTTAATTATACATTGCATGCTCTGAAAAGCATTCCACATAACTCTAGGCAGGTTATCAGTTTCCCTCTTTTTTCACACAAGGATGATGGATGGGACCAACCAAAGCATGGTTTCAGGACCCTTGGCTAACCCCTGGGTTCTTGGCAGTTCACCTCATGATTAATCCTGCCTGCGCCGGGGGCCTATTGGGCCAAAAATTATTTTCTGAAAAAGCCCAGGATTTCGGGCATCTCCTGAGAAATATTAGGACCATATTATAATATAGAGAACATGAAAGTGGGCATCTACTGGGCCCTAAAGGGATCTAATAACATTTTATAAAGGATCGAGACTGAGCATCCCCTGGGCTCTATTTAAATTACTCTACACACCACAGACTATGGGGTGGAGAAAAAGGAAAGGCCACTTGCTGGGCACCTCACTAGTTCGTTTAGGGTTTTAGTTTTTTTCTTAATTATTTCTTTTTTTTTGTTTTTTGTTTCTTATTTTAATGGAGAGAGCCAATCAGCACTCATAAAGAGAGGTGATCAGATCTGTCTTACAGCATGCTGAGCCTAGAAATTACATGCTCAGCATGCATACATTTATTTTTCTTTCACATTCAGTGCCACAGGTGATGCTCTGCTCTCTGCTGCTGCAATGAAAAGGTTAATTGTACTTAGCTAGCCTAGTAAGGCCTTAAGTCTCCTCTCAAGAGACATATCATTTATGTTATTAAAAGGGCTTTCCATAAGCACTTGAATCCACATGCCATCACAATTTCTGTGGTTTCCTATGGTGCTCTTGCACACTGGAAAGAACCCTTAATTAATTGGTGTCAGAGCAAAGTTATGCCAGTTTCAAAACAGACATTTTACAGTAACTTTGCTGTGATGCCAAAACTAGCCCATTAAGCTGAGCTCTAGTAAATAGAGCAGTAAATATTTATGACACAATTAAAAGAATATGAAGCATCATATGAAAAAGTTAACTTATTAGTGGTTCTTATTTTTGTATTTAATGGGGTAATTTTCAGAAAAGTGAATGTTCGTCTATCAAAGGCGTAACTAGAAACCACCGGGCCCCAGTGCAAAAATTGCTTATGTGTCACATTCCCTTCCCCCAGTTCATCTAGGTGTCTTATTCCTGCCCCTAGGCCATCCCCTCCTGCCAGACACCTGGGAACCGCAGCCCCGGACCGGTGTGGCTGTGCACCGGCCTAGAAGGTAACCAGGTAACCCACGGTTGCAGGGGTCGCAGGGGTCGCGGCTGTGGCCGAGCCCCCTGGAGTGAATGGCCTGGTCATAGCAGTGACCCCTGAGACCGTGGTAGGTAAGCCACTGTGTATGATATTGTATATTAGTGTTATGTAGTTACACACTAGGGTTAAATATGGAGGTTAACAATGTATATTCAATAACTAATATTAATAGGGTTATTTTTAGGAATAAGGAATAAGGAATAAGCCAAAGGCCATGGTTTAATTGAGTCAGTATGATTATATATTATAGCTATATAAGATTTATATTACTTTAATGAAGTTATTATTTTAGATTGTTTTAACTAGAAATAGGTATCAAGGACTTATGATGGGACTATGATATAAAAATTATTGTTCTAGAATTTATAAAGAATGTGCTCTTGCCAGGAACCTCTTTATTGCAAATTCAGATTAAAAGTAAGTCACATCCTAACAATTGTCTAATGCTTTTCATTCAGAATTGAATATAATGCAAAATAACACGTAATACATTATATATTGAACTATATTGCCCTATTTGTATTAAATATCAGTGGCTAATAGGATAAGGTTTAGGTTAACTCATTGGCTTAGATTTAGGTTTATGAATTTTGGGCAATAGGTACCCCCCATTTTCATTTAGGGCTAGGTCCCCCCTTCAGTTTAATAGCCCCCACCTGTGCTGCATGGGTGGGGGCTCTGGAGGGGGGACACTAGGTTTTTTTGTTTGTTTTTTACAATAGTGAGCAGCCACAGGCTACTCACTGTTTAGTAGACATGCCCCTACTCGCGATTTAGCGAGTAGGGGCAGAATTTACTAATACTAAGTAATCTTTACTTAGTATTAGTAAATTTGGCTGAAAGACCAATTTAGGTCTTTCATCCTTTTGGTAGATAGCTCCCTAAAACTGTGGAAATTAAGGAGCTATCTACTAAGCGGCTGCAAGATGCAGCAGCGGCACAAATCGGATAGAAATTTAATTCATTCAACTGAAATTTCGAACCAAACAAAGTCCCGAATTGCATGAAAGGAGAAACTGTTATTATTATGTTAGGACGAAATTCGGTAGTTTCGCCGGCGTTCTGTCTAAGTGACAGGACGTTCAGGAATACTGACAGGAAGCATCGCGAGATCACGGAGAAAAGGTAAGAATTGTGGGAAAATTTCTCTGGCCACAGGAAAAGGAGCACACTTTGCTCCTCCGAGATGGTCAGGCGTAGGAAACCTCCATAAGACAAAATAGTCCCTACTTTGTCTTATGTTTTCAAGAAAACTAGAGCATATAGGAAGAAATGAAGAACAGATCCTGACAGAGGGAGAGAAGAGGAATCGATTAGGGAAAGGTAAGTTTGGCATGACAGTGCCGCTTTAAGCTATTTCCATTTGTCCTTGAAGATTGTTTTTCTATTCTCAAGTTAAAATTTGGTGAATGGTGTGTTTACTCAATGTATTGGGTGAAGGTTGAAAATGCAAATGTTCCATCCTAACGGGGAACGTTTTGTTGCTTTCTGTTATATGTTAACTCATTACATTCCATTCTTTTATTTAGCAAGTTGAAGGTTCTACCCTTGGGGGAAAAGTGTCTACATTTTTGGAACCATGGACAACACAGGGCTTTGTAACATGAGTTCCTGAAAAAATAACATTAAACTCCTAAATGTCAGTCTATCTATCCATCCATCTATCTATCCATCCTTGTATCTCACACATAATTAGCACAAACATTCTAGTAGAAAGTTTTGTTGTTCTTCAGCAATATGCTTTCTGTTTATGTTATTTTTTTTACTATTGTGGAGATGCTGCGTGAGTTTCAATACAGTGGTTTATAAAGAAAAAAGGAGTCTCAGCTTAAAAAAAAAAATCTTTGGAAAATATTCAATCAAGTGGCATGAAAAGCTTTATTTTACAAATAACACTATAAGGTCTAACTTTTAACTTATATTTCCACATCACATTTTCAAATGCAAATGAGCACCCATAATTGTTACTGGGTTACTGACTAACCTAATCAAAATAAATTTGCCAACATCATTGATATTTATCAATGTTTATTGTAAAAAGCGCACATTTGGCAAAGATCAAGGAAACATCATTTCCTTGACATGTATTTCAACCTCAATGTCATTATTCCAACATTTTCCTTCTCTAGTGCTTGGGCAACTTTAAGGTGAGGTATGAATACATTGTATTATGAATAAAGTTGTACATGAGAAGTCAACACTTTATAGCATTATGTAAGAGTACTGATCATTCTGTAAAATCAAACATAAACACTCTGCATGGTATTATGTGTAATCTGTCAGAAGTAAATATTAAAGTATATGAGCTTAAATGTAAATAATCTCTATTCTTCGAAGAAGTATGGTATAGACATGTATACGATTGTCATGACTCACATGTGGTTAATTACGCATTCTAGAAAATGGACTGTTCTTTTTCTTAACATATTACACATGTTAAACGAATCTTTCACTATGCATAGATGGATAAATAGATTGGTATACACAGAGCTGAATATGATCCAAGCTGTTTAATTATTCCCATTACTTTATAATTATGAGTAAATTACAGAGCTAATCATATTCCATTCTATTCCTTCCAGACAACAGGTTATAAATATACTGACACAATGCTTCTTAAACTGCTGAAAGATTGTGTTTGTCAAGACTGAAGCATCTCAGCCAGTTACCCTGGAATTAAGGCAATTACTTTTGTTGCATTTTGACAGTAAAACTAATGAACTGTAATCTAGGAGCACAAAAGGAATTAGATGCAGAACAATGGGGGGATTAAAGAGAAAACAGCTTTTAATAAGCAGGCTTTACACCTGAGGATTGAAGAGACACAGCCGCACAGGACGGATTACAGGATGTTAACTTTAATTCTGCTTGGATACTTGTCAGATTGTGATTCCTTTCACTGCACAAAGGTGAGCAATTCAATGTTTTTCCCCAAAGCTATGTGCTAACATATAATGCAGGCCTTAGACCTCAACCAAGTGGTAAGCATATTCTGAACGACAAACAATGACTTTTATCTACCTAGCTTTGAAGTTTAATTATCGATTTAGAAGTAGATTAAATGTAGGTCTACTTGACCATAGATAAATTAAGTTTGGACAAAATTTCCCATTGTGGGAAACTATTGGCAAAGGCTAGAAAGCATCTCCTGTGCAAGGAACCATGTAGGTAATAAGAATACACTTTTCTGATTGAACTTTATTAATGACCATTAGATCAGTGGCATACTCTAGCATGGTATGTTGGTCACAATAGCTGTTACTGACGCATTTCACTAGGAACAGCACTAGAAATAGCATCACTCATTATCGTTTGTGCAGTCTATATTCCCACAATGCTACTTATAATGGAACATGCTGAAGTCTCTGTTTGGCCCCCGAAAGCTTCAGGGAAGAGTGCTGAACTTAGATGTTGCTCCGTAAGTGGTTTTAAAGGGCCGCTGTCACTTCTCTGGAATTTACACCATTAAAAAAAAAAAAGTTTAAATTGCACCTGCAAGTGGAAGCATTCATCTTCCGTCCTTTATTTAATCTCTCCCTGCCTTTGTATACCCACCGTCATTTTTTTTTTCCATAGCTGCCTTCCTACTCCCTCCCCTTATGGGCTCAGGGCACTCACATGTGCTCTGAGCTAATTAAACAGTCCAATCAAATTCTTCTTTATGAGAACCAATTGATTGGACCTCGTGACAGTTTTATCAGACAGGGAGTGGAGAGCAACACTGGGAGCTTTGCCTGGTGCTGGATTTCAGGTAAATTATATCTTAATTGTCTTAGTTATTTTACAGTTTATGAGGAGTGGCTAAATAATAATTATGAATTAAATTAAAGCAAAGGGAGAAAAGGGTTTGAATTAACCCTTTAATGTTGATAATGCAAAAGAATAACTTATATGTTAAAGGTGTTATACATAGGGTTTGGGCTATGGGTGTCAAGAGAAAGCCCTGCTTTTTTAACCATTACTCCGAGATGGATAGTTAGGGTACCCTTTAAAAATGAGAGTAGGTAGCCCTTTATCAAATATTATTATTACATTATTATTATTTATAAAGCACCCACAAATTCTGCAGCACAGTACAATGGAGGTCTATTGACGAAAATGTCTGATGACCACTTCTTGCCCATTTTTAAAGTAATAAGGGCTCAAAATATCAATGGAACATACATTTCCTATTGGACCCATAATTATAGCATTGCTTAAAGTGGCACTGTCATTCCCCTGAAACATGAGTGTTTCATTGAGAT
Source organism: Pelobates cultripes (assembly GCA_933207985.1). Lineage (NCBI taxonomy): Eukaryota > Metazoa > Chordata > Amphibia > Anura > Pelobatidae > Pelobates > Pelobates cultripes. The sequence goes on from OW240912.1 coordinate 190,622,411, forward strand.
AGAATCTATATAATTTTACTGAAATTCCAACCCAGTCAAAAGATATACAGAGACAAAGTAGGGACTACTTTGTCTCTGTATTTATCCTCCACCTGACTTTTTTAGACTCAAGGCACAGTTTAAGAGCAATCCCGACAGCAACCACCAATGATGGCTGCAGGGAATTGGCTGTGTCTATGTAGGATCCTTGGGTCTCACATGTGCGAAATTACAGCATTGATGTTGGCTCCTGGCACTGAAATGTCATGAGTTGAATAAGAGCAGTGTCGAAAGATGGCTGCTCCCACAAGGGACATGTTCAGGTAAGTACCAGAAAAAGAGCAACACACCAGGATACTAATGGTAACTGTGTTTATGTCACATCCTGTTCCTAGCTGCGGATCATTTTGGTGATGGCTTCTGGTATACATGTACTCTTTTTACAATTCTTGTTTAGTTTTCCTTGGTTTTTCTGGTTTTCTATTCTATGTCTGATTTTCTTTATGCTGGGTTTTTCTGTGTTCATTCCTGTATTCCGTCACGGGAAGTCACAGTCTCCAGGGTTCCTTTTAATGTTTGTTTTATGTTGCCACACCCGTTTGTTTTCCCATCATTCCTTTTGTTTCAGTGTTCCTGCAGGCAGCTGCTCAAGTCTTCTGCCCTTTCTTGCAGGTAAGTATTATGTGTGTTTTTTCTTTGGTTGGTTTAGCTTGCATTAGGCAGAGTAGGACCTGCCAGATATAGGGTACATTGGCGTTGTTGGCAGGCTTTTGCAATGTATGATCATATAATGTAACTAAATCCCCATGATTTTCATATATAGTACTTAGTTATTTCTCCTCTTGTTTTGCCATTCATGTCTTGTTTTAGTTTGTATTCCCAGTCCATGTACAGTCCTGTCCAGTCCTGCCCATGTTATGTCAATGTTTCCCTTATGTATTGTGTACATGTTCTGGGTTTAGCTTCTCTGGTTCTGGGTTCTACTAGTTTTGTCTTGTTTTCATGTTTGGTGACTATCCTAGTCTTGCCTTGTTTCTGTACTGGATACATTCCTGTTGCAGAGCCTCCCTATCTAGTCCCTGGGAGGTCTGCATATCATCTAGCTCCTAGCTCTTGGGATCCGCAGTAGCTATATCAGGGACCTGGTATGTGGCAGCACAAACGCTGGTGCTCAACACCAGAGGGCGTGTGGTTACCCTGCACCAGGCCCTGATAATCCACTTCCACGCTGGAGACTCCCAACTTTTCATCAGGCACTCAAGGGTCCTGGTTTCCGTACCGCCACCCGTGACAGTTTGTTAGAAGGTAAGTCACCTCAGCAGTGCGATGTTTCAGGTCGTTAGAGCCTTAATTACGCATGATAAAGGCTCAGATGAGCCGAAACATTGCACTAGTGTCTATTATCATATGGAGCACCTCCTGAGATAGTGGCCAGATCGTAGGGTGTTTCAGGTTTAGGTATGTAATCTCCCCTTTACCTGCCACCCACAGCCACTGGACCACCAGCGGCAATGCCACCGTCAGGGGATTTAGCGAATTCAGCAAAGTCCCCAGGCGGTGGCAGTGCTTTACAGAGTAGTATTGAACTCATCCATTTACAAATAACAGGGTTACATTTGTTTCAAAAAGAAGATAAATATTTACATGTATTTACATCCATGGCTGGATTGGAGACAATTGTATCAACGACTTATTAATTAACTATAGATTAATGTACTTAAGGGAATAATTCAGGCTTAGCCCAATACCAGATTTCATGGGCATTACTAGTGTTGTTGAAATACATAGGAAGACTTAAATGGATTAGAAAGGTTGCCTGATAATAAAGGCTTTATTTTGTACACCACCAGCCCAAGCAGGGAATTTTAATACATATCTACTAAGTCAGTGATCCTAGGTTAGATGTGTTGAAATTGTAGTTTGAAATATGTCAGGATCAACACAAATTTTGAATCCTAAGGAAACATAAATAAAAAAAACCTGAGTGTTCAATTCTCTATTGAAATAAAAAATAATAAATAAGTTAACAGCTAGGGTTTTGGCAAACCTGCATCAATAATTTAGAATTGAATACAATTAAGTTAGCATTGTGCTAGACTATGATACGACGTTGCATGTAAACTGTGTAAAACATAATATAATTTGAAAAATCCAGATTTTATTTCTTGCTTTAAAAAAGCTTTCATATTAGGGTTACTGTTAGGTTTACAGCATCTTAAGAACTAAACGTTCTAGAGATAATATAAAAACTATTTTGAAAATGATAAATAAAGGACACTGTTCTTGTACTACTGTCTGTAGTAGGTAAGGGGCAAATCAAAAATCAAAAGTCAGAATATGTAAATGATCAATAGAAATATCACCAGTTCAATGTATGTAAAGCCTTTAGCACGAATGGAAAATACTAGGCAGGTTTTAGTAGAGAGGCTAGGTTTGCTTTAACACACGTGGGTTACCTGATGCTTATTTGCCTTAGATAAAAATCCACTTATTCATAATTAATGATAATGTGATGCACACCTTTTAAATGTAGCATGAAATGTAACTTCATGCAATTTAAGACCACAATGACATAGGGCTAATTTTGGCACACTTAGTAAGAGTTGTGGAAGCGTAGTAACTGTGTCTCAAAACATATCTTTAGGCAAGGCACTAGAGCCACACAAAATGTAAACAGCACTTTAAAATGGTGAGGTTAAAAAGTCTTACAGTTAGGGTTGCCAAGCCATCTAGCCCCGGGGTTTTGTGAGCTTTTAAGAAGTCAATAGTTTGATCATTTCCTGTTCTGTTATTGGTACAACAAGGGATTCCCACTGGGCAGGAGATAATTGTAGAAAGGGAATGGCTAGCAAATAGCTGTCTATAGCCACGTGTGGGGTGACCTATATTGTCTTTAAGATTATAAAAGGATTTGTACCAGTTCAAAAACTTGTTAGAAATAAATTGAGTGTTTTCCTTTCCATCTGATCCAATCATCTATTATATTTTGAAACAGATTTTTTTTATTATGAGAATTATCAAAAATAAAAAGCTCTGTATCCAAAAATGCATATTTTTTAATGCATAAATAATTATTTGCATAAAAATGTATTTATGTATATACCATCCATAGCCAGAATCTCATTAACATAACAGAAGTTGTAGTCCAGCAAAGAAGACAACTTCTTGCGTTGAATTTCAAGGGACATAAATTCTTGGCAGTGTCTTGTTTTTTATCTTCTGACATCTGCACCTAATAAGGTCAGAGTTCAAAACCAGAACCAATTTATGTTTTGCCTTTATCAGGGAGTAAGGGAGTTACATTGTCTGAGAGTCAGACAGCGGAGCGTTGACACTGCAAGTGTAACTCACCCAGTCATGGGCAGCCTGTCCAAGGCTTCTGGAATTAGTGTGGTGATATTGTCAGTCACAAAAGTTGCACAAAGCTGACATTGCCAGCTGGGAAAAGAGTATAACAGGTGTCTGAATAAAAGTCCAGGGACACAGCACTACACGTAAATAGGTACTTATCTTTGGAAGGAAACATGACTGCTGACTCCTTTACCAAATCCCGTTACCCTTCCATTCCTAATAAATAAGGCAACACCATGTTAAGTGGGTGAGGGCAACGGCCAAATCTTTATTTAAACCATCACAATCAAATATGGTACACTTTAAACTTCTTCCAGAGTCTCTTTAGTCTATCCTTCATCATCAACCAAATTCAGCACACTAGTTAACAGATAAGAACCGACCAATATGCATGCAAGTAAAAAAAGGAACCTGCATCACTGGGACAAATATCCAAATAATGGTCGCTACAATCCTAATCACTCTACCACTACCCGATTGATTAGTATAAGATAGCCAAATCAGAAATTCCACTTAATTTTTACGCTATAGAACATCCTTCCTAAAAAGGGGTGACTGAGCTCTAGAACTTGGAGCCACCAATCTGCCGACCCATAGAGCTGCATAAAAACACACATTGTAAAGGCCTCCCGGAACAGGATTGCCTAAAATGTGGAAACGTAAATAGCAGGCACGATCCCACCTATGTTTACCAGCAAGTGAACAAATACAGGATGCCTAATGACCACCAACAGTGCAATACCCGTTGAACCACAAATGCTTTAGTCACATCTTCGCACCACATGAAGTGCATCAAAATGGAAAGAGCTGACATATCCTGATCCATTGACATGGATGTCCCACGACACTGCCAGGCTCTCTCAACACTGTCTGATAATTTTTCCAGAATTCCATGCTTCCAACTGTAAAACCAACTGTATCCATTTGGTTGCTATGCCAACCCCTCAGAGCAGCAGTCATGCTCCCTCTCCCTATCCGCTCCGGGGGTTGGCCTGGACAAAATATTTGCACAGTAAAAAAATTTGTAAGACAAATGGTTATGGATCGTAGAATGACCCTTTAACACGGTGTACGCTTTGCAACCATGATGTTTTCGTTTTTGGGGAAAGAAAACATTTGTTAATGTGCAATTATTACTTTAAAATCATAATAAAAATGAGTCTTAATTTCTTCAAAATGTATTCATTTTATCAGATTGATCGTTTTCCTCAGTAAAATGTCTTTCGTGCAGATGCATGTTTTTTGCCATGATTTGTGCAAGCGATCTGTACTTATAAAGAGAGTTCAGATGTCAGGCTTTAAATAGACAAATTGTGTAAACCCATTTATACTTGTTCACTATTTACCAGTATTTGAATAAATATATTTAAAAAGCCAGGATATACACTGATATGTGTGGTTTACACCCATCACAAGATATTAATACAATATAAATATATATATATATATATATATATATATATTCATGGTCGTATACAATAAGCTAAGTTATTGTAATGGTGGTGTAATTCGGTTATGGTGTGTCGGAACCGACGTTCAGGTAGGCCTGTAAAGAGGGCAAAAATGTAACATTGTAACAATGAATAACAATGTAACAATGTTGACATTACATAACCAATACTTGAATGCATGTCTGAATTCCCTCTCAGGTTGAGAAATATATATGGCATATACAGATGACTCTACTATCCCAGCGATAAGATGATATGTACTGGGATATTACTAGAGGTAGTAGGAGCAGCATGTATTCTTCTAGAATGACCTGAAAATGTTGCATTTGACGGTTGCATTTGAGTAACTTTAAGAGTTGTGAGCTAGTTAAAGGTTGAGGAGGCAAAAAATATGTGAATGCTGCCATGGAATCGAATAAGTATGGTTTGATGATTTGATATGCGGAAGTGAGAGAGCCCAGCATATGAACAGGTGGCATTGGAAAAGAGTGTTTCTTGTGCCAGCAATTAAATCCTGGAATGTAGGGGTTTGGTAGGTCCCTTGGCCGCTGTGGGGAGCATTCGGAAGAATATGAAAAATTGTTACATGTTACAGCCTGGCAATGCTTTTTTTTTTTTTAACAAAATAAAGTTTCTGTGATGCTGTCAGACAGATCTCTTCCTAATCAAGCTTATTATTGTTAGTGAGTGTGACTGACCGAAAATAATTCCCATGCTGCTGATTTACTAAAGGGGTGTAGGTTCTGTGTCACTATGAGAAATGTGTCACAGATCCAGTTTACTATGAGATTGACTGCCATCCAGTGTGGGTAGCTGTATTAGTCAGGAAATGAGGAACGATGGAGGAGTAAACATGGCTTCCCTATTCTGGTGGGATAGAAAGTTTAGAGACATGAACAGGACTGCTCACGCACGTGTCGAATGTAACATAGAAACATAGAAACATAGAATGTGACGGCAGATAAGAACCATTCGGCCCATCTAGTCTGCCCAATTTTCTAAATACTTTCATTAGTCCCTGGCCTTATCTTAAAGTTAGGATAGCCTTATGCCTATTCCACGCATGCTTAAACTCCTTTACTGTGTTAACCTCTACTACTTCAACTGGAAGGCTATTCCATGCATCCACTACCCTCTCAGTAAAGTAATACTTCCTGATATTATTTTTAAACCTTTGTCCCTCTAATTTAAGACTATGTCCTCTTGTTGTGGTAGTTTTTTTCTTTTAAATATAGTCTCCTCCTTTACTGTGTTGATTCCCTTTATGTATTTAAATGTTTCTATCATATCCCCCCTGTCTCGTCTTTCCTCCAAGCTATACATGTTAAGATCCTTCTAACCTTTCCTGGTAAGTTTTATCCTGCAATACATGAATCAATTTAGTAGCCCTTCTCTGAACTCTCTCTAAGGTATCAATATCCTTCTGAAGATACGGTCTCCAGTACTGTGTACAATACTCCAAGTGAGGTCTTACCAGTGTTCTGTACAATGGCATGAGCACTTCCCTCTTTCTACTGCTAATACCTCTCCCTATACAACCAAGCATTCTGCTAGCATTTCCTGCTGCTCTATTACATTGTCTGCCTACCTTTAAGTCATCAGAAATAATCACCCCTAAATCCCTTTCCTCATATGTTGAGGTTAGGACTCTATCAAATATTCTGTACTCTGCCCTTGGGTTTTTACGTCCAAGATGCATTATCTTGCACTAATCCACATTAAATGTCAGTTGCCACAATTCTGACCATTTTTCTAGTTTACCTAATCATTTGCCATTTGGCTTATTCCTCCTGGAACACCAACCCTGTTACATATCTTAGTATCATCAGCAAAAAGACATACCTTACCATCAAGACCTTCTGCAATATCACTAGTAAAAATATTAAAGAGAATGGGTCCAAGTACAGATCCCTGAGGTACCCCACTGGTGACAAGTCCAAGCTTCAAATATATTCCATTGACTACAACCCTCTGTTGCCTGTCACTTAGCCACTGCCTTACCTATTCAACAATATTGGAATCCAAACTTAAAGATTGCAGTTTATTGATAAGCCTTCTATGTGCAACAGTGTCAAAAGCCGCTATAGTTGACAGGTGAACCTGGGAGCAGGTTGAGTGGATGGGAAAATGAATGAGCTCCCTTGTGTAAGGTGCATGTTAAAGTTCAGAGGACCAAGGAGAGACTGGAGATCCATGTGGGAAACAGGCATCGTTGCCCAAAAATTATTTTACCTTTCCCTGATAAGCTGGACTTAGTCTGCGGGGAGGCTGAACTGCAATGAAATCAAGTCTTATGTATTTCCAGAAATTAAAATTGGTGATATGATGTGGGTTGGTTATTGGTTGCTGAGCTTTGGAGCAGTTGCAATTTACGAGTGATGCAAAATTGCAAACCTGCTCCATATCATAACGTGTATATAACGAACTTGACCCATGAGAGGACTGAAAGGTAGGACTGTTATTTAGAGATGATAATAATGAGACATTTGAGTAACATGGCACTGATCGTAGTATGTTGCCCACTGGGGGCCATATGAAGAATATGTTGTGGAAGGCCAAGTGAGGACCTAATATAAATGAATATGTGTGATGTCCTGCAGCTCTCATGGGGACTTAATAATTTCACATTTATGTTTTTTGCATGAAAGGTTGTGCCTCTTTTCATGAAAAGTTGTGCCTTTTTTCTTCATGAAAGTTTGGGCCTTTTTTGCATGAAAGGTGTTTTTTTTTAATTCTCTACATGTATGTAGTTACCACTCTATTGATAAGTATACATATTGTTTTCACACTGTTTAGCACACCCTTAACTTTCCTATGATAGTGAAGACCAAATGAGGGCCCACATAACTAAACCTAGATGCAGAGTGACCAAATGAGAGCCTAATGAGAAGTTACAGATGCATAATTATACAATTAAATGGGGTTTAATGAATGTTGAAAATATTTGAGTAGACCGGTTGCAATTTAGTATGTTATGGGTGACACCCAAGTGACAGACCTAGTTTGTGGCATGTCTTGATATGAAGTGTAAAAATAACATTTGGATGAGGGCTGTGAATATGTCCATATAATCATAGAACAGACATAATTATAACCAACATTATGTTACGGTACACTTGACCATGCCCGTGAGGAGCCCAGAATGGGCTTAAACAATGTAAGTAGTGATGGACAGTGAAATAAGATTATTAACAGGCAGTACCATAAATTCTAACCACATGTTTAGGCCCAGGTTTGGGCTTGACATAAATTTAGATAGTCAGTAGCAACACCTAGCCATATAATTATTAAACAATGTAGGCCCAATGAGTGCCTGAATACCCAGATAGCAGACATATAGAAAACATATAGGTACTGAGGTATGAAGAGACAGGGTGAACACAAGTAACAAATGCTGATCTGATCAAAGCTGACAAGTATAACCAAACCATATGGGCCAACAGTAATAATCTGCAAATATGAAAAACTAAATATATGGATTAAACATTAAAATGCAGGGCGACTAAATTAATTCCATATGATAAAATTGATATGGCCAAATGAGGACCAAATACAGTAATCAGAATGAGGTATCACTATGATGCAATATATGATTAAAATAGGCCAAGTTCACATTCGTAGTGGAAATCGCCATATCCGCATGAGGCAGAATATGGACTGAACTGCGAATGCCTCCCTATTTAGTGAAAGGCTGAACATGGGGTGACTACATGTTGAATGTCAGGGACAGCGTGGCCCAACACGGGCTGAATGAACAAACTTACGGTTTTGTTGTAATAAATGCACAAACAGTAACAGAAAAAGTCGTGGCTGCACTGGATGCGGCAGTGCCCCATGAGATTCGAAGGAGGCGGCTGTTTTTTTACTAGAGTGAGGTAAATAGTTTTAACATTCCAGTTTGGCTTGGTGTGCATGATGGATGAGGGAATAATGGAGGTGTTAAATCACCCTTATACTAATGTGGGGTTCAGATTAACCCCCATAGGCCTTTTTAATGATTTGCCTGCTGACTGTTAGTGCTGACAACTGGTAAATAGAAGAAAAAAACAATAATTTATCAGGAACTTTACATTGTCAAATCTGATGTTGCCATTTATCAGGCATTACGTGCCTGATTAATGGAATTCAATCACCTCTTCCAATATTTTCGAAGTAAAATATAGATATTGGTTTCGATAGTTGGACCAATATTTATCAGCTCCCAGTAAGCCTTTACCAACAATAATTGAATCAATCTGAACCCATAAATGGCTTATCCTGAGCTGATAAACAGCCAGTAAACATGATCAGGCCTTAATTGAACATTTTTTTTCCAAAATTGCTTTTTCCGCTGTCTTCCATGAAGATGACTTCCTCTTGTTGCTTCTACGTAAGTTTTTTCTTTAAGTGCTCTCAGTAATCTGAAAAAAAAATAATACTTTCCCTTGGTGTTTTAACAAGCAAAGAGTCAATTGAATTTTCTACCCTTCTAAGATACTTTGATTGCCTTCAAAACTTTGGTTGACTTTTCCACTACTCCTCTCTATGCCTTTGTTCACTTTTCAGTTCTCTTCCTGCATAATACCTTTTTTGGGGACAATTAGGCAGGGTGAAAAAAGCATCCAAAAATTACTCCTAAAATTGCAATCAAATGTCTGCAGTCATTGATTTCCAGCCCACGGCCAGACATAGTGTGTGATTGAAACTGCGGGCCTGTTACAGCTAGAAAACACTTTTGATTCTACTGCTCTTACTCTGTACAAGATATAGCTGGAGGGACATTAGCAATCACTTAATTGACATTGAATTAACCATGAAATGCAGTATAACTCCTTCTCTTCTCAAGTACACTCCAGAAATACTTTAATAAGGCTTTTAATTATTGATTATAACTTACGACGTGGAGATGATGATCCGCTGCTTAAGTTACGTGCCCTTGGTAAGTCAGGTAGTGTTGTTAATTGTGACCTTCCAGATGAAGGGATAATTAAGACTGTTCGTTAGATGGTGCAGTTTAAAGGATTGTTCCGATCTAAAGGACTAGAGTTTTTGCTCCTCTTTTACTTCAAACTGCACATTTCCCTTTAATTGTCACATGTGTTGCTATCAACTTTTTCTGCATTGGTTAGCTAAATAGTGGCTGTCACATTTAATTCTCTGCTCAGACTTTTATTGCTACGTTATAGTGCTGCTCTATGCCCTTGTTCTTACCTCCTTTATAATGATAGGGATCTGTAATGAAATGCAGAAAAGTTTGATCCAGATCCCTTTTGGCAGGTTTATATGGATATATCAGGATATCAGCGCTGCGGAATCTGTGTGCGCTTTATAAATAGCAATAATAAATAAATAAATATACATTTGGGGGACATTTCTTAATTGTGGAACTGCTTTAAAGACCCAGATTTATAATAAATGTACAACAAGGAAAGAGCACAAAAAACTAGAGTAAGTAACTCATATCTCAAAATAGTCGTGAGGGGTTACAAGTGGCCGTCACGCAGCATGATGTCTGCTTAATATGAGAGCTCAGAGACCAGACCAATGTTAATAGAAGCGATTTGATGGGAGGCAATGTGCTAGAAACTGAGGGATTGTTTGTAACCACAGTGGAACACTGAGCTAGTCTGTCCGTGGAGTCATTTGTCCACAGAGTCATTTGTTCTCTCAAACAGTTTGTACCAGTACATTCATAACGTCTTCTATATTGCCGACAATTTTTCGTTTTTTCTCTCCTGTTGTATATGAATGTCAACTTTTTTGATATGGTTGTCTCTCTCCTTATATCATCTGATCTACTCGTCTCCTGAAAGAGGAGCATTTTAAATTACTACATTCATGCTTAAGTTTAACACCAGATCAGAATTAAATTACTTTTACAATGAATTACATATATGTTAAGAATTCAGTTTTTTTTTACAATTTGTATATAGTTATGCTGCTGCTGCTGCTACTATACCCCATTTATACGAAATGTATTTGCAATGCCATGGCCCTTACAACAATATAATCATTGGCCATGTTTAAAAAGGTGTAAATTAACACTAAGGGCCTCAACCAACCGGAAAAACACTCTAAAACATTGAGAGACTATCGGTATCTAAGAGCCGCCATTGTTTTTCTATAGGAGATGCACCTTAAAGATTCACATGCTCCGTTAATATGCAACCACCACTTTTCAGTTGGCTTTTATAGTGACAACCCCCAAGCCAAATTGAAAGGTACAGAAATATTATTTTCTTGTTTAGTTCCCTTTCAAATCACAGAGCAGAGAATAGATGATGAGGGCAGATATATCATGGTAGAGGGTTGTCTTGCTTCCCATATGTACACATTTGTCAACAGATGTGAAACAGTGTGCTTGTTTTAATAAGATTTTGCAGGTATTGGATTCCTTCCGGGAAGGAGTGGTGGTGCTTGGAGGCAATTTTAATTTGACGATGAATTCTCATTTAGACAACTCTTCAGGGACTTTCCTAGGGATGTGCCAGAGATGTAAGTTGAGAACGCTTCTGCACACTAACCAACTTTCAGATATATGGCAGATACTAAATTCCACAGCAAGTGATTACAAACATTATAACTCCTTACACAATGTACCCACACACAATACAAAGGACCATGAAGCACAAACAGGATCTTTCTCTACGCACTATACAAAGATTATCACCTATAGATAGGCAACATTTTGAATCATCTTTACTAAAGAGGAGGAGTGGCTATTAAGACTACCCCGCAAAAAAAAAGCAGGGCCCTCACTGTGCGATTTTATCGTACCTTTGCAGAGGACTTCACCTCAGACTTTTTATCAGCATTCAATTCAGTACCCAATGCAAAGCCCATTCCCCCACAGGCAACATGGGGTGACTACATGTTGAATGTCAGAGACAGCGTGGCCCAACGCGGGCTGAATGAACAAACTTACGGTTTTGTTGTAATAAACGCACAAACAGTAACAGGAAAAGCCGCGGCTGGACTGGACGCGGCAGTGCCCCATGGTCTTCGAAGGAGGCGGCTGCTTTTTTATGAGAGTGAGGTAAAATGAATACTTGCGTGGGTCGCACAAGGCCAGACCAGCTTGTTTGGAGTTTGGGAAGTTTGTGTAAACCTGGCAAAGACCCTGAATAGTGTGGCAGCTATCGTCCAATTTCACTTTTGAATAAGATTTCAAATTGTTCTCAAAAATACTGGCGGGCCAGTTGTCTCTTATACTGTCTGGGCTTGTCCACCCAGATGAAGTTGGCTTCATAGCCTTATGAGAGGCCAAAGATAACACCACCAAAGTTATCAATTTACTGCACAAGGCAAAATTAAAAAACAAAAGCTATATCCCTACCTAACTGTCAAAATACATGTTGGGTGAACAACTCTCCCCTACAGTTAACATTAATAATTTTACTCGGAAAGGTTGTCCACTCTTACCTCTATTACTTGTATTAGCTTTAGAACCTCTGTTAAATGCTTTATGTCAACATCCTAATGTCCAGGGGATACAATGTAGAACGCACCCCGTATAGTTACAGCGTATTCTGATTATTCATTATTTTCCCCTGCAAATCCCTTAATATCACTACCCGCACTCATGGAAAAATATGACTATTTAATCATCACTCTAAAGTCTCCAATAATTTTGTCAAATATGAATATATTAAAGTTGATGAAGTGAACATGCATTCCCTACCTACTGGCAGCAGCTAGGTCACTTGTTCCCACTAAATGGAAATCCACTAAACCCCATGCAAATGCAGAGTTGTATCTGAAAGTGGAAGACATCAGTAGAATGGAAGAATTATCTGCTCTGTAGATGGACTACCTTCAGGCCTACTGCAAGCATTAGGAAATGTGCTTTCTTCTCACATAGGCTCCTATCACTTGATAAACCCCCTAATACATCCTCTTGAGATAAAATGTATTACTATCCACATAGCATTTTAACAAAGTATCGTTGTAGTTAGCTAGTTGCCAGCATTTCTAACTTGCTTCTATATATTTTCTCCAGTTATGTATGTATTTGTTATCATTATTGTTATTATATTTTTTTAATACGACCTAATGATGATGGTGCTACGTATGGATCAAAAAACAACTGTTAAAAACTACCTTATACCGTGAGGGAAAAAATAATTTGATCCCCTACTGATTTTGAACATTTGCCTACTGACAAAGAAATGATCAGTCTATAATTTTAATGGTAGGTGTATTTTAACAGTAAGAGACAGAATCCCCAAATCTAGAAAAACGCATGTCAAAAAAGTAAAAAGTGAAACAAGTATTTGACCGCTTCAACTTAGTACTTGGTGGTAGGGATGTGCATTAGCAAAAAAATTGGTTCGGTTTGGAAATTCGGGTAAGTAATAAAATTTGTCTGCTTCGGCAATTCGGACCAATGGCATTCGTTTTGCTTCCGCACTTTGGCAATTCGGAACTTCGGCACTTCGGAACCAAGAATTTCCATTTTAGGTGTGCTGCCTTCCCTCTGTTATTTAGCGCTGTCCCATTTTCTCTTCTTCCTACATTATACATGTAACTGTCAGTATAATATGATAAAAATAAAATAAATAATAACTACCTAAAAAAAGTCTTGAGGGGTCAACCACCTATTAAGTTGTGATTTAATTTACTGTAATATTGTTTAAAGGGGTATTTGTGTCTTTGGAAGTTTACTTGTTAAATAGGCTTTGTCATCTATGTGGGTATTTGCATATTGTGTAAAAATTCCTGTCGGTTACTTTGCCACTTGGGGTGCGAAGGCCTGGAGATGCAACATAGGTGACATATTCTTACCTGATGCTGTACCCTATAGGTGCCACCATCTTTGATCTTCATCTCCTAGATGTTCAGTCCACCAAGGATGTCACATCAGTGCTGTATTCTTGTATATGTCTAAGAGTACGACACTGATGTCTATGGAAGATTCTGAAAAAACGTGGGAGCCACCATAGATGTTATTTTGCGATGAGCAATATAACGCCTTATTCCAGCTGGGGAATTTGACAAAATCTTACTTAAGTAGCTCCACCTTTTATCAAGTTTTGTGGACCAGAGGATTTACTATAAGATAAATTTGCCCCTGCTGTGTCTTATATCTTTTCAGTATTTAAATCTGAATGAGCATTTCTCAAAGATTGGGGTGCTGACAGAAACGCATTCAAAATTTTGATGCTTATGTACACTGATATTAGGATTTGTTATAGTCTTGTTTGAGCCTTTCATGACAACTGCCTCAGTAAAATTGTTTAAGATAAAAAAATTAGAGTAGGAAAAAAAAGAAAAGTACTGTTAAACACTGTAAGCTTAAACACAATATAGTCATATAGTGTGACAAAATACAGTACTTAATTTTAATTACCCTTGTAAGATTTGGAACTGTAAATGTTTTAATGTACTCTGTTTTATATGGAAAGATCAGAACATGTGATTCTCCATGGACAACACATGGATTGAAATGCATAATTAAAAGAGTTTACCATTAAAGGCAAGTAAGTCTAACATGATTTTGGCTATGGGAACACAAGTCTGGAGATAAATGAAGTTCTGAGTGTAGGCTGTGCTTGAATTTTACTTTATTCTAGGGTTTAAGGCATCAGCAGACTGCTTTACTAAGGAGGACTAAACCTGTTCATTCTCAGCCTGTCCATGCCTTACTGAGAGCGATGTGAGTGACAGTCATTGGCGGATCCGGGTGGGGGGGCGAGGTTCTCCCCTGATGGCTAATGCAGGGCTGACACTGTCCAAGCGCCAGCCCTGCAATGTGCCTTCACGGACCGGAGGGGAGATCAGAGATCTCACTCCCCGGTCCGCAGGCACCGTGCGGGCAGCCAGCAGGGGAGGGAGAGAAGACCCGGGAGCTCAGCCTGCAGCTCTTCGGGTCCTACTCCTGCGAGCCCCGAGCATTGCCGCGGCTACTACGGCAACACTCCAGATCTTGCGAGAGTTAACTCTAGCCCTGGAGCTACAAGCTAGAGTTCACTCTCACCACTGCGACCACCAAAGAATTCCCCACGGACCACCAGGGATCAAAAAATTTCCCATACATACATTTATTTATCCCCTCCTCACCACACCACACATTCACACTCTGCCCCCTTGCACACATTGTCCCCCCATACACACACTGCCCCCCCACACACACTGGCCCCACACACACACATACACTACCCCCCATACACACACTGCCCCCACACACACATACAACGGCCCCACACACACATACACTGCCCCCCACATACACAACCCCCATAAAAACACTGCCCCACACACACATACACTGCCCTCCCATACACACACACTTTCCCCACACACCATACACAGTCACACACTGCCCCCATACACACATTGCCCCCCACACATACACTGCCCCACACACACATACACAGGCCCCCATATACACACACCCCCACACACACATACACTGCCCCCACACCATACACATTCACACTCACACACACACACGCACACACACCCATACACACATTTCCCCACACACACATACACTGCCCTAATACACACACTGCCCCCACACACACCATACACATTCACATATTGCCCCACACACACATACACTGCCCTATACACACATACACTGCCCACCCATATACACATTGTCACATACACAGCCCCCCGTACACACACTGCCCCCATACACACATTGCCCCCACACACACACTGCCCCCATACACACATTGCCCCACACATTACACACTCCACAAACACACACTGAACCTTTCACACACACTGCACCTTTCATACACACTGCACCCCTCACACATTTTCACCACTCACACACACCACTGCTCTTATGCCCTACTACAGCCCCATATCTCAGCAGACCCCAGGTAAGTTGTCAAACTGTTCTTACACGATTTGTCTACCTACTCTGGGAGGGGGTCCCGGCATGCCTGGCCCCATAACCACTACACAGAGCTGTAGTGGTTGTTGTGCATGGATTATTTCTTTAAATCATCTACAAGTGCCCCTCCCAAGATCAGGCTCTGGATCCGCCACTGGTGACAGTCCACAATATCTCCAGTGCCTACATTTAGGGAACTAGCCATTGTATAAATAAAAGTGCTCACATTCAAGATGCAGTGACGTGTCCTAGCATTCTCAGATAAGTATAACTTTTCTGAGAATGATGGGACCTACAGTTCACAGCATATTTAGAGCTAGTGTATAAATTAAAGAATAGTCCCCAGAGTTTAGATGTATGGTGCTATACTCCAACTATTTAATTATGTGAGGTTATACCATGAAATACACTTAACTATCCCCAAATCTAATTATTCTTGCAGCGGTGTACTTAACCCTTGTGCTGTCCTAGGCCTGCCAAGTCATTCCACCATCCACACGCACATCATCAGAGACACACTGACACACATTACTTCACACACATACATTATACAGAAGTGTTTTCCTAACCAATCCTCAAGGCACACCTACCAGTCCAGGATTTTTGGATTACCCAGTTGTATCAAAGTGCTGTTTTTTTTCTTCTAAAAACACCCTAGACACAACGGGGTAATCTATAAATCCTGGACTGATAGGCATGCCTTGAGGACTGGTTTCGAAAACACTGTTATAGAGATTCATTGATCCCCCCAACTAAAATTTACCAGATAAAAAAATACCCAAATGTGTGTGTGTGTGTGTATATATAATCTACACATATATATTAATACAATCTACATTCACAGGCACATAATATGCTCAGGAATTCCATATATTTTAGCAAAACAGTTGAAGTTTGAAAAAGTATTATAGAACCTATTTGAGGAATGAACAAACACTCATACTCATCACTGACAAACACTTTGGGGGTAGGGGCCTGTTTACAAACCAGTATGTTTAAATAAATGTAATACTTCTCTAGACTAGATTTAACTAGCTCAATGATAAACATCACATATTTATAAATGGATCGGTAATGATGTTGCACACACACAGATGCATCACTGTAATTACAATTAACATTTTAAATTCACTATTTTAACACCAAAAGTTTAAAATAGTGAAGCATACACAACCTGAGCAGATGTTTTGTTAAGCTCTAGAGAAGTCGAGTGCCTGAACACTTTTTGTAGCAGGTGGGATGAGGGCATCCTAAGCAGCCTTAACAGAACTTGGCTGCTAGCAGGTTTTTTTGACATCTACCTGATGCGTTTCTCAGCTACAGACAGGTAGTTAGTTACATTAACACAACAGACATCTGTCAAGAAATATGTTCGGGATCCCTGCCCCTGATGCACTGTGGGTAGGAATAAGAGTCAAGCTGTGCCTAATTTGTTTTATTAGTCAAATTGCCATCATTAAGCACCAAACCGCCTGAAGGAACTCAGCAGTGTATTTTCTCGTTTAAGGTAGCGTGGTGTTTTGCTCTAGCAGGTGCAGAAGTCGATCCAAGCAGTAAATGAGCCTGCGGCTGTATTCCAGATGTCCTATGGATCAGGAGGAAACCTGCTTAGAAATTTGGTGTTCTCTCATTGTATTATATGCCTTTAACCTGTTGCAGATCTCCCATGAGGTGGAAGTGCAGCTGGATCTGGCCCGTGCTGAGAACATCTGGCTGGCACTGCAGAGAGTCTCTTTCAGTACTGTACTGTGACAGAGGAATGATGAGACCTTATTAGGAACAGGATGCATGAGAAAGAGGAGAGAGGAGGGGCAAGTGAGGAGAATACACACAATCTGTACAGATGATGCAAAGAGAAAGACAAACAGTAACAAAAGTGGACAACAGAGAATGAAAAGGAAGTAATACATGGAAATTAAGGAAATTAAGACAGTCTTTTATTGCATTTTGTATACATTTATAACATAGCTGTTAAAATGGTATGTTTTAAATGTTGTCACCTGTAATTGTTATGTGTCTGCAACCACTATTAACAGCGGCAATGATTTTATAATGCATTGAGTAAGGTTAGTGTTGGGAGAGATGTAAGGGTAAGGATAGATTTGGGATTAGATTACTATACGGTGGTTGGTAGCTTTAGGAGTAGTTTTGATTAGGGGGTTTTGAGCTAAGGTTAGGATGCTTGGGATTAGGGACTACCTGTCTTCAATTTGCGATGGACTGTAAGCTTCCATGATTCTTAGCCAGGCAAAGCCCCTAGCCAGAAATCTGACCATACCTACACAACCCCAAACTCTAAACCCAAGCCCCCCCTAACACTATGTTATTATAACGTGCATCACTAGATAGGCTTCTGTACTCCTGCATCATTACAGTGCCAGGTACAGATGTCGTCCCAGAGCTGTTATGATGAACATCATTATAAAAAGCTGTAGAAAGCTGCAACAATGCTTCTAACGTATCAACACTGCCGTGGTGCTGTTAATGAAGTAACATTTTACAGTCAACATTGGAATACAGACATTTTTAAAGTGAAACGTGACACTTTTGCATTAATGAAATTTGCTTGACATTGTCATACATATGGTATAGATAATTGTATAACAATATGTTACTTATTATATGTAATTCTGCCTTTATACGCTACATAAATGCTCTTTGATTTTTCTGCAGGTTAATTAATCCCTAAGTCCCAGAGGGATGAGCATCACATTTCTTTGTAAAGCACCTCTGTCAAGCAATGTGTTAAAGACCCTTGTAGGGATACTGGTGTCACCTAGCAGGTGGAAATCCCCTGTATATCCATATTGGAGTGCAGATCACACAGGTGTCTGCCCTAGGTCTCAGGATTATTGGATGCATGTCACACTGTTCTTGTACACATGACAGTGTAACTATCTACACGTAGGATTGCCCTTGGCACAGTGGGATGCTGTCCTAGCTACTATGTGTGAACTGTAATTATAGCAAGTTGTATAACATTGTATCTTAGGTTCCGCTCTTGTATCTGTCCCTTACTTTGTTTAATACAACATTGCTCATGGGGATCTGGTAAACAGAAAGGTCATATACACAAGAAAGAACGGGGTAGAATGCTTCAAAAGAAGTTCCATGAAAAGAAATCTAAAAGTAAAGTAAAAAGGGTTGGTTATATCAATTCACATGCCGAAAAAACAATTAACATATCTTTTTTAAAGGCTGTAGCTATAAAGTAGAAGCTTAATGAACACAGGTGGTTGTGGGAGCATGCATCTATATTGGTAATTATTATTATTATTATTTGTAAAGCGCAAACAAATTCTGCAGCGCTGTACAATAGGTGGACTAACAGACAAATATTTGTATAAAAGTTGCAAAGTAGATTGCTAATAAAATAAATTAGATGGTGATAATCTACAGTCACCTAAATGTGATCATACAATCCATAGACACTGTTGGGTAGCGTACTTAAGACAAGTATTTGCAACAAGAAGAGTTAGACGCACAGGAACAGAGGGTGTTAAGGGTCCTGTTCAAACAAGCTTACATTCTAAAGAATTTAAGTAACTACTTTGGAACAAAATATTTTGATCCAAATCATTTCATGCATACCATTAACCCTTTAGATGTCCAGACTGGCATAAAAACGAGGGGATTGCCTAGGTCTTATCCTATAGGTATAGTCAAATCCCAATTATTTACATTTCTATTACTGAATACTATGTTACATACTGTTACACACCAAGTATAGACAGGGGGCAACAGGGTCTTAAAGAGACCTGTCAGTGGCACAGTTTAATCAGCTCATTATTATGCATGCACAGGAGCAGTAGTGTCTTCATACACAATTCCTATTCAAATGTGCACTTCATGCTGTTTGTACTAAGCATCAATGAGTTGAGTCAGTTAAATGGCAGCAGGGCATCTCTCAGCTTTCCTTGTCCTGCTGCTTTTTGGAATACATGTATATGAGGTAGATATGTACAAACACATAGTATTGTGAATATTATAGTTATTCAGTTAATGTTCTTCAAGGAATTAAAAACATTAAATCTAGATGAAAACAAACAAAAAATTAACCTTTTAATGACCCACTTCCCCACCACTTAATCCCGTCACAACAAAAAGCCTTTTTTAAAGCATTACTCAGTGTGTGAACTAATGCTAAAAAGTAAAAGAAAAGAAAATAAATTGAAAAAATTATAAATAAATAAATATATATATATATATATATGGGAAAAAAAAGGAAAATCTCTTGCACTCAAGCTATAGTAGTCCCTTGTTTGCCAGGTGCTAAGCCAGGGCTCATATATCCAGAAATCCAAAAAGGTGGCAGCACTCACGGAATAAAAAGTTCTAATCTTTATTTGTTCATATTTAAAAAAATAATCAACTTTTTAGTCCTCTGTATGGGACTTTCTTCAGGATCAATACATTTACAGAATCAAAATTCAGACTTAAATAAACAAATACATTAATTAAATTAGCTTACCCCCAGGTGAGGTGCATCTCAGATCGGCATCTACCGTGGCCAGTGCGCATGTGCAATGAAGCTCTGCCACATGTGACGTTGTGACGTGCCGTCATCGCGTTCGTTGCTATGATGACGCGGCACACATGGCGCCACTATGGAGATAGAGTTACCATTATATTAGCTGTGTGCAGTGTACATCTGCTCGTTCTAAGAATAAAACAAGTTATATGGAATCAGGATTGAGTGATTGTTGAGTACTAAGTGCTTAGTAATAAAATATATATAGTAAATTACTATGTGTCTATGGTGTTGAGTTATTAACTATCTCTGGGTGAAAGAGTCTAATTAATTATTAAAGGTGACAATGTGCATGATTGAAAGTGATAGTACATAGTTGTACTTTTGCAAATAAAGTGCATATATTGGGTAAAAAAGTGCTTAGTGTTGACAATTAAAGTGCAAGCACTGTCTATATAAAAGTGACAAAAGACCCAAATATATATTGTGTAGCAGAATAAACCTCATGCATATATGTAAAGTGACTACAATGAGAAATTTACAGAAAGTGAACAGTGCTATAATACAAAATTCATATAAAGCTTACAATATAGTGTAATGAATGTATCAATCCTTGGTGAAAGAACCCTTAAATTAAGGTGCTGAAAACCAAGGATTATAACAGGGCAACCAAAAAAATGGTTTGCTATTATAAATTAATCAATTTAAGTATAAGCCTGTTACTGTAAAATAACAACTCAAGTATATTAAAAATAATAACTAAATATTGTTGCCATCAAGAGTGACTTGATAATAAGCACATTTAAAGTAAAAAATAAATAAAATAAAGCTCGGCTGGAGCTAAAGTTCATAGAAAGGAATGAATACATTTTTACCCTTATTCATTATATAATTTATTATATATGTTTTATGGTTACCAGATCTCCCACTTGAAGGAAATTGTTGAATTAAAACATGCAACTGACGGGGGTGGGATTTGACCAAGGTGCGAGCTGGATGCTTACGAGCAGAGCTCCTCATTGGTCTCACTGCCAACAGCTCACAAATGCCAGATAACGGAGCATTTACTGACCCAAATACCTCATGGATAAATGTACTCCACGCAAGCAATCCAAAAACACCCGGAATCCGGGTCCAAAGTGCTTGACATGTTTGCGGCCTCGCAAGCCTTGCAGTCTGATTTACAAGATGGCGGTGGATCGAGCCCACGGGCCCAAAATCATGCATGCCTTATTTAGATGACAAGTGCCTTTCCAATAAACTCCAATTCAACTGCCACACAATATAATACAAAAAAATCCTCACTTCACCTCATTTTCAACATTGAAAATAAAATTGTCAAATTAAATGTCAGTAGATACTTTAGTAAATTCCATGGAGGCAGAAAGTGTCACCCTACAAACTAAAACAAAGCAAACCAACTTGGAGCCAGTTGCTTATAGGATCCCAAAAAAGCTGAGCACCCATTTGAATCTATTATTTGCTTTTTCCATTGACACCAGATATTTTAATTGATCTTAAGCCTGTAAGATATTAAAATGTTGAAATGTTATATGAATATTATTATATTCAATGTTTTAGCATTACATTATAAAGTACAGAAGCAGAAAACAAACAGGGCTTGATTCAATATTATTGGCAAAATGCAGTTAAGCAGTATCAACTGGTTTTGTGTGGTATTTTTAATAAATTTCATCTGGTTGGCTGCTCGGAAGCACATTTAAAAATCTCTTTGACTCTTACTAAGCCTGCAAAAAGGAGTAGGGATTGGGTGGACAGCTATTGATGCCCATTTGCTAATAGATTAAGGAATAGGGGTGGAAAAAACCATTGTATTCCCCTTGACTCTCCACCTTTGGTCAGTGTGTGGGAGTTTCATTAAAATAAAAAGAGGGGGCATCCTAGTGTCCCCCTGTCCCTATGGTGGGATCAATTAATAAGTAAATGGGGAGATTTAGTGTTCCTTTTGCCCCTACCCATGGTCAACAGGGTGTGGGTGCTGTCATTTTAATTACCATATGTAAATCTACCCTACCTACTCTGTTCAGTAGCAGGGGGGCAATAAAACTAATACCTATAAAAATAAATTCTACTAATCATCAGATGTCTTCAAATGTTGTCTTTATTCTTATATCTTCTTTTCTTTAGCAATGAACAAGGTGAATTTCATCAATAATAAAAAAAAATTCTATTAAGTGGAAATGGGTAATCTGGTCCAGAGACTTGTTGTGTGGAATAACTTCTGAAAAAAAATGTCATGCCTCCCAATTGTAGCTATGTAGGAAGGACAGTCCCTAATTTGGGCCCAAATTCCTCTGCCCTTCTTTTCTATCCTAATGGAGCTCCCTATTGCTCTCTGGTTTGTCAGAGTGTATACCAGAGCTTTACAGCAATAATACTCACCGTAATATGTATTTAAACTAATAAATGAGTTTAGAAATCAGCCGGTGTAATAAAGATACCTTGTTCTTGTTCTAAATTACATTTTAGTTGTACAAATTTTTATTAGTAAGTCACCTTATATTTCTCAGAACACCCCCACTCACACCTCTAAAATAAACCTAAAATAAACAAAAAGGGACACATGTCCTTTTGATATGTAGGGTGTAATAAAAAAGGCCAGGTGTTTCACAAAAATATGTCAGGTGATCCTGTCACAAAAAAAACACCAACATAAAAGTCACCTTGCTTGGAACTCCCTGTTAAACTTTAAAACTCTTATGCTGTGTGGTTACTTTCACAATTTGTGGTCAACTAGGAACATCGCTTTCATTTTGCTTTGAGGAAAGGCACGCGCTCATCAGGCACATGAGAAAGGGCATGAGTCTTTGTAGTGTTATGGTCCTTCAACTTCCTCTTGTTACGACATTCTTTTCTTACATTCTGCTGTGCAAGTTGTCATTTTTCACAGGGAGAAAAATACATAAAATACATTAGAGTTTTAGATTCGAACAGTGTTATTTTTAGAGATGTTTTTTTAGTGTGTGTGTTGGTTTTTCAGCTTGGTATTTTGCTATGCCTCCACATGGCATATTTTATCCTTCACATTTGTTCACAAATAAGGTTTAAAACCAAAAATAAAAAAATTAAAAAACATAGAGTGTTTTTATATATCGAGATTTACTTTTCTACTTTAATAAGTCATAAATAAACAAAATAAACAGCTGTATCCTAAGAACCTCTTTAGAGGAAATACATAGATTGGAAAGAAATTAAAGAACACCTGATAAATGTGTTTTAAATAGACATAGCATGCATTCCTACAGAATTATAAGCTATAATTGTAGGCTCCCAGATAAATTGTGGCATAAACTCGACGTATTATTGGCTTTACGGAGGTATCTTTTTCTACGGGACTTTCATTCTGGCCAAATTGGGATATCTGGTTTAAATTAAAAAAAAAAAATTAATAGTGAATAAAAGTGTTATATCAAAATTATATATATATATATCTTCGCTATAGCTCCATAATTAAAATGAACGTGCACATCACTTATATGGCAATTTCAATCTGAATATCCTAATTTAAAATCAGATTAAATGTATATATATATTTACAATTATTGTTAGAGTGTCATTTGGCAATGCTAGGTTATATTTATATTTTTTAATAATATATATTTGATTACATATGCAACATTCCCTGTTCTGTTTCCATCCACCATAGTACGCACACTTGTGTCTAGACAAGGGTTATGGAAATAATAAATATCTCCAGTAATAAAAATAATTTATTCATGGACTGTTGCCATAAATGATTCATTAGTGTGTATTTAGAAGTGTGTGAGTTTGTGTTGTTCTGACATGCTAACATTGAGAAGGAAAATAATTCCAGGGACAGTTTGCATCTGGTTGGTCACATCTCAATATGTTCTTTCCATTGTACGGCATAATGTGAGATGAAAATCTAGTAAAACGAATTCAGAGCTTCATTTGTATTGAATAAGAAACTACTACCTGTGATATAGAATTATATATATATATATATATATATATATATATATTTATTTATATTATTTATTTTTTCAATTATTACGCATCACCCTTATTAAGGAGTATGAATTAACACATGTCAATGCAATATGATACTTATTGCTACCCTGTTTGGGTAGAGGTCAGCAGAACACATGGGTTTCAGAAATCAACAAATTTTTGAGAAAATGCTACAAAAAGAAGGTGCAGCTAGAACATACATAAAGCAGAAAACTGTTTATTCCCTGCTAAGTGCGTTGCTAACTGTATACCCAATACTTGGGTCAGTTAATTAACAATGCAGGTATGCTCACTTGATAATTAAGATAAACATATCACTTTGTTCATAATGGCCCAAAATGATCTGCTTTAATGATATTATGCAACACATAATAAGCTAGCGGTCTCTAACACACTACTGACAGCAGTGTGTGTGGCAAGGAGGGAGAAAAAAAATACAAATAAAATAAATTCCTGGTGTCAGGTTAAAAAAACTTAAAAAACTAAAAATACAACTTTTTAATTTCACACTTACTATGATAAGGTAACCCTTAGTGGGTCAAAAGAGCAAGCCTCCCAACCATCCAGATTTCTGTGGGACAGTCCATATGTTTGGGTTCTGCCCTTTCAATTTAGTACCCTGGTGTCCTGCTTTTGGGAACTGTCCCCAAAAATCACAGCGCCAGCTCATTAGATTATTATGTTCAGGGCACTAGAACCCTGCAAACAGCACTGAAAGTGAAACCATGTTCCCTGCAGTATCTCTCCTCAATGGGCTGGCCTTAAATTATTGGCAATCAGCCTGGAATGCATTCATACCAGGACGACCTCCCAAAAAGCCCCCTCTTCAGGCAGGCCCAGGACAGTGTTGTGATTGATGCAATGTTTCTAATTCTCAGGATTCCGGAGTTGAGAGGTATAAAAGAGTATCCAAGAATAAAAATAAGTCAGCAAGTCAAGTTGTTTTGTGTTAAAGATGTTGTCATGCTAGTGTAAAGTTGAATAGTTGATTAGTTAAATCTTTCATAAAAATAACTGTATGGAGGTTCCACCATGCCTATGATCCTCAGGACCTCTATAACAGTTGTACACACTGCAATCTCTGTGATCACGGTGCGTATATGCTGTTACTGGTCAGTCTCACTCAAGAGTCTGTCACAACCAGTCCAGCAATAATCTCTGATTGGTCTCAAGTCTGACCAATCACCTTTTTCCTAAACAATATTTCCTTAAAGGGACACTGTACTCACTATAAACATTTCATCTCATTGAATTGGTTATAGTGTGTGTAGTCCTCTGGCACTGTCCCTCCATTCAGTGACAAACCATTTTAGCAATTTAACACTAAATAAGTGTCTCTAGCCACACACTGTCTGGCCCCTTCTGGGGGTGTGGCTAAGGCAGAGTTTACACACTTCCTTGCAGTCATACTCATTTATACTGTCAATTAGCTCAGGCAAAAACTTCCTTATTAGCACAAGCAGCGTAGAAGGGAAAGGGCTGCTGGGAACTCTCATTTAGCATTAAAACATAAAAACATTAAAAACTGTTTAATGCTGAATGTAACAATGGCACCTGGGGATTCCAAACACTATAACAAGTTTAATAAAATTGAGCAGATACAATGCTTACAGTGTCCCTTTAACTACATGTGTAGGGTATCAAAAGAAAGTCTTAACAGTCCTATTTGAAAACTATATATAATATGTATGGGGTACCTAATGAGAAAACAGAATATTACCACGAAAACATAACAAAAATGTAAAAAAGACCTGTTACAAGATAACTCAAAAAATGGTCAATCACCAAGGGGTTAAAGGAACAATCCAAGCACCATAACCATTATAGCCCACTGTAAGTTGCTCTGAGGGCCAAAAACTCCTGCATAGGTGCTTCAATTAGCTTTCCTGAGCTAAGCCTGGCAGTGCAGGGCTAGGTCATTTACTATAATTGGGTCAGTATAAAAGAGGGACTTATGATTATTTGGGGGAGAGGACAATGGCATATCCACCCCTATACTTTTTCTAATCAGGGCCAGTGGGGAGGGCAACTAAATCCTCCCCTATAATAAATTATAGGGCACCCACCCACCATCATGTATAGGGAGAGAATACTAGATTATCTCCCTATAAATAATCACAGTAGAGTTACAGTAGCTCAAATTGCTGAAAAACATAAAGCTGACCTTGAAATGCTTTAGAATACACAGTGCATCACAATTTTCTGCGTAAGAGGCTGCCTATCCATACATATGTCAGAGTTCCTATAATGACCACTTTCCACCACCAAAAGTGCCTTTAATGAGGACGTGAGCATCATAACTGGACGATGGAGCAATGGAAGAAGGTTTCCTTGTGTGATGAATCATGCTTTCTTTTAGATCAGGTGGACAGCCAAGTGCATGTGCATCAGTTACCTGGGAAAGAGGTGGCAGAAGGATGCACTATGGGAAGAAGGCAGGCTGGTGGAGGCAATTTTTTTTCCAAAGTTCTGCTGGGAAACCTTGCATCCTGGCATTAATGTTGATGTTACGTTGGCATGTACCACCTACCTATTACACGCATTCATGACAATGCTGTTAGCTGATGGCAGAGGCCCCTTACAGCACATTGCAAATATTGTTCAGGAATAATTTGAGGAGCATGACATAGAGATCAAGGTATTGCCTTGGCCTCCAAATCCCTAAGATCTCTATCCAGTAGAGCATCTTGGGATGTGCTGGAACAACAAATCCAATCAATGGAGGCCCCACCTCGCAACTTGCAGGACTTGATCTGCTGACAATGTCTCGGTGCCAGATACCACATACACATTAAGAGGTCTTGTGGAGTTCTTGCCTCAAAGCATGTCGTGGCTGATTAGAGTATGTACCAAGTATTAATTTAAGCATTTTTGCTAGTTGTATGGATAACATAAAGGTTATTGTTTTACACATGAGCAAGAGTTATCTCTGCATGTTCTACACTGTACAGGATCACAGATACTAAACTGAACCAGGAATTGTATGAAGAAAACTGACAAGAGAAATGCAACTTTTGGCCAAAATTGCTGCTGTAGAAAAATAAAGCTTGCTGGATAACTTTTTATCTACAATTTTCAATTCCCTTGTTGATTCTCTACAATTTTTATTTTAGTGAGAATTACAAATAAATATTTCTTCAAAATTAAATGAATCATAGTGAATTGACAATAGAATTGATACAATGTGTCCAATACTTCATATATTCTCCAAATTCAGTAATTGGGCATACATTTTGCAATTCAATTGTTAACCACAATTCCTTGTTTAGTGAATAACATCCCTAGGATACAGTAATCATGTGTCACCTTTAACTGGGGATGTCTTTGCAAAATGTAGCCTGCACTACAGTTCTGCGTGAATGTATATCACAAAAATAGGCTACACCTATATTACATAGTTACATAGCTGAAAAGAGACTTGCGTCCATCAAGTTCAGCCTACCTCACATTATATCAGAATGAAATACAGCATAATACAGCTGGACAACTGAAAACCCTCTCTCCACTTCCCAGGAGTAGCAGTAGAACACAGCTAAGATCACGGGAACTCCAGCAGGGGGAATAGTAGAAAATTGGCTTTATTTTAAATAAAATTTATATATATATATACATACATACATACACACACACACACATACACACACACACACACACACATACACACACACACACATACACACACACACACACACACACACACACACACACACACACACACACACACACACACACACACACACACACACACACACACACACACACACACACAAGAGTTCTAGATTAAATCAATTATCACTGTTTAAAAAGAAAATCTGATCAGCCAAACCAATGCTATTAGAATCTAGCAAATGGCACTGCAATTGTTTAAACGAAAATAAAGTCACAATGCTGCCTTTGCTCTTTATTTGAATACAGAAAAAAAAAATCTTTTGGCAATGACAAGGTTAATTGCAACATACCATTGTATACATCTCAGGATTAGCAATACTCGTATATATCTCGGAATTAGCCCAGTGGAGACTTTGCTTTTTATTACTGTATCATTTATTTATAAAACACCAACACTCTCAGTAATGCTACATAATGGGATACAGTTACAAACAATACATGGAAACATGACCACAAGTAATAAGGACTTTGTGTGTGAGCTTACAGTCTAAAGTCATTTTAACCACAATACAACGCTGTACATTGATTGCCACCCATAAATAAGTAATTATCCCATCGTAATCCCAAATTATCACCTCTCTCCAAAACAATCAGGAATCAAGCCCAGAATACAGACGTTTCCATAAATATAATTAGAGTTCTATTAATTAGAGTTGTTAAGTGCTAGTTACTCTTCTGTTGGTATCACCATTTGGAGACTTAACAAACAGCCCCAATGGGGCTACTTCTGTACAAATTTAATTAGATCTGGCAATGCTTTTTACCCTGGAATCTTCTTCGCATACATACCATCAGTCATCAATATTTCATTTAATTACCACTGTTACGGTTGCAAGGCGCATCAGACTTAAGAGACAAAATGTGCTTATTTATTAATGAGCTAAAACATATACAACGTGTCAGTTTTGGTATTAGTGTAGTCCCATTATGTACAAATACAAAATAACTGAAAAGTTATATCTAACTATCTATCTATCTATCTATCTCTTCCTCTGTACTATGTCTGAATTTCTTAGTTATTAATTTTAGAAGTATCCAAAAATAAACGCATAAATAATTAAGCCAGCTATACAGGGAGTGCAGAATTATTAGGCAAGTTGTATTTTTTAGGATTAATTTTATTATTGAACAACAACCATGTTCTCAATGAACCCAAAAAACTCATTAATATCAAAGCTGAATATTTTTGGAAGTAGTTTTTAGTTTGTTTTTAGTTATAGCTATGTTGGGGGATATCTGTGTGTGCAGGTGACTATTACTGTGCATAATTATTAGGCAACTTAACAAAAAACAAATATATACCCATTTCAATTATTTATTATTACCAGTGAAACCAATATAACATCTCAACATTCACAAATATACATTTCTGACATTCAAAAACAAAACAAAAACAAATCAGTGACCAATATAGCCACCTTTCTTTGCAAGGACACTCAAAAGCCTGCCATCCATGGATTCTGTCAGTGTTTTGATCTGTTCACCATCAACATTGCGTGCAGCAGCAACCACAGCCTCCCAGACACTGTTCAGAGAGGTGTACTGGTTTCCCTCCTTGTAAATCTCACATTTGATGATGGACCACAGGTTCTCAATGGGGTTCAGATCAGGTGAACTAGGAGGCCATGTCATTAGATTTTCTTCTTTTATACCCTTTCTTGCCAGCCACGCTGTGGAGTACTTGGACGCGTGTGATGGAGCATTGTCCTGCATGAAAATCATGTTTTTCTTGAAGGATGCAGACTTCTTCCTGTACCACTGCTTGAAGAAGGTGTCTTCCAGGAACTGGCAGTAGGACTGGGAGTTGAGCTTGACTCCATCCTCAACCCGAAAAGGCCCCACAAGCTCATCTTTGATGATACCAGCCCAAACCAGTACTCCACCTCCACCTTGCTGGCGTCTGAGTCGGACTGGAGCTCTCTGCCCTTTACCAATCCAGCCACGGGCCCATCCATCTGGCCCATCAAGACTCACTCTCATTTCATCAGTCCATAAAACCTTAGAAAAATCAGTCTTGAGATATTTCTTGGCCCAGTCTTGACGTTTCAGCTTGTGTGTCTTGTTCAGTGGTGGTCGTCTTTCAGCCTTTCTTACCTTGGCCATGTCTCTGAGTATTGCACCTTGTGCTTTTGGGCACTCCAGTGATGTTGCAGCTCTGAAATATGGCCAAACTGGTGGCAAGTGGCATCGTGGCAGCTGCACGCTTGACTTTTCTCAGTTCATGGGCAGTTATTTTGCGCCTTGGTTTTTCCACACGCTTCTTGCGACCCTGTTGACTATTTTGAATGAAACGCTTGATTGTTCGATGATCACGCTTCAGAAGCTTTGCAATTTTAAGAGTGCTGCATCCCTCTGCAAGATATCTCACTATTTTGACTTTTCTGAGCCTGTCAAGTCCTTCTTTTGACCCATTTTGCCAAAGGAAAGGAAGTTGCCTAATAATTATGCACACCTGATATAGGGTGTTGATGTCATTAGACCACACCCCTTCTCATTACAGAGATGCACATCACCTAATATGCTTAATTGGTAGTAGGCTTTCGAGCCTATACAGCTTGGAGTAAGACAACATGCATAAAGAGGATGATGTGGTCAAAATACTCATTTGCCTAATAATTCTGCACTCCCTGTATGCATGAGCTTCCAGAGGACAGAGAGCTAAATTACGACTACATTTAAAATTCAATAAAAGAGGACATCTGTAAGAGATTGGGGTGCTTATATTCCTTCAGTCTTTCCAAAATCACTGGCACAGTCTTAAAAAAAATGTACAATATTGTAACTCACGTGAAACAAAGCCCTTGTCCTGGCTTCGGGTGAACCAGCAGAGCTAACTTTTAACACACAGTACCAAACTTTTCTGTGGATTGAGTGGGATGTCAGCTGCTGTTTTAGTGTAAAATACAAAGACCATTTAAAAAAAACAAAACAAAAACAATAATACATGTAAGAGAAAATCATACTGTTATACAGCATGTAAAATGACTATTCTGATTTTAAATTCTGTATGTTTTTTGTTGCCATCACTTGCTAGTTTAACTCATTGTAATTAAATTAGAGAACATGCAAAAGAAAACAAATAGGGTCAGCTTTAAGAAAAAAAATAGGGTCAGCTTTAACGGAAGGTAAGTCCACCACTTAGTGATTTGTACACTTGTAAATGGTCAAGGTTCTTAAACCAGTCCTCATGACCCAACAACAGTCCAGGTTTTGTCAGTATCTCTATTGGAATAAAAAAGGGAAACACATGAATCCTGGACTGTTGGTGGGCCATGAGGGCTGGTTTATGAACCACAAATACAAATCAAAATCAGGTGCAATGCAATAAGTAGATATCTCCACGGAACCTAGATTGTCTAGTATTTAGCACTTTACCCTAGAATAGCACCTGCT
Organism: Pelobates cultripes; assembly: GCA_933207985.1. NCBI lineage: Eukaryota > Metazoa > Chordata > Amphibia > Anura > Pelobatidae > Pelobates > Pelobates cultripes. The sequence continues at coordinate 190,653,546 of OW240912.1, forward strand.
TTGCCTTGACAAATGTGAAGACATTTGTTTTCTAACATTTATTACTTTTTCTTTGATAAATATTGAAAAAGTATGGATATGGCTATACAGGTGATACTCGAAATATTAGAATATCGTGCAAAAGTTCATTTATTTCAGTAATGCAACGTAAAAGGGGAAACTAATATATGAGATAGACGCATTACATGCAAAGCAAGATAGTTCAAGCCATGATTTGTCATAAGTGCGATAATTATGGCTTACAGCTCATGAAAACCCCAAATCCACAATCTCAGTAAATTAGAATATTACATGCAATCAATAAAACAAGGTGTGTACATAGAACAATATCGGACCTCTGAAAAGTATAAGCATGCATATGGACTCAGTACTTGGTTTGGGCCCCTTTTGCAGCAATTACTGCCTCAATGCAGCGTGGCATGGAAGTTATCAGCCTGTGGCACTGCTGAGGTATTATGGAAGACCAGGATGCTTCAATAGCGGCCTTCAGCTCTTCTGCATTGTTCGGTCTCATGTCTCTCATCTTTCTCTTGGCAATGCCCCACAGATTCTCTATGGGGTTCAGGTCAGGCGAGTTTGCTGGCCAATCAAGCACAGTAATGCCACGGTCATTGAACCAGGTCTTTGTGCTTTTGGCAGTGTGGGCAGGTGCCAAGTCCTGCTGTAAAATGAAGTCATAATGCTCTTTTGCAGAAGGAAGCATGAAGTGCTCCAAAATCTCCTGGTAGACGGCTGCGTTGACCCTGGACTTAATGAAGCACAGTGGACCAACACCTGCAGATGACATGGCTCCCCAAATCAACACAGACTGGAAACTTCACACTGGACTTCAAGCATCTTGCAGTGTGTGCCGCTCAATTCTTCCTCCAGACTCTGGGTCCTTGGTTTCCAAATGAGATGCAAAAGTTGCTCTCATCAGAAAAGAGGACTTTGGACCACTGAGCAACAGACTAGGTCTGTTTTTCTTTAGCCCAGGTAAGACGCTTCTGATGTTGTTTGTTGTTCAGGAGCAGCTTGACAAGAGGAATTCCACATCTGAAGCCCATGTCCAGGATCCGTCTGTGTGTGGTGGCTCTTGATGCACTGACTCCAGCCTCAGTCCACTCCTTGTGAAAGTCCCCAACACTTTTGAATGGCCTTTTCCTGACAATCCTCTCCAGGCTGCGGTCATCCCTGCTGCTTGTGCACCTTTTTCTTCCACACTTTTTCCTTCCACATAACTTTCTATTAATGTGCTTTGATACAGCTGGCAACTTCCTTCGCAATTACCTTTTTGAAGCTTTCCCTCCTTATGGAGGGTGTAAGTGATGGTTTTCTGCACAACTGTCAGGTCAGCAGTCTTCCCCATGATTGTGATTCCTACTGAACCAGACTGAGAGACCATTTAAAGGCTCAGAAACCCTTTGCAGGTGTTATGGCTTGACTTAGCTGATTAGAGTGGGACACTGTGAGCCTAGAATATTGCACCTTTTCACAATATTCTAATTTACTGAGATTGTGGATTTGGGGTTTTCATGAGCTGTAAGCCATAATCTTGGCATTTATGACAAATCACAGCTTGAACTATATTGCTTTGCATTTAATGCGTCTCTCATATATTAGTTTCCCCTTTTACGTTGCATTACTGAAATAAATGAACTTTTGCACAATATTCTAATTTTTCGAGTATCACCTGTAAGTAAGTGTTAGAATCCTATGCGATGAGTCACCATTTCTGAAAATTTTTTCCTTTATTGTTTTGGGACAAGAACAGAGCTGCAGCAGGTATGTGTATTTAACACTTTCAATGTTGTTATAAAGGACAAAATTGTACCATTAGAAATGTATAATCTGATTTAGTTAATTTAATTTTAGCATTATATATGGGGAAACCCCTAAATGTATATCTATTCATCGTGTATCAAATAAAGGTTACGGTTCTTACAAAAATGACTTAAGAAAGTAAAGGAATTATATTTGTGCAGGGTATAGGCATTTACAAGTTATAGATATGCTTTTATAGTAATATATTTAGTTGTAAATGTGTTTATCATGATAGCACTTTTAGCACTTTCAAGTTGGAATTTAAAGAGTCACTCCAGGCTCATCAAGTAAAGGAATGTATTTTATGAAGCACTGTGCAGATTGTCATTCTGGTTTTTGTTTGATGATGCCTGACATGTGATTATGCAAAACATGGCTAACCCTCTTTTTCAGCTGTGGAACCACCTGCTTACTTCTTAGAAGAACAAAAGGACAGTATTACAGGAGGTGTTCTATGATATGCTTTCTTCAACTCCTGCTCTTTCTTTAACTCCAGTTTTCCTGACATAAATGGATGAAACACGTACAAGTACAACTGGTGGCATAATCATACAGGCATTGAGTTTTCCTTTGCATAATGTATGGGTATAGGTTAGTACATTCATGCCCTGTAATTCCTTCAGGAGTTGTGGTTTGTGGAAGAGATGTTTCATATCATTTGAAACACCCATGAAGAACAAAAAAAGATATTCAGTTATCTGTATTATAAATGAAAAAGGAAGTAGAAATTATTTTTATTTTACATTTACAAATTAAAAAAGGGATAGAGGCAACCAGACCGAAAACTACTCTTTTCTATTAAAGGATGCTATTGAGAATTATTCAGGTACCTGTATAAGTTAATTGTATGCTTAATGAACACAGAAAGCTTTACCCTATTAGTAATTAATAATTAACTATAGGTATATAACCTCTCCCATCAATGAAACCATTGATAGCTGGTCAATGAGTCTCGTGTTGATAATATCTGTTACACTAATCTTATTCTCACTAGGATTATAAAAGCTTTCTCTCTAAGGTAGGTATGACAAAAACTTGTATTTCTTTGTATTTAAGCGATGACCCAAAATTAAGACAACTGAACACAGATTTTGGTGTGCACATTTACACAAATTGTTTTTTGAGTTGCATTGCACGTGAGTACAGTACACATCCAAGGCTTTTTACTAAAGCGAAAATTTTTGGGAACTCAAAGGGAATTTTAAATTAAAGGCCAAAGTAGCCAAACTATTAACAAAGATGATTTGGATGATGTTTCCAATTTGGCTATTTTGACCTTAAATTTTAAATTCTCATTAAAATGCAAGCAATTCTTACTTAGTGAATAACCCGAACAGACTCTAGATCTCCTGTGGTCTACTTAGCTTATAGATTTCTGTTTCTTAATACCTGCATTGTGCAGTATTGCAGAAAATGGGTTAATCGAGCTGCCACGTGTATACAGGTAGCTATGAGGCCTCGGGCTTCAGCAAAAGAAGAGGTTTGGGAGAGAGATGGCTGTATGGTTCCCAGGCCTCAGGGAGAATAAACTAGCATTCAAATATGAGACTCAGTCCTCAAGCTAGAAGCTGTTGCCGGATATAACCTCTCTACTGTTCGAAAGAGTATACTGTGCTGAAAAGAAATTCTGCACAAAGTGAAACACTTTAAACATTTCTTATTGGTATCATGGAACTGTTAAAATCACTGGGAGTAGTTTATTTGCTTGAAAAAAGAAAATATAGAAAAAGAAACTAAAAACCAATACATATTGCCAAACACTGTCACTTGATTATTTTTTTTATTTATTTTTTTAAATATATTTTTCATAATTTTATAATTTTTTTTATAGTTTACTACATTTTAATTATGTAAACCCCTACTTAATGTAAACATGATAGCCAGCAAAGCATCATTTGACTTGCAGGTCTACAACAGCTGGGGTTCAACGTTGGTTATCCCTCATCTTAAGTGCAGTACATTTATCATTTGCAGTAATATTTATTTGATTAATTTAGTATTTTGTTATTTCTTCATTATTACAATTCTGTGTTAATTGACAGCTTTTCCTAATAAAATATAAAGAAAGTTACATCCATATAGAAGATTGTTATTTGAACACAACAACCTTCTAAAATAACCCAATTGCTTGTCACAGCATACCTATACTGATAACTCTGCTTGCTTGATGTTTAGCCTCCCCTCATCATCCTTCTCTCTTACTATAGAATACAGTGCCTCTAGGTATCCATTCAAAATAACTCAGTCAAAACAGCAAGTTCAAAATGTCAAGAGACGCTGTAATGGCGTTATGTTCATAAGAGCAAAGGTTTAGAGTTTGGGAATGGTAATAGAGCCAATTTAAGATTTTCACTTAGGGTTACGACACTGTAGACCATAATGGCAGCATTTTTAATGTTACCATTAGAGTTAGGGGGCCTGTATATAAGGTTAGGGGATGACCTACATTAATTAGGAGATGCTCACAGACTCAGGATGCAGTAGACTATTGCTCCTATTATTGATGTGGCTGGCAGTGGTATGAGTTACAATCTGTAGCATCTCTGGTGCCCAAATGAGGTTAGGTCACAGATAGGCAACCTTCGGAACTCCAGATGTTGTGGACTACATCTCCCATAATGCTAGTACAGACATAATTCTGGTAAAGCATCACGGTAGATGGAGTTCACAACATCTGAAGTGCTGAAGGTTGCCTACCTGTGGGTTAGGATATTATCTACTAGGGTTAGGTAGTAAACCAAGATCTAAGGATGTAAATTTACTGCATAGGTAACAGTGCGATGCCTGGCCCTGTAATGAATGTGTGCTCTTATAAATGATACATAATTGTAGGGTTAAGAAAATGATGCTTATAATACTGAACTTGTTTTGACACAAATTCTTTACTCCTGCTAATCCATTGCCATCTCTTATGAATATCCTGTGTGTTTACTTAAGTGGTAAAGTGTAGAATGCCTATCCGGAAATCTTGTTATAATATATATTAACTATACTGAGCATCCCGTCAGCTCCTCTTTGGCATGCTTGCTTATTGAAACACATGCACATCCTGTTTGCTTAGTTTAGTGTACAGTGTGTATATTAAGCAGCACTTGCACTAACTATAAACACAGTACCTAACCTGAAACGTCTACCCACTAACTGGGTTTCTCAAGGCTGTTCTGAACACCCTGCTCGCTTACTGTGATACACAGAGCCAGCCTCTAATGACCAAATAAAGTAGACAGGAGATAGTCAATCAGGCTGGGTTAATAAATGGCAATAGGGAATATGCCAAGAATGAGGCAGCAGCAGCAGAGTCAGATGACTGTCCTGATCAAATAACCTGGGCAAACACATACTAGCTTGAGCAGAACAGAAAACAAACTCAAGAACAAACTGCATTATATAAAGAAAGGTGTAAGATGAACCTGACACGGGTATGGGCAAAAGAAAGAAGTAATAGTGCAAAAAAACAAACAAAATAGTATCACATTTAAAACATAAAACGTTATTGCAAAGACAACCTTTATTTGATATGTCATCTCCTTGGAACTGGAGCTGCTATTGGAATATATTGGCATCTGCCTGAGGACTGGCAAGTCAAAACCTTGCATGTTCAGAGTGCCTCGGAAGGCATTCTATGGCCAAACAGTCAGTCACAGGGCAAATAGGGGACCAGGGGGCAGGATAGAATGTACCATCCGTGTCAGTAGCAGTAATGCTTGCCGGAGATATAACATTAAACCACCCTTGCCTCTCTGGTTACTGCTGCATATGGATTCTCTCTGATTATTATATCTTTCATAGATACATGCAACGTGCACACCCATACAATCAGAACATTGCGCAAGGAAGCTAGAGAAGAGGACATAAGTCCCAGCAGGGAATATTAGCTCAGGGATTTCTGAAGCAGGTTGCCAAAAAGCATGAGTCAAAAAATATCAGTCAGAAGTTCCAAGTTCAAGATAGGTTTAGATTATTGGTTGAGCTATTCAGCCATATGAATAAAAAAGAAAAAAACTACCATAAAGTGTCTCAACATCATGATACATATTGTCACAGTTGAAATGAACGTTAAAATATAACTTTTAATGGATATATTAAAATGAAAAAGTGCATAAGATAAAAAACAAAAAAGGTAAATCAATGTCCTATAAACTGGCTAAGGCACTGCACCCTCCAATAGGGGAAATAGCAAGGAAAGTATCAGTACAAAAAAATAAGATACTTAATAGTATAGAAATGTAACACTTGCTATAGACTGTGTGGCTGTGTGTACAGTGCTTATATCCTCTATACTCCTCCTGCAGGACAGAGTCAGCTGGATGTGAAAGAAATGCCTTGTGTGCTCAAGTAGTTAAACAGCACACCAATATGGGTGCAAAACTGCTGCACTAGTGGTGAAGAGGCAGAGGATGCCTGTGAACTAGGAGGTATAAGAGGCAGTGAACAGCTAGGATTGTGGTAGCAATCAATAGAAATATAGAGAATTAAAATCCTAATGCTGGCTTTGATAAAGAGTCTAAGTGCCTTCGAGGGCGCCCCTTATTAAATGCCTACACTGCTTCACTTTACCCCCATAGAAAAATAGTAGACAGAGTATAGGGCTAAGAGAACGGATGCCAAGATATAAGAGCAGGTTCGCTGGTGAGATCGCGGCTGTGAAAGTGCAGCAGCAGAGGTATAGCTAGCTAGGCGTCCCGAGCCCCTGATGCGCGCATTTCATCTGGGTTACTCATCAGAGGGGAACTGAAGACCGGTAAGTATCGGTCTTTTATATGTGAGGGTAACCAATAGGGGGGAGGGGCTTAAGTTGCCTCACTTCTAGTTGTTAACTGTATCGATACTACACTGTGACAATGTAACGATATATGTGCATAAAGTGAAAATGGAAGCTAATACAGAGGAAGAAGGACATTGAAGATAAAATAAGTATAGATATGGGAAAAAAGGATAAATATGAATATAAATATAAATTTAAGAAAAACGGACGAAAAATAAAATACAAATAATATGGCCATATATAATATAGATGGCTAAAATGGAATAACTTCAACCAGACATTTCACAGTTTATTATTATAAATCTGTATCAATTAGTAATCAGTTATAACTACAATTGACCTGGGGGGTGGGGGGGGGGGTTAGAAGACCTCTAATGCGAAGTCAAAGGTAGCGTTTTTGATCACACTATCAAATTAGTTTATAGTATGTTAAAAGTGCCAGGATAAGTCCTTGTTGAGAGCAAATAATGGACAATGACAGGATCTTCAAAAATGAGTCCAATAATTGTGTTAAATCAGATAGAATGAAATATTAAGAAGTGACTGATATTAGGACTATCCTTAGTTGATATTATATGGTTCTAAGAATGAATAAAGAGATACAAAGGGGGGGATGTTGATTGTCATTTAACCCCCGATCTACCTAGGTTATTAAAACAATGTAAACAGAAGTAGGATCCTATGTTAGTTATGAACGAAGGGAGTAAAATTAAATTCTTCATTAAGACCATGAGGGGCCAGTGTTTTGAATTGATGTATCCATGTAGATTCTTTCTTGAGTAGTGTAAGGTTGAAGTTACCTTTTCTTGTATTGAGATGGATATGTTCCAGAATTTGGAAATTCAAATTGGTCGGATCAGTATTATGAAAATTTCTAATGTGATTTGCAACTGGTGTGGAAATGTTAGGATTTGTCACGGAATTAACATGTTGTAGCACTCGCCTACGGAATTCCTGATATGTTTATCCCACATATTGTAATTTGCAGCGACAGGTGATGACATAGATGACTTTGGTTGTACTGCAATTCATAAATTCTTTAATTGTATGTACTGTTTTAGTATTAGTGCATACTACTGTTTTTGATGGCAGAATATATTTGCAAGCTTTACAGTGGCCACATTCAAACATACCCTTGGATGTTTGTAGCCAGGTTGGAGATGGTTGTACTGGCTCCAAATGGCTATGGACAAGTAAATCACGTAGATTTGTGGCTCTTCGTGGTGTAATACTTGGAAACTGTTGTAAATTTATTGCCACATCACTATCATGGGTAAGTATAGGCCAATTCTCTGTGAAGATCTTGCGAATAGGATCCCAGTACTGGTCCTATGTTGCGATACATCTTGTGATATGTTTTTTTGGCTGGCTTTTTTGGTTTCTAAGGCAGGAGGATCAGTCCATAAGTGAGACATGCTGAAATGCTTGTTTGAGGATCTTATTAGGGTATCCCTGTTCTTTGAAGCGTGTTCTGAGTATACTGGCTTCCTGTACGAAAGTTTCTTCGTTGGAACAATTCCTTTTTGCTCTTAGATACTAACCGAAAGGGATGCCAGCCTTGAGCCTGTATGGATGGTGGCTATTCCAGTGTAAAAGATTATTATAAGAGGTGGGTTTACGATAAAGTTCAGTTGTGATCTCGCCTCCAGGTGATAAGCGAATAGTGAGGTCGAGGAACTCAAGTTGATTCTCACTAATGACGTGAGTGAGCTTTAAACCTATGTTATTAAGGTTCAGTTTCAAAACCATCTCCTCAAAGGTGGTTACTGGGCCTGGCCAGAAAATTAGGATGTTATCTATATAACGATGCCAGTTAAGAATGAATTGATTATAACCGGATTTTGTGGTTTCTGCCAGGATGGTGGCTTCCCACCAGCCAAGGTAGTGGTTGGCATAACTAGGGGCACAAGCTGTTCCCATAGCTGTGCCCCTAGTCTGCAGGTTGTAGACACCATTAAAAACAAAAAAAATGTGGGTAAGAATAAATTCCAGAGTTTCCATCAAAAATGTAATTTGAGTAGTGGTGAATTTCTGAGATTTTTCTAAGAAATATCAAGTGGCTATTAAGCCAATGTTGTGAGGTATATTATTGTACAACGCCACAACATCAAGTCTGGCAATAAGACCGTGAGGTTTTCCAGCATTAGTAATGTATGTTTGGTATCCTGTATAAATGAAGGTAGTTCTACAACCAGGGGGTGAAGTATTTTTTCTAAATACTTGCTAGGTAGTTCTGTGAGAGAATTGTTCCCTGAGACGATTGGTCTGCCTGGTGGGTTTATGAGATTCTTGTGCATCTTCAGCAGACAGTAGAATGTAGCTACTGTGGGAGTATTGTTAGTATTGCTATTCAGCCACATTAACAATAAACCAGATCAGTTAAAGAAACAGTAAAAACAGGCATTGGAAGATAGCCCTGTAATCACATGATAATCACACTGGAGCTAGCTCTGTAATTAATGAATGCTAGAAAACTAACATGATGGTATTTTATAGAAGCTGGCAAAGAGATGATAAAGGGTTATGTATAATGACGCACAACACAAGGTGACATTTGTCTTACTTGCATAATGACCGTTAGCTATATGACTGCCATAAAGGAATTGTATACAGTATCTTCACTTGAACTGACACACATTCTTGTTACATACTATTGATGACAGTTATTCCATGAAAATACCCTACTACTAGTGATGTCCCGAACGGTTCGCCGAACGGTTCCCCGAATGGTTCGCCACAGACGGCGAACATATGACCCTGTACCTCACAGTCAGCAGACACATTCCAGCCAATCAGCAGCAGACCGTTCCTCCCAGACCCTCCCACCTCCTGGACAGCTCACTAAGAATGCAGCTTCAAAATGGATGCTGTCCAGGAGGTGGGAAGGTCTGGGAGGGAGGGTCTGCTGCTGATTGGCTGGAATGTGTCTGCTGACTGTGAGGTACAGGGTCATATGTTCGCCGTCCGTGGCGAACCGTTCTGGACATCACTACCTACAACAAGTAAAGGTGACCCCAAAACTAACCTGAGCATCGGTTCATGTCTGTGATAATGGCATTGCCTCTACTGATCATTTTATTTGCTTTGTTTACATAGTCACAGATAAACCATTGCATATTGGTGTACTACAATTTCTGTGTACTGTGGAAACAATGTTATGGTCATTATAAAGTTAACAGTTTTTTTTTGCAAATATCCACTTAACATATTTACTAAACAAAAACATTCCTTAGTCTTGTATGATTGCAGTTTAGTGGCATTTTTGACAATTCAAAGTTTTGTAAATAATAAATGATAGCCTCACCTCACACTCCCTGAAGCAACAATACCGAATCTCTCCATTTTACATCTACCAGGAACCTCCAGGAACTGAATGAAGCTTGGAAGATACGCCACCTCATTTATTCTTACATTGTTACTATATTATCATTTGTTACTATAGCATTATTACCATCTATACCTGTAGTTTGCCACTGTAACTTTTTGTGCATGCAGTTTTTTATTATTGTCATCTAATGTAGTCGACCAATATTTCATGAATACAATTATTCATATTTTGGGTGAAATAATTTGTTTGGTAAACTTTTCAAAGGTATATAATAAATGTTTACTCTTCCCTCCCCGCTCTCTTTCCTTTGCTCTTCCTGTAAATACCTTCATATAACTGTCTTACTCAATGTCCTCCTCATTCCCTTTAGACACCCTGTTCTAAATTATTATGCAAATGATATTTTTCTAATTTACCTAAATAATTGATGTAAATAACAGTCAGCATAATTCTCATGTTATCAACTATTAAGAGTACAATTCAAATTTTATTGAACAAACCTCCTAATAATAACAGTATTATTTTTAAACATAAAAAACTTAAAATGCACGGTTCCAAATTATTACGCACAGTAAGTTTCAAAACACTTTATAGGTTGTAAAGAACTGAAAATGGTCATTTGTTGTGTTTGCAGCATATTTACTGAAATCAAAAGCTATTTCAATCAAACTTATAACAACATTTTAACTTTTTAAACATTTTAACAGGTCACGTTACATTTTAACATAGGACCCCTTATTTGATAGTCTTGCATCCATTGAAACTTGTGAGTTTTTGGACAGTTTCTGCTTGAATTTGTTTGCAAGATGTCAGACTAGCTTCCCAGAGCTGCTGTTTGGATGTAAACTGCCTCCCACCCGCATAGATCTTTTGCTTGAGGATGCTCCAAAGGTTCTCAATAGGATTGAGGTCAGGGGAGGATGGAGGCCACACCATGACTTTCTCTCCTTTTATCCCCATAGCATCCATTGATACAGAGGTATTTTTTGCAGCATGAGATAGTGCATTGACATGCATGAAGATTTTTTTATTACGCAAAGCATAGTTCTTCCTTCTGTACCGGTGAATAAAGTGGTAAGTCAGAAACTCCACATACTTTGCAGAGGTTGTCTTTACACCTGCGGGGACCCTAAAGGGGCCGACCAGCTCTCTTCCCATGATTCCGGACCAAAACATGACTCCACCACCGCCTTGCTGACGTTGCAGCCTTGTTGGAACAGAGTGGCCATCCACCAACCATCCACTACTCCATCCATCTGGACCAATCAGGGTTGCACGGCACTCATAAGTGAACAGGACTGTTTGAAAATTAGTCTTCATGTATTTTTCTGCCCAATGCAGCCATTTCTGCTTGTGAGCATTGGTTAGTGGTGGCCGAATAGAAGGTTTATGCCCAGTTGCAAGACTCTGGAGGACTCTACTACTTGATGTCTGTGGGACTCCAGAGGCACCAGCAGCTTCAAATATCAGTTTGCTGCTATGTAATGGTATTTTAGCAGTTTCTCTCTTGATCCGATGCATGGATCTGGCAGAAATCTTCCTCAATGTGCTTTTATCTGCACGAACCTGTCTGTGCTCTGAATCAGCCACAAATCTCTTAATAGTGCGATGATCACGCTTAAGTGAAATATCTAATGTTTTCATACCTCGTCCAAGGCATTGAACTATTTCACTCTTTTTCAGCAGCAGATAGATCCTTTTTCTTCCCCATATTGCATGAAAATGGTGCTCTGCTTAATAATGTGGAACACTCTCCTTTAGTAGTTTTTACTTAAATTGGGCTCACCTGGCAATCTAATTATCACAGGTGTCCGAGATTGTTTTCAGTGATCAAAAGAGCCCTGAGACACAATGCCATCCATGAGTTAAACTGAAAAACAAAATATTTAATCTTTGTGACACTTAAATAGAATTTGCATAATAATGTGGAACAGGGTGTATATCAATAGCTGCAACTCTCAAATTCCCCCTGCTACCTCCTGTCTCAAATCCCCATTATACCCTTTAGATTGTAAGCTCACTGGCTATCTAGCTGAGAACTTTGTATAAAAAAGCTTCAATGACTAGATCTCAGCTTACAGACAGGGCCCTCTCTACCTTTAGCATTTGTCTGTGTATATTGTATATACTCCCCTAATTGTACAGAGCTGTGGGATTTGTTGGTGTTTTATAAATACCAGTAATAAATAAAAAAATAAAATAAATTGAAATATTTATGAATGTCAAGTCATATTTCCTCCACTATGCCCATACAGAACAATTAGGCTTCTGAAACTAGCCTGTAATTGTACCTGTTGAGACTGTATTGAGAATTGAAAATTCTAGGCTGCAGTTTATGGTCTATATCAGGGGTAGGCAACCTATGGCATGTGTGTCATGCATGGCACTCAAGGTGCCTTTGCACGGCCCTCAAGGCTACTAGAGCCAAACAGGGTCTGACCTATCAAGAGTTCATGTGAAACTTCAGATATCTACTAATATGAAAGGTGGTGATGAAGAAACCTCAATTTATGCATTGCAGCAGGTAGAGGAAGTGATCTGGGATCACTTCCTCCCAGCACTTGTGAATGGGAATCCACACTGGAGTAGAGCAACCCGCAGCTGCTGTTGCAACTCCTGTCCTTGACCTGTACCTGGCCAGCCTGGTCCCCACTGGAACCCAGGAAAGCCACCCATGCTGCTAGATATACACAGAAATGCAGAATAACCCTCCACTCATACAAATAATACAAACAGCCCACACACAAACATACACACAATCCGCACAAATGCAACACCACTAACAATACACATACATACACACAACCCCACATGCAGGCTCTCACGTACAATACCCAAACAGCCCCACACGTGCACACACCACCAAACACACAATGTGACATATCCATCCACACACACAATTCCACAAGCAGCCCCCATACACAGCCCACATTCGTAGGTATCATACACGATACCATAAACTACTCATGAACATATACAATATAATAGCTCATATACGCACAAATACAACAATACAAAGCAATTACAGTATAAATAACACAAGCAGAATACGGCAGCATACACACCTCAATTTTAAAAAAAAATAGGACCGGCACGCTACGGGACATCACAATCTTATTTCGGCACAGTGCTGTCTATATTCTTCTAATTCCAGCAAATATTTTATCTTGGTTCCACCAACATGATATTAATTGTGAACATGTTGCCTATTTTTAGATGGCAAAATAATATTTACTTATGAACAATGATAAATTCTCTTATATTTTCTTTAGAGCAGCAAAATAAAAACAAAGAAACCAACAGCTCTTTTTGCATTTCTTTCCTTGTAAATATAAATTGTAGTTCCTGATACACTGAAAGTTACCATGTGGCCAAATATGATATGCAATAAGTATTTCCCAAATTTATATTTCAATATTGTCATCTGTTGAATATATTTTTCAGTATGACTATATCCTGCAGCAAACTGAGTAAGTCATAATTGTTTGTATGTATTACCTTCTACATATCTTAATTTACACCATTCACAAATAAATAGCTTGAGAAACACTAATTGGATGCTGACGTAGGAGACTTCGAAATTACATGAAGTCACATTCAAAGCTATTTCTACAATCTAATGGTGTTAGTAGCTATCAGTTTCTCATGCTTTTATAATTTTATCTAAAATCTAAATTATCTTTGTTGAGGACCTTTAAATTAAATGCAGATTTATAGTTTCTCCTTCTTTATTTACTTAAATCTGCTACTGATTTAGATTACCTTGTAATAAAGTGAATGAAGCACCCAAAATTCTGCTCTGCTGCTATGATGGACTCAACAGTTGTGATAAGTATATTTTTCCCTGTCCAAATGGTGTGATGCATAATCCACTGAGCATATACTGGGGTCTTAGTTTGGTACTGGAATGTTGGAATTCACTCTTTAAGCAGTATCGCAATTATCATCATTCTTAAGTTCCATTTTCAGTGAATCTGCCTTATTCTGTTTAATAAAACAGCCATCTGACTTAAAATAGATCATGTGCAGAATCCAACATCTTCAAGCACGGACACCTTTCAATTAGCCCATACATGTCATCTCCAGAGGACAGAATTGTACCCATGTGACTTTTGGAACGCACAATGCGTTCCAAGGGAGAAACACACCGGAAATGACGAGCTGGAAATGACGAACCAGAAGTAAAGGGAAGGCGGCAGATTTAAAATGAAGGGAACTCAGATGAGCATTACAACCTACTGAGGAAGCCCCATTATAGGGTCGAAAAGTGTTTTGGACTGTTTTGGACATTTTAGGACTATACTGTCCATATATCGCATGAGGCTTTTACCCATTTGAATTGTTTATTTGATTTTATAACACCAATAAAGCAACAAAAGCTGTAAAAACAACACAAACTCCATATTGGACACCACTTCACTTTATTGTGTTGTTTTTACAGCTCTTGCTGCTGTTCTTTATTATATTGTTCTTATTTTGAAGTAAATCTTCTTACCTACCTCATCTAATATTGTTTGATTTACACTTACCTGGAGAAGGAGGATATCGAGGATACCGTGGTGGTAGCCAGAATAAGCTCATTATTCAACAGCTGATACAGCTAGAGCCTGCTTTCTAAGGCTCTAAAAAATGTGAGTGACCCATTACCTCTACTATAGATCAATTGTTGCTATATGCAGTAATATGCTATGTCTATTTTTATACTGTCTTTTACAGAATGATCAAGAGGTCTCACATCTCTAAGTATTAATTATTGTGTGTTTTGCACCCCCTCACTGTGCTTTTAGTTTTACTATTTATGTAGTGTCTTTGGAGTGATTTTCAGATTCAGCGCCAATCCACCTGAATTATATCCCATTTTTAGGTAAAATATTTTCTCTCTTAACATATACAGGAAGTTGAATGGGTAGGAATTTGAGATTATAAATTGCTCTTGTCCTGTATAGTTCCTTCAATGCTCTCTTTATATTGATAGGCACTGCATATAACACCAATTAATTCCTACCAAGAAGGATCTAAAGCGAAGAATAAAGGGGGAATTTGTGGCTCCTAATGGTACAGGTTGGAATCAATGAATTTCAAAACCACACTATATCCAAATTACTGCTATCTCTAGATCTGAAGGAGCATTTATAAAAAGATCATCACAATATACTACATCATAATTTCCATAATGCTTGTCTAATGTATAGCTCAGTGTAGAGAATGGTTTCTGTTTCATCTTAAAATGTTTTTTTAATTAATTCAATTCATTAATACAGCTCGTCATGGGAAAACTCCTGAGATTTAGGAGAGGAAGACTCACTGGAGGGGGAGGGGAGGATTGGGATGGAAAAACTTAACTTTCACACTTGTCAACACATTCCATTTAAATCTGTGTTTTGAGTCATTTTTCAAAGCATACTTGGTTTTCATATGCAGAGTGCTTTACTTAGCTGTATTAAATTAAAAATATTCTTCATCCTCAAGGTTTTTATTATTATCTTTGTCCATAGATGTGGTTGAGCCTAAGGGGGAGGGGTGGTGGGCTCAGTTTATGGCTCTCTAACTGTGAACTGTCCCCTGGCAATATTGATTGTGGATTTCCATGTAATCTATGAAGTAACCTATACACGAGTTTGCTGGTTACTCTTTCACTTGTGTGGTTAACTCTTACATTTCTGGAGAATACCCTTGAAAACTGCATCATTGAGATATTTAGCTGAACCTGTAAACAAGGCAAATATATACTAAGAGCTACATAGCAGTCACCAGCATTTCCAATGAGATATATGTGTTCAAGTTCAAAATACTATGTCTGCATAGCTCATCCCAGCTTTTTGATATAAAGTAGGTAGAAAATGAAACCTAAATCTAAAACTACATCAATTAGAGTATATGGACATTGTTGCCTAGAACGGCAAAGTGAGATGACACTGTGTATTGAATCAATCAATCTATGGCCATAACTCTTATTGGCAGACACATAGAGAAAGACATAATTAAAGCCGCAAGCAAAAATGTTTTTAGTAAACTTAAATATGTTTACAGTCCCCAAGTGATTAGCAGGCAGAGCACACTGTTATTATTTAATTTGGTGATAACATTTTCAATAGCCACTTCACAAACATTAGCAAAGAAAAAAATTCTAACTTAAAAAAAAACAAAAAAAAAAACAGTTTAACTTAAACGTACAATTTGTTTGATTTACCTAGTGGTTTAGTTTTTATATATATATTATTTTATTATTTATATAGCGCCAGCAAATTCCATAGCCCTGTACAATAGGTGGGAGCAGTGTTAATAGCAGTATTAACCGTGGTTGCAGTGTTGCACTGCTGGCCAGATTCCTAGACCTCTTTAACTTGGTCGGTATGAATCTTTCTACGCTTGTGCATAGGTTGGAAGTGTATGGATAACTTGGAAATGGGCAAACGGTTAGGTGAACTTAGCTATTCTACATCGAGTCTTAAAGAGTTAAAGTTCCAGGATGTTTTACTTTTGGTTCAAAAGTCACATTTTAAGGGTGATTCTGAAAATGCTATGGGGTTTTGTGCTTTGTAATGCATTGGAAACCTGCCTATATCATAGTTTCAACTCTAGGAATGTATTCTAAAATGCCTTGGCCCATATCCAAATTTTGAGGTTTAGTAAATAAACTGAGAACATCCTCAGCTGCTGTAAAATGCTTGGTAGCCAGTGTAGTTTATTAATAATTCTTCTGTTCTCTTTTGATTCCTTTAGTCTATGGTGAGTCTGCTTGTAGTGTTTTGGATTCCAGGGAAAGTGATCAAAGTGCTGGAGGTGATATCTCCATTTTAAAGTATTTTATTATCACTGCTGAATCTCAAAGGAGAGTTGATTTCACTAACATTGTTTTAATGCATCTGCAAGCTATGTTAAAACTGTAATTTGTTCTGGTAATATGCCAAACATGGGGTAATAAATAGCAACACATTTCAGTAATTAGGGACAATTCAAAAAAACTTCTGCAGAAATATATAATAATATATAGATTTGCCGAAAACATTCACTAGTTCTATATGTATTTTGCAGGGATCTGAACAAACATATTGCCAGATGTGCTAATCCATCCATCCATCCATCCATTCATCCATCCATTCATCCATCCTGCAGCTATCCTAGCAATCTCTGTATTATCTTAGTAAAAGTTATATTTAACTTGTATCGTGTCATCCGTTCATTTAATTTACCCATTCTTGTTAGTATCAGACATTACATGATAAATGGTGAATTGTGCATTTATGTAGGAAGGTTAATCATGACTTTTCATGTTTGTAAAACATGTATAATATTGACTTTTTTTCTGTCTAAATTTTTTTGCATAGAACAGTGAATAAAAATTAATTTTAATTAAATCTTAATTTAACCGAAAAATATTGAAATGGTTAATATATATTCAGACAAGGCCACTCTTGCCATTTGCGGGATCCTGAGTGAGACTATTGTGCAGGCTCCCCTCGTCCACACAAACACATAGATATTTAGCATCGTATACAAACCAGCAATTAGTCACTCACACATACATTTTTGCACACAACAAGATTTTGCACACAATAGTACACAAACATAAATTACCATGCAAAGACACTAAGACACAAGCAAAGACAGGCAAGCCCTATATTTATAAATATATATAGGCCCTGCCCTATACATAGACTAACCCCCTACATCCACCTCACAGACACACACACAGACTGACCCCCCCCCACACACAGATTGCCCACCCCACACACAGACCAGCAGCTGCCTGAATGCCTCTGTGCAGAGCTGAGCTTCCTCTCCCTGTCTCTCCCCTGCACTGTTCTCTGTGACCAAGGAGGAAGTCCTCCCAGCACAGTGCCAGTGGCCAGGGAGGGAGATATTTGATTTGCAATTTTCGATATATATATATATATATATATATATATATACATATATATATATATATGCATGCTTCTGTGCAGCATGGGATATTCTAGGTCTGCTCATCCCTTGAGCGCTATCTCTCTCACAAGCCCTGTCAGGATCACTCTGTTCAGTGCACCTTGGGCCCCAGGAGCCTGCTGAGGAGGTGGTTTGTGGCCATTCGGAGTCCGCCAAAGCCTCCTCAAACCAAAATAAGTCCTGCTTCACCCACCAATACAGTGCAATTTCCTAGGACTTGACTGTATATTTATCTGTGGCTAAAAGGAAGGCTGGCTGCTTTCCAGGAGGAGGAGGACATGGAAAAGTCAGAGGAACTTTTGAAAGAGGCAGAACCCAAATAACAAAAGCCCAGAACAGATCTACGTGCAAGAGAAACCCAACACACATCAAGCATCCACTTTACGCACACATTTCCTCCCTTACACACACACACTGAATCCACTATACACATATTTTCTCCAAAACATTTTCTCCCTAACTCACACATACTAACTGCATCACCTATACACACACATTACATCCACTACAAACATACACACCATTTCCAAAACACACACTAGAACACCTACACTCACCACATCCCCTATACATATATTTTCTACACATGGATACATTTCCTGTACATGGATAGTCTGGAAGATGCAGTAATCCAAGAATAAAGTTTTAGTTTTATTCTTTTCATGCTGCTGTTGATCAGTATTGCAAGGTGCTCTGCAGGTGGAACAGGGGCGGCACTGACTACAACTCTAAGTGTCTGGAGATGTTGGAGAAATGGAGTGTGGGCCTTGTGGGCCGTGATGGGGCTGGCTTGTGGGTGGACTCAGCGGTGGGCCCTTAGGGCCCTGTGGGAATACTCAGGGGCCTACCCCAGGGGCTAAGGTCTTGAATTGTGTAAGGTGACCCAAAATGTCTGACAGCAGCCCTACAAACAAGTACATACTAACTTACACTAATATAAATGCCTGTAAGATGTTAGTGGACCTTGTGTATAGACACAGGGCCTGCTCCAGGGGTTCCAGGCCTTAAGTTGTGTGAGGGGCTCCAGCATTTCTGACGGCAGCCATGCATACAATTACATACTAACTTACATTCACAAACTAGCACATACAGAAACATACTTATACACATGGAGACAAAGACTAGCAAACAAGCACATACAAACATACATACCGATCACTTTTTTCCATTACTGTGCCACGTGGTACCCTGACAAAGTGAGTGGACATCATCCTCTCCACACAAACTTTATCTGTAATATCTCACTCTGCAGTCAAAACCTCATCATCCATAACAATATTTTGAATTTGTGGTCATACTGATGTAGTAATCAGTTGCTTTATATTGGCAACCATGTTGTTTCAATGTTAAGTTTCAATAAAAACTTTTCACATGATTTATCTACAGAAGTCACCATTAAGGTCTATATAAATTTTCATAGACAAATCATTTGAAAATGTTTTCTAACAGATTGTGATGAACTCTGATACTGACCCAAATGTATTAAATTCAGGCCTATATTTTTTATTTATATTAATGATGAATCAGTTAGTGCATCTCTACGACTGTAATAAATTATACTGTGAGTGTGTTTGCGTGTATCTGTGAGTGTGTGTCTGAGAACAGTGCATGTATGAGTGTCAGAGTGTGTGAGAATGCTTTCTGAAACTGTCTATATGTGTGTAGGTCAGAGAGCAAAGGAACACTTTTACAGGAATAGAAATGGAAATGGAAAAACAGGATCTAGTTTTTGAAGGGTTAGCGGCAATATATTCATTAATAATGTTGTGGTTTTCTTTCTTTGTAGATGTAGCTCTCCCCACTAAATTCTCTTGCATTTGGCACATATATAATAAGACCGAGTTTTAAAGGACCACTATAGGCACCCAGACCACTTCAGCTTAATGAAGTGGTCTGTGTGCCAGGTCCATCTAGGTTTAACCCTTTTTGCTGTAAACATAGCAATTTCAGAGAAACTGCCATGTTTATAATAGGGTTAATCCAGCCTCTAGTGGCTGTTTCATTGACAGCTGCTAGAGGTGCTTCTGCGCTTCTCACTGTGATTTTCACAGTGAGAGGACGCCAGCGTCCATAGGAAAGCATTGAGAATGCTTTCCTATGGACTGGCTGAATGCGCGCGTGGCTCGTGCCGCTCATGCGCATTCAGCCAATGATGGAAGAAGAGGGAGGAGAGTCTCCAGTGTTGAGGGAGCCCTGCACCGGAAAAAAGGTAAGGGATTAACCCCTTCCTCCCTCTTCAGCGCCACGGGAGTGGGACCCTGAGGGTGGGGGCACCCTCAGGGCACCATAGTGCCAGGAAAACGAGTATGTTTTCCTGGCACTATAGTGGTCCATTAATTGCAGGGTTCTAGTTGGGTCTAGGGGATATTTTCATGCCAATATAGGGACCTATATTGAGCACAGAGGGGTTCATGTTCATATATTAAGAAGGAGGGTAAATTGGCAGATTAAATACTGGCATGTGATTATAAAGGAAAAAACTCAGACTTGGTAGGAGGTATGGGGATTTAAATGGCAAGCTATACTTATTAAGAGAAATTAAAGAAAAGTTGTGAGTGGCCCCTAATATCATGTACTCTGCTAGTTCTTTCTCTGCTTCTAATAAAAACATCCACAGTCCCAACATATTTAGAATATTTGGCCCGGTGTTACTACAACTACTGTTAATCAGCCTCGTCCTGGCTGGTTGCATCAATTTTATCTAGGTTTCACATGTTCCATAAACACTAGGCACTATTTCTCATCTCCACAAAGAAACAAACCCATATACTGTATATGGGATAAGAGTTTATATTTGTGTGTTAAAAATGCAAAAAACTATTATGAACGCTAACTTTGGCCAGTGTTTGTGACTAAGTGGCTACTAAAAAAGACTGGACATACCCCATTTGCAATACCTTAGGTTTTCTACTTTTGCAAATTGTATGCTATTATGGGGTTAATTCTTATTCCCGGGCTAACATACGTTCTCAAAGGCAACATAACCAATCTGACAAATTTCAAAGTGAAAAAACAAAAAAAATCAAGCCTTATATTTGACCCTGTAACTTTCAAAAACACTATAAAACCTGTAATTTGGGGGGTACTGTTATGCTTGGGAGACTTCGCTAAACACAAATATTAGTGTTTCAAAACAGTAAAATACATCACAACAATTATATCATTGTGAAAGTGCCATTTGTGTAAGAAAAATGCAAAAAACTATAGGGTAAGTAATTAGGATTCTTGGGGGGATGGGGTGGGGGTTTAGTTATGTATGCTTTTTGGTTTTTAATTTTTTTAATTTTTATTTTTTTTAATTTATTTTACTTAGTGCCTCGATCCCTAGAGGCACTCAGCAGACAGACAGAGCATCGGAACCCTGACTGATGGCTTCTGATGCTCTTCCTCACTGCCGGGCGCCATGTTGGGAAACCCGGAAGTGATCGCTCCACAGGCCC
The DNA here is from genome assembly GCA_933207985.1 of Pelobates cultripes. Lineage (NCBI taxonomy): Eukaryota > Metazoa > Chordata > Amphibia > Anura > Pelobatidae > Pelobates > Pelobates cultripes. The sequence goes on from OW240912.1 coordinate 190,674,808, forward strand.
GGCAGTCAGGGGAGGTATTGCAGGATGCCTTGACATCGAGGCATTGCTGCAATACCGTTAAAGTGTCTGGAAGAGATCACAATCGATTCCAGCGCTCAAATTTGCTGCGGACTTACCAGGTATGTCCAAGATTGTTAACGAGCATTTTTTGTCGGATGTACCTGATACGTCCACGGTCAGTAAGGGGTTAAAAAAAATATATAGATAGTATATATATATATATATATATATATATATATATATATATAGTTTTTACTACTCTTCACATTCTCTTGCTTTAAGTATTGAAACTTAAGAGGGATGTAGGGGAACAAAACTTATGTGAACTGGCTGACAATTAAATTAGTTAAGGTAAAGCTGACTTTGTTCACTATGCAAATGCTCTTGCTGCTTTGGTCTCTCTAAAACTGTGTCGTGTTCCCTTTCTTCTACACTCACTGCATATACATTTTCTCTGTCCCAGGTTGTATAACAGGAGATTCTGCCTAGTAAGAAGGTTAGGTGAGGAGCGGACAAGTTAGTGCTAGGGGACAATCCTTAGAAAGCGTGGAGTAAGCCCATAATTAGGTACATTTTTGCCAAGCTCAGAGTGCTGTCTGCATAGTATGACCTTAGATGGCCAGATTGATTGGCAGGTAGCTTGACATGCATTTATGCCAGGCTGACCATCTTTGGGCGGACACTCCCCCTTTTGGGCATGTTCGCCCCTTTGGGCAGTTCTGGTTATGTGATTCGCGTCAACAGACACCTGCTGTTAGAGGGTATGGATTTACTTGAAAGATTAAAGTGAGAGATTAGCATAGGGTATGTGTTTTCTGATAGCTGTATCCTGTGAGTTTCCCTCCAGCAACACCTACACCAGATACAGGACGCTTGGGATGTAGAACTGTTTTAGTGTTTTCTGTCAATAAGATTCTGTAATTAGGTCCATCATAATTGTCAGCACCAGGCCAAATGGGCTCCTAATCTGGCTCTGACTCCAGGAATCCTCTTTAACAATGCTGTTAACAAATGCATGAATTGTACGAATTATATATTGGCTTTACTGTAAATTTATCACACTCGTTTGGCACTTTTAAAACACGGTTTTTAATTGTCACTGATTCAGTCAGGGGTATTCACTAAACCATGTATTTGTAGGAATTGACAAGAGAATTGCAATTTTAAGCTAAATTAGTTGAGCCAGAAAAAAATGTAGAGTTAGAAATTGGGCTCCTTTGGCCTAAAATTTGCAAATCCCTGCTCAATTCTCCATAATTCCCATATTAATGAATAACCCTGAATGTGTAATGATGTGTAGAGGCATTCAATGTTATCATTTTTATTTTTGATGGAGAAAGCAGATATTGCAGACATGAAGGCAAATGGTGAGCAAGAATGGACTTCTTAAAAAAAACAACTTACAACACAAAACAACAATCTTTAACGAGGCTAGATAAATAGACTCCAGTGTGCATTAGTTCTTTACATGGCTAAAAAATAGCCTTTAGAAATCAATATTATTGTCCTTGAATGATAATATACTAGAGATATTGACAGCAAAAAGACCAATTTAATTATAATACATTTGACCAAGCAACAAAAGATTTTTTTCCTTTTTTTTTTTCTTTTGAAGCTATGCCTAAAAACCGAAGAGTCGAATGTAAAATATTTGTAATATTTAGGAAAGCCAGAGTTTTACATAAAAGTAAACAGCAGTGCCTAAAGGCACAATTTTCAGCAACACAATAAAATGTGCAGTGAATTTATGGCGCCCATCCATTAGCTCTTACCAAGCCGGCATCACCCCATATCTGCAGTCCATCATTATAATAGAGGGTTAATGCACCAAATTTACATAAAAAAGTCATATTGTCTGCATGAATTATTTACGCTCTCAGCTGTTTTTACAGCTTGGATTCGGGGAGGGATTCTGCCAGTAAATTACTCTGTAGAGACCCGACGGTATCTGCAAACAGAGCTTAGGAAAGAAATAAAATGCGCAAGGCGTGAGCTGGTGGCTGGGACACAATGACAAGAGGCTATGGTGTCTTTGTTATGTTCAAGTCAGACAGTTGCAGGGTGGATGCTTGGACATTGTACTAGGCAAGAGCACCGTTTCATGGATGAACGATAAGCTAACTCTGGGGATGCTGTTTAAGATGTTCCATCCATATTCACAAATGTTTCCCTCTATTTATTTATTTTTTACAAATGCTGTTGTGTTTTTTTGCTTTTTTTTTTGAATTTGTAAACATAATAACTGACAATTGATAAGAACAGCTTGTCGTATATCTTATTACGGTAAAATCTATAAACACGATTTGACCACAGGGCTTATTTGATATAACAGGCAACAAAAAGTGTACCAAATGCATTGAAAGTATTAGAAATGTGCCTCTTAATATTTTTTGCATTACTGGACACAACCAAACTGATATTGCACTAAGCAATCGTCTGCTGGGATCCCATCGAAATATCATGGTTGCAAGCTCTTTTGTAGATGACTTTTACACCCTGTGTTATTTAATTGCTCCTTTTGAGGTTGCAGTATTTTCATTTATAGTAATTATGATATAATGGGAATGTATACAAAATACATTTAAAAACATAAAGATTCACCTTTCCTGGTGATCTAATCAGTAAATAGATAACGGTGGGACCGTCGGAATGGTTGACAAATGCCTTTTTGATTGGTATGATGAATAACTACTGAGTAAACAAAAGTTTAAAATTCTGGTCTTCCTAGAAGCCAATCTAAGTTTTTATTTTGACAAGGAAAGTTGCCTTTAGGTGCAAATCACTGTAGACCATGTATTATGTTATAGTAGATTACACATTTGTTTCTATAGGGTAGAGTTTATACACGCCTGTATTGCTTGTGTGAAACGGTAAATCCCAATACCTAAATTGGAATGGTTCCTAAGATGTGCTTTGTATTAAAATTCAATTGATTACTGAAAAACAGCAGTCTTCTGCGATATATCAAAGTTATACCAAAAGCTTAGATGAGACTAGAGATCAGCAAGCCTTTCCAGATTTTAACCCCGCCAGATTAAGTCAGTCGTTAGTTACTGATGGCTAATGTAATAGGCTTTTTCTTGTGTGAAGCACAGCATATACATATGTAAACCATACGAGTATTTGATTGATCCGATGATCAATTGCACATACTTGATCAGCTTTCTTCACAAGGGTATCACTACTCAATGTATACTTTTGCTAATTTGATTTTTGCACAATTCATTTTGAAATTTCATAGGTAATTCTATCCTCATTGTTTAATAATAGCAACGTTTGAGTCATTGTTGACTCAGGTCAAAAAATGTTATTCTTAATTAAAAGTACATTGCAATTATTGAAGCTTTCCATAAAAGTAGGATATAAAGAATATATGCACTTATCAGTTTTATACACCTAAAAATGGTAAGAAGTTGCAACACAAGGTACAAGGATTTTACTTCATGGGAATATCTAACACAGGTTCCCTTGAGGTTCTAACTTTGATCTTTTTTTAAGCCCAAAAATGGTACGACAGATAAAAATGTTGTGCAACTGAATTTCCAATGGTGGTAGTATTGTTCTGAGAGTACAGAAAATTCAGAATAGGCACATAATGTGTTATAGTCATAGGATAGATAGGATTCTTGAGCTAGCACTGTCCAGCAGTATACAGAGTAATAAGTTACAAATAGCTTAAAAATAATCACTAAAATGTCTCAGTGTGAAATTATGACAAACAAAAAGCTCAGAAAACTAAAAACTAACATATTGTAAATGAAAATGATTGGTACTCACTAGGATGGAAGGAAGGCATTTAACCACTGATCATTTTCATCAGCATTAATGAACCAAGTACTAGTGTACACACTAGTGTTGTGACAACTTACACTGCCACGGTTCTGCGCCAAAGTTTGGGATCACTTTCAGTGTGAGTAATGGGCGAGAAAATAGTCATCTCACTAGTGCTGCTATAAAGTAACATCTGAAAAGATACCACAAGCCTGTATTACTGAGGAAAGAAGCAGAATAAAATGTACTAGGCAAGGCAGCAGCTTCGCTGGCGCTGTACCTGATTCTGTACATTTGTCCCAACCTACCACCAGTGGTACCTCCTCCACTTCTGCTACCACCAGGATAGTGAGGATAGTGCCAATAGACAACATAGGGATTTTGGAGATGAACTATTGGACCCATCATCATCCAGTAAATTATCTGATGTAAGTGCCAGTGCCACTTAAGCCCACATTGATTCACTGAATTAGAATTGATTTCCTGATTTGTGATTTATATATTTATTTCTAGTAAGAGACAGATTATTTAATTTGTAATTGCTGTGCCACTGCTTGTGCTTTGGAAATCTCTTAAACATATACACATCGTGTGGCATCAGTGTACTGCACAAGCGAACAGTGCCTACAAAGACAGTTTTATTCACTGAACACCAGATTTTGTCTGAGTGGACGAAATCCTATGTAAATGACAGAATTCTTTCTTGTCATAATTTAGTTGGTTTGATCATATTTGATGCAATTGTCTAGATGCAATCGGTGTCCAAATTAAAAATGATGCTTTCACATTCAAATCCTTTAAAGTATTGAATTCGGGGGGCTGGGCCTGTCATGCGGATTGGTCATATGCTGGAGAGGCTCCTGCAGAATCTGTCCCTTTTATGCAAAGATTCAGGTATTGCTGCTACCATCTATGCTGTGTGAACTCACTGAGTATGAGAATAGTTGTTGGTGCTACTATGGACTCTGAGACCAGGAGTTTTGAGGCCCATATGGGTGTTCTGAAACTTTGGTGCCTTCGGCCTACTCGGGAGAGAAGCGGACGGCTGCTACCCTGGTCATAAGCCTGGCTGCCATCAACAGCTATTTGACACTCCTCACAGGCCCTGATCCCCCCCCACGGACCGTGGGGGTTATGCCGGTCCCAACTGGAGGGTGCCGTCACTAGTACAGATTACCTGCAAGCCCACCCAGCAGTCGGACACCCGCAAAAGACCAACAAAATAAAGTAGCAATAAAACTAATTCCTGTAAAATTATACTTATAGATCATAAGTCTTCTTTCTTCTATCTCTGCTTTTCTTCAGCCCCAAAAACCAAATTAAAATCCATAACAAGGAAACTAATTAAAACAAAAAACCTGATTTGCAAAAAGAAAAAAAAATATAATAAAAATCACAACTGCAACACAATCAAATTAAATTCTTCTTTGCCCTGCGAGGGCTTTCTGCAGACTGAACTCTCATAGTAAGGAAAGCCTTTTTGAAGGCATTTTATCAACCGTTACAGTTGCTAGTTTTAAAAGTTAAGTAGAGATGCCTCCCTTTAGTTGAAATACCTCTTTTACAGTAACATTGGGGTCTTATTGGCCCCATAGGCTTTTTATTTATTTAAAGCAATTAATATGTTTACTGGCTAGCACTACCAGCTGGCAAATAGTTTGGATTATTTACAATCTGGCCCTGGATTTGAAGCATTTTGATGGCATTCGGTCTGGCTGAAATACAGACCAAATTCAGGCCTGTATGGGGTCTGAATTACAAAGTCTGGGCATTGTTAAATATTGTTAATAATGTCCAGAATTTAAAGTCCGAATTGAACCGTAATGTTTTATTCCATTAGGTACTGGCCCATTCGGACTTCAGTGAATAACCCCATGAGTGTGGCAGGCCTTTTTTTTTAACTGTTGAAAACTGTAGAAAAACATGTTTATTAAAATGTGGTGCTGGTGGTCATCCCCTTATTCACACACTTGGGAAAAAAAAAGTAGAAAAATACTAAATTAAAATTCAATTTATCGTGTTGATACTGCTGCTCCCCTTGTAGTGATTTTTACCTGCCTGCTGAGTCTTGCGGTGTGACTTTATTTGTTACCTCAGCAGACAAAAAGTTGGGAAAAGTTGGTAAGGCACACTGAAGGACCGTCACTGACATTTCAGTATAGATGTACTTGTCATTGTGGATGTTCTCTCACTTCCTATTTTCTGGATATATAATAATCTAACTTTGGCAATACAGAATTGAAATTGCAAAAATTTCACCACAATCATAGGCACCATTTTTGCTACTATTTTGGCTGACAAAATGGCCTTCTGAACAGTGGCATAAACCAGAGGAAAAAAAGTGGTTTGGAAGAACCAACATTTTTTGCTCTAGACAAGTCTTGTTGCTATTTGGATGCTACGAGATTTTTGAAATCTGTATGTGAAAGGATAGTTTGCAATTTGAGATGGGATGCATTACCTTTGTTTTTGAATGCATGAAATGAATGATGTTAAAACAATTCATGATATGTGATGACTTCTGTATGTGGCTACTCAAATGAGTAATGTGTGATGGGCAGTATGTAATATGGGGGTCCTGTGATTGCAATTGACATTGCAATTATATTGTATGTTACCTGATGCATATCAGCTAGAATATGCAAGAATGTCCTATAGAAATTTTGTACCTTTAAGACTGCAACAATGTTAAACACCCAGGCATATACTTGATTAATTGCAAGTTGTAGCAAATAGAGGTTTTGAGTGGTGGTTAAGTAATTTAAGCAATGATTTTGAATTAAAGGGACACTATAGTCACCAGAACAACTATAGCTTAATGTAGTTGTTCTGGTGAGTACAAGCATTGCCTTCAGGCATTGTAATGCAAACACTGCCTTTTCAGAGAAAAGGTGGGTTAAACACTATAGGGTCAGAAATATATGTTTGTCTTCCTGCCCTATGGTGTTCCTTTAATGTACCCATTGTATTTAAAATTAACAAAGACTAGCAGGGTTAATCACTAAAGTGATAATTCCAAATGAATTCAAAGTGAGTTTCTAATTTAAGGACATAGTACTCAAACATAAAGCTTAGCTGACTGAATTCACGTTGACTTCTCACTTTAGTGAATAACTCTGTATATAGCTATGAAATCCAATCTGCTGTAAATGAAAACTGCCTGATGCATTTGTCTGTGAATCTAGATTTTTGTACTTAACATACTATGGGATTCCACCAGAGGTCACAAGTACAAATATACACAAAAATGTGCACTACATACATAAAGTAACTGAATCAAATAGATCACATCTTCCCTTTGAGACTGGCAAACTATCTACACTTACAGTATTATTTACTAATGGGAGGATTGCAAAGAATTCAAAGAGAATTTCACATTTAAAGCCAAAATGGAAATAAAACTGACTTTGAGAATTTTTCCAATTCACTTATTTTGACCTAAAGTTATAATTCACTTTGAATTCCTGGCAATTCTCCAAAGAATAATTGTACATATGATTATCACCTTCCATGCAGTATGGGATTCTAAAGCATGATAACAGGCAGAATGTGTAATCTATCTGTCTGTCTGTCTGTCTATCTATCTGTCTGTGTGTCCGCCCGTCCATCTGCCCTCCGTCTGTCTGCCTGGCCCTTGGCTGTCCATTAAACTGTTACTATTCTAATAAAAGATCTAATGTGTGATAAAGTCATATTACATGTGCAGAGGTTGTAGATGCATGGCATAGTCTTTCATCAAAACTAGTTATGTTTACAGAGTTAGTGAAGTTTTAAATGATGGTAAGGCTGGCAATCATATAAACTCTCATAATTATTTTTTCTGCAGACATGAGCAGGCCAGAGAAGTTTAGATGCGTGACATTTAATTTGTGATCATATGCAGTATTTTCAGAAAAGAGTAGCAAACTCATAAAAATCTCACAGCTATTTTGTGTTGAACTGTGATCTTTTTGTTTTAGAGATGGATAGGTTGCTTATCCAACTAACTTGATGTTCCAGTACTCAAAGGAAATATTAACACATTTTAATATTAATTTATCTATCTATCTACCTATCTATCTATCAGTCTATCTATCTATCTATCTATCTATCTGTCTGTCTGTCTATCTATCTATCTATCGTCTGTGTGTCTGTCTGCATCTCTATCTTTCTACCCATCCGTCTGTCTATCAATCCATCCGCATATATTGAAAACATTTGAATAATAATACATTCAGGTTTTAATGGGCAAGGAAAACAACAACTGGTATATGTGCTGAGGAGATTTAGTGGACGAGTGGTAGTCAAAATACATAGATCTCTACTTGTATGGATGAGGTATCTCTAGCTACTAATGAAGTGTGAAAGCCTATTGCCAGCCTAATTGGAGGCAATATCCCTTAGGCAATTTAATTGTCAATGACAACTTGACTGAGCTAACAGACCTTGAAGCCATAACACAGAATTCAATACATGGACGTATGTTTTACAGCATGCTAATCAATGCCTCTCAGCAATTAGCATAGCAATGTCCAGAGTGCATCTCACCCTCACTATGGTAAACATTATATATCCCACCCATAATCTTATAATATCATGTAACTATACATAAAACATGCACACATATAGTGTCACAGTGCCTGATCGGCACCTCAGTGTGACCGCACTTGATCGGTACGGTCACACTATCACAGTGCCCGAACGGTACCATAGTGTGGCCACACATGTGATCACACTAAAGGAGGGAGAGGTTACTCATCTCACCCCCAGAGCATCTCCCTCCATGCAGTTTGTGGATAGGCAGTCGGGTCCAGCGTTGGGAGGGATGCCAGCCGCTGCAAGACGGTGCTAATTAATAATGCCGCCCACAATGACGTCACTAGTGATGTGAATGGGCGTGCAACATCGTGTTTTCGCCACCCAAATCAGCCAATAGCAGGATTTACTGGGTTATTTAAACTCAAACCTGCAGTTGTTCAGTGCCCTGTTGTGGTTTCCATCCTGTTGGTTATCCAAGAGAGAGTTCCTGATTCTGATTATTGTTTTTTGATATTGGCTTGACTTGACTTCCCGTATTTCTGGTATCCCTGACCCTTTGGCTTTGTTCTTTCCTTATTTGTTCCTTTCTTTATTCCTGACCTCGACTCGTGACTGTTTATTCTATTACGTTAATTCTGGCCATTCTAAGGCCCTGTAATATGTTGTTACTGTTTGTATTTGTTACATGTTTTACTTAATTCTGCGTGTTGGGCCACTGGTTCGTCCTGACATTACGACAGGGACATGGACCCTGCAGAGTTAAGTCAACATATGTTGGCGTGCGAAAGAAGACTGGAAGATAATGATCACCGTATGGATCAATTCGCCCAGGCCTTTCAGACATCCCCCTCTAACCGGAGGATCAACTACCTCCTCCAGCCCAGGGCAGGGCTGGCAGCCTTAGGCCTGGGGGGCAAAGCCAGTCAAGTGGCCCATTGCACCACCAAATCAGTTCACCATCCATGCCCACCTTTTCCTGGTTTTAGAACGGATATTAATGTTATGTTAATACCTGCTCCTTCGCGGCTCTGACTTTCAATGTTGTCAGAGCACAGGCTGAGAATCTTTGAGCCTGCGCTCTGACTCACTAACTGAGCGCCGGAACCACTGGGGAGAGGATATAATCTGACTGCACCTACTGCTGGTGCGCACCAGTGGACCACCAGCGAATCGTTTAAATTGAATATGCTGGTGTCCCCAACTTGTGAGCTGTGTTGGCCCCCTGGCTGCCTCTGTTGTCATGGCACCCTGCATGACCACACAGCTTGCACACCCCGACGGCTGGCCCTGCTGACACACACTAATGTTACTACTTATAAATCCCTCAATATTAATACAGACATCAGAGTAAACACCAATAAACTGTGGAAACAGAGCTGATCCCCCCCCAAATTTATAAAGATTTGCTTAGTGGATTTGTTGTAAGATTAAATCATGCCTCCTCCTCTCTCTCTCTCCCATGCGCTGCTCTGTAGGCTGGGAGGAAGTGAAGAGTAATTACATTCTCCCAGCACAGTGCCACCTGTGGCTGCATGGGAAACAGCTGGTTAATGTAATGCTTGCAGGACGGCCAGCTGCCGCAGAACCTCTTTGTTTCCGTCTCTGCAAAGGGCTCCAGGCACTGCTTGCTATGAGTGTGAGCCAATGTAAATTAGGGGCAGAGGGAACTTGCACTGTGGTAAAGATGGATCTGGGCAGGAGGAGAGTGCTGTGCAATCAGTGCACTCCCCTCCTGTCGGTCACCAGTAGACTGGTGCACCTGCCCAGGATCAGAGCCGGTGCAAGGATTTTTGCCGCCCTAGGCAAACGGAAAAATGTGCCACCCCCCCATGTGACATCACAATGCCCCACCTATATGATCTGCCATATGACCTAATGCCAGTGCTGCACACAGTGTGTGTTTACATTAAAAAGCCTGCAGGAACCGGCTATAGACACCAGAACCACCTCATTAAGCTGAAGTGGTTCTGGGGACTATAGTGTCCCTTTAATGTGAGGTAAATTACAGATTAGTGTCACTAATAATATACTAGATTGCCTTCTTACAACCAGATGAGGATGGGCTGCAGTTTGGCTCCACTGGTCTGGTGTAGAACAGGATCTCTGGAGGCTGTTTGTAACTGTGGTCACAAAATTCAAAGTTCTAGTAGAATGGGAAGCAGCTCCATTTTTTGGGGGCCCCTTACACAACTGTTTCCTGTAATGGGCCGGACTGACTGTAAGGACTTTGGCTCCATGGCAATTGAACTGTATGTGTGTGCTCTGAGCGTCATTCAGTAATAATGTACGCTCAGATCTGAGCTATCTGGGGATATGTTGAATGCACCTGTTTTGTGCAATGGCTGCACAGTTATATGTGTTTTATGTGTTTTATTGTCTTTTGCTGCCATGTGTTCAATGGAGTTTTGCCTCTTTCCTTGGAGATAATTGGATTACTTCCCAATTATCTCCAGGATAGAAGACTCTGTGGAACTGGTTTTGGGCAGAAAAGCCATGCTTCCTTTGGTCACAAAGGACTACGATCTATCTTTTGAACCACTGGACCAATTTGGATGATTTTGACATATGTTTGTATTATATTTGGAGTATGCTGAATCTGAAAATGTAATGTGATGTGAATGTGAAAATGTAAATGTGAGGCATACTTTTAAAGTTATGAATAATGTGGAAAAACTGTATTTCTCTGCCTGTGATAATTACATTACCCATTGTGTAAGGTAATTGTATCACAGGCAGAGGGGAGGATTTTGTGTGGGAGTGTCTGAATGTATTGTATGTGTTTATTGGTTGTGTTCCAAAACCCTGTGGGTGGTACTAAGGTGTATATAAGAACAATAAACCCACAGCTCTGTCTGTTCACTGCTTGACCCTCAACACGGAGCTTTGTCTCGTTCTTGGGGGGATTTATTGTATGCTGTTCCAGTTTGACTGCTAGGAGTGTAAACCTATTCGTATGGTTTCTCCTATTCGGCTGTTTACGGCACTCATATGGTTTCCTGTTAAGCGGATTGGTGTTCTGCAGTAGCTGTGCCTGTGTCTCTGGAAGGGAAGATCTACTAAACGGCTGTTTAACCACTTTTATGCTGAGGGTGCCGTAACAAACATAATTACTGATATAACATGAGTACTATATTACAGAGAACAGTATTCATTCATGCAAACTTTACAGCAAGGTGGTAAATACACAAAGCATTGATTTGCGCATGGAGTGTCAGAGTTCCAATTTGTCCACATATAGGTCGATTTTAGTTGTCTGTTATTTCGCCTGTTATTTCGTGGATGATAAATATACAATTTGACTATACCTGGTTATTTTTAATTAGAATGTTTCTATTAATATGAACAAAAAATGTATTATTTTAGTTTGATGAATGACAATAATGCAATAATCAATATATGTCTTGTAGTGTAAATGTAATAAAGTTGACCTTTTATGAAAAATAATCCGCTGGGTGAACACCCTCATGATTTGTTGTGCACATGTCAAAAAGTAGCATGAAATATATTGGAAAACGTAAATAAGGCTATGCTTTTAGACAGTTTTCACTCCTGTAAGATAACATTTTTGTGTCACTGTATAGAGAGTCAATGACTTAGTTGTTAGATGTTCTTAATAGATGAGTCTTGTATTACAGACTAATGGCATTCTATTGCAAAAACTTAAAAACTCAGGTATTTGTGATCATCCACTAATCTGGTTTCGTTCGTCAATATGTGTCCATTTCTGACAGCACCTCCCACTCCTGGTCACGTGTGGTACTTCTCCCATTATTCATAAATGATCTACCTAACATCTGCAAACCTCAACTGTACACATGTACGCAGGTGACACCATAATCGAAGCTAGCAAACCAAATCTACTGCAGCTTGAGGCTATGCTCCAAGACCTGTTCACAGAGGTAGAAAAGTGGATTACAAACTTTTCCTTTACACTGAGAAAACTGTGATCTTTGGAACAGTACCTAAATGAAATAAATTACAAAATTCCCATCTATGCATCAGAACAAAATCAAATATTACACTGACTGCAGTCCATGCCTTCATATATCTAGGTATGTTGCTAGACCTCAATGTATCTCTTGGCCTCCATATTGAAAAACTCTCATCAAAACTTTATCCAAAACTGTGCCTTGAACAGAAACCAAACTAAACCTCACAGAAAGGAAATTGATGCTAATGCAACAAATGCTAATGCCAGTTATTGAATATGGGAACGTAGTGTATGCATCTCCACTTCATAAACTTACAACATTGTGGAGAGGACATTACGTGTTATCCCCCGAGTGCAGTCTACCTGCCATGCCTCCTTTCTTGTTCTCGGTCTGGTGGCCGAGCACCGGGTTTCTACGTATGTGTGGATTTCCCCACTTGTCTGTTGTTTGTTTTTGTGGCCTATGTCCTATCTCTGTCTAAATCTTATCTCTCTTGCTTCTGGCTTCCTGACCTATGGTAGACTTTTACCAGTTGGTGTGGAATGTGTCTCCTTGGTTCATGGTAAGCGAATGAGGACGAGCCATGAGATGTCTATTGGGGGAGTTAAGACTGCGTCAACATTGTGGCAATCTTGAAAATGGTCAAAAGTTAACAGTTAACAATAAAACTATATACATGTGGGTAAGTGTGTGATAGTTTCATGCTATTCCTGTCAGTTGCCAAAGCCATTATAGCCAATGTGTAGTGAACCTCTCCAAGAGCCGTGTTTGGTCCTAGATTGTTTTTTTTTTTTCTTCCCTTCCCTTCTTCCCCTCCTCATTTACCTATCCCCCTTGTTGCTAGACTTACACTAAGTTTGTCTGAGTACTATGAAAAAATATACAGTATATAGTGCAGACTATCTGTATATGCAGGGTATGCAAAATTAAAAGTATATCTGGGGATCAACTCACATGGACCAGAGCCCTATCACCCCTGGCTCTGCGTTTGAATTGCTCCAATGGAGAGGGATAAACCCACAGAATAGCAAAACAGGATACTCTTCTGAATCAGATGTAATATCTAGGCAGTATAAACAAATAGAGAGGCAGGAGCCCAAATTGAATAGTTGTAGCGGTACTTACCCTTTCCAGTGGCTGGCCGGGGTCCTCTGTTCGAGCCGCGCGCGGTCCTGCTGTGGCACAAGCCGCACGCGGCTCATCCGACGGCTGTAACAGGAAGGCGGGCAGTGACCGCGAGAAGTGGACACGTGTCCCGCCTAACTCTAAGAGCACGCCGTGGGTCTCGGGCGTGCTCTTAAAGGGATAGTGGGAGCCTAAATTAGAAAAGGCATCCCATTGGTCCCTGTCATGCCACACTCCCCATACACTTACCTTTTGGGGGCGTGGATGTGACAGGGACCAATCAAATTAGATGTTTAGGTATATTTACTCACCTTTTTCCCTTAGTTCCTTGCCCTATCGTGGTTTCTGTTTCAGTTCCCTTTAGCGCTTGTTGTGTTCAGTTGTGTTCCTTCGTACTTGACCTTGGCTTTGTTTCTGACTACGTTATCTCTTTATCCTTATCTGTTCTGTTTGCCGGCTTGCTGTTTTCTGTGTACCAGACCCCGGCTAGTCCAAGTTTACGCTGTCTCTTTGTGCCCTTGACCTCGGATCGCTCCTGACTCTGTATCTCTCTCCTTTACGCCACTCTAAGGTCCGGTAGATGTACCTTCCCTCTGTGCTGACATTTGTTTAGCTTAAATCCTGTGTGTTGGGGTATATTTTCGTTACAATAGTAATCAGAAGAGTATCCTGTTTTGCTATACTGTGGGTTTATCCCTCTCCATTGGAGCAATTCAAACCCAGAGCCAGGGGTGATAGGGCTCTGGTCCATGTGAGTTGATCCCCAGATATACTTTTAATTTTGCATACCCTGTATATACAGATAGTCTGCATTATATACTGTATATTTTTTCCAGAGTACTCAGAGAAGATCCTGACTCCAGTGCAGTTGCTAGCGCACTCCAACTTTCTGGTATCTATTGCTAATTTGTGTCACTGTGTGTCACTTGGGAGTAGTGCAGCAGCACTGCAGATATTCTTAAGCGCTTTGACTCCATCTGGTTTTTCACTTTATGAGTTTGGACTTCCATGGCATATTTATTTGTGAAGAACTGTTTGTTAACCTTTGTTTCATACTCTAAATTCAGAGATGTTTGTCGTATTAGGGATATCCTGTCAAGTGGGTCAGTCTGTTTCCATGCCCTTGCTATAAGTGTATTGGCTGGGACCAGGATATGGTATGCTTGCTCGTTCCATGTTCTTAATAGTAGGTGTTGTTGCCTGGTCTTTCAAGTCCAACAACAGAGATTTCAGTTGGAGGTATTGGAATAGTGTGTTAGTTGGCAGGCTATACCTAGTTTGTAATACTAGGAATTCTAGCAACTTGTCGTGCTCGTATAGCTGCTGGTGGGATGGGTGGATCCGTCTGTAATGTATTTTAAGGTGACTTGTGCCTCTTAAATTCCTTGCTATATTAGTCTCCAGTTTGGGATTATGTGGCATTATTTGGCCACTCATACTGTTTGTTTACCACCTGTTTACTATCCAGAATTGCAGTGTGGACTCCACTTACAAACCAGTGGAAATACATTTATATAAACTAGATTCATAGTTTGAAATCACCCAAAATGAGAGAAAAAAATACTATTCTTCTAATGTGAATGTTTTCTATAGTTTTTTTTTGTTCCTTAAAAGTTATGTCTATAGGTCAGTGCCAGTTAAATAATAGTAGCAGCACACCTTGATGTGAATTTGAATTGAAGCAGGTATCATTTTGGCTGTCAATGAAAGTTGTCAACTGCCAGTCCAGTTTATGATTACCACTGCTATTAGTAAATATAACTGTGCATTTTGATTAAATATTCTTGTTGAGTAGGTTATTTTATTGCAGCTTGAGTGTAAGAGAGTTGAAGAGTATGTGCATCTTATCTACTGTTGCTTTGGTGTACAAATACTGAATAGTGGTTTAGTGCCTAAAGCTCCTCTAGATACAGTTAATTGGAGGTGATACCCACTTCAAAGGCAGTGCTATGGTCTCCAAATTAACCCCTGTTCATTTTGCAAAGAGCTGCAGGGTGGTAAAATCTGCAGTACTATTAAGTAAAACTGTTTATAGATGGAATAGCTTTCCAGTAAAAGAGAATAGCTTAGAACCATAGCTTGTTTTTTTTTTTTTTTTTTTTATCAAGAGGAGAAAGTGCCTCCCCTTCACAAATCTGTTTATTTAAATATGGTCTAAAAATGACAGTGCTGATACACATTATAGTTTTGCTCTCCCTGAACAATTTTATAGACACCTCTGTTAAAACACAACCCATTTATGTTTAGCAATGTACATGTTTACTATAAAAATTAGTATTGTTTTTGCCAGGGTCACTGTTTGTTTAGATTTTATTTGGAGGTGGCCACGAGCAAAAGAGTAAGCATTTAACAAAAAATGTACAGTTGTAGTTGGTGCATGAAACAGTCTTCCAGCAAAAGCAGTCAGGATAGCAGAATAAGGGAATTTTAGAATGGTCTGAAAAGAAGGCTAAAGGGCAACTAATGCCTTCAATGTATTTTTCAGCAGACATAATAAGGCTAGATAAAGCAAGATTAGTGATAGTTAATCTGCAATCATTTATCATATTTTTGGTAAATAGGTACCAATCTCATGAATATCTCAACAACGGCGTCTTCATTTGAAAGAGTACAAGCACTATTCAACTCTAACCGATCTTTTTGTTTTACAGATGGATAGATAGAATGATTACACAACAGACTTATGTTCCGGTTCTTAAAGGAAGTATTTTACACCTCTTAAGGGATACAGTCTTCATGTGCCTTGAATAAATGGACCCTGAAGTCTCCCTGACATGGAGAAAACTGGATGTTAAAAACAGAACACAGATGACAGGAGATGTTGGGGGAAGGGAATTGCCCAGCTTTTCAAGATCCAAGCACTGTAATTTTATTTATTTATTTATTTTTAGACGTCAGCCTGCCCATACATATTTATGAACCCTCAACACTCATAAATACAATTCATATATAATCCCATATAACTGTCTAATTAAGACTTTCTTTTCTGCCCCTTGACCGAGTTAAAAAGAAGAACAGCAGAAAAATGTGATAGATAGATATAGACAGACAGACAAACAGATAGAAAGACAGACAGACAGACAGACAGACAAACAGGTAGATGGATAGACAGACAGATTACATGATTTGCCTGTTTTGATGTTTTAGAATTCCATACTGGTAATGATCATGCGTGCAATTATTCTTTGGAGAATAATGCATGGAGGACTTCTATGTAGTCTGGGGGCTCTAGTTTCAGGCAGAACCAGGACATGCATGTCTGCCTGGGATTAGGGCAGTTACACCTCAGTAACTGCCACAATTTTAATGAAAATAGCTTCTTCCCCATGACTGTAAGGCCATTAGTATCTGACTTTACAGCACAACCTATCCTTAACCCCCTTAAGCCCTACATTAAACTAACACATTACATTGCACTGCACTGTCTCTTAAACAGTAACATCAATACTGTAACAAAACATTAACCCCTACACTACATTGATACTTTCATTAACACTAATCACAACCTAAACATACAATGTAACAGCAAACGTATATTAGAGGAAAATAATGACATTTGTTGGTCTTGTGGCTTATAATGATGCCTTCAGACCTCCTTGATGGCATTATTTTCACATAATACAGAGTTCGTTGTTATATATATATATATATATATATATATATTTATTTCTAATATATATGTATATATATATATATATATATATATATATATATATATATATATTTCTATAAATAACATAGAAGAGGCAAGGAATTCTAAGCACCGAGTTTATTATTCATAGGAAAAAAAGTCTTATAATCTACCATTCGGAAGCTGAAAAAAATTATTTCCTGCTGCAATGGTATTCACAACCGCTCTGCCTTCATCACAATATAATCATAATAACTGAAACAGGTTTTCCTGTGGGATTATACCTCTGTGTGATTTAATCCTTAAATTTGTTTGGCTTTCATCCCCCGGAGAAGACAGATTTCAGTTATAAAGTATTCTTGCTTCAAATATCAGACGAGGCACCATGCATCTATAATCTTTCCCAAGATTTGCAAAGCCTAGGGCAGGAGGTGAGATCAACTATAATACTCAGAGCGCACTTTATCACTTCATTTCAGGGACTCATAAAAACGAACACACTCTTGCGCACTCACTACACACACACATTTGGGAGGAGCCAGTTATTATAATAGATGATTCTCTGTTTACCATTCAACACAGAGGAGCCTGCAAACTGCTATCAAATTAAAGAAAATAACAGGTTACCACTCAGGCCCTCTGATGAAATAGCAATGCAAGAGACAAAGCAGTCATTGGATTCCTGCAGTTTATTTATTTTATATATCCTAAACATAAAAATAGGTATTTATGTTTATCTACATATACGTTTATCTAAAAATCTTAGATATTTATGTAAATATGTATATATTATTTTAAATATCACCTTGATAAAGGCCTATCTTTTATTTTGCAGTTCCTGTCATAGAGTCCCAGAGTCTGGCAGCTATGACCATCTGCTAATTAGTGATTGATAAAGTCCACCTTACTCTAATTCAGTACTTTCATATTAAATGAATTAGATGATCCATACCATGCTACAACATATGATTTTGAGCAGGGCCGACTCTTCCCTTAGGCCACTAAGGCGGTAGCCTACGGTGCCAGATTCCTGGGGGCGCCTCAAGCAAACCTCCAGCTAATGGAGTCTGGTCTGTCCGGGCAACTGGACCAACCAGGCAGACCCAGTAATGGCCAGAAACAGTCAAACTCAGGATAGCAGCCAACAGCGTTTGGTGCAGCTGTTATTACACGGTGCTCAATTACCTCCTGGCCGGTCCCTGGCTTCGCTTGATCCTCATCCCATGAGGTAGCGCGCAGGCACGACATCCGTGCGCTCCCACCTCCTGTACTGTGTGTGGGGACAAAGGTGGGAGGGATTCAGGAAATGGGGCAGAGAGTGTTCCAGTATCTCTTCACTGGGTGCACTTCTCACTCGCTTCCTCCCCCTGCCCCATACTTGGTGAAAAGTGGGTGGGAGCGCTAAAAGGATTTGGAGCGGATGCAGGGAGTGACAGGATGCCAGGTGCCCTCAAGATGCATGGAGTGCATGAACAAGATGCCTGAAGTGTGCGAACAACATGCCTGGAGTGTGTGAACATGCAACTGATATAAGAAATGAAGGTGTGTGTGTCTGCATGGGTCAGTGTGTGTATTTGTGTCAATGTATATGTCTTCATGGGTCAGTGTGTGTTTATGTCAGTGTGTGTGTCTGCATGAGTCAGTGTGTGTGTGTGTGTGTCTGCATGGGTCAGTGTGTGTGTGTGTGTCTGCATGGGTCAGTGTTTCTGTGTAACTGCATGGATCAGCATGTGTGTGTCTCTGCATAGGTCAGTGTGGGTGTGTCTGCATGAGCCAGTTTTGGTGTCAGTTTGCATGGGTCAGTGAATTTATCTGTGCATGGGTCACTTATTGTGTGTATATATGTATGTGTCAGTGATTGCAATTGTGCACAAAGGACAGTTTTAATAAAAACAAACAAACAAACAATACTTTTTAAGGAACACTATAGTGTTAGGAATATAAACTTGTATTCCAAAAAAGTACATTTGATAAGTATTATTGAGAATATACTACAGTGTTGAGTGTGATTTTATTAACTATTTCATGTCTTATATATTTTTTGTATATGCATGAATATATCCTCCCAGCTAAAGGTGGCTGATAGCACCTCAGGACGGTAATTGCTAGATTCTGTGTCAGGGTGCCTCCCTGGTCCCCAAGCCTTTCCCTTTATTGCTCTAGGTTTTAAAGGAGTGTCCCTGGCTGCTTTGTCTTTGCATTACTCCACTTTCCCCAGTCTGCCATTTGAACATTGTTATTGGGACATGGCCACCGCAGCATTTCTGCCATGCCTGTCTGTCAATTTGGCTTATGTGTGCTCTGGAAAGGGGAAACACAGACTAATTTAAGTTGGGGTTTTTTTTCATAGTGTTTGAAGAAAAAAACAACCATCTTTCTCGGAGGAATAACAGAGTTTTTTTTTGTTTTGTTTTTAATAAGTTTTATTAATAAAGTTGTAGGAACTCTGAGACATTTACACCTTGCATTATGTACATTATATATCCCTCTCTTGGAATTGTTACATGCCTTTTTTTAATCAGTGGAGTTCATTTTGAAGCCTCGTTTTATTATGACATTATTTTTTTCCTTATTTCATACTTGTATTTGATATTTCTATACAACAATAATACCTCCTCCCCCCTTAGTCTCAGGCAAGCTATTCAAAGCTCTTTGAAATTATAAAGCTTGTGAGACTTACTGCTGTGTCTCGTGCTGTCTCTTAGCCACACTCCTACCCCTTGGATTTCCAGCTTTCCAGCAGGGAAGAATTTTCCCTTGTTTTTAACCTGCTCTACAGACTCTATGCAGATAAGTATTGACCAATATATTAAGTATTGAGTTCACTTATTTCCCTAAGAGAAGCTAATGAGGGATGTATACCTGTGGAGTCCCAGTTTAAACTGCCTTGCTCAAGTCACTCTTCCATTCACTATGTCCTTGTGGTGCAATTTGATCCTCATTCAGGCTGAAGATGTATACAATGAATCACAGCCATCTAGTAAAGCTGACAAATGGGTTCCTGTGCAGCACTTCAGCTTTGTGACTTTGTGGCTCAAGTACTAGTCAGCTGACTTGGACTACAAGTTGCACTTCTTGGCACCTCCCTTTTAGGGCAATGTCCTTTTAGGTGATAGTCTGAATGTCATCATCTCCTTTGTGATTGGCCTCCCAGGGGCACTTGTCGAGTATCATTCATTTATTTTGGTACTTCAGAAGGTCTAAGCTCATTCTTCTCAGTCCTTTTTTTTTTTTTTTTTTTTTTTTCTCATCAGACATAGCAAGTTTACATCGACTTTTGGGCTTACGCAGAAGCCAACTTGACAATAATTTTGGAAACATAATGCAGTTCAACAAATACAATATATGCCCATTCCTTAAAAACCATTGGCACTTGCCGTCTACTGAGGTTTTTATATTTTTATATATAATTCCTTATTCTATTAAAATCTTTATATTCAAATAAACATAACCTATATACATTCACTTTTGGGCTTATATAGAAGCTGATTAAATTTCAATTTCTTGCAAGATAATGTAAGTCAGCGTTATTATTGAAATCTCGATTCTTACTGTATCATTGGCACCCGCCGGTTATTGAGATAACTTACATTCTTTATTTTTCAGTAACCGTACCAGGTATTTAATCACTTCTGGGCTTATATAGAAGCCAATTAACTTCTGTTCCATATAAGTGCAATAAAATATTGTTCAACTTTATCATTGCGAGACCATTTCTTATTGTATGTTTGGCACATGCCATCTATGGAGAGGTTTTATGTATAACAGAAGAATAGGCAGATAAGTATTACAAGTAACCATTAGATTTGCTAATCGTTGTCATACCTTTGCTACATTATTCCTCCGACCGTATGATCTAGTCTGGAAAAATAAAATAAAAAATAACAGAGAAAAAGGAAAAGAAAGAGAAGATGAAACAAAGATATATAGTAAGAAGAGTTCAGTGAGGTAGAAGAAAAAACAGAGGAGGGGGGAGAGTAGGAGGGGGGGAGGTGCAAACAGCCACCCTGCCGACACCGGAGTCCCCGCTAGCGAGGATGTTTTACCTTTTGATTCGTACTTGGACGGGGGAGGCCCTCAGTCTCCTCTCGAGCCAACTACACTATTGTCCCATGGTTCCCAGGTTTTTTGAAATGTCATGATGTTCCCTCTCACCCTCGCCGTTAGATCATCCATTACTCTACATTCTTTGATTCTGGATATCTTCTCAGTCCTATGGCACGGACAAGGCTCCTGCACAGGCAAGGTTCTTCATTTGGGAAAGCAAAAAAGACCTGTGAAGACTGCATGAAGGTGTAGGGCATGCATAGGCAACCTTTGGCACTCCAGATGTTTTGGACTACATCTCCCATGGATGCTTTGCCAGCATTATGGGTGTAAGAGCATTATGAGGGATGTAGTCCACAACATCTTGAACCTGTTCGTAATTCCAAAGAGGGTTAATCTAGGCCCATTTTTTACTTCAAGTTCCTCAACTTTTTTCTCAAGGTTTTCACTTTCAAAATGTGGAGCCTACAATCTTCTGCTTTTGGTGAAAAATGCATAACTTCATACATCATCTCCGCCCTTTGGATCAATCCCCTTTTCCCACCCCACCGACACGTTCCAGGGGTTTATTCTGCATATCTTGGAAATTAAGTTGTTTATTCTGGAGAAAACTTTGATCTGCTTGCTCTCAGATTCAGGCTATTGAATGGAGGTTTTAGCCCTGAAGGTGGTATCCTTAAATGTTCCATTCATTCTTCCGGTTCTGCCTCTTGGTGCTTTTTCTATCCATCACTAACTCAGAGGTGCTCTTTCAGAATGCCCTCATAGTCACTTGGTACAAAACATGATTGACTGGTTAGGAGACTGTTTGGCAGTTGGGTACGGGCTCGGGAAACTTGGCAAACGTACAAAGAAAGGCTTCCAGTCAATGTTCTTGCATTCAGAGTATCTAACTGGCTCTTGTGGCTTGTCCAGAACATTGTCAGGAGCCATATGTCCACTGTTTATGTCAACCATGAAGAAGGGATGCAGAGTGTTGCTGCCATGAGTGACATTTCCAATATCCTCTAGTTGGAAGATGCTGTCACTAATTCACATTATTGTTGTTGACAATTGTAGATTATGCTAGCTTTAGTGTACCTATAATCTTAATTTTATTAATGACAGGAGGCGAGTATTTTCTATTTTTACTAGAATCCACAGCAGCACAGAAAAACAACCAATCAGAAAAAAGTTAGGTACTATAAACCTCCCCTTCCCATGCATCATTTCCTCTTTCAAGTTGAGACAAAACAGAACAAAAGGCAGAAAATATAATGGGGAAGAAACAAAGTCCTAGATATAATGAATACGACAATGTCCACCATCCGAGAAGAACTGCCAACCCAGATAGTGTTGATGGACTGT
This sequence comes from Pelobates cultripes, assembly GCA_933207985.1. Classification (NCBI taxonomy): domain Eukaryota; kingdom Metazoa; phylum Chordata; class Amphibia; order Anura; family Pelobatidae; genus Pelobates; species Pelobates cultripes. Next base: position 190,697,179 of record OW240912.1, read on the forward strand.
AAACTGAAACGAGAGAAAAAACAGAATCGAGCAGGTTGGTTAGCCAATGAAATGTGCCCTGAACAAACATGTAGGTACTCAATGTAGCAACCAAAATTACCGTAACCTGCATAGATCCCAACCCGACTTATGAAAAATAGACATAAGAACAAGTGACAGGTAGCAGAGACAACAAGCAGAGTTGCATAGGTACCTGATGAACTCAAACTATAAAATTAAACAAGGGAGGGATAAGAATGGGCGGGAAATACTCGCCTCCTGTCATTAATAAAATTAAGATTATAGGTACATTAAAGATAGCATAATCTACAATTTTATAACATGACAGGAGGCTTCATATTTGCTGTTTTAACGCTCAGCCAACAAATCCAACGCTGTTTGTTTCACTGGTACCTATTCCGTGAGATATAAGAGCAATCCTAAATGGACCTTCCAACTGCGAGAAGTGACAGTAGACGATCGATGAAGATGCCAGCTTACGAAGTATCCCAAATACGGAAAAACACCATCCGCTGATAGATCCATTGCATGTGGGGTTGCGACCTGTTTCCTAGCCATGAGCTGCCAAGCTGACCTATTAGCCATTTTCCTGTAGGTTTAAAATGCCGAAGGTCATTTGTGGACTTAGGGCCGCGAGAAGAAACTGCCACCATGTCTCGACTCTTGATGTGGAAGGTGGCTCCTCCTATAATGCCAGGGTCACCAGGCGATGTGGCCTTGCAGGCAAATCTCCAACCTCAAGGAATGCGCCTAAGTCCACCACCAATTATGTAATAGAACCGAGTAGGGTATTTTCATTCCCTCATGGCCTACTCGGTGAGTTGTCTCATCTGAGAATAAATGTATTATGCAGGCAAGAGTGTGGTCAATTCATGTATGGGTTCCCGGTCTACATGCCACCTACTAGATAGGGTATAATATAGTGAGACCCCTAGGTCCCTGTACCCCTGACTGTCCGGGCACGTAACTCCCAGAGTAGGCCCTAGGTCAAGGGACCCAGGAATGTGAATTTGAGAACCGGAGTCAATACCTCCCTTTTTAGCTTCGTGTCCCGCGAACACATAGCGTTCTCTAATAAGCAGACAAGACGTAAAGTCCCTTCACTCACGACAGGTGACTCCAGAGAGTAGATATAAGGAAAAAAACAAGGGCCTAGCTTCAACCGTCCGAAGCAGGACGTCGGCAGCCATATCCGAGCCTGCTACACATCCTGAGCAGTACTCCAGCGTTAGGTCCCAACTTGTGACGTCCGTGTAGCAGCCGGGGACACACAATGTTTCTCCATAGAGTCCACAGTAGGTCTCCTTGATGGTAGTTGAATAGGTGGGTTAGCGAGAACCCAAACCAAGACGGTTCCTGTGAGGGATATCGAGTATAAAAGGAGGGCCCTGCATATCCAAACCCTGTTCTCCAGATATGTGCTCAGAGGAATAGGGGCAATCCTGTCATCTCATCCCAAGATTGTAATAACTACAGAACCCAAGTCGACAGAGGATTCCGGTCTTTCCATGTGATCAATGCGCACGGTGTATCTGCAGACCGGGTTGTGGGCCTTCCCTAGTCTTGTTAACCGAGCAAGGCAGTGCCCATTTGCTCTATGAAGGTCTCAGGATCTCATTTCACCTTGACATGAGAAAAACTGTCTGCGCAGTTTGCTCGCAATGGTCTGAATATCTTAAACAGAGTGCAATTGCCTGTTTGATATAGCGCAGTTTATACCAAAACCTGCACTCTTGTAACAACTGGGGCTCACCTGTTAGCCGTACCGTCCCCAGGAGTGTGTGTAAATAAGCGGGGAATCTCCCCCAGTAATACCTCTGTGAGTATTTCTCACGTGGGATACAGTGGTCCGGATCCAGTAGATCCATTATAGGAGGTGAAATAGAGAGATCCAGTCCAAACATGTATACCTTGCATGATCAGGCAGCCCTCGGTAGCACGGTCGTTAGATCTAATTGAATGCAGGAGGGACGCCCCTCTATGTAGTCATCGTTGTCCTGTACAGGTACAAGCCTGTGTGATGAACAAATGGACGGCACCGTAGTGCGTTGAGTGTATAGAGAGCCGCACTCTCTAATAATGTGACCGAACTCCGTGTCAGCGCCCGGCTGATGGCATGAGCAGGCCGCACCCGTTAATAGTGGTAGAAAAAATTTGAAAAATTTGAAAATCACAGTGAGAAGCACGCAAACGCCTCTATGTCAATGAGACAGCCACTAGAGGCTTTGGAGGCTGGATTAACCCATTTATAAACATAGTAGTTTCTCTGAAAATTTTCATTCCCTCATGACCTACTCGGTGAGTTGTCTCATCTGAGAATAAATGTATTATGCAGGCAAGAGAGTGGTCAATTCATGTATGGGTTCCCGGTCTACATGCCACCTACGAGATAGGGTATAATATAGTGAGACCCCCAGAGTAGGCCCTAGGTCAAGGGACCCAGGAATGTGAATTTGAGAACCGGAGTCAATACCTCCCTTTTTAGCTTCGTGTCCCGCGAACACATAGCGTTCTCTAATACGCAGACAAGACGTAAAGTCCCTTCACTCACGACAGGTGACTCCAGAGAGAGTTCTCTGAAACTGCTATGTTTATTAAAAAAATGGTTAATCCTAGAGGGACCTGGCACCCAGACCACTTCATTAAGCTGAAGTGGTCTGGGTGCCTAGAGTGGTCCTTTAAGGACACAAGCAATTTTTGCATTTTCTGCTGTTTGTGTTCAAATGCAATTTGCATCTCTCTCATTTATTGTACCAACACATATTACATACCATTTTTTAGACAACAAAAAGGGCTTTAATTTGATGTGACATATACATATATAAATTCTCATTTATTACCAAAAAAATGCAAAATAATGTGAAAAAAAACAAAAAAATGTTTTTTCCCCAAATTTTGGCAATAATAATGTGTGCATTATATGTCCAGCTTAGGAAAAGTAATTCAAAATCAATTCATGTATATGTCTTGATTTACAAAGTGCATAATATGTGTAGGATTTCAGTTTATTTTGAAAGTTACAGGTCACAAACTACAAGGTCTAAAATAAAATTTCAATGTGAAACAATTTTAGAAGTTGGTATGTTTGTCTTGGAAGTTTAATACCCATTACAGGAAAAAAATTGCCACACAAAAGTATATATTTATATAAAGTAGACATCACAGGCTATTTACCTAAGGTTCGTTTGACATTTTTTGCGTAGCCATTTCACCACAATCTCTGCTAAATATTGGAGTAAAATTTTATTTTTTCTCTATTTTGGCATATATACATATTACAAGGTTTTTGTAATGTGTATTTCGTGTGTCCTATCCCTGTACAGAACCTCATATTGTGTTCAGCTACATCTGCTGAGTAAAACGATAACCCCATTGTATACCTTTGCCCTATTCTGTGAAGCTACAATGCCATATAGGAGACCATGCTATTTCAGTTTCTATATTTGGCATTTTCATAGATGGTCATATGGCTGATTTTGTGGCATTATAGCCATTTGACTATTCAAATAACCCCACAAAGGCCTTCCATTTGAGAAAGCAGACACTCCAGGGTATGTTATTAGGCATATATTATACCTTAACTTGCCACCATTTTTTCACCAATTTATTTAAAATTTTGTGGTGAGAAAATGTTTTTTAATTTTTTGACATACATGTTGAATTTTCGCTGGGTATTTCTTACATTTGATAAGTGCCACTGTCATAAATTCCCCTAAGTATGCTCAGTTACCTCTTCTGAGTAAAACAATAAGCCCAATGTATGACCTAGACGCTATTTTGTGAAATTACAGTGCTGTGAAAGAGACGTGACAAGTTCAGGTTTTTAAGTGTGAATTTACATGGAGAGTTTTAATGGGTTCGTATTCTATTTTTAAATATGTTAGCAGGCTGCTTTTTCCAACTACCCCAAAAAGGCATATTATTTCTTAAAGAAGACGCCCGAAGGTATTTCAAAAGGCAAATTTTGAACCTTAGCGTGGGATAATTTTTCCGTTAGCTTGTATCAAATGTAGTGGTAATAAGCATTTTTTCTGCCTTTTTGTACTGTTTGTACTGTATATTTTGCAAACCTTATGTGTGCTACAGCTTTATAATACTTTATATGTTGCTCAGCTATGTTGTCTGAGTACAGCAATACCCCCGTATGTACCTTTGCCAGGTATATGTGGACGTTGAAGGGGCACATTTCAGACACAGCCATTGCAGGTTTTTTCAAACTTTGAATTTTTACGCTGTGTTGTTACCCCACTTTAGAGTTTTGTTAGCAGGCTATATATTCCAACTATCCCATAAAAGCATACTATTTCTTAAAGAAGACATCCCAGGGTATTTCAAAAGGCATATTTTGAACCTTAGTGTGGCATAATTTTTCTGCTAGCTTGTACCAAGTGTAGTGGTAATAAGTATTTTTTCTGCTTTTTTGACACACACAGTGAGTTTGTACTGTGTATTTTGCAAACCTTATGTGTGCTATGGCTATATAATACGTCCTATCTTGCTCAGCTATGTCGTCTGAGCACAGCAATACCTCCATATGTACCTTTGCCAGGTATATGCTGACATTGAAGGGGCACATTTGAGACACAGCCATTTAAGTTTTTTCAAACTTTACATTTTTACGCTGTGTCCATATCCCACTTTGGAGGTTTTTTTGTAGGCTAATTATTCCATACCATTTCTTAAAGAAGACACCCTAGGGTATTTCAAAAGACATGTTTTGAACATTAGCATGAAATAATTTTTCCGCTAGTTTATACCAAGTGTTGTGGTAATAAGCATTTTTTATGCCTTTTTGACATACTCAATGAGTTTGGAATATATATTGTGCTACAGTAGTATAATACATCATATGTTGCTCCGCTATGTCATCTGAGTACAGCAATACCCCCGTATGTACCTTTACCAGGTATATGACAACGTTGAAGGGGCATATTTGAGACACAGCCATTTATGTTAGAATTTTTACGCTGGGTCCATGTCCCACTTTGGAATTTTTTTAATAGGTTGTGTTTTCCAGTTACTTCACAAAGGCATACCATTTCCTAAAGAAGATACCCCAGGGTGTTTCAAAAGGCATATTTGAAACCTTAGCGTGGTATCATTTTTTCGCTTTCGCTAAGTGTAGAGGTAATACGCATTTTCCCCCCTTTTTAAACATTTTTTGTAACTTTTTTTAAAGTTTTTTTAACTTTTAAAAAGTTTTATTTAGCTTTTAACAACTTATTTTATTATTTTAAAACTTTTTTAAACTTTTCAAAAGTTTTTTTCACTTTTAATTTTTTTTTTTACTTTTAACCCCTAACTAGCCTAACCGTAAATCCCCCAATTTCCCCACTAACTTCTACCCACCCTAGCTAAATAAATAAATATTTTAAAATATTTAAATTAATTAAATACATTTAACCCCTGAGGATTAAAAAAAAAATAAAAGTTAACCCTCAGGGGTTAAAAAAATAATAATCAGATCACAGTGAAATACTGTGATCTGTATTTTGATCACTGCAGGCAGTGATCAAAGGACAGGGAAGGGGTTACATTTTATTTGAAAGAGGTGAGGTGGGGAAGGATTTTGTAACTAACTTTTTTTTTCTTGCAGAGAGAGACAGATCAGCACCGATCTGTCTCTCTGCAGTTCACAGCTCACACGGAGCTGCAGGGAAACAGATCGGGTTTCACTGCAGCACGTGTGATCGCTCTGACTCCCAGTCAGAGAGATCACATGGGCTGTGAAAGTGAAACTGCCCATGGTAGTGTGCCTCCGATATGGAGACACACTACAGTAAGATTAACCCCACGATTGCCGCGATTGTGGCAATCAGGGGTTAATTTTCATTTTGGACGGAAATTTTCCATCCAGGGTTAATATAAATCATAAATAAATCATAATAAAACCCAAAGCCACCCACTAGAAGCAGGAGGCAGTGGTACTCTGACCTGTACTGACTGCGGAGCAGCAAAGAAAGAGGAAATGATGCATGGGGAGGGGAGTTTTATAGTACCTAACTTTTTTCTGATTGGTTGTTTTTTCTGTGCTGCTGTGGAGTTCTAGTAAAGAGAGACTTAAGCAAATATGAAGCCTCCTATCATGTTATAAAATTAAGAAGCAAACTACCTCATTTTCCAGGCCTTTCATCTAAGTGAGTGGGTTCCCATCCAGAGATATTCTCCCAGCTCAGCTCTGTGGTCTCTCTGAAATAAACCTAAAAGCCTTTTGCTTAAATGGTCATCTCCTGGTTATTAGAGATGACTGCCAAACTATGGTTGCTGCCTCTGTATCAATATTTTCTTCTCCAAGGTCATTTACACACCTAAACCTTCAGTCTCTGTCATTAACAACATGGAAATTTGATGTATGACATGGGGTTTCAGAATTTTTTTGTGTAAGTTATTGAGACCTTGCTTTAGGCTTGCAAGCCTGCTATCAGTTACAATATCTCACAAAAGTGAGTACACCCCTCACATTTTTGTAAATATTTTATTATATCTTTTCATGTGACAAGACTAAAGAAAGGACACTCTGCTACAATGTAAAGTAGTAAGTGTACAGCCTGTATAACCTTATGGCTCACATTTGTACAGAATCTGGTACAGTAGACACTCCCCCCCAGAAAAGCCCATAAACACTCCCACAAAATGTCCACAAAATGCATTGTCTTCGTGATTCGGCAAAAACAGTAACAGTAACAGTATGAAAAAACAGAAAAACACATATTTCCCACATAGGAACCCCCACAGTCTATACATTCCCGGATAGCCTGGATCTGAGCACCCAACATATCCAAAAAGCGCTCAGACCCCACAAACAGAGCCAAAACGCCACTGTGTTGAAATTCTGACTGGCCGCACACATGGTTCTATGCCCCAATTAGTTCCAGGGCGTTTTGTGCTTTTGGCCGGTGGAGAGGGAGGCTGAGAGCAGAGCCGGCGCTCGGCACACCCCATGCGCACACCTATGTGTGTGTGTGTGTGTGTAAATGTGCATACATCCCTGCAAACACTAACACTACAGGCAAACACATCCTTGCAAACTTGCAATCAAATGCATACATTACATACAAACACACCACTACAGTCAAACACCAAAATTATATAAAAACGCACCCCTTCATTCAAACCCCACTACTAAAAAGAAATCTATACCTGCATTTAAAAGACAACACTGCTTACAAACAAACCCCTACAAACCAAAATCCCCCTATATAAAAATAAAAAAATAATTAGCAAACACAATTTCAGTCAAAAACCAATAATGCACTCAAAAAAGTACACCTGCATTTAAAAACCAACGCTACATACAAACACAACCCTGCATTCAAGCACAAATATTACATAGAAGTACACCACTGCATTCCAATTGCAAAGGTACGTACAAATATACCCCTTCATGCACAGGCACACACATACTACATACAAAGACATGTTTAAATTTAAATGCACAAACAATGCTCACAAATACAACCCTGCAAGGATGGGCAAATGGTAGATCCCCAGCTCTTATAGCATTGTAGGATTTAACTTTAGGCCACCCTTGCACTAGAGGGGACCAAAACCATTTCTTGCATGAGGGCACTTTCTACATTAGTTACACTACTTCAGAATATAGTTTCTTGACTAAAAAGGGCTAGATAGAGTAAATAAATATATTTGACACCTACAAAAAAGGTTATACTCTCTTGTACTCTCTTTACGAGAGAAGATATAAAAGGGACAAACAAGTAAATTTCTACTTATGTATTAAATTCCCTTCTGTATAGCAATGAATAAGTACAGTATGATTTGTGAGTAGGACACCTGAACATCAAACACCTTACTGCACAGTTGAGATCAAATATAGGAATCTTGTGTATGTTGATTGTTCAATAACATTCCAGTTCATATGTAAGAACTCGTGTTACTGACACAAGAGTCTCAGAAGGTGTAATATATTTGCAGTCTCACAGAGCTTCATGCGTTGGACTATAAATCCATCTGAATACAAACAAGAGGCTGTCACGTCTAATTGCTATAGAAAAGATTTGGGATCACAAATCTCAAAGCAACATCTGCTATAGGTGATCAAATTAAATAGAAAAAATTTCAGTGGAAGAACATCAGAATAAGTAAGTGAAGCCAGCATACATTTTACGTCATGATATCTTTGTCAGAGTTCCAGATGCTGTTAGGATCCTCAGTACCTTCTAAAGTTCAATGTAGATTAAAATCACACTTGAAAAAAAAAATATATATATATTTGGTTTGTTATAATAGTAGATAATAAGATTTAAATGTGCTTTATTCATTAAATCCAAGACTTGCATAAGTGAATTTAAAGAGAGGGCCATCTCACAACCACCAGCCTAAAACCACACAACTACTGCTGTAATACCGCTTACGGATCTCTCTCTGTTGAGATATGATATATATCAGAAAGGGAATAAAGCACTTTTATGGCACTCTGCACTATAACACCGTACATTCCTGCTTTCCAGTCTAAGAAAAACAACAAAGATATACGTCACCCATGGGGAGAATGGGTATTATGCTTATATGCGAGTGCGGCTAAAATATACTGGTTTTGTGATGTTGTTTTGCTTGCGTTATCTCATTTCGTGGCTTTTCCACTCTCTTTATGGTGGTGTTACAGTTCTCCTTTATTTATGGCGCTGGTTTGTTGCTGTCTAATGCAGCAGCTAATTTATGTTTCAGTGGAGCAGTTTTTGTTAGGAGAAATTGGTTTGAAGCACAGTCCTGACATCTGTAATGTGTGTTCTGCTTGTGTTTTGGTGTATGGGATTAATGTCTAGGGGGCTGTTTGGGAAAGCAAGGATTCTTCTCTTGTTTTTCTCTCAGTCCTCGGCCGATAGACCCTAAGGCTTTTATAGGGATTTTCTTCCTGGCTGCTACAAAATATTCACAGGCCTATCTGTTTCCTCTTGTGAGTTGCCATTTACTAATATTATTTTGAGATAGATTTAAAGGTACATAATCAATTTGTACCCTTGCCAGACATACAGAAATTCACACAGGCACATATGCACATATGTATATTTATTGCAAATAAATGTGTGCTGAATCTGCACCTGTTACAAACATAAAAAAAGTCTGCAAAAAAAATCTATTTTAAAGAGACTGATATATCTTGAATAAATTGTATTTACATTTTTAAGACCTTCAAATCATAAAAGTAAATTTAAGCTGCTTGTGTACATGAAGTACGCAAGGGGTTACATAATTTACAGCATGCATGTGGATAATCTGTTCAGGGCCTGGTGCCAACTTTGTGTTAAAGTTGTTTAATAATGTATATCTTTAAAGGGTTACCTTAGCCACCATGACAACTTCTGGCTTTAGAAGTAGTCACATTAGGAGTATGTTTGCACTATGTTTGCATTTTTGTGCTAGGAGCATTTTGCACCCTCGGCAACCGTGACTTAGGCAGCTCGGAACCTTGGACTGCCAAATGTCAATTCTGTGCAAAAATTATGTCTGTTCTCAACATGCATATTGCGTTAGCAAGAGATGTAATAAGCTGGTTCCTCGAGGGAAGAACCTGCAATGGGAAGTGTGTATCTACCTTCTCTCATTTAAGCTCTCTCATTTTTTTTCAGTCAAATGTCCCCTCACTGTGTCCACCTCAATTCCATCCTCTTGCTCACACAGAGCATGCGCATGCACTTGGAGCCATTGAAAACATGGACAGCGGAAAGATCCTCGCTCGGTGCTGTATCAGAGGTACGTTTTAAGCAATTTATTTAAATTGTTTTCTTAGCCAATATGGGTATTATTAATTATAAGTAGTAATTAGTGCTCAATAAGGCACGATAAAGAAAAACAAAATATTTAAAAAAATAGCTTTGTATATAAGAATAATAATCCTACCCACCAGTAGAGTATGATGTAGTACAGTGCCATTTAGCCATGTAAATGCTGTTTGATGGTCTTTCTGTTTATTATGCATCTGCCTCCTCCTTTTCTTTGAGCTTTGTGAGATGCAGCTCCTCTCTTATCTCAATTTACATTTATATTCAGCAGTACATTTTAATTAAGGAAAAAGGAAAGAATTTTCTGTCTTGCTTTTTGGGGTTATGCTAATGTTCCGGTGGCACCAAACATATAATGTTTAGAGAAAACACATATCCTGTAGGGCTGACAGTAATTTGAATTTTGTGATGGGATATTATTTGCGATAACATAGAAAAACTAAGTATGAGGATAGGTAAGTCATAATGAGTTGGTCATTTTGCACATTACTAGAGAACTCCAGACCTCCATGAAGATGACCTTTCTTAACATTGTAGGACCAAGTCGTTCTCTTGCAGAAACCATGCTTCTTAAATTCACTAGGTTGAAGGATAAATATTATTATATCTTTACTTTAATAGTATAGTGTATCTTTTTCTTATAGTGAGCATGATATCTGCCAAAATTTGGGCAATAAGTAAAACTTAAAAGGACACTGTAGGCACTGTAACTGCTTCATCTCATTGAAGTGACTACAATATCTGGAGTCCCCTGGTGCCATCCTTCCATTTAATGTTAAAATGTTTTTAATGTTTTACAACAAAAATTCCAGCAGCTCACCCTTTCTATACTGTTTGGGCTATTGATGAAGCATTAGCATGAACAGTAATGGGCTGCTGTGATTGGCTGAGACTCTCAGCTGACTGCTTTTAGATTATTACAGTGGCCATTAAGGTATGAATCCATATGGCTAGAAGCAGGGATGGCGCAACCATAAGGGGGGCGCAGATGACCACCTAGGGTGCACTGGCCCTGATTGCGCCCACTTCCGATATCTGCAGTTTGCCCTTCTGTGGTGTTTTTTTGCTGATGGATTGAAGGTAATTAGATTAGCAACTGATTGAAAATGGACATTTGCCTCTGTAGTCAAAAGTTCTTGCACCAGCCTTGGCTTAAAGGAAGTGTGTAATCCAGTGGTGGCGGGTCTACAGGAAACCAGGGGCGTTAATTCAGTATTATACCATTTTCAAGCAATTTATCATTGAATAAAGGGACAGTGCCAGGTGACTCTAATTAAATGATTTGGTTAAAGCTCCTACAGTGTCCCTTTAAGCGAAATTCCATTTCAGTTGCTAACCTACTTACATACAATCCATCAGTCAAAAAAATTCCACAAAAGGGCCAACTGCAGACATAATGGAAAGAGGAGAATAAAACGGTAGCACTCAGATATAGGGATCCAGCAAAAAGATGAAAAGGTAATAAATATAAATGAAGGCAAGTAAAAAGGAGGGAGTATAATCATTAAAGTGACATACATCAGTTTGAGACAATTGCCCACTTAAAAATTTCAGTTTTGAATGAGACAATTGACTCACTTTGCAGGCTGCAAACAAACAGGGAAATCAGATTTTTTCTTATGCTTTCCACACCTACTCCAGGGAGAACACTGATCTAACCAATCATTGTCCTATCCCTAGGAATGCTGGAAAAGTACATTGGGCATGCCTGACAGAGTCACACATGCGCAGTTGAAAGATAGAGTGTCTTACCAGTGTGATTCATGCAGAGCATGCTCTGTTGTTGGGTTTCTCTCTCCTGCTGCTGTATCTGTCAAGCAGCTAATGCTTCATCAGTAGCCTGAACTTCCCACTTAAAAGTTTCAGTTTTGAATGAGACAGTTGCCTCACTCTGCAGTCTGCAAACAAACATTGGGCATGCCTGACAGGGTCACACACATGCAGTTGGAAGATAGGGTGTTTTACCAGTGTGACCAGGCCTGGACTGGCCATTCGCTTACTGGGCAAATGCCCGGTGGGCCTCGATGGCCATGGGCCGAGGCCGACAGGGGAGATTAGTGTCTCTCCCCTGCTGGCCCATGCAGAGCCAGCGCTATCAGAGCGCCGGCCCTGCTGTGTGCTTTCATGGGGAGACAAACTATCTCTCCACTGGCCCACAGGCACTGAGACGCGGCCGCCGGCAGGGGAGGGAGGGAGAGAAGACCCGGGGAGCTTTATCCTGCAACTCCCCAGGGTTTCTCTCGCGAGATCGAAACATTGCCATGGTTACTATGGCAACGCTCCAATCTTGCGAGAGTGAACTCTACCCCAGGAACTGCAGGATAGAGTTCACTCTTCACCAGACCACCAGGGATTTCCCACCGGATCACCAGGGCTGGCAACAAGGTCCCCACTCCCAGGCAAAGGTAAGAAGGGAGGGGGGACATAAATATAATAATAATAAAATAAAATAAAAATATATATATATTATTTTTATTCCACAGCACCCCAAACATCACAGTACACCCCTCACATGCACACACTACACCCCAAGCATCACACTACACCCCAAACACCACACTGCACCCCTCATATGCACACATTACACCCCAAACACCACACTGCACCCCTCACATGCACACACTACATCCCAAACACCGCACTGCACCCCTCACACACATGCACTACACCCCAAGCATCACACTACACCCCAAACACCACACTGCACCCAAACACCACAGAGTACCCCAAACACACACATCTACTGCACCCCAAACACACACTGTGCACCTCACACACACACAGTGCAACGTTCACACACACACACTGCACCCCTCAAACACACACTGCATGCCTCACACACCCTGCACCCCACACACACTGTGTATCCTTCACACACACAGAGCACTCCCACACATACACACACACTGCATCCTACACACACACACACACACACACACACAGACTGCACACCCTGCACCCCTTACACATATTACATTCTAGACACACACACTACATCCCTTATAAACACACCCTAGATCCCATACATAACTAGGCATTTGATTTGATTAGTTACTTGCTATTTATTGCTGTTTAAATTAGCTATTGTTTGCCTACCCAGGTGTTAAACATTCCTAGTGGGTGGTGATTTTAGGAGTTATATAAGTGTTGTTGTCATTAGCTTGGCTAATATAGCTTGGTTGCTTCATCTAAGTGTTACTTCTAAGTGTGTTGTTGGAGATATTCTGGAGATAACCTGGAGGTAATCTGAGGTATTCAGGAGGATAAATAAAAACTAAGATTTGTTTGATTTAAATTATTCTCCTCATTGGAATGGCAGACTTAGTTCAGTGTAATAGTTGCTATGCATTTGTTTCACGTTCCACTTTTTGGAGGTTTGGTTGTTGTCTAATCTTTAGACAGTTTTCTATCTTGCGGCAGGAGATTGTATTTTTAAAGTCTGAGATTTGTAAATTATCTGGTGAACAAACTCAGACTGGAACTGCTGCAAAGCCACTGCCGCAGAGACATACTAGGAATGGCAGATGGATTACTGTAGGATCTGGTAGACTTGTGGATAAAAGGCATTTTGCACAGTCTGTTGCTCTACATAATTAATTTTCTGCACTTTCAGAGTGTAATGGTGTTGTGGAGAGAGGCACTGAGGCTAGTGGTGTTGTGGAGAGAGAAACTGAGGCTAGTGGTTTTGTGGAGAGAGGCACTGAGGCTAGTGGTTTTGTGGAGAGAGGCACGGAGGCTAGTGGTGTTGTGGAGAGAGGCACTGAGGTTAGTGGTGTTGTGGAGACCGGCTTGGAGACTATGGTGAGGCCTAATAGAAAGCAGTTGTTGTTGGGGGATTCCATCATAAGAGGTGTGGAGATGGACAATGGTGGTCTTGTGAGGTGTCTTCCCGGAGCTACTGCTCAGAGACAGGAGACATATCTGTAATATTGTTAAGTAAGCAAAGCAGGAAGGGGAATTGGATGTACTTGTCCATCTAGGGACAAATGACTTGGCTTGCAATGAGGTTTCAGAGGTTAAGGAAGTTTTTAGTGTTTTTGCCAATGATATACAGTTGCTTCCACACTGTCATTCTCTGAAGTTCTGCCTGTTCATAACACTCAGAACAACAAGCGGATGCGTATTAGGGACTTTAATTTGTGGCTTGGTGAATAGTGTCGGGAGCAAGGATTTGGCTTTATTTCTCATGGTAGCTCTGTTTGGAATGGAAATAAGCTGTAAAAAAATATGGTTTGCACCTTTCTCAAAAGGGAACAAATATTCTCAGTGAGCAGATCAGAGGTTTTGCTAGGATGTATTTAAACTAGGAGGGGGGGGGCAAAAGGGTGATAAAACATCAATCCAATTGTCCCCCAAAACAAGGACAGAAGGTGCCTGTAGCAAGTGTGTTAAAAAATGATAAGCTTAGAGTCATGTCTACAAATGCTCGCAGTTTAGGGAATAAGATCCATGAACTTGTGGCAATAATGGCAACTGATAGTGTAGATTTAGTAGCTGTTACTGAGACATGGTACAATGAGAAAAATGACTGGGACATAGCAATACCAGGGTACTCTTTATATAGGAAAGATAGGGAAGGCAAGAAAGGGGGAGGGGTGGCCTTGTATGTGAAGGATAGCATAAAATCTAGCCTAATAAAAGTTAGTGAGGCAAACATAGAGTCCGTTTGGGCTACGTTAGAATTTGGTAATCACACAGTAACTCGTGTAGGTGTGATTTATAGGCCCCTAGGACAAATTGAAGAGTTAGATAATCTACTAGTTGAGGAAATAGCTAAAATGACAATGAAGGGGGAAGTTATTATCATGGGTGACTTTAATCTTCCTGATGTAAATTGGAAAACAAAATTAGCTACTTGTGCCAGGAGCACACATATTCTAAACTCCCTACTGGGATTGTCTCTAAAACAAGTTGTTGAGGAGCCAACTCATAAAGAGGCCATACTAGATTTAGTGTTAACAAATGGAGATTTGGTGTCAGATATTACTGTAGGTGAAAGTTTAGGATCCAGTGATCATCAGTCAGTGTGGTTTAATATAAGAACAGTGACTGAGTCACACCACACAAAAACAAAAGTTTTAGACTTTAGAAAAACAGACTTTTCTAAAATTAGAATATGGGTAGAGGAGTCATTATCAGACTGGAGCAATTTAAATGGAGTCCAAGAGAAATGGGATTATTTAAAAGTTGCACTATGGAAGGCAACAGAAAATTGCATTAGGCTTGTCAGTAAAAGCAAAAAATTCAATAAACCACTGTGGTACTCTGCAGATGTGGCCAAAATAGTTAAAAACAAAAAGTTAGCATTTAGGAATTATAAAAAATCCTAGAGTGAGGAAGACAAAATGATCTATAAGATTAGGCAGAAAGAGGCTAAGCAAGTTATAAGAGCTTCCAAATCACACACAGAAGAGAAAATAGCACAGTCAGTAAAAAAAGGGGGACAAAACATTTTTTTAGATACATAAATGAGAAAAGAAAAGTAAAACAAGGATTAGTTAGATTAAAAACAAAAGAAGGAAGGTATGTAGAAGAGGATAAAGGTCTAGCTGACTGCCTCAATGAATATTTTTGTTCTGTATTTAAAGATGAAAATGAAGGAAAATGGACCTCAGTTGAGAAAAAGGATAAATGAGTCATTTATTACACGTGAGTTTACAGAGGAAGAGGTTCTATTTCAACTGTCAAAAGTAAAGACAAATAAGTCAATGAGACCTGATGGAATACACCCAAAGCTATTAAAAGAGCTTAGTGGTGTACTAGCAAAACCATTAACAGATTTATTTAACCAATCATTGTTAACAGGAGTAGTCCCAGAAGATTGGAAGTTAGCGAATGTTGTGCCCATTTACAAGAAAGGTAATAGGGAGGAGTGGGGCAACTATAGGCCAGTAAGCCTTACTTCAGTAGTGGGGAAAGTGATGGAAACCATGTTAAAGGATAGGATTGTTGAACATCTAAAAACACATGGATTTCAAGATCAGAGACAACATGGGTTTACTTCAGGGAGATCATGCTAAACTAATCTTATAGATTTTTTTGATTGGGTAACTAAAATTATAGATCAGGGTGGTGCAGTAGACATTGCTTACCTAGACTTCAGTGAGGCTTTTGACACTGTTGCACATAGAAGACTTATCAATAAACTGCAATCTTTAAGTTTGGATTCCAATATTGTTGAATAGGTAAGGCAGTGGCTGAGTGACAGGCAACAGAGGGTTGTAGTTAATGGAATATATTCGAAGCTTGGACTTGTCACCAGTGGGGTACCTGAGGGATCTGTACTTGGACCCATTCTCTTTAATATTTTTATTAGTGATATTGCAGAAAGTCTTGATGGTAAGGTATGTCCTTTTGCTGATGATACTAAGATATGTAACAGGGTTGATGTTCCAGGGGGGGATAAGCCAAATGGCAAATGATTTAGGTAAACTAGAAAAATGGTCAGAATTGTGGCAACTGACATTTAATGTGGATAAGTGCAAGATAATGCATCTTGGACGTAAAAACCCAAGGGCAGAGTACAGAATATTTGATAGAGTTCTAACCTCAACATATGAGGAAAGGGATTTAGGGGTGATTATTTCTGATGACTTAAAAGGTAGGCAGACAATGTAATAGAGCAGCAGGAAATGCTAGCAGAATGCTTGGTTGTATAGGGAGAGGTATTAGCAGTAGAAAGAGGGAAGTGCTCATGCCATTGTACAGAACACTGGTGAGACCTCACTTGGAGTATTGTACACAGTACTGGAGATATGATAGAAACATTTAAATATATAAAGAGAATCAACACAGTAAAGGAGGAGACTATATTTAAAAGAAGAAAAACTACCACAGCAAGAGGGCATAGTCTTAAATTAGAGGGACAAAGGTTTAAAAATAATATCAGCAAGTATTACTTTACTGAGAGAGTAGTGGATGCATGGAATAGCCTTCCAGCTGAAGTGGTAGAGGTTAACACAGTAAAGGGGTTTAAGCATGTGTGGGATAGGCATAAGGCTATCCTAACTATAAGATAAGATGCCCTAGACTAATGAAAGTATTTAGAAAATTGGGCAGACTAGATGGGCCGAATGGTTTTTATCTGCCGTCACATTCTATGTTTCTATGTTTCTATAACTATGGATCCTCTACACACATGCACACTAGAATCCATATACACATTCTGAATCCTCTACTTACACACACACACACACAAACACACACACACTAAATCTTCTACGCACACTCTGGGTTCTACACACACTAGATCCCCTACGCACACAATAGATCCATATTAGGCACACAATGCACCACCTACACACACTACATTAATGAAATACACACTCTGGATCCCCTTTGAACACACTAGATCCCTTGTAAGCAAACACACAGTACTTTCTCTAAACACACACACACTTTACAACCCCTACACACACTATATCATCTATACACACATACACTACAGCCCCTATGCACACACTCGCTACATCACCCTTACTCACACTCTCTACAGCTCCTAGTCATACATATTACACCACAAAAACAATGTAAAACAACTGAAACCGACATTTACACAAAACACCACACAACAATGAACTAACTTTACACACACTCAATCCCACAAGCAGACTCTAAACACATGTACAATATGCTTTCCTTACACTTTTGTCCTTTGGTATCCCACTTCTGAAGACACCTGAGACATGTCACAAGCAAACACAGTTTAAGCATGTTAATAGATTTGCTTGCGCTGCATAGAACAAATACAGGGCCTTTTTTTCATGCAAGAGCTCTTCGGCAGGGCTCTACGCATTGAACCAACATGCTCACTTTGAGAGGGGATGTGCTTGTCATTGGTGATGACCAAACAACCCCCCAATTTGGCCAGCCAACTTCTCAGTGGGCACCTGTGATTCAAAAATGCCCGGGCTGAATTTTTTCCCCAGTCCAGAGTGACTCATGCAGAGCATGATCTGCTGTTGGGTTTCTCTCTCCTGCTGCTGTATCGGTCATACAGCTAATGCTTCATAAATAGCCTGAACGGCCCACTTAAAAGTTTCAGTTTTGAATGAGACATTTGCTTCACTCTGCAGGTTGCAAACAAACAGGTAAATCAAATTCTTTCTTATGCTTTCCACGCCCACTCCAGGTGGAACATGGATATAACCAATCATTGTCCTATCCCTAGGAATGCTGGTAAAGTGCATTGGGCATGCCTGACAGAGCCACATGTGCAGTTGGAAGATAGGGAGTCTTACCAGTGTGATTCATGCAGAGGAAGCTACGCTGTTGGGTTTTTCTCTCCTGCTGCTGTATCTGTCATTAGTTTACTGGTCTAAAATTGAGACGGGTGGGTTAGGAGGGCAGGGCTAGAGAAACTCCATCAGCTGAAAAGGCGTTCCTAACAATGCTATCTGACCAATACAATCACACTACAGCCCCTGTAAACATACAACCCTTATTCACACATATACTAAACCATACATGCACGCCCAACCCTACAATAGTCTTCATCCCACATACACAGTTCTACAAGCAGTAGAATATATGGATCCCTTAACATTTGGATCCCGCAAACAGCATCCCCACAAGCAGTGTACCCAAAAACAAGAAACACCACAAATAGTCTATTATCACACATGCAACACCTCAAGCAACCACCCCCAGAAATTGAAACCTTCAAACAGTGTCCTCACAAACATATTGCATCACAAGC
Organism: Pelobates cultripes; assembly: GCA_933207985.1. Classification (NCBI taxonomy): domain Eukaryota; kingdom Metazoa; phylum Chordata; class Amphibia; order Anura; family Pelobatidae; genus Pelobates; species Pelobates cultripes. The sequence continues at coordinate 190,715,617 of OW240912.1, forward strand.
GCCCTCCCCCCACATGCACACCACAAGCAGCAACCTCCACCCTCAAGTGGCATCCTAAAAAACATACAGTATCACGAGCAGCACCCTTCTCCCCCCCACCCAGCCCTGTCCCAACTATCAGACTTTATGCATATATGTACATATGAAAGGGGAGGTGGCACTGGCAAAACTGCCCTTGGGGCAGCAAGGAGGGTAAATCCAGCTCTGATCCTGATCCTCCCAATATTTTCTAAAAGTAATACAACTTTTCATAGAAAAAAATATATATACATGCAATATATATAATATGTCCAGTACTCAAATTCTTATTGCGCTTGGGTGGCTAAATGGGCTACACTACAAGAAAAGAGGATTTATTTTTCTATGATGATATTAGCATCAAGAAACACATTGCCACACTCTGAAATCTCCCAATATCAACGTTGAAATGTTCCATGGTTTGACAATGCTTTGATTTAATAGAAATGTAAAATTATAAGTTCTTTTTGCCGATTCTTCCAGAGAGAAACCTGTAAATTTACATTGTGAATACACTGGCTTATTCCACAGGGCAGTTATTTCAGGCAGACTTCTTTCTGACCCAGGACGTTGCTAACACTGAACAGCAAAACTTGAGCTCTGCGCATTTTAATAACCAGCAAATTAAACGGATTGTCGCACTCTTAGAGTCGTGATGCCTTATTATTCCTGTCTTTATGCAAAGAATGAAATTATGAAAGGCTATGAGGGGAAATAAACATTTGTTTAATGAAAAGAGCTGTCTGGAGGGAGGGTTTGCCGAGGAGCAGAATAGACGTGAAAGATAAAGCATGCTCCTATCTTCACTGCTGTTGCCAACATGAATAGGTTTTTGTCTGCCAGAAAGCCTTCAAGTCAAAGATGCTCTCTCAGAAGCAAGATGATTTTATGCAGTTCCAAACGGCTCAGTGCTAGAGAGTTTCAAGAGTCGAGAAACACCCAGCACTTATGGCACCTGCAACCTGCCCAGAAACTTTTTGGCAGTTTTGACGATTTATTGCTCATAAAAACAAGCTGACCTAGGCTATTCCTAATGTTTTTTTGAGTTGTTTTTGTTTCAGTTCCTTTTTTGGTCTTAGAAATTACTGGAAAGATGTCAAAAGCAGAATGTAAACTGTATACAAAAAAAGGAATGAGGTTTTGTGTAGAAATACAGATATAATATAGGCATCTTGGGTCCTTGAGAACAATATTTCTGTAGAAATTATATTAATATATCATGCACCTTTACTCAAACATGTTAAATGGGATATTTCAAAGGGTTATGCACATATATTTCCATAAAAAAGCATTCTTTACATTCAAAGGAAGACCTCCATAAAATAATAGAAGAGGTAAGGTTAAATATTTTTGAGTAATTTTATTAAGCTAATAATGAATTGCAGTGAAATTTTAACCCCTTAAGGACACATGACGAAAATATTCCCTTTTATTCCAGAAGTTGTGTCCTTAAGGGGTTAAATAGTTGCTATTGGTTTCTGTTTCAAGCTGATTTGTTACATTTGTAAATTTTTTCAAACAAAAAAAAGCACCTTATGTTTGATAATTTGTTAGTTTTTCACATGTGGTTAATTTCTAAATAAATATTTAGATGTGTGTCTCACGTCCCTATTGGACGCTTTCTCAACAATTTTCAGAAAGATCATGTTGAGAAAGCGTTCAGCAGTGACGTGAAACACGTTCAGTTCCCTGCTTTTTTTTTTATGCCCAATGCAAAGATGTGTTAGCTACTATTCATTATCACTGCTGCTTATTATGGTGGGCATGCCTTGCTCGCAATATTGTAATAAACCTACACTACATGGATCCTCGTTGTCCAGATATCTCTTATTTTTATTCCATTACGGTTTTTTTAAGTGCGGTATTGCTATTTTTGTGACAATTGTGAGAGGTATTTGGCTTTGCCAGTTGCCCAGCCCCAATCACAGGGTAATTGGTAATATGGAAATCAGCCAGCAAATGGTTGTCGCAGATTGCTCTCTACCATTTTAATTAGGAAACCCATCTGCTGATATCAGTATTGATTTTAGCAGGTAAGTTTCCTTAGGGTTAGAAGTAGGGTTATTGTTAGAGTAACGGTTAAGGGGACACTGTAGGTACCCAGACCACTTCAGCTCATTTTTAACCCTTTATTTACCGGGTAGGAGGGGACTCAAGGGGGTGGGAGGAAGAGTGATCGGTATCCCTTTAATGCTGGCTGGGTTAATGCTATTTAGGAATAGTGAAGGCTGAAGGTTAGAGGTAAGGTAAGGGTAAGTATATGGTTAGTGTTAATGTAAGCTTAGAGGTAGGGTTGCCATAGTGTTGGGGGTGTTGGTATAAGGTTAGCGATACCAACTACCAAAAAAATTGTTTATATCCTGGACATATGAGGCATTTAACAGTCAGAACTGATACATGAATCTATGTTGAGCCATTTTTAACTAGATGTGTAAAAATTATTATAAGCAAAAATGTTCAGAACGTTTGCTTCCATCCTTAATGGGTTAAACCATTTTAGAGCACTTTAATACTAAATAAGGGTCCCTGGAGGTGTGACTAAGGCAGAGATTACATACTTCCTTCTACTCATACCAATTCATATCTGAATGGCCCCTGTAATTAGCTTAAATTAGTCAGCTGAGACTCTCAGCCAATTACAACTGCCCATTGGTTCTTAGAGTAATGCTTACTTCTAAACCTGAGCAGCACAAAGAGCATTATAACATTTTAAAAAATGCTTTCAAGCTGAATGGAAGATCAGTGCCAAGGAATTCCAGAACTATTACCACCACTTCAATGAGATGAAGCAGTTACTATACTTCTATACCTACAGTGTCCCTTTAAAAAAATTAAAAGAGTCATTCCATTTTTTTTTGTTTTTCCTTTTTTTTACAATTTGCCTCAAGATAATTTTTCTTTACATAATTTATTATATCCTGGAGAAAACTTACTGTATTAGACAGGGTATATAATTTGTAATCACAGAATATGGAACATATGTTTCCTTGGCCTTTGACGATTTTCTCCAGACAACACCACATTAAAAAAGAAAGACTTTTCTTCAGCATCATACAAAAAAGTAGTTGCAAATCTGTTTGCATACTGAGAATGACTCTGTATCATATAGGATATAGAGTGAAGAAAAAGGGCAATCTGGAACAAGGGGTTATTATGCACAAATTAAATTTCTATATAAGTGGAGGGTACTGAGATAAATTATAGATAAGGGGTAGGAGAGAAGCAACAACATAAACATGATCTGTCTCTTTGTTAATATTATGTGGTAATTACTAATCTTTGCAGTAATTACTTCTGTCATTAGGCAAACACAACAGGAAAATGTCTGGGTGAGCCAACCGTCTGTACTAACTGGCAGTGTAAAGACAGACAATTCTTTATACAAGACAGTCTAAAGTTTACAACCGCAGAAAAAAAGAACATCATATAGCAATAAAAATACTTTAGTGCACATTAGTGCTATTATTTGTTTACCATACATTCCCTTTATAAGACAAAATGTGATAGAAAATCCTTAAGGAACATAACTTGGTATTCTCAAATCAATTTAGGTCCCCTTCAACTTGTCTCCCAAACCCCCCCGCACCCCCCCCCCACGGCCCCTGCCCCCCTTCCAAGTTTTCTGTTCTCTCCCTTTGGGCAGCTTTATTTGAAAAGAAGCTGTGGACATATATGAACTCATGACATGTGCATGCCTGATCGTGATAAACCCAAATCACCCCCAATTACTCAGGTGCCTTTATTTTGGGAAAATATCACAGCTTTATTAATATTTAAATAATTTAAAATAATTTAAGGTCATTGTCACATTAACATAACATATCCCCCCAACTCCTTTAACAATACTATGCCAGACAATGACCCATAACACAATAAGTAAAACCACATTATAACATAATTAACATGTAAACATAACCATTGCCACCGAGGGCAAGACATAACCAATTGCCACCGAGGACATGGTTACCAGCTTTCTTCCATGTATGGGCATACCGAGATACACCCTACACACACCAGGTTCGGACCTACCTACGAGCTTGAACCTACCACTACTCTTCCAAACCAAACTGTTCTTAGTGAACCAAACTATTTTCCCTCAGGACAAACAACCTACACCACAACTTCTCTATCCATCCCCCACCGCCCTGATCAAACGGGAGCTAAAGACCAAATAAGGGAGGGAGGGTGGTACAAAACAGGAGGATTAATTAAGATGGCCCCTGATCTAAAATGGCCACTATATATACTCCTCTAACACAAAACCCCTACTCCAGTTATGCTAGCCAGTCCCCGTACATTAACCCCTCCTATGCCTGTCTCCTAGCCCTGTCAAGGCCCATTCCCCTTAGCTGCGCTGTTCCATGGGCTACATGCACATAAATACACAACTGCACAGATATGCTCACATGTTTTTTTATTTTTTTTTAAAGACACACATAAATACATCAACCTATATTAAGACACATAAAGTTACAGATATATCTACAAGTATATCAGTGCAAGCAAACAACAGTAAATTAGCATGCACAAATAAACAAACACATGAATACAAACAAACAAATACATACATAAAGGTACACACTTAAATCTCCTTACACATATATAGCTGCTTGAAGACAAATGTATGAAGGTTCCCCTGTGACTGCAGTTCAGATATTTTGATGGAAATTAGATGGTTACTGGACCATACTGTGCAATGCATTCTGGTTGGTCATGATGCGTGCTATGTGCCTAACACAAATGACCAAACAGTGTGATGTAAATTAAAGGGACACTGCAGGCTGCAATGCAGAAGATCTGAACTGTTTGGGTAAGGTCACAATTTGCTATGCTGGGAGAGGTAATATTCTTAAATGGACACTCTAGATACCATAATGCACAATCCCATTGAAATAGGTATAGTGCCTGGAGTTTTTGGCACCATCCCACTGTTTAGTGTCAAATTGCATCTCTGGATGACACTGAACAGTGGCACAGTGCCAGGGCATTACAGGCTTTCTAACCACTTTTGTGAGTTTAAGTTGTTATGGTACCTAGAGTGTCCCTCTAATTTACAACTGTCAGCATGCATGTATGAGCTGACACAATGCAAAACACTGCCAACAGTAGGCTTGCCGCTGGCATGAACCTTTTGATAACATTTCTGGCAGAAGCACAATCTTCCAGGCTGTAAAACCACAATCAGTCAGTTTATGATAACATTGCTACATTAATATGCAAAAAGGCACCTCAAACTGCGCAACTTGTCATAAATAGGGTAGAGTAGTAAAATGTGCTAATGTATTCCAAAACAAGGAGCTCTAGGTGTAGTGAGCACAATAAAATCACTGTTATGTACTATTAAGAGGAATAAAACTCTTGCATTGACCAACAACATTTACTATTCTTAAAACAAAGTCAGGTGCCAATAAAAGCAGATGGTAACAATGGTGCACAAATTAATATATTTTTTTTTCTTTTTGATAGCAGTGAGGTAAAACTATTTTCTGACTCTGTAGTGCTTGTAATTAGTTGCCCAGTGTCACAGCCTATGGTCATCCATGCACATTTTCAAAGACAAGACAGTGAGTTTTGCATAGCTAAGTGACCCCTCAGATTACTAAATTGAACATACGAAGGATGAAATTGAGTGTTTACTTAACAGCAGTATGTTGAAGAGCAGATACAATTCTGCTTCCCTTGTGACATTTTTTAAAAGTTACTGCCACATTACTTTGAGATAGCTCTAAAGGAAATGGTTCCAATTTGCCAGTGAGCGCATGAGAACATGGAATATTTTTTGGGATTCATGAAACTGGGTATATATGTTTGACACAACACAAATGTTTAAACAGGGCTGCCATAAGAAATGTTGAATCCTTTTGTCTTCCTAAATGGACCACTGGAAGAGGTATTTATAGAAAACTATTATAATGAGACCTCCCTGATGCTGGTCCATACTGCAAACTATAGTAACCGTCCTGATGCATTTGATTCAAGATGAGGGCACTGAGATTTTGGATAGAGAGTCATGGTGCAAACAGTAAACATGAACCTTGAAACTGATTCACATATACATGAGAGAAAATAACCATGATCTGGGAAGTGATGCAGTATATGAATGTATTATTTGTGTTGTTTAATAACATCAGTAAATATCTTAATATAGCTCTACCTGCTGGCGTTACTATCCATTTTAATCTATTTAAGAAAACTACATTAAAACATTTATTTAAAAAAAAAAAAAAACACCTTTTCACGACAATCTCTTGCAAGAAATCCATGGCCTCTGATCCTTACCCAATAAAAGCTTGTTTATTTAGAAAAAGGCTGAGACCTGCCAGTCAATCATGGCCCTCCAATGGCCCTCTTTGGGAGATTTACTGAGTATGTGTTCAGTGGGGGAGGGGTTTTATTTCAAGTAAATGAGATGTTGCTTGCAGGCAGAATATGCATGTCTTTATTTGCTTGAAATGAAAAACACTGCACACTCGCTTCCTTATAGCTATCTTACTATTTCCTGTTATAAGCTGAAGACATACAGGGTTGAGCGATGATGCACTGGGTATTAAAAAAATTAAAATACAATGTGTACAACTGGTACCCCAGATATTTAGGAACAATATTCCCCATGATGCTCATATGCTCACTATAGGCTGTCTGATTGTTAAGGTGAATATATGACTTAAGTCTGGGATGCCAAAGTTGCTCATCTTTATCAAATACATTTTTCATTCCAGATGTCTTGAGTGTCCCTTTAATATACACTCTTAAATGTTCATAGGAACCTTTCTCACCTGTTGCGTACCCACAGGCCACTTATTTCAGGAATTAAGATAGATTATGTTAGCCTCTAAAGCGACAAGAGGGTTAAACAGATTTAAAGCTTGGCTGCATGGCAAATTTGGAAGTCGGATGAGTCTGTAGCTGTTGCTCTGTATATCTCTTAACTTTCACCTGTGGGTCTCAGATAAAGTTGTTGCAAGATTTCCCTCTGCTGCTGCCTGGTGTTTGCACCACATCCTCTAAATTTACTGCCAGGGTCCTGTACTGGTTTTAATCACACGACTATTTCAATTTAACAGCTGCTTGTCATACATATCACTACCCCCACTACCCTTTTATTCTGACATAGTCCCTTCCCCCTCATCACCCCTCCACCCAATCCATAACTGCACTGACTGCATGAGAACTTCCCCTCTCTTAGCTTCATGTTGATAAGATCTAAAACTGAAATGAGGTTTGAAGTGTGAAATGGAAACTCCTGTGATATGAGTTAACAGGTTCTAGGTCCTATACATGTCCTTCTTGCAATGCAGATGAAAAGGTTTGTGTTTTAAATACAGCTGGTTTCATGCTTAGGACATATCGCCTCTTCTTTAAGACAACTCTGGACTTCACAATAAAACAAATGATTTACACAGGTAACATTATAATGGTGAGGCTAAGTACACTATAATAAATAGTATTAATGTTTTAAAAACATTAGAAGCATAATTATCTGTTATCATAGTATCATAGTTATCTGCTTTACAAATTATATTAATTCTCACATACGAAAACATTGCTTTGATTTAATAAATTATGGAGTGTTTTACTGTAAAATACCACACACAAATATTGCATAAAACATAATATCCAAGTATAGATAACGGTTCATTTTTTCTCAGTTTAGCTCATCTTTCCTGGATATTTTTTTTAAAGAATTTCTGCATGACTGACCATTTTTGACATAGGTACATCATATTTCACTGTAAGAATGCTGCTGTACAGGAAAAAGGATTATGAAAAAGTCCAAATTAATACACTTTAGGCTTATTTGAAGGGAACTTATGCGGGTGACAAAATTTTAAATTTTCAGATTTTTCTTCTTTTTGAATAAAAGATTTTACACCTTTGTAGGGGCCAAATATAAAACATCAAGGAAGAATTGGCTTTACAAGTTATGTTGATTCTCACATATGAAAACAATGCTTTGATTTAATTGCATAAAACATAATATCCAAGTATAGATAAAGGTTCATTCTTTCTCAGTTTAGCTCATCTTTCCTGGATATTTTTTTAAGAGAATTTCTGCTTGACTGACTATTTTTAACATAGGTACATCATATTTCACTGTAAGAATGTTGCTGTACGTAAAAAAGGATGATGAAAAAAGATAAATTAATACTTTAGACTTATTTGAAGGAAACTTATGCCGGGCAATTTTTTATCCTTTTTGGATAAAGATTCTACACCTTTGTACAGGCAAAATATAAAACATTGAGGAAAGGATTGGTTGAATGAGACCCTTCAGAGTTGTAAACATACACGGTATTATTGAAAGGCATAACCTATTTGATGGAACAGGTTCAGGATAATTGTTAGTTATACAGAAATAATGATGAGATTATGGAGTATCTTCCATAAAGTGGTAGTTGGGGCCATGGCAATATAATAACTTGAAATTGACATTTATATTGCTGAATGGAAATAAAAGGTCAGGTATTGAATAGGTTTGAGGTTTTACAACAGATGTGAAATTGACAAACCGAGCTGCTCAGATTATTATTATTTATTTTTTTAACACCGTGTGTCATTAGACCTGTGTTTTTGTGTTAAAGCAGTGGAAATCTCTGGTTGTAAAATGGTTTTCATCATTTTGATCTGCCACTGCTTTGAAAAGTTCCTCGTTCCTAATTATCAAACACTTCTCTGGTCCATTATGACTAGACATGAAAAAAATAGCAATTTAAAAACAACATAGAAAGAAAATGCTCTCTCTCTCTCGAAAATAAAAATCTTTTAAGTGTACAATTTGTAGAGGTGAGCCGGAAACATAAATATCCTGATTAAGTGGCATAGAACACAAATCTTTATATAACACAAGCCGGCAGCTGGAACACTGTCCTCTATCCTAATTGCATTGCTACGCTGTGAGAAGTGACGCTCTCTCTCTCTGATCTCCCAGGGCCCCATTCATGTCGGTAATTACACAGAGAAAAGAAACTAACACACTCGTAATTAAATGATGCGCAGCAGACAATGAACTAGTCTTTGTAAAGAGAAAATCAAAGCTGGGTAGATGGCGGGAGGGGGGGGAGCTCTGGAGGGGATGCTATATGAAGGTTCCATCCTCAGATTCAATACATTAAGAAGAGCTACTTGACAGAAAGAGTAGTAGATTCCTGTCTTAGCTTCCCAGAGGAGGTGTTTGAACGGCAATAATGCATATATATATATATCAGAGAGGCTTGGCTGAACTATAGAGATCCATAAATTCAATAAATAAGTATGACACCTTAACTATGAAGAATGAATGTGTTTATTTTATGATTTTCTCACCAAAATAGTACCTCACTGTACTGTGCCAGTCAAACCTCTCCTAATCTAGTTTGTGCTGCTAACACACTCTACATTTTTAATCCTCTTTGTTCCCCTCAGAGAGAGAGTTAGGTCAGAATCCCAGTCACTAAACGAGGTTACCCATCTAGACAACTCTTACATCTGTGCTTCTTCAGTGGATCTTCAGGGATCAGAGACTGAACCCTGGCTGGGCCTACACAAATATTGGCCTAGTGAATGTAATATAAAATCTAAGCCTTCTTAAGCAGATTCATTCCATACTGCTGTGAAGGACAGGAAAAAAGACTGCCTGATGAGGAGTGGTGGTTCTATTTATACCAGTTTCAGAGTTCTATTTCCTGTCCTTTCTGCTGTGAGGGGAGGAGCTAACCCATGAGTAAATGCTGCCATATTTGATCAGGAAATTACAGTTCTATCCATTATTTCCTTCACACCTATAATCGATTTACCTCTATCTTTCATTAATTAGGTTTGCTCTTCATTCCCCATATGCCTAGTTTCCCTTTATGTGTTTCCTTAAACCTTGATTTACATCAGCCTCCCTCTACCCAATCTACTTCCACCATTCAATTCAAAATTCAATTAAACAAATTATTCTCCATGGTTCCCGTTATTCTCTTGAGAAATGTAAACAGCATCTGGGGTAGACATTATGAAGGGCTATGGACACTAAACTTGTGCATGGTGGAAATTTCTGGTTCAGACGAAAATCTATTTATTTTTGTCCAAAACAGATGTTGTCTATTTGTCATCTTGTTTTTTGTTTCAGAATTTCCATTCCGAAAAATGGAATGCCTCAATCTTTCAGTGTTTTAGAACAAATAAATATCCCTAATTTAGTACTTATATGGTATTGCTATGTGGGAGCTATGTGCTAAGCAGCTGAAAGAGCAAAATTCAGAATATTAAATTTTAGTAGATAACCCAAAAAATAAAATCCTTATGTAGGATTGCCATATTTTAGCATACCAAATAAGAGAGGGAGCTATGTTTAGTAGATAGTTCCCTAATTTGATATCCTTAGTAGGAAGTAGGAGTCTGCATGTGCAATGTTTAAACTTTTGTGCCGGGGCTAGTTGTACCGCTGGCACAAGTGACTTAGGCAGCCTAGAGTTTTGAATGGCTAATGACAATTCTGTGAAAATGTATGTTTGTCATTAAGGTGCACAGCACACTGGTGATAGATGTAGTGAGTTTCTCCCTTGTAGGCAGCACCTGCAAGGGAAAGTGTGTATCTCCCCTCCTTCTATTCCTTCATTTAAGCCCCCTTGCAGTACCTGCCACCCTATATCATTATCGTTCCTATATATTTTTTATAATTTCCACACTCCCCTTCTACCTGCTTAGAGTTCACCCACGTGTCATTAAAAAGGTCCACTCAAATGCATGGACTGAACCATGAGAGGGCACCAGTGATATCGGACAGAGGTGTGGAATCCAGCGAAGGGAGCATCGCCCCAGAGAGGAATTATGATCCCAATGGGCCCTAGGCATGTTACTAGTTTCAGCCTCTCCTTCATTCTTCACATAGGGATGGATAATATAGCCAAGCAAATGTATGGTTCTGGGGCCCATGTCTAGGTAGGCGGCCTTAAGGTTAATCCTCCTCTGGCTTCCTCTTGCATTGAATTCTAAGTAAGTTTAAAGCTTATTTATAAGATTTAAAAAAAACAGGTGTATGGACATACATTACAGGGCCCAAAAGGTGAAAAAAGCATTAGAGTAACCCATTAACTAAAATCATTTGACCTTGGCACCTGACTACTCTGTGTGTGTTAATCTAACAGAATGAAAAGTAGAATAGTTAATTGTAGTTTGCTGACAGATGGGTTACTGTTTCTTGACTGGCACTGTGTAAGGTTGTAGAATGGTATAACTTCAGGACCAGAGACAGCAACATCACAGAAAAATATATGCGTAGACTAAAAGGGTGTTGAATAAATATTCCAGGCAAATTAACTACTTTTGCTAGGACAGTACAACTCTTCATCCTAAAAAGTTTTTCTTAGATTATATAAGATTATATCAAATCATGTCACCACGTTATGTTAAAATGGTCTGTACTTTAGCATGTGGCCAACAGAAATGTAATGAGTTGATGTGTGAAAAAAAAAATGGAACCTATAACCAAAGATACATTTATTTACGGTAATGGCTATACTGGCAAGATATGTATCCTTGTCAGAACCTATGCTAGGGATCACAGTCACTTACAAATTGTGACCGGGGGGACCAAATGAATATTAGCTGTTATCAAGTACTTAATTTCTGTATTTTCAGTCTGCAATACATATATTCATGGAAAATAATTACACTTCTCCAAATAACCAATAGATGGCTATTGTTATCTGCTACCATTTGGTATGACCCTGAGAGAAAATTCATAGCATTTCAGTAGGTTATGTGTCAGTGCTCACAAAAGTTATACAGTCAGTACAGTGCAAAGCTTTCTGTCTCATTGTAAAGACTTAATTTGTGTTTTAGTGTTTGTTATGAAGACCAGCACACATTAATTTATTGTCTGTGCTTTTCAGATCATTGTGAAATATTTAAATGATATTGTCCAACCTAATGGAGATTTTATCAATAAAAGCACAGTCACCTTTTCAGGAAAAAAAAACCAAAAAACATGTAAGATTTCCATATTCCCCATCTACAAGGGTTAATGTCCTGGCAGACAATGAGTGTCATAGTTGGTAATACTTACCCATTGAGAGGCCCTATGCCAACTCTGGCACTGACTCAACAATAAAACCTGCCAAACAAACGGCAAAGTCTCCTTATTCTCCCAGTATGCTAATCTGTTTCTTTTCTTATATGCAAATAACCCCTAATTGGGTTCACAAAGAACTGATCATGCCAATTAGTGCAAGTGATAGTCCCTTTATTAAGCAAAAAGTGGCTGAATCAGACACAGCCTTAAATAAACTGAGCAAGAATTTAACATGGAAGTATATATGGAGAAAAGAAAAACAAAAAAGAACAAAAAGTCTTGGTTTCAAGAAAGGCGGGTGGGAAGTATTCAGTTATTAAAAGATAGTATGTACATGGATGAGACTGCCAGCAGGAATATTAAAGAATAATTTAAAGGGAAAAAAAATCACACTATTTTTTTGTTTAACTACCTTCTGTATACATTTCCTCATCTTCAGCTACTTTTTTCCTCATGTTTCTTTAGTGTAAGAATCTAGGTATCTAAAGGGCTGAGGATTGCTTATGGATACCATATAGCAAAGATTTTCATAAAATGAAAACCCATTATGTTCTTAACAGAGAATATTCTGCTTGATTCCTCAGCACACGTGCCCCCTGTCTGAATGGTACAGATGAGTAGTAAATGGCATTCCAGCGGCTGCCCATAACCCATAACCTTTCCAAATGACAAAGGATAATGATCCTAAGAGACGGGCCCATGATGAACATCAGGGGAAAGCAAAGAGAGCAATTAGCAGTATCTCATAGACTGCATTCAGAAAACATCTGCTTCGTTTAGGAAAGATCACAGAGCTGCATTCAACACATATGCTGCTTTTCCTAGTTTTGCTTAACCCGTTCAGTCATTGGTCGAAAGGTCCCGGAACAAGAAACATTATAATAGGGACCTGTGCTACAAACCTAAAATCTCAGGTTGGAAAAAAAATACTGTTCTTAATGCCATTAACACTAAATTTGTTAATAATGATGAGGTAGCAGTCAGAGTAAATTAAATGAGTGCTGATGATTACGCAAATCGAGGACTTGTTAACTAGTGTAACAAAAGGAGTGATTTAATCATCGTAAAATTTCAATACATCATCACATAGCACTTCAAAAAAGTTTGTTGATTCATGTATCATAAATATTTGACTTTGCAAAGTTGTAATAGCCAGAGCTCTCTATTCAACCTTTATTAGGGTTTAACTCCCTTCTCCTGCATCTATTGATGACATAATGCGAGATAAAAATCAATCTCTGACCCTCATCTAAATAGTGCACATCAGTCTGCTGCCAGCATCACCAACAGTAAGACAAGTGAACTGCTGTCTTAAAGGAACTCTATGGTGTTAGGAATACAACAATGTATTCCTAACACTATAGTGTCCCTTTGCTCCCCATGGTAATGAAAGAGTTAAAAAAAACCTTTACCCAATTCCAGCACTGATGTCCTTCTGTGGTGGCTCCGCCTCTGCCTCTTCTGATGTCATCACAGGATGGAACCTATAATGCACGCACAGCATGCGCACATGCGCATTAGACCTTCCATATAGGAAAGCATTGAATTATTACTTTTCGGAAGACGTTTGATGTTCTCATGCAAAGTGTGAGGATGTCCAGCATTGTTTCAAGGATATAAACTGTGTGAAATTGCAGGAAGCGCGTCTAGTAAATGTCTGGGAGACAGCTATTAGAGCCAGTCTTAAAGTTTCTCTGTCACAATTGTAATTTTATTAAAGACACGGAGGCTCATATTATGCATAACTCTTTCTTTATTTCCTCAGCAGCAAAGATAGAGGAATATAAATATTATCAAATTGAAAGCAAAAAAAACTGTATAAGTACACAGGCAACCAATAGCATAACATAGGAAGTGGCTATATAAGGCCTGTGTCTCCCACAATCCCCCTCTTTCTTTGCTGCTTCCTCAGACAGCTAAGTACCATTATTGAGCTCTCTACTCATTGCATTTTATTAGTATTATTTGTTGTGTATTCTGGTTTTGCTTCATGCTCATTATTATTTATTGTTTTCCTTGCTTGTCTTTTACTCTTGTTGCCTGGATCGTTGGTGTATTTGGGGACCCCCCTGGGGCGTTTTTTCCCGCTGCCGCGGGCTCTCTCTCTCTCTTCCCCTCCCTCCCGCCCCTATCTCTAACCGAGCGCTTCCCAGCGCTGCCCTCTGCCGCGGCGGTTTTCTCTCGGCACCGCGGCTGAGTGTGCTCGTTTTTTCCCCTTTCACGGGCTACCCGCGCGGGTAGGTGCGCGCGCGCCCCTTCCCCCGCCGGGGGCCTGTACACGTGTGCACGCTTGTTCTTAGACGGCGGCCATTTTGGGTGATCGCTACGCATCGCTCAGTATCCTGCCGTGCGGTCTGTTCTCTCTGGGTCTCCCTGCTACACCAGCGATCAGGTCCTTTGTGTTGTGGCTGGGTTAATCAACCCACTTATTTAGTTTTCACCTTTATTGTTCAGTGCCGTTTTTCTAGTGTCTCTGCCATTATGCAGGATAGGGAGGATGGGCCTACTGATCCCTCTGGGGATTTTCCTAATGTTAACCCTGAGGGTGCTATGGCATCTCAGGAGTTTCAAGCCTTATTAGAGGCCACTATGGCTTCCTCCCTTCAGAAGGCTATTGCCTCAGCTATGGGGGCTGTCTCCTCCTCCTTTACCCAGTCTCTGCAATCTGGGTTTTTGCCTTCCACGGCTACCCCTGCCCCCCTGGGTGTGGGGTCCCCTTCTCCTGCCCATACTGTGCCGGGTGCCCGTAAGGCAAAGGATAAATCTCGTCATATCGGTTCCCACTCCTCGATGCAGGTTTTGCCTGCCATGAATGACTCGCCTCTGGCGGTCACAGATAGCGCGCATCCCACGCGCACAAGAGCCCCTGGCCGGGCTAAAAAGGCTAGATTGTGGAAACGGGCTAGAGCCCTGGATGATGAGTCGGATTCCGACCGGAGTGTGGAAAATGAATCCGATTTTATGGAGTACGACTCCTTTGTTGATGACGAGTCGGGAGAGGACATACCCCCTACGGGGGTTCCCCCTTCTAGGTCCTCTGCCAACCCCCGAGGTAAGGTCACTGGCCCCGCTGGGGACAATAAAGCCCTGCTAGACCCACAGGGTAACCCCATGTTTGACCCGGACGACCTCCGTCACCCGCGGTCTGCCGAATGGGTCCCTCCGGACCACATCGCCCAATATGTGGCTAAGCGAATTCGCACGCCCCTATCCAAAGAAGGCCGCAATAAGCTGCGCGCCGAGTGCCCACGGCCTTCTCTCCCTGGCGCTGCCTGCAAAACCCCAGAAATCGACCCACAAATCGCCCAATTTTTAAATAAATCTGGCTGGAAACCTAAGAAGGGTCTTGATCATTCCCTGAAGGGATGCCAGGATAAGATCCTGGATACGCTGGGCCCCCTGTCGAAGCTGTACGAGCTTCTTGATGCCGCTAGATCAGGGGAATCTGTTTTGGATGTGGATGTGGCCATTGGGTGGGTCCAACGGGCTATATGCCTTCTGGGTAACGCCAACACGGCGGTGTCCTCCGAGAGGCGCAAGGCCATTCTACTAAAGATTGACCCTAAATTGGCCGCTATGTCTGTGGCGGAGCCTGATTCGGCTGATGAAGGTCTGTTGTTTGGCACATCCTTCGTGAAGGACATGGGGTCATATGTCAAGACCTTTACGGCTATTGACAAGGCGCAGGCAAATATGAAGCGCGTCTTCGCGCCCAAGGTTTTCGGAGGGGCCGGGCGTAGCAGGAACCGTCCTCCCGGCCGTGGCTTCCGAGGCTCGTTCCGTGCCACCAGAGGTTCCTTTTTTCCCTCCAGAGGGTTCCAGGACCCGAAAACTCCTTCCTTCTTCCCGGCAAGGGGGAGATCGTGGGGCTCCAGATACCCCCGTGGTGGAACTTCGGGCAGACGCCCTTATGGTGAGTACCCTTTCTTCCCCTCTCGATCAGGTTCGGGTGGCGGGGAGGCTGGCCTTATTCTACCTAAGGTGGGCAGATATAACTGCGGATGCTTGGGTTCTGCAATGCGTAAAGGGTTATCGCCTAGAGTTTGTTTCCCTGCCTGTTCAAATTTCTGTTCCCAGGGAGTTGTCTCTCCCACCGGAACAGGACGCGATGATCTCCGCGGAGGTCGAGGAGATGTTTTCAAAGGGTGCCATAGAAGAATTGCCGTTCGCTGCCCCAGGCTTTACGAGCAATCTCTTCTTAGTACCCAAGAAAGGGGGCGGTGTCCGCCCGGTTATAAATCTTCGCCCTCCCAACGCGTTCCTGCGCTACCAACACTTTCAGATGGAGGGCATCCATTGTCTCAGGGATCTGCTGCGGCAGTCGGATTGGATGGCCAAATTGGACCTGAAGGACGCGTACTTCACGGTTCCAATAGCGGTGGAATCCAGGGACTACTTGCATTTCACCTGGCACGGACGGCGTTGGCGTTTTACATGCCTGCCGTTCGGTCTCTCCTCGGCCCCTTGGTGTTTCACCAAGGTGATGAAGCCGGTGGTGGCGTACCTCCGTACCAGAGGGGTTCGCCTCATTATTTACCTGGACGACATTTTAATTATGTCCCAATCGAAAGAATGCCTGGAGTTGCATCTGAGCTGGACTATCAACCTTTTGCAGAATCTAGGTTTTCTAATCAACTGGGACAAGTCGGTCATGACCTCCGCCCAGTCGATGGAGTTTTTGGGGTTTCAGGTGGATTCCATACGGCAATTCCTCTACTTGCCGGAATCAAAGATGAAGGCCATTCAGAAAGAGCTCCGGCGAGCTCTACGGGCCTCAGATCTCTCGATACGTCAGTTGGCGAGGATCATCGGCCTACTGGCATCCTCCATTCAGGCGATATTCCCTGGCCCGTTGCATTATCGAGCCCTGCAGCGGCTCAAGGGGTCACACCTTCGTTCAGGCCACTCTTACGAATCACGGATTCGTTTGGACGAGGAGTCCAGGGAAGAGATAGCCTGGTGGCTAGCCCACATGGAGGCCTGGAACGGAAGGGCAATTTTCGGTTCCCTTCCGGACGTAGTCATAGAATCGGACGCCAGCTTATACGGCTGGGGCGCTCGTTGTGGCAACGCCTCCACGGGAGGCAGATGGTCCGACGCAGAGAAGTCGTTACACATCAATTGCCTGGAGCTCCTGGCAGGAGCCTTTGCAATCCGCAGCCTTACCCCGGGACGGGCAAACTGTTGCGTTCTCCTCAAACTGGACAACGTATCAGCGGTCCGATACATCAATCACCTGGGTGGTACCAAATCCAAGATGTTGGCTCTTCTGGCGAAAGAGTTTTGGCAATTCTGCCTTTACAACAACGTCTCTGTGACGGCGGAGCATATTCCGGGTCTGGACAATTCGACTGCGGATTGGAATTCCAGACATTTAAGAGACTCGGGAGACTGGCGCTTGCACGGCTCGGTCTTCCGAGGCCTAGAAGGTCTATGGGGTCGTTTCGAGATGGACCTGTTCGCCTCTCGGCTGAACGCTCAGGTACCGAAATTCTACAGTTGGAGGCCAGATCCGGCGGCAGTGGCGACGGATGCCTTTCTTCAGGAATGGCCCCCGGGTCGCCTCTATGCCTTTCCTCCGTTCAACATGATTGCTCGCACACTCTCCAAAATGGTTCACCACGACTGTTGTCTGGTTCTGATCACTCCCCTGTGGAGATCCCGTCCGTGGTTCCCTCGACTGATGGAGTTGTCGATAGACTTCCCACGGTTGTTGCCGAACTTCCCGGATCTCCTCTTGGATCCGGATGGGAACTCGCACGAACTGGTGATGCGGCACCAGTTGCCCCTGGTGGCTTGGTTCCTTTCAGGGGACGCTGGATTGTCCCTAACGTTCCACAGACAACTCTCTTGCTCCTCGATAACGCGTGGGCCCCGGGCACACGATCAGCTTATCGGGCAGCATGGAAGTCTTGGTCGGGTTGGTGCATGGAACGGGCAATGGATCCCGTATCTGCCCCTTTCCATCTGATCATGGAATTTCTCACGTCCCTGTTCGATTCGGGCAAGGCGTACAGGACTATCAATCTTTTTCGCTCGGCCATTTCGGCCGGACACGATGGTTTAGAAGGCACACCCGTCGGTAGGCATCCTTTTATATGTCGCCTTCTTAGAGGTATTCGCCTCGCCCGTCCACCCCGGTCGCGTTTTTCGGCCTTTTGGGACGTCAACATAATGTTGCAGTTCCTATCGGCTTGGTACCCTAACCAAGCATTGACTCTCAAACAGCTGTCATCCAAACTGGTTATGCTGCTTTGTCTTATCTCTTGTAAGAGAGTCTCCGATGTCAGGGCCCTGGATTGGGGTGCCATCGTGTTTACTCCTGAAGGTGTTACTTTCAACATCTCTAGGAGGACTAAGTCGGCATCCAAATCCTTTGTGTACCCTAGGTTCTCAGGGTGCCTGGCACTCTGTCCGGTGGATTGTCTTAAGGCTTATCTGGATGCTACAAGAACGTTTCGTTCTTCTGATCGTCATCCCCTATTCATTTCCTTTAAGGCACCTCATCAACCGGTGTCGACTCCGACGCTAGCGCGTTGGATTCGTTGGCTTTTATCCCTAGCGGGTATAGACACTTCTACCTTTACACCTCACTCCGTGAGGGGTGCCATGGCCTCGAAGGCATCTTTGGTGGGTTGCCGTCTGGAGGACATCATGCGAGCTGCAGACTGGTCTCGTGAGTCCACCTTCCGAGACTTCTATTTCAGACCAATTGAACACATCGCATCTCAGATAGTAGCACAGCTTTGAACTTGCATAATATGAGCCTCCGTGTCTTTAATAAAATTCCTAGATTTTACTAGTATCATGACGTAAAGTCATGATTTTATTAAAGACACGGAGGCGAGTATTATTCCCTCCCACCCTCCCGGTGTAGGGGTTTGCGAGGGAGATGCGCTTTTTGGATTTTTCCAGGTATGTTACATTTTGGTCCTCTTATTTGTCTTGACTTTCGTTTGAAGCATATAACTGCTTGATGTCAATCACATGTTGTAATTTCAGATTTCGTTTCAGTTTTGAATGACCTACAGTTCTGACTGGTAAGCAAACAGTTTGGGTTTAGTTATTACCATATTTCTCTCTCTCTTTTAGCTTGAAGTTGTTGAAGCGCTTCCGTTCCTGTTTCTGACCATGTGGGATATCGTTTCGTCTTAGCTGGTCCTCGGTGTTCGCAAGAAAGAGGGGGATTGTGGGAGACACAGGCCTTATATAGCCACTTCCTATGTTATGCTATTGGTTGCCTGTGTACTTATACAGTTTTTTGCTTTCAATTTGATAATATTTATATTCCTCTATCTTTGCTGCTGAGGAAATAAAGAAAGAGTTATGCATAATACTCGCCTCCGTGTCTTTAATAAAATCATGACTTTACGTCATGATACTAGTAAAATCTAGGAATTTTCTTCTTCTGTTTTGTACTTTTTTGGATAAAAATAATAATTATACATGGAAACACCTCAAACTTACCTTTCTTCTAATGTTTCATTTTCTCTTCCTCTTTTAAATCTATTCTTCTTATATTAATTTCCAATCTATTTCTCTTTAAAACATTAGACAAACTGGGGACTTTTTTTGTCTTATGCATTTTTCCTAGACTTGGCAATCATGACAGTGGGTGGAGCTTGACAAAGGATATTGAACTTGCCTAAGCTTCACCTTTTTGTCACATTTGTCAAGCTTACTTTGTATTTTGTTTGAAATATATATTTGAAAAATTAAGAAAATGAAATAAAAAATAGAAAAATAAAATAAAAAATAGAAAAATAGAAAATGAAAACAATAGAAAGTGAGGAAAAGAAGAACAGATTCTGAAAGAAGAAGAAACAATAGAATAAAGACAAACTTGTGGTGACAGAACCACTTTAACCCTGCAATATAAACATTGTCGTTTCTCTGAAACTGCAATGTTTTACATTGCAGGGTCAAGGGGACAAGGACACTGCATTTTCTGAGTGAGCTTGAATTTTTTTCTGGATTTCAGCCAGACCGAACTCAGCCAGATGGCTAAAATCTGAACCCTGATAGTTCAAATACAGGTTCTTGGTGGACATTGGAATTCAACCTCCGACTTTTTTTTTTATATTTAATAACCACCACCCACTAGTCGTGGGTGGGGCAGAGGGGTAGATGGCAGTCTTTTCACTCTTCGTTATTTCATTTAAAGTCCGCAACTCGATGCTCATGGGGGTCTAAGACATTATCTTACAGAGGATGGGGCCTTTAGTGAAAGCAGCTATTGCTAGTTTATATGATTTATACGTTTAGTAGTCAAAAAACCTCCCTTATAGTATTGTATGAAGGTTATATTGATCCCTATAGGCTTTTTATTTTTACTTGTTTAATGGGCCAGCTGCTTAGCAAGCGTTGGACAGCCCCCACATAGTTAACCCTCCGCACTCCTGAGGGTTATTTAACTATTTGCTTGCTTGCAGGCAGCCGACGGGCAAATAGCACTTGGAATTATCAATCACTTGCTAAAAGAAAGTGAACAACGATTTGTGATTTTTTTTATTTTTTTTTTAAATTGGTCCTTGGATATTCTGAAAGATATACTTTGTAAAGGGTTAAAATGTGGAAAGCACTGGTTTTAATTATCTGGACATCGAATACATCCAAATGCTTGTTGCAGATTTGTTCATTCTGACAAAATCCAGTGAATTACCTTGAACTACCCTGATACTCTTCACTTTACATGTCAAGAGTCTATTTTTCAGTTATAACTGACTATTTGTTTTATAGAAAATAACTGTTTAGCTATAACTATGCAATAAAAGAAGGGTTTCAGATACACACTACAATTTTAAAAGACTTTTATTGCTGGATTTCAAGCATTTTGTTTCTGGGGGAGGCTGTTTAATACAAACTTGTTGCTAACACATATTTAAATGGGCTTGTGTGGTATGAGACCAATGCAGGGCACTTTCACAGGTCTCTGCACATTGGCTTCACTGTTTAGTTTTTATGTAGAGGTTCAGTTGGCATTTTAATTAATTATTTTTTTATTTTAACCATTGTATATAACCAGTCATTTGCATTCTGTCATGGCTGATATACCCTCAATCATATCCTACCCCCCACCCCCATACTCGTGTGTGGGCTATTTTTGGAGGGATGTGTGTGTGTGTGTGTGTGTGTATGCAGCACAGGGGTGAGTCAAAAGTTACTGATACTCTTTCACAGATCTCTGCACATGTGCATCTTACGCAATTGTCCAAAGTGATCACAACGTTTCCTTCAATGGTTCAATACAGTACCCTCAACTCTTTGCATCTGTTTAAGTTGTGGGTGGGTATCAATTACAGCAGTGAATTACTTGTGCTACTGTTAGCAAGCACATATAATGTTACAAATGTCTCAGTTGGGTAAGGCAATTGCAAAGCAGATACATATGGACTTAGAGATGTTGGAGAAGATGCAGGAAGTGAGGGAACACAAGCTGCTGGAGAAATGCTGGTCCTCTCTGAACTCCCCTCCTCTTATTCCCCTGGTTTATTATACTCATAGTCTAGTAGCTTCTGGGCCAGAGGCAAAAGTGCTTTGTTTTCAGTGGTAGGAAAAACAGAATTATCATTACCAGATTCATCACTGCCTCCACCAACACCATGCATTGGGGACACTATTTTGCTACTCTACTCGATGTCTTCACTTAAAAGTGACCCTGATGACCCCCACAAAATAGACTATACTGTTGCTTCTTGTGGGGGTCTCCAAGAAGGAGCAACAGTGCCAGTACAAGAGACGGCATAATATTTCAGCTATATACAAATGACAGCTTTCGACAAAAAAAGCAGAAGTTAAGAAACCTATAACCTTCTTTGAAAAAGCTCTGTCTAAGTGAACTCTTAATGTGTGTGAATGCTAGTGAAGGTAATCATACATAAGGATAACAATTTTATTTAGGGAGTTATCTACTAAAAAAATTTTTATTATGTTTATTACTTCGCAGAATCTGTGAATTACCAGCTACTGGAGTGGCAATCAGTTACAATGTCTCAAGTAGTTTCCAGGATCTCTGCTTTTCGTCGGCTTAATCTATATGTAATGAATGTTATATCAGCATCTGTGAATGAGAAGGAGTCAATTTCTGGCATATTACATAATTAACAACTTGCCAAGAAATATAAACTAAAAACTTTAATTGAAATTGGTAGTATATCAAAGCATCATGTATTTAAATTTATAATTCATACATTCATAAAAAAAATATGATGATCAAATAAATAGAGGTAAGTACTTAAGAAATTTCTAGGGACAATAATAATTTAATTGGGATATATGTCTTAAAATAATATTAAAAATAAAATTGCCACTAAAGGAAGAGAACAAAGAATGATATTTAAGTACATACAAAATGTATCTATAACAATTTTACTTAAAATCCTATATATATAGGGATCCTAATCCAAGCCAAAAGGTATAGGTGTTTTTTTAACCTATAGATCTGCTTTGTTTCTCTCACAAAGAGTGCTTATGTTTTTTTATCTCTTCTCAAATGAGATTCAACCATATGTCTGGGTACACCATGCTTATTGTTGTTTTTCTTTATTCCATAAAAGTGTTCTATTAACCTATCCTGCAATCTTCTAGTGGTTTTTCCTGCAAATTGTTTTAATTTTGAGGCAAGTCAAAATTAGGGCCTGTATCCAATAAATTTCCCGACAACTTGATAAGGTATACATGTGAGGTACTGCCATACTCAGGAGATAAAGCAGAATACAAATCTTGAATATGTGAACTAGTACAACAGACAAGTTGTGTGAAATTCACAATTAAAATTCAATGTAAAAAAATATATTTAAAAAATTATATTTAACACACAATTTGTCAGAAATAGATGATAAAATAGTAAAATGTAGTTGATATTTGTTAAAAATTTGACATGGTGCCTGTAAATCAACTAATGTAAACTGGAAATGTGGAAACTGAAATTGGCATGTCTGTAATTTGTCATATAGTTTGTCAAAAGGTCTGTAGAGCTGTAGTCAGCTGCATTATTAAATCTTGGATCTTTACACAAATGGGAGGTATGTGAACTTACCCCCAAATATTAAACACGTGAGGAAAACAAAAAAGCTTGAAATATAAATTGGTTACATGAAAATGTAAACATGCTCATTGTTAACCCCTTAAGGACGGAGCTAAATGTACACGTTGTGAACAAAACAAAATGTAAACAAAACCTGGCATTTGCGCTACATGTCTGTCCAACCGTAATTCACCTCTTTCATAGTAAATGCACCCACCCTTATTATATATCATTTTATTCAGGGAAACAGGGCTTTCATTTAATATCAAATATTTAGCTATGAAACATAATTTAATATGAAAAAAATGGGAGAAAATACTTTTTTTTTTTTTTTGTTCTACATGACATTTTAACGTCAGTGTCATAATACTGTTTGCTTTTACTGCAATAAAATACACATATTTGTATTCAGTAAAGTCTCACGTGTAAGACAGTACCCCCTATGTACAGGTTTTATGGCGTTTTGGGAAGTTACAGGGTCAAATATAGCATGTTATATTTGAAATTGAAATTCGCCAGATTGGTTACGTTGCCTTTGAGACTGTATAGTAGCCCAGGAATGAAATTTACACCCATAATGGCATACCATTTGCAATAGTGGACAACCCAAGGTATTGCAAATGGGGTATGTCCAGTCTTTTTTAGTAGCCATTTGGTCACAAACACTGGGGTAATTTTCAATCTTGGGCTACCATAGGGTCTCAAAGGCAACCTAACCAATCTGGTGAATTTTAATGTGAAAAAAATGAAACGCAAGCCTTATATTTGACACTGTAACTTTTGAAAACACCATAAAACCTGTACATGAGGGGTACTGTTGTACTCGGGAGACTTCGCTGAACACAAATATTTGTGTTTCAAAACAGTAAAAAGTATTGCAGCAATAATATTGTCCGTGTAAGTGCTGTTTGTGCGTGAAAAATGCAAAAAAACGTCACTGTTTTTGCAATGTTGTACATTTGCGACCAGGTCTCTTTTTACGCTTTTGTGGTGTTTGTGTTTAGCTGTAATTTTCCACTCTCTCATTTACTGTTCCTATACAAATTATATATTGTTTTTTTTCATGACTAAAGGGATTTTCTTTACATACCATTATTTATATAATCTAATGTAATTTAATTAAAAATAAAATAAAAAATATGATGAAAAATTAAAAAAAAATAAGTTTTTTGACTTTTACTTGAAAAATCTTTTACTCTTCTGCAAAAGCGAATGAAATAAACTGCTAAATAGATTAAACATTTTGTCCTGAGTTCAAAAACACCCAGTGTTTACATGCTTTTTTGCTTTTTTGCAAGTTATAGGGCTATAGGTACAAGTAGGATATTGCGGTTTCAAAACATACATTTTAAAAAAATTTCAATAGTGACATTGTAACACTATTATCTGTCCCACATGTACATATTTTTTTAAAGTAGACAACCCAGGGTATTCAATATGGGGTATGTCCAGTCTTTTTAGTAGCCACTTAGTCGCAAACACTGGCCGAAGTTCATATTTCGTTCATATTTGTTTGTGTGTGAAAAAAGTAAAAAACTAAATTGAACGCTAATTTTGGCCAGTGTTTGTGGCTACTAAAAAAGACTGGACATACCCCATTTGCAATACCTTGGGTTGTCTTCTTTTGCAAATGGTATGCCATCATGTGGGTAATTCTCATTTCTGGGCTACCATACACTCTCAAAGGCAACGTAACCAACCTGGCCATTTTCAATGTAAAAATATCTGACCCATATATTTGACCCTGTAACTTTCAAAAACGCAATGAAACCTGTACATGGGGGGTACTGTTATACTCGGGAGACTTTGCTGAACACAAATATTAGTGTTTCAAAACAGTAAAACGTATCACAACAATATCAGTAAAAGTGCTGTTTGTGTATGAAAAATGCAAAAAAAGTCACTTTCACTGACAATATCATCGCTGTGATATGTTTTACTGTTTTGAATCACTAATATTTGTGTTCAGCAAAGTCTCCTGAGTAAAACAGTACCCCCCATGTAAAGTTTTTAGGGTGTCATAGAAAGTTACAGGGTAAAATACAGTGCTAGCAAATTAAATTCTCTGGACTTTCGGTCTGGGTTGGCAGACAGGTCCCTCAAATTGTAATCAATAAAATTACTTAATTATTTAAAAATATTACATAAATAGGCACGTAGAATTTAAATATATATGCATATTTATATATTTATATAATTATTTATGAAATTATGTATATGGGCATATGTATATTTCGTATTTTTTTATTTATTTATATATACATAGATATATATACAATTTCATTATAAGTGTATTTTGATATATATATATATATATATATATATATATATTAATATCAAAATACAGTTAGAATAAAATTTCATTTAGATATATAATTTTAAAAAAAATATTATTATTTTTACATTTTTTAAATTAATTTAAATTACTTATTATTTGTATTTTATAATAATATATATACACACAATATATATATATATATATATAGTTATTATATATATTATAAATATACGTATGTAATTTAATTATAAGTGTATTTTTATATTAATATATGTACATATTAATATAAAAATACACTTAGTATGACATTTTATATATGATATATAGACAGATATTATATATAAATATATAATATCTGTCTATATATCATATATATATACACACATATATAATTATTATTTTTTTATTAACATTAACTTGTTTTTTTTTTTATTTTACACTTGCAGGGAGACTGTCTGTCAGCACAGGCAGTCCCCCTGCAGGCAGACACTAGGACACCTATTGTGACCATGTGATCACTCTGTTGACTGATCACATGGCCCCAGGGGTCCTAATCCGCCATGGGGAAACTGTCTGGGCTGCAGGCAGTCTCCCCACACCGGGAGCACCGTGATCGCCGCCGGGGGAAAGACGGCGATCAGGTAAGTACATTACACCGTTAGGACGGTTCAGGACCGTCAGCGGTCGGCAACGCTAAAATGCCGATGACGGTCCTGAACCGTCCTCGGTCCTAAAGGGGTTATATATGTCAATAACACATAGGGATAACAAATAAAGCAGTTATCTACTAACCAAGTGAAAGCTAGACATTAAGAAAAGGGCTTTTATTACATTTTGATCTTTGAGCTGTTTAGTGGATAACTCCCTAAATTGTTACCCTTATGTCGGATTTCTATATTTACGGATACCACGTTAGAGTACTGTTTAGCAGATAGCTGCCTTATTTGGTGTCCTAAAATATGACAATGTCACATAAAGAAAGATAGCAAATAAGGGAGTTATCTGCCAAACAGTTAAAAGATCAAAATAAAGAGGAGAACAAGAATTTCGGGTGGCAAGTGTGAATTCTGTGCAAATTTGTTGTCTGATACCAGCATGCACAGCACACAGCATCAGACAGCCAATAACAGCATGTTACTCCAACCGTCAGTGTAAATTATTAGTGCCACCTAGGCTTATATGCTCTTCATATATATTGTTCCTAGAGTCGCCATTGACATTCAATATTGGCAATTGCTGGGTCTATTTAGCATTATGTAATAGCAAAGACAGCCTTTATGTTATAGCAGAGATAGCTTTCCTTGATCCCCTTGCACATCCATGTAGCATTCAGACAGTGCAGAGAGGAAGTGAAGCAATGTCACAACCTTTGGGCATATTGCGTAAAAACAGCACTTGGGAGTGCAATGGGAGCTGAGAAAATTGTCTCTGCCGCCACATCACACCGAGACAGCCTGTTTCCCTGTCTTTAAATATACTCAGTGGGCCACCTGCTAATAATTGCTTGTTTCCCCACCATGTTGAAACCTGCTATCTGTCCACCTTAAAAAAAAAGTGTGGGAGTGAAATTATTGTACCTATTAATGTACTGCAAAGCAGAAATGACTAAAATATTGCCGACACTAATAGTTAAATATTTTTGCAATGCCAAGCGTGAATTGTCATATTATATTGTGATGTGCAATTGTAGGTATAATACACAATGTTAAATTGTATTTCTTTAAACTGCAACTGTTTCTTTAACTAATAACCTTCTACCTACTTTCGGTACACAACATGTTTACGCCATCTTGTCTTAGATTAATGCAATAACAATTCAAGGCTTTGCCTATGTCAACCTAACTTCTAGTCCAAATAAAGATTAAAGATGTCTAGGTTATGACAATAGACTGATAAGGATGTTTTCCTTTTATTTTTATATATGAAATGCTTTTAACCCTAAGATGAATTAACCCATACATTACCAGTATTAATTAGAAATGTTATAATATATATATATATATATATATATATGTATATATATATATATATATATATTTATTTTTTATTTTTTTAAAAGAGGGAAAAAAAAGAAAAATAACTCTTCCTCTATTTCTAGCATTAATGTTCTATTTTACATTAGTATTTTATTTGCTCATCGTCAGTCTATCATAAGATAGTCTTACTATGGTAGTCCTGCCCAAAACTCTATCCAAAGGGTGCCATTTCTTAAAATAGTGATCTCTTTTTCCCTGGGTAGTCCAATTAATTTCTTCTAATTCCGTTAATGATTCCACTCTAAGAATCCATTGTTTTACAGTCGGGTTGCTAGGTTTAAGCTAATACAGCGGGATCAAAGCATTTGCCTCAATCAATAAGAAACTTAACAATATCTGTTTATTGTTCTCCTTAAAGAAAGCTGGCCAGCCCAGTAAGATCTTAGATGGGGATAGTTGATCTGACATTGGTAGAATCTTATAGATAATAAGTTTGCACTCCCACCAGATATGTTCCATTTTTGCTCCCTTCTCGCCACATCTCCAGCATTCATCCAATGCAGATACACCATGTTTCTTAAGTCGATCTGGGGTATTATACCATCTAGTAATTCTTTTAAAGAAAATCATTTTCCTAGCAGTGCTCACCTGAGCTTTCATTCCCATTTTGAACACAAATGACCAGTCATTGCCAGTCAACAATTCCTCCATTTGAGTTGCTGTTTCTTTTGACATTTTTATTGGTATATTTTTGGATAAGGGGTCTTTTCTGGGGGGTTTAAATTCTAGAGGTCTTTATAATAATTACTAAAAGTATTTGCTATTTCCTCAGTGGTATTACAAATTCTCCCCTGTTTATCTTTGATTTTAGATATGTAAGTTTTTTGCAATTTAGCTTTGAGTGTTTTAGCTAAGAATTTCCCACTTTTATCCCCATATGTATACAATGTACTTTGAGTCAGCTGGACCGCTCTTTGACCTTCATAGTTCAATAATGCCCTAAACTTTGATCTGACTTCCATTAAGCATTTAAGATTCTCCTCTGTTGGAGTTTGCTTATGGGTAGACTCCATTGCCTCTAATGTTTTCGTCAGCCTTTCTATTTCCTCAGCACGTTCTTTTTTACATCTAGCGCCCCATTTAATTTGAACCCCCCAGATCACACACTTACGAGCCTCCCATATCCACATATCATTGATATCATCTGTACAATTATCTAAGAAATATTGGGATATTGTTTCTGTTAAATCCTTGATGACCCTTGGGTCATCCAGGAGGGACTCATTTAGTCTCCAGATGTTTTTACCCTTCATATCGCCTTGCAGTTCGATATCTAGAAAAATGGGGGCATGGTCCGACCATGTAATAGTCCCTATTTTTGCTCCTTTAACTAAATGTAGATATCTATGATTTACAAAAAAACATATCTATCCTTGAGTAACTATCTGCAGGTGCTGAATAAAAGGTATAATCCCTCTCGCCCTGATGAAAGATACGCCAACAGTCTATCAATTGATAGGAATGTAATGTTTTTAGTACTGATGACCTCTGATTCATCTGTATTTCTCTAGTCTTTGAGGAGCTATCTACAGCATAATCCAACACTATATTACAATCTCCACCAACTATCAAAACTCCTTCTTTAAAATCCTCCAATTTCCTCAGGCAGGTTCTCAAGAATGATGCCTAAATAACATTGGGTACATATATATTTACAAGCGTGATCATTTGGTCATTAACCTTCCCTTTTAAAAAAAGATATCTTCCTCCTTGGTCCAATTTACTATCTAGTTGGATAAAATTCAAGTCAGAGTTTATAAAAATTGCCACTCCTCTATATTTACTTTTCAAAAAGTTACTATAGAAGGTCTGCTTGAATTTTTTCATATTAAGTCTAGGCTGAAAGGTATTTTTGTAATGAGTTTCCTGAATAAATACAATATCTTTTTTCTGTCTTTCTAATTCCTGTACTAGGATAAATCACTTCCTAGGGGAATTCAACCCCTTGACATTTAAAGAAATAAGACTAATTTGTTAGTTCCAATAAAAAAATTCCACCTATCTAATTACTGAACCTGAGCCAAATACAACTTTCCCAGTGTTTGAGCAGAGAGCACACTAAAAAATAAATAATAGAAGGATAAACAAAACAAAAAAAAGAAAAGGAAGAAATAGAAAAATTAAAAGTAAAAAAAAAAATAATCAAAAAATCAAAAATTAAGTTTATATTCTTCCTATAATTATTGCTTCCATAATAGGATAAGATGCCATCCCTGTAGGAGACCCATTTGTGACCACAAGACATTTAGTTTTGGTTTGGCATTTGGAATTTTGAAATTCTTGTGCTAGAGAGATGCCTGAAAGGCCTGTCCAATCTTCAATCTCAATAGGAGGAAGCTCCAAGGCTTGTAGGAACTCTGGTATATCAGCTGGTGTCTTAATCGTGTGTGTTTTGGAGTGTTGAATGACCATTAATGCAAATGGATAATTCCACCGATACTTTATATGTTTTTGTCCCAAAAGGAGAGTGAACGGTCTCAGAGCCTTACGTGCCATTAAAGTAGAAGGAGAGAGGTCTTGAAAGATTGCAATAGTATGATCGTTGAATTTGATTTCCTTCATTGATCTAGCTTTCCTTACAATCTCCCATTCTCTCTCCAAGTAAGTCTTAATATGCAGGCTTCTCCAAGTATGTTGAT
Source organism: Pelobates cultripes (assembly GCA_933207985.1). Lineage (NCBI taxonomy): Eukaryota > Metazoa > Chordata > Amphibia > Anura > Pelobatidae > Pelobates > Pelobates cultripes. The sequence continues at coordinate 190,745,651 of OW240912.1, forward strand.
AAATCGCCCGGATACAGCAGCACTTTTGCCTTGTCAAAATCTTAATACTAGATGATCAAATAAAGGGTTAATTTAAACCTTTATAGCCCCCCCCCTATAAAAAGAGAGTAGCTCAGAGCTGATTAACTTCGGGTCCATGCGGCTCTTATAGCCTACTATGTATACACTGAAAATCAAATTCAATATAAAATATACAGCGCGGCGTGGCAATATTTGATGATGTTTTCACTAGTCACTATATTGGTTTCCGCTCAGTGGCTTCACAGTGGCTAATTATTCATTTATACGTCCCTCCTTCAGTTGTTTTTGGCCGCTTATCAAGCCTCTTGTAAACCACTTATTCAACCTCCTTACAGTATATAAAAAAAATTAAAAAATAACGAAAAGAAAATCAACACATAAGTGCTAATTGATTGCACTAATATGTGGTACGCGGTAGTAGTAATTGTAGAAATGTTAGTGTCAATGGCAAGTAGTGGCAGGTAGTAGCCACCAGGTAATGGTAGTAGCAGATGATAGCAGATAATAGCAAGTAGTAGCAGGTAGTATGTGTTATGAAATTAGGTAAGTATAGACAGCCCTTATTAGGTAAATATGATCAGCCCTTGTACAAGAAAATATGCAAAGGATTCCTCTACTTGCATTAATCTCTCCCAGCCTTTCCCCAAAAGGAAGAATAAAGCCTTGTATCTCAAAATGGGAAATCATAAATGCACTTCTATATAGTCTCTGTATTATCCCTTCTTGATATCCGGTCTAAGTATCTAGACATACGGCGGTACACAGCTGCCCCAAGGTTCCCCCAGCTTTCAAGGCTTCCCACTCACGGCACCACTCACGGCGCTACTCATGGTACCCAGTGTACAATCGGGTCGCTGTCCGTTCACTATCTGCTCTTTGCTCTCTGATCACCGTTCCCTGCTCTCTGCTCTTCACTCTCTATTCTCTCTTTTATCTATTCTCTATTCAGCGTCTATACATCTATTCGACATCCTGCATCCGTTGCGTCCACTGCAGCTTCCTCACATCTCCCGTCGCTTCTCTATCCACAACTCCTCCCCCCTCACCAATCTCACACTAGGATCAGTGACACAGTACTAACTCAACCACCTCATCAATCTCACACTAGGATTAGTAACACAGTACTAAACCAATCACCTCACCAATCTCACACTAGGATCAGTGACACAATACTAAACCAATCACCTCACCAATCTCACACTAGGATCAGTGACACAGTACTAACTCAACCACCTCACCAATCTCCCACTAGGATCAGTGACAAAGTACTAACCCAACCACTTTACCAATCTCACACTAGGATCAGTGACACAGTACTAAACCAACCACCTCACCAATCTCACACTAGGTCAGTTACACAGGCTAAACTAACCACCTCCCACTCCAACACAGTCACAGCAATGATAAAGAACACCATTCCTGCTGGTCTGTCATCCCTCAATAGCTTACATCAAATAGGGTTATTCACTAAAGTGAGAATTGAAAGTGAATTTAAAATTTAAGGTCCAAAAAGCCAAACTGGAAGCATTGCTGAATTACATATTTTTCTAGTTCTGCTATTTCGGCCTTAAATTTGAAATACATTTTTAATTCATTTTTGGATTCTCACTTTAGTGAATAATAGGAATGTGCATGGGCAAACAAATCAGTTCAGTTCGGAAATTCGGGTAAGTGAAAAAATTTGTCTGCTTTGGCAATTTGGACCAATGGCATTTGGTTCGGTTTGGCACTTCGGAACTGCGAAACGTCGTCACTTCGGAACTTTGGCGCTTTGGAACTTTGGCACTTCGGACATTCGTAAGCATCCGAATGCCATGAAATTCTTTCAACAGAACTAAACCAATTGCACATGTCTATTGCTCATTTAATTGGACAGGGAATAGTGAAACCGGATTGGGCAAGCAAGCATTACATTGCACAAAAGGAATTAGCTTATTGGTCAAGATTCCTGTCATCATTGTCATCTTGTTTTGCCACTTTTCAGAAATCCGAATCACCTCGGCACTTCAGAGCCTCGGCACTTCCGAACTATCGAGCTTTGTCACTTCGGAACTTCAGAGCTTTGGAACTTCGGACATTCGTAAGCATCCGAATGTCCGAATGGCATGAAATTCGTACGAATGTACATTCGTAACGAAACGACTTGCACATGTCTAGTGAATAACACTGAAAGTGTCTGAAAATAACCTACTCGGAAATATATAGATTTATCTACTGCTTTGTCCTTTTGTTTCCCTCTATTGCTCACTTCTCACTTGATTTGTGGGTGAACTCAACATTTAGGTGCTGCCCCCTAGCAATCAACCATCTTTTTTACATCCATCATCTTATTTTCCATGTTATGATTAAACAGGAGATACAGACCACATCATTGGGCAGACCTCTCGTCCATCATGGCAAACCAACCAATCAGCTTCTTCTCCATCCCCTACCCTACCACAAAACAAACAAAATGGCCTGTCTGTTGCCCATTTAGTATCCATATAGCATTTCAAACTTGAGAAATCCAGACAAATCACTAATTCCCCAAACGTCTAAAGAATCGATGTTTGTTTGAAGCTGAATGCACAAGCCTAATATTCATTAGGCCCAAGACAACTGCCTTCACTAAATAGTTTGGGGTAGTGTCACAGCCTAACTCTGTACTATGAAGACCACAGTGATACTAGGCAGAGTCTAATGGCAGCATTTTGTTCAAGTTATTATAATATATTTCATAGCACAACTGTTTTTATTACTATTACTGAGCTATTTTTACAATCTCAGAGTAGGTCACTAGGCTAATACTGTATACATAATTTGAGTCAATCTCATTAAGATTAAGAGCCACTAATATAAGAGATATACCCTATTGAAATATAATGCAGAAAGACTACCAGCGATTTCTAGCAAATAGATTGGACTCACAGACCATTTAAATAAGAACTATGGAACAGTCTGAATTTTTTATTATCACACTGTACTTATTTTTTATGGTGTTATTGATGTATACATCATTAGCTTGATTTCATAAAACATATTTGCATAGTGATCTATGAAAGGACAGTAATTTGTGAAGTTGAGCTGAACTGACGTTCATACCATTATTATTATTATTACTTTATTATTTATATAGCGCCAGCAAATTCCGTAGTGCTGTACAATAGGTAATGCCATAAGCCATGTTTCTTGAAAAGAATATTAATAACAACAATTTACATCATACTTTTCCACTCTATCCCTCAGTCCAAATTGATTTTCTGCTCTGATCAGATATTGCTTATTATCACACTTTTTTATGCAATAAATCATCTAAATATCAGTTAGCACCAGATAATGTGATCTTGCAGTCACACAGAGTAAAAAAAGTGTTTTCTGTTTGCAGCTATGTATCTATTTTACATTTTCATAGTTGAAAAATCTAACTGAAAAAAATTATAGAGAAAAATGTGTGAATCACATGGTATTTACTTAGAATTCTACATATAAATGCTATAATATATGAAATGTGTCATTGGGAGGTACCCAATCTGTATTCAGAATACCTACAACACGCCAGAGGGGGTTGTCATGGGTAAGACATGTGATTTGGGAATGTGATGACAGAGCTTTGCCACTGAACGTCACAAGGCCCTCGGGCATATTCACAGAAGCATATTTATTTTAGGTACACTAGAAGACAGGGAAAGACTACCAGCCCACACCACCTGTACCTGGAGTGTGTTAATGCAACCCACTTTAAGAGCAAAAAAAGAATAAAAAAAAAAAAAAAGAAATCTGTATTAGATAGAAAATGATTCTTGCTGATAAATTTTTGGCACTTTACATCTTAATTAAGATAATTGAACATACTTAATATTTATTGTAACTTTGTGATATTCTGCCTCAGTAGGCAAAGTCAATATCAGTAATGGCATTATGCTCCACAAAAGCAGAATGTTGAGGCAGATCACTGGGAACATTTGAGTGGGAACTATAAATAAAGGTATCATTTTTAAAATTAGGACCGTGATGACAATTATTCTATGGCACTTCCCATATTGCTTTGCTACCCAGTGCCTGTGGCAAGCTGTTTCTATGCTAGGAGTTTTGTTTCATTTTTTTTTTTTTACTCTCTATGGTGTTAAATCAGGGATTTTTTGTGCCTCAAAGGACCTGTTTTTTTAATTAATAGGTCAGAATTTTGAACAAACCCAGTGCCTGCAATAGACACCCGAAACACCGAAGAGATTTAAATATGTGGAACTTTCTACATCTGGAATAGGATGTGAACTCCCAATAGGCAAAGTCAGAGCTGTACTCAGAAGTCAAATCTCCTATAACTTCTGTCACAAGAATGAAAGGATGCAAGGCCGCAGATATCACCGCCATCTCTGAAAAAAAATACTTTTACGTAGATCCCTTGCTGGTCTTGCTCCATATTACTGCTTTCGAAGACTGTCATTTTATGCGGATCCTGAATAGAGAAAAGGCAATGAAAAATACTTTCTTTAAACAATATTTAACATTGTGATGTAAACACACCAGGTGCCATTTATTGTTGTAGTACTTACTGCACATTACTGTATGTTTTTTAGTTTTAGAGCTCTGTGATAAAGTCATACACAGAGTGCATTGTCCATTGTTTCAATGTTGTGGAGTTTTATGGTAACAGTCATACACACACATTAACCCCTCACTGACCATAGATTAGGCACTTGCCCTTATAACCAGACAGCGGTGGCATGTAATTAGCCATTAAGGGTTAATAAGAGCTATGCTGCAGTTCATTGTGTTATGCGTCTATAGCAAACAAGGACAAATAGGGGCTATTTTCATCATTTTTGTTGCATTCTTTGCTCCCAGAGTTAAATTTACAAAAATGACATGGTTTTCCTTCTTTGCTTCTGACATTGACCACATTTGCTAAAAGAAAAGTTACAGAACTATGAAATATAAAACAGTATAAAGTATGTAAACCTTTAAGTAAATCTGCCATTTTTTTCTATGTTCTTAATAAGAGAACTCTACATACTGACCTATAGCTGTGAGGGACAGATATATTACATTCAGTAGGCTAACCACAGCTATGCCAATCAATCTGCCTGTGTACAAAGCCAACATTAAGTAAGGTAACCTTTCTAGTCAGACCTACTATACGCATAGATAGATCAAGACATGCACACGTTTATACAACTTTGCCACATGTTGAGCATGAATCAGATGACATCATGTTTCAATTAGAGAAACCTGCACACTTTCAGCTTGCTGCAACTGACAGCAATGTTGATATATTTTTTTTTTATAAGGCTGTAAATGTCAAGCAACTAAATGTGACTATTTTACAGTCATTTTTGTTAGTTTTATTCTCTAATTTGAATGGAAGGATGATGTCCTATGCAGAACAGTAATATCACTTACTTGTAGATGGATATATGGATTGAGGGACAAATAAATGGATAGTTTTCTTGGACCAATAGGGTCAGTGATTGATTAGTTTAAATTGCAACAATTTGTGGGCAAATAAGGGGGTTTATCCCCTTCCAGAGTGATGTGGCAGGGTAAGGGGATTTATATTTCTTGCCTTTTATGTTTGTATAATCACAACTATGGTTTGTTCCCGCCAGTGCTGACAGATGACAACTGTGACAGAGCTCTCTGTACCCTGACTGGGTACCTTCCCAAGCGCGCTTTCTACCTGCAGAGACCCTGGAACGCTTCTGATGTCGCAGCTTGACTGGGGTCCTTCTGGATTTTTTGCACAGACCAGGAAGTAGCTCTCCTTCCAGGCAGGTATCGTCCCCTTTGCCTATTATGCAGCAGCTCTGCTTACAGTGATTATAGTTATTGCCTTTAAAAAGGCAACTGCAGCTTTTAGACCTTGGTCTAAAAGAGCTAGAGGGATCCTGCAACCAACAAACAGGTCCAAGTACTCTGTCACGAGGATCCCTACAAATACACACAAGTTCTAAAAGGAACTGGCATGCAAAACTTTATTTTTCTCGGGACTAGTCCATATGATTATTACATAGAGATTGCTGTGACAACTCAGTAAAAATACATAGTCAAATAATAGCAGACAACATACAGCAACTTATTATAACACAATGACATATTTATAAAGGGGTGGGGAAGACAGTAATTAACAGAAAATATCTCTCCTGCCTGCAGAATTAGCCATATGCAAATCTACCCAAATATGCAAATTAACCAGCCTTGCTATTCAGGTAGCGCATTTCTGTTGCTTCCAACAGAGGGCACTACACAGGCTCCATAGCCAAATCCACCTAGTTGGTAGCAATCTTCAGCAGTACAGGAGAGCAGGAAAAACTTTGAACAGTATACGCACACACATTATTAACAATTACATTACACGCCCTGCATCTATAATAGGTACAGGGTGACTAAAACATAAGAAAAGTCCAGAAACCTACATAAGGTCTGAAGGTCCAGATGATGGTGACTACCGTCACAACACACTGGGTTTGGGAGATATGTGTCTGGTAGTAGATAAAGGAGCACCAGAACACAAGGTTGTTGGATACCTTTTGGTGTAGCTGCCTGTTGTGTCATGTTGGTGTTGTCATTGGCAGCTTAAATAAAAATTACACTGGCAAGTTTTTATACAGTTTAATAATAATAAAAACTATGGCCAATGTCATACCCAACATTGATTGTATCTGTAATTTTTTTGGCTTGGCTTGTCATAATCAGTCAAGTCGTTAAAGGCCTTCTTTGAACTCATAGGGAGGTAGAAACACAACAGATGCCACTGGGGGTAGCCATGGTAACAGGGATTGTTACAATGTTGTGGACCTTACATGGGCAGGAAGCAGTGGCTGGCGTCTACATACTGCTGAGGAAGCCTGGCAGTAAATGTTCCTGCCCACTCACATTGTTTTGGGGTCAGGTGACTGGACTGCAGTAGTTTTTGCTGTTTGTGTGTTTTCTCTTGTTTGTTTTGTCATCGCTTGAACTGTAACTTTGCCAGAACCGCTCACTGGTTGTCCTTCCTTGCACCACTTTTGGTAAGTACTTACCACTGCATACCAGGAGCAACCCACAGACTTGCCATTTTAAAGATAATCTGACCCAGTCATTTACTCATCACTATATGGTCCTTGTCAAAGTTACTCATATATTTCCGCTTGCCCATTTGTCCTGCTTCCAACATATGAAATTCAAAAACTGACTGTTCACTTGCTGCCTAATATATCCAACGCATTGACAGATGACTTTGTAACAATATAATCAATGTTATTCACTTCAACTGTCAGTGGTTATAATGTTGTGGGTGATCAGTATATAATCCAAAAAGGCAGCATGAGTTAACCCTTTTAGGGGCAGAAAACTAGTTTCCTTTTCATTACTTACTGCTTCTTATCTTGCATCAGTGGTTCTCAAAGTAGTTTTTATAAGCCACCTGTCCCAGGATTTGGGATTACCCAGTTTTGTTAATAAGGGAGCATCAATAAAACTTGTGTCATGGGTGGTCTTTGGGGATATGAGACTCTTTGTCTAACAGCATCCTTCTGCTCAGAACATTTTCAAATGTTACTTTAAAAAAAAACATTATCATTAAAATGAAGATAAATGTTGAACTCTTTTTATTTATTTATTTAGTGTTTTTACAGTTGGTTGCTTTCTATGTTTTTTCCCCCTACTGATGTTATAGTTTATTGTGTGCCAGTTGTTTCATAGCTTAACAATAATAGTACTGTTGATGACAACGATGTAAAATAAATTTTAAATAGGTGTATATATGCATATAGTTAATGGTAAACATTGTGAAATTAATATATTTATGATAGCAAGCTCTTTACATCACAGTGGAAAGAAGACTTAACGTACATGTTCTAATTTATGCACAATGTTATGTTTGAGATAATAAGCATTCTTTCAAGTCTACATACTGTAAGTACTGTCGCCCACTTTTTTAATTTGATAAAAAATTTAATTACACCAGTAACTATATGCTCCAAACTGTGAATGAGTTTGTTATTCATGTTTTTTAAGTGTTTTTAAATGCCAATGTCAATTGTACCCACCGAATACTGTATGCACTATTGTCTAAAGATTAAAGTGAATTATAAATTAAAAAACAAGTAGCCAATCTGAAAAAAATAAATGAATAGGGAATCCAGCAACATAAAACTATATTTTACTTACGTTTACATATATTGCTGTTTAGTGAATCAACCCTTAATATTACTGGGATACATAAAAAAGACTGATTCAATTGTTATATGTCAGTTTACAGCTGTCTAAAGCAAAGACAAATACATTTATGGGAACTGATAAGATACACCCAAAGTTATTAAAAGAGCTTAGTGGTGTACTAGCAAAACTGTTAACGGATATACTTAACCAATCATTGTTAACAGGAGTAGTCCCAGAAGATTGGAAGTTAGCGAATGTTGTGCCCATTTACAAGAAAGGTAATAGGGAGGAGTCGGGCAACTATAGGCCAGTAAGCCTTACTTCAGCAGTGGGGAAAGTAATGGAAACCATGTTAAAGGATAGGATTGTTGAACATCTAAAAAAACTTTTTAAAAAATAAATAAATCTAGGAGAATGATAAAACCAAAAAAAGTGCTCAAGTGTTTCAATAAGCAATTACATTGCTAATAAAGTGCATGTGCAGCACTAAAAAAAAAGCTAGCTCTCACAACCACGGTGCATAAAAAAGTAAACAAGCAAACAATGCAAAATAAAGTGAACTAACCGCAAAAAAAACAAGAGTATTGTGACGAAGTGCCCTTTGCCACTTGTGCCTGGAGAGGACTAATTGCCAGCCTCCTGCCCTGCGACTACGGCCCCTGGAAGATTTTGCCCTTTAAATACGTTATTTGGGCATAGTGGATTTTATTAGACTGGTTCTGGCCCTTTAAATGCTCTGACAAAGGATCTGCAGTTTTGCTATGCACTTTGGATGCAGAGTGTGAAGAAAACCCCTGTTTTATGGACTTAGTTTGACTTAGTTTGAACACCAGTGTAAACCCTTAACCCCTTCAGACCGGAGGGCGTACTATAACGCCCTATTCTAAGCGGCGCTAAACGCCGCCGGGCGTAATAGTACGCCCTCCGGTCTTTTCCTACTTACCCAGTCGCCGGCGATCCCACGCCGGCGATCGCGGTTCGGGGGACTCCCAGGGAGCCCCCCGCGGCACGTCCGTCCTCCTGGAAGCCCCCCGGCCATGTGAGAGTGGGGTCCTTGCGAGGACCCCACAATCACATGGCCGGGGGTAGCTGCCTCCTGCATTGCCAGCAGGGGGGCTGCCTGTAATGACAGGTGGTCCCCCTGCTGGCTGAAAATAAAATTAAATAAAATAAATAGTGTAAAAAAAAATAATATATTCTTAGATCATATATATATATATTATATATATATGATCTAAGTATATATATATATATACACATATACATACACACACGTACACCGTCTAGGTGTATTTTACTATTAATATATATATAATTATATATATATATATATATATATATATATATATTAATATCAAATTAAACGTAGACTGACACTGATTAAATATATATATAATTATTGTTATATATATATTTATATATAATATAAAAAAAATAAAAATGTAAATACGTTAAAAAATAAAATTCAAAAAATAATTAAAAATAAATAATTAAAAAATATATAGATGTGTGTTATTTCCTTCTAACTGTATTGTGAAATTAATATATATATATATATATATATATACAACATACAGGGTTTCCTTGCACTCACGCTTGTAGACAGTTGTAAGCCGGGTGCTTGTAATCCAGGGAAAAATTGCATATGGTGAAGTAGTGATCAGCACTCTCGGACTTTTGTTGAGTTTAAAACTTACAGTTTATTGAAATTCCATTTAAAAGATCAACGTTTCAGTTCCTATCTGGAACTTTCATCAGGATCAAACTTGTTGAACACAGTGAATGATAAAAGAAATTCTCTCCTCCTATATATATATATATATATCAAAATAAACGTAGAATGAAATAATATATATATATCTATATACATAAATGTATACGTATATATCACTATATATATATATATACCTATATATAAATAAAAATATTTTAAAAATATTATATAGATATATACATATATACACATATGTATATATATATATATATATATATATATATATACATATATTAATTCTACATATATATTTATGTAATATTTTTACATAATTAGGCATCTTAATTAATTACAATTAGCGGGACCTGCCTGACAACCCATGCTGAAAGTAAAGGGAATTTAATTTGCTAGCACTATATTTAACCCTATAACTTTCCAAGACACCATAAAACCTGTACATGGGGGATACTGTTCTACTCAGGAGAGTTCGCAGAACACAAATATTAGTGTTTCAAAACAGTAAAATGTATTACAACGATGATATTAAATGAAAGCCCTATTCCCCCTGAATAAAATGATATATAATAAGGGTGGGTGCATTTACTATGAAAGAGGTGAATTACGGTTGGACAGACATGTAGCGCAAATGCCAGGTTTTGTTTACATTTTGTTTTGTTCACAACGTGTACATTTGGCTCCGTCCTTAAAGGGTTAATAACTGTCATATTTTCAAACTCTGTGTGACCCTTATAACTGTCAGTTTGTTTTCCTCTGAGGAGGAGTTGTTTTGCTGCATGAGTGCTGTTGCTTTTGTGTGCTCATTAAACAGACCTGCTTGACCCTTTCTTGAAGCCTTGGCTCATGCTTGGGGGATGGGATAAGTCTGCAGTGCTGATGGTGTCGGTTGGAGTGCTTGGAGTCCTCGGCAAGCAGTAGGAGCATCGATTGGCGGAGGTACTCGGTCGGAGTGCCGGCGGGACCGTCACAAGTATAAATGACAATACTCTGCTTAGAGGCAATAAGGATTGTGATGGAATTTCAGTGAAATGTAAATTTAGTAGGTCGAGATTTCCACGTGGCATATGTGTAGCTAAGATACTGTCATCAATGTACCGAGCATGTGCAGGAACGCAGGAACTGAAATCACATTCCTTTCTCCTTTGTTTCGGATGAGCCATGTGGTCTGCCCATATAAGGAAATCCAAATCCTGTCCACCGATTGGTTAAGGGTATGTGCGGGTTGAGCTATTAATGGGAGGAGTTATAGTTCTATAAAAAGCATGTACTCCATGTGTTCGGCCCTCAGACCTGTTTTGGAAAATTACTTCATCTGAGACCCGATCGGTATGTTAATAAAGACCTCTTACTTCCTGAAAACCGGCATCCATCTCTCTGTGTCTGGCTTCTGCAAGTTTACTCGGTTACATCTTTGGTGCATTGGGTCCGGGAACCTCATCGCACGGAAGCTGGCGCAGAGATTTGAGACGGTAAACTTTTCACCAACGTTCTCTACGGCAGCACCCCTGAACATCTGCATGGACATTCTTTCATCTTGGCGCCACTGGGCTGCTTCGCCCAGGAGATCATCGGCCTTTACGTAGTAAGTACCAGGGTGCCCCGTCGATGAGTGTGAGCCCAGGTTCAGGAACGAAGAGGTAAGACTGATACTGTTAGAGTTGTAGGCCCACAAGGGGTTTTATATTTGGAACTGGTTATTGGATTGCCCCCTCCCTCTGGAGGGAAGAAGCGAAGGCGCACCGCTTATCTGGAAATTAGACTCTCTGTAGTCAGCCCGTCTAATATAGGTGGTTTGGGTCAGGCTAAATCTTGGTGTAAATAGTGTATGCCGGACACTGGTGTCCTGTCTTGACTAGCGTGTCTAGGTGTAAATTTCAGTCGCTAGCTCGGGGCGGCCGGCGAGACTAAGCAGATTCTGGTGTACATTCCGTCTTCTAGTTCTCAACCTATCTTGGTTAAGTGTGCCCTGTTGTAAATTCAGCCACTAGACTATTGATAGAGTAGATAGACTAAATGGGTACTGTTGTAAATTCCGCCCACCAGTTCGCTATATGTGGTGCTTGGGCAGTGTAGACAAACCGAATCCTGGTGTAAATAGTTCGATAATTCTCGAGGTGCTGGTCAGAATAGTTGGTATTATTGTAAATCTTGTTAAATATACTGTAGTTGGTGAATCGGTGAATTGTATGTCCTGCTAGAAAGCTTGAGCTCTGCCGTCTAGTGGGAGTGTAAATTGTGTGTATACTGTATAATAACCATTAACATGTACTATAACTACTGACGTTGTGTAAAAATTACTAAAAACTGTTGTCTTATGTTATATTTGTAACACTATAACTGTTACTAACTGATCTGTGACTTTAAAACCGTCTTATAACCACTTGCTAACCGTACCATAACCACTGATTGTAAAGATGAGGTTACTAGAATGTGATATAGTCGGTTAGTTAAAAGTTGATTTATAATGTGGATAATTGTAGGGTTTGATTTATAGTTACAGAGATAAGTATTTAGTGTTTGGTAAATCTTTGTGAGTGAGACGTCGTGATATCACTGTATGTACAAGAATTCTCTGCGAGTTTTCGTGTGTGTGTGTTTGGCCTAGCAACTGTGCCACGTGGTGCTGTTGCCAGGGAAACAAGTGTGATCGTTGGAAGTGTGTTTGGGGTATTGTGTTTCTTTGTATTAGACACTCCGTTGCCAGTATGGGTGCGTCTGACTCAAAGATTGTTGATCCCTTGTCATGTACGTTGAACAACTTTGCAAAGGGATATAAAGTTTGTGATTTTGGGGTGAAATTATCCCCAAAGCATTTGACTATATTATGTAGTAGAGAGTGGCCTATCTTAGTGACCGCATGGCCTCCACGCGGTAGCCTTGATCTAACTCTAGTACAACGTGTGCACGTGGCTGTATCTAGTAGGCCTGAATTCTATGATCAGTTTCCGTATATTGATTGTTGTAAACAGATTGTGGAAGAATTGCCTTAATGGATTAAAGTATGCCATGAGGAGCAATGTCGCCTCATGGTGGCCAGGACTCGCCTGTCCATCAGGGCCGCAACCCCGCCCATTTTAGACTCTCCCTCTGAGTCTGAGCTTCCCTCCCCACCCCCTTACTCCTCCTCTAAGGTTAGAGGAGGTGCTGCTGGTGTTGCCACTCCCCCTTCCCCATTGTCCCTGCCCACTCATTCATCTAGGTTTAGAGCCCAGCCCACTTGCCCTGAGTCCTCCCCTTCCAGTACCTACCTCCACTAGTTCTATATATCGGGAATTAACGTCACTTCTGGTTCCTGGTCAGGCTCCTCCCAGCCCAGCCTGCAACATCCTGTTGACTGAACTTCCGCCCAGTAAAATTAACCCGCCTCATTCTCCTTACCTTACTACCCCTAGACTGGAACTTACTATAAAACAGCCTTGCCGAAGTCCTATTTTAACCCAACAGATGACTGGTACCCTTCAACCCCGGCATTACCAAATGCCCCTCCGACTTACACCGGGCCCAACACATGTTGACAAAAATGGCCAAATACAACGGGCAGATCCAGTGTTTGTCTATGTCCCCTTCACCACAACTGATCTATTCAATTGGAAGACTCATAACTCTTTGTATACCGACAAACCTCAAGTCATGACAGATTTGGTTACCTCCATTATAAAAACACACAATCCCACCTGGGCCAATTGCCAGCAATTATTATTAACTTTATTTAATTGTGAGGAAAGGACCCGGATTAATCAAGCGGCTATTAAAGCGCTTGAGGAAACGGCCCGTACTCAAAATCAGGCCAATCCAGCTGCATGGGTTGCAGCCCATTATCCAAATGTTGACCCAAATTTGAATGTGAATGGTGCTGACATGCCCCAATTAAGGGCTTATCGGGAAGCCATTATTGCTGGCATGAAGGCAGGAGGGAAGAAGGCAATCAATATGTCAAAGACGGCTGAGGTGTTGCAAAAGGTTGATGAGTCACCTAGTGCCTTTTATGAAAGATTATTGGAGTCATATAGATTGTATACTCCTCTTAATCCAGAGGTCCCTGAGAATTCTCAAATGATCAACTCAGCATTTGTCAGCCAGGCCCAAGGTGATATTAAAAGAAAATTGCAAAAGTTAGAGGGATTTGTAGGGATGTCCATATCACAGCTAATGGAGATCGCAAATAAAGTATATATGAATAGGGAAACTGAGATAAAGCGGGAGGAAGAACGTAAAATGAGGAATAGGCAGATATGCTAGCGGTAGCTATCACAAGTGTAGAAAGACAGGAAAGGGAGGTAAATAAAGGAGTCGAGAATAGGCTGAGTAAGGGACCTTTAAGTAGGAATCAATGTGCGTATTGTAGAGAGGAAGGACATTGGAAGAATGAGTGTCCACAGAGAGAGCATTATGAAAATAATAGACAAGGAGAGAGAAGAGTACGGGGAGGTTATAGTGGCAGTTATAGAGGAAGAGGAAGTTTTGGAGGGAACGATGGGAATAGTAGAGGGTAGAGAGTGTTCAAGGAGATAGATATTATCATTATGCATACAAGCACCGAAACGCGCATCGGGCGTTTCTATCGCATTATTTTCTTTATTTTTAATGGGAATGGGGTATTTAATTATGCTCTACAGTATAATTTATTGATCATTATTATTATGACTAATATTTTGTTTTCCCTTGATTGCATTTCCCTTTTCTCTACCACTTCATCTATCTAGTCAGTTTACCAGGGAGAGAGGCTTCATAATCGATATTATCAGCTCATTTTGAACTGATTTCTCTACTCCTTACTCCTCCTCCCTGTCATCTTACTATTTATTTTCGTCCTCTTTCTGGCCTATAGGACTCTATATATATTTTTTGGTCCTGGGATCTAGGGACTTTTTTCCTCCAGTCGATTTTTTGGCTGTAGAATTTGATCCAATAAAAGGGGGGGCCCCCCCTGGATTTATTAGTTGGATATTTTGTTACTCAGTATTCCCTGGGGCTTCCTAGCCAGCTATTCGGATGAGAGGTGAATAGACACACTACCAGGATTGATACTCACAAGCTAGCCCGTTTTTTCTATTAAAGCTCTATTTTGCATGGAGTATCATCTGTTAACTGACAGGGTGTTCTTTTGCTGTTTACTCTCTTTTTATGAGATTTAGTGGCACGAGTTCTCTGTATATACCTTAGTTTATCACTATTTATGTTTTATTTTTTTCACTATTTTTGCCTTTTGCCCTTTATGATCTCCCTGACCTCTAGGGTTGATACACACTTACATACTTGGTTTACTCCTACATGCTATACATATATCCAGGTGATGCTTAAGGTCTCAATTCTGTTTTTCTTTTGGGACCTTGTAGCATTTATTTCTGTCTATTTTTTCATCTAATTGGGGTTAAGCCCCTGGAGACCCCTGGAGTCTCTGTGCGGTACACAGGTTGTGAGCGCAGACCAGCACTTTTTCCTACTTGGATTTAGTGTCTTGTCCTTTCGCTCACTATCCTGTATTGTTTTTTGTTTGATAGATATTATCCACCTACTCAGAGACCAAGAGATAGAGAGGATAGAGATTTTGTGGGTCTGGCTGACACTATCATGGAAGACTATTGATACCGACCGGGCTCCATCCCCCTTGGCCGAGCGGAGCCTATGGTCGATGTAGCAATAGGGGGAAAGAGAAGTTCTTTCATAATTGACACTGGTGCTGAACATTCCGTGGTGATTAAACTGGTGGCTCCGCCTTCAGGAAAAACTATAAATGTGATAGGAGCTACTGGGAGAAGCACAGCTAAACCGGTTCTTAAAAGTCGCACTTGCATTCTGGGAGGCCATTTAGTGAAGCACCAGTTCCTATATATGCCAGAGTGTCTGATTCAACTTCTAGGAAGAGATCTATTTACGAAGCTTCAAGCCCAGATAACTTTTCTACCCAATGGATCAACGTCTCTGAGGTTTAATGGATTACCAGGCATAATGGCGGTATCGTTGCCATGGGAAGAAGAATGGCGCTTCTACTCCATAATGACAAGTGTAAACCCTAAGAGTGATGAACCTTTATTTGACATTGCAGGAGTATGGGCAGAGAATAATCCACCTGGGCTTGCTCGTAATATTCCACCGATACATATTGAACTAAAGCTTGGGGCCTATCCTGTGAGCCTACGTCAGTATCATATACCTCAAAAGGCTAAGAAAAACATACAGACCTACTTGGATAAGTTCGTAAGGTATGGCATCCTAAAATTCTGTACTTCCCCCGGAACACTCCATTATTACCTGTTCAGAAACCAGGATCAGATGAATATCGTCCTGTACAAGATTTGAGAGCAGTTAATGATGCAGTAGTCAATATACACCCAGTTGTACCCAACCCTTATAATCTGCTTGCTTTGATACCAGGTGGGGCAACCTACTTCACAGTTCTAGACCTTAAGGATGCTTTCTTTTGCCTTCGGATTGCTGCTGAGAGTCAGTTTATCTTTGCTTCCCAATGGAAAGATGCTGTTACAGGTTCAAAGCGTCAGATGACCTGGACCAGACTACCTCAAGGGTTCAAGAATTCACCTACCCTATTTGGATCTGCATTAAGCCAGGATTTGCAAGATTTCAAGTCCATCCCAGGAGAATGTGTATTGCTTCAATACATGGATGATCTTTTGATAGCGGCTGTTACTAAAGAAATATGCCAACAAGCAACTTTGCTTCACATTCTATGGAGAGCAGGATTCAAGGTATCAAGGAAGAAAGCGCAATTGTGCCAGTCAACTGTTAAATATTTAGGATTCCATATTTCCGAAGGTCAAAGAATAATGGGACCTGAAAGAAAAGAAGCAGTGTGTTGGATATCTATACCTAGGAATAGAAGACAAGTGCGAGAATTCTTAGGAGCAGCAGGATTCTGTAGGATATGGATTCCTAATTATGCGATACTGGCGAAACCTCTAAATGAAGCTGTGAAAGGCATATGACCCCTTCTTGTGGACCTCTGAACAACAGAAGGCATTTGAGGATGTTAAGAAAGCACTTATGAGTGCCCCAGCCCTAGGTCTACCAGATCACACGCGTCCTTTCTATCTGTACGTACATGAGCAAAGAAGAATGTCTATGGGAGTATTAACTCAGTATTTGGGATCATGGCAAAGACCTGTAGCTTATATGTCCAAACAGTTGGATGCAGTGGCCAGTGGTCTTCCACCTTGTCTGCGAGCAGTGGCTGCTGCTGCCCTGTTGGTAGCAGAAGCTGACAAGCTCGCATTGGGTCAGGAACTCTATGTGCGAGTACCCCATGCAGTACAGATCCTATTGGATTACAAAGGAAATCATTGGTTTAGCAACAGTGAATGACCAAATATCAAGCTATGTTATGTGAAAATCCAAGAGTACACCTCGAGACTGTCAATAATTTGAATCCAGCTACCCTTCTGCCCCAGACTACTGAAAGTCAACATGATTGTTTGAAGATCATGGATGAAATGTTTTCAAGCAGGCCTGATCTTCATGAATTCACCATCCAGAATCCAGACATACAGTATTATATGGATGGTAGTAGTTATGTGAAAGAAGGTATACGTTATGCAGGGTATGCGGTAACAACCATAGACAAGGTGATAGAAGCACAGCCACTGTCGAAAGGGACATCAGCACAGAAGGCGGAACTGATTGCATTAACAAGAGCCTTGCAATTAGCTGAAGGGTTGAGAGTGAATATTTACACAGATTCGAAATACGCTTTTCTAACCACCCATGCCCATGGAGCATTGTATAAAGAAAGGGGATTGTTGAATTCAGAAGGGAAAGAAACCAAGTATGCAGCAGAAATACTCTAACTATTAGAGGTGGTATGGGAACCGAAGGAAGTCGGTATCATACATTGCAGGGCACATATGAAAGGTGATAGTGATGTAGTAAAAGGAAATCGCATGGCCGATAGTGCATCAAAACATGCCACTGAATCCGGGCAAGTGGAATATGTGGGGTATGTTGCTGCCCTTGTGCCGTCACCTCTGTCTCAATGGACTCCGATATATACAACCTAAGAGATGGAGTGGTTGAAGACTGAAGCTGGGAAATACTTGGAGAATAATTGATATCATTTAGAAAATGGAAGAATAGTTATTCCGACATCTCTGGCTATAGAGATTGTTCAGAACTTCCATAATGGTACACATTCAGGAAGAGATAGTATGGAAGAATCTCTCAGGAAACATTTCTACATACCAAGATTATCCAATCTTACTCAAGCTATTGTTCGAAGATGTGTTTTGTGTGCTCGAAACAATGCAAGACAAGGCCCTGTCAAACCCCCTGGAGTTCAATATATGGGAGGACTCCCAATGTCAGATTTGCAAACAGACTACACTGTAATGCCTAAATCTGGGGGATATCATTACTTGTTGGTAGCTGTGTGTACCTACTCAGGTTGGGTAGAAGCTTGTCCAACTCGTACAGAAAAGGCAGGAGAAGTTGTACGATTTCTGTTGCGAAAAGTTATACCCAGATATGGACTTCCGTGTTCTATCGGATCAGACAATGGTCCAGCCTTTATCCATCAGTGTTTACAACAATTAACTCATGTGCTTGGTATTAAGTGGAAACTTTATACAGCATATAGACCTCAGAGTTCTGGAAAGGTGGAAAGGATGAACAGAACAATAAAAACCCAATTGGCTAAAATGTGCCAGGAAACTCAGCTCAGGTGGAATGTCCTTTTACCAATAGCTCTGTTGCGGATACGTAGTACTCCTACCAGAAGAATGGGTCTGTCTCCCTTTGAAATTGTGTATGGGCGTCCACCTCCCATACTCAGTAATCTAAGGGGGGACTTGAATCAGTTGGGTGAAGGAATTACTCGGAAGCAGGTTGTAGAGTTGGGTAAAACTATGGAGGAAGTACATAAATGGGTGCAAGATAGGTTACCTGTGAACATATATCCACCTGTTCATTCCTATCAACTGGGAGATCAAGTGTGGATAAAAGAATGGAATATTGTTCCATTAGGTCCAAAGTGGAGGGGTCCTTATGTTGTTCTTTTATCTACTCCAACAGCTTTAAAGGTGGCAGAAGTGACTCAGTGGATTCATCATTCTAGGGTTAAACCAGCGGCAGATTCTTGGCAAGCTATTCCAGATCCTGAAAATCCTTGCAAGATCCGGTTAAAGCGGGTAACTCAGTCGGAGTGAGAAATAATACGAGGAAATATTGGGACATCTTAGTTGAAAGTAACAACAGATATCAGCAAGTAGGTGTTTTGAGGGCCATAATAAAGCCTGACCACCTACCTATGTGTCATAGCCAGAGTGTCTCGAAGGGACCTCTGTGAAGAAAAGTGAGGATCAGAAGAACGACAATCCTTGCAGAATCACGATCGAAGAGTAGAAATGAGTACTTCTGAAATAATATGTTATATTATGTGTTTAGGCATTTTTGTGATTTTTCAGGAAGGTAAAGGTGAGGACATACAGAGTTGTGTTAGCTGCATTAAGACTACGAAAACAGGTAACCAAATATCCCAAACTCTCATTTGGCACTCACAGTATGAGTGTAGGGGATCTGTATCTAAGTGTAGATATTTAGATATAGATTACAGTGTGTGCAAACCAATATCAGGAGAGCTTAAATGTTTTGATCCCCAATTCCAACCCCGTACAATTTGGTTGGTAATTCGGAACAGTAAATCCCAGGGAACCTTGATAAATAGGACTGTGATAAATACCATACATTCTACGGGTATTCTACTATTTGATGCATGTAAGGCGATCTCGGGTAGTGGAAAACCTTGGAATGTATGTGGTAATCTTAAATGGGAACCAACTTATGGGTTTAATGATAAATATTTATGTCCCAGTAAAAGATTTACTGATCCTGTTTGCCCAAATAGGGATTTTATTTTTTGTCCATATTGGTCTTGTGTAGGGTGGGGAAAAACAGTGGATAAGATATGATTATCCAAAGGTTGCCCACTACACCACACTGTAAGTCTGTGGAATGTAATCCTATCCATATGACCATCTCTAATCCACAACATTTTATTGATAAGTTTGGAAATCTATTTGGGTGCCAAATATATGGCACAGAAGTAGATCCAGGGACCATAATATATGTAGGACTTGAAACTGAGACGATAGCAACTCAAACTCGTCAGGTTTTTCATTCCTTCTATGAGGAGATGAGTGTTGAGGATAAAATTCCCCATAATGTTAAGAACCTATTTATTGATTTGGTTGAGAGTATTGCGGGTAGTCTTAATGTAACTAATTGCTTTGTATGTGGAGGTACTAATATGGGAGACCAGTGGCCATGGGAGGCAAAGGAAGTATGGTACCCTGGTTATGAAACAGATGAACAACAAATAATTTCTCAGTCTGATCATCAAGTAAGTACTAAATGTATATCAGAGTGGTGGTTAAAAACCTCTATTATAGGTCATGTATGTTTAGCCAGGAAAGGGCCATTGTATACCACACTTGTTGGCGAGTTAACATGTCTAGGACAGAAGGCCTATAATGCCGATTATTGAAGATACTACTTGGTGGTCAGCTTCAAATGTCTCAGAGCCTACTAATCCATTTGCCAATTATACCCATTTAAAAGAGGTATGGTTTGACTTATCTGCTACATCCAATTGGAAAGCCCCAGCGAATTTATATTGGATCTGTGGTAAGAAAGCATATTCAGAGTTACCACAAGATTGGAAAGGGGCATGTGTTTTAGGTAAGCTCAAACCATCCTTCTTCTTGTTGCCAATTGAGACAGGAGAGACCTTGGGAGTTAAGGTTTATGATGTAAATCATAAAAAGAAGCGAGCATCCTTGAATATAGGTAGCTGGGAAGATGATGAGTGGCCTCCCCAACGCATTATTAATTATTATGGACCTGCTACTTGGGCAGAAGATGGTACCTATGGATATAGAACCCCAATATATATGCTCAACCGTATTATAAGACTACAGGCGGTGGTTGAGATTATCACTAATGAGACAGCTCAAGCACTTAATCTTCTAGCTAAGCAAAATACTCGGATGAGATCAGCCATCTAGCAAAATAGATAAGCTCTGGACTACCTATTAGCAGTAGAGGGAGGTGTATGCGGAAAGTTTAATCTCAGCAACTGTTGTTTGCACATAGATGCTGAAGGGCGGGCAGTGGCTGAACTTACAAGCCACATGGTTAAACTGACACATGTATCTACTCAGGTCTGGAATGGGTATAATCCTAGTAGTTGGTTTGGAAGTTGGTATGAGCAGCTTGGAGGGATTAAGGCGTTAGTAGGAGGAGTAGTATTCATTATATTCTTAAATCTCTTTCTGCCCTGCCTAATCCCATTAGTGGTCAGATCTATACGTAGTATCATAGAGAGTACTATAGAAAGAAAGACAGCTGCTCATGTAATTGCTGTCTATAGATATGAATCCCTAGCCCAAAGAGAACATATTCGGGATGAGGAATGCTGTTTGTGATGATGGTAAGATGCTTACAAGGTCTGTTCTGGTCCATGGCTACTTGAGAGGTGTTGGTAAACTATGATTGGTGATGCATCTGGAATAATTTTGTATCAGAGGCATCAAAGCGGGGAATGTGATGGAATTTCGGTGAAATGTAAATTTAGTAGGCCGAGATTTCCACGTGGCATATGTATATGTTGTATCAGTTAGTTAGTTACACGTAGCTAAGATACTGTCATCAATGTACTGAGCATGTGCAGGAACGCAAGAACTGAAATCACATCCCTTTCTCCTTTGTTTCGGATGAGCCATGTGGTCTGCCCATATAAGGAAATCCAAATCCTGTCCACCGATTGGTTAAGGGTATGTGCGGGTGGAGCTATTAATGGGAGGAGTTATAGTTCTATAAAAAGCATGTACTCCATGTGTTCGGCCCTCAGACCTGTTTTGGAATGTTAGTTCATCTGAGACCCGATCGGTATGTTAATAAAGACCTCTTACTTCCTGAAAACCTGCATCCATCTCTCTGTGTCTGGCTTCTGCAAGTTTACTCGGTTACAGGATAATGATGGAGCAGAATGACATATAATAAAAAAGAGCAACAGAAAGATCTCTCTGACAATATTGTTAAACAGGCGGATAATAAAAAACACTCATGTAGTCCAGAGCCGTGGACAGGCTCTGTAAATTCTGCAAAGGGGTGCCCCCTTCACGGGCGTAGATAGTCAGTAAATGTAAACAAGAACCAGGCATAGACAGGTAGCTCCAAACATTGTTTTATTGCAATAAAAATACATTAAAAAAACAATGAAAATGGGGATGTTCCAGATAATATATTTTTCAGGAAACAAGGAAGTGAATTAACTGGTCAAAGCCTCAGGAACCTAACACTGTAAACCACTATAGTGAGATCAGCTGACATTCTCAGTTAATGAACTATAGCTAACAGAAGCATCCTGTTCTCCATTGCAGTGAGGTCGGCAGTGTCTTAACTACCGTAGATTAACCTCTGCAAATGAGACACATGGGGGGCTGGTGGGTAAGACAAGTAGACACATGGACTGGCTGGATGGTGAGACACATGCAGAAGCTGGGAGTAAGTACATGGGGGAGTGAGTCACATGGAGGGGTTTGATGGGGATAGGACACATGTAAGGGACTCAAGGGGGGGATGAGACACTAGGAAGAGGTGGGGGTAATAAGACACATGGAGGAACTGGGAGGGGTGAGACACATGGAAGGGTTGGGTTGGACAAGTAGACACATGGACTGGCTGGGGGGGGTGAGACACATGGGGGGATGAGACACATGGAGCTGCTGTGTGGGAGACACATTGAGGAGTTGTGGGGTGAATAATATACATGGAGGAGCAGGGGCTAAGATCTGTGGGAGAGAAGGAGACACATGGAGGGGCTTGGGGTATGGATGAGACAAATGGAGGATTTGGGAGGGATGAGACACATAGAGGAGTTTGGGGGATGAGACACATGAAGGCGCTGGGGGGAATGAGACACATAGAAGGGCTTGGGGGAGAATGAGATACATAGAATAGCTTGGGGAGATTGAGAGACATAGAGGGGATGGGGGAGAATGAGACACATGGGAGAGCACTTGGGTTCTCCTAGCACCATAACTACTACAGCATACATTAGTGGTAATGGTGCTTGGTGTGTTCCCTTAAAGTGGGTTTACGATTACTACATAAGAAAATAAAACAATCTGAAAATGACTCTGGGAAATGTCATCATTGGTAGCTATGAAAGGATCACATTAGGGGTAGCAGCAACATAGGGTTTTTAAGAAGATAGGCACAGCACTTTGGGATTTGGGGAGCAGACAGAGTGCATGATTTCTTGGCTCTGAGACAAGTTGTCAATAATTAGTAATTATGGAATACACTTTTTTTTTGTTTCCCCAACCACACTGACACACATTCCTGAGAACAGCAGGCACATGGGAAACTTAAAAATGCAGCAAGAATCTAAAAGCAATACAGAAAATACATAATATTCCCTTCTCACTTCCCCTTAAACATGTTACCCATGAAGTTATAACCAGATGCATCACTAGATGAGTATAACGCTAGCTAGTGTCCATCTGTGATTGGTGTCTGCCTGGTTCATGGTCTAGGTTTTATTTATTAAAAATTAAAAATACACTTTTGCACTTTCTAAACAGAGTCATCAACCCGGGATAACCTGGATCATGAATATAGCTGCTGTTCCAGATAACAGAACAGATAATTATAAAGAGAACACTGGCATAGATTGAATGCTGGCATATATAGATCACTGACAGATCTAGGACATTGACATTTATAGAACACAGCTAAACAAGAGAACTCTGACATTTAGAGAACACTGCTAGAGACATAATACTGGCACATAGAGAGCAATGACACACATTGAATATTGGCATGTAAAGAACATTGCTAGAGACTCAAACGTTGGCATTTAGAGAACACGGTCAGGTACTGAAAGTAGAGAACGCTGCAAGGGAAAAAACATTGGCAAGAGACAAAACACAGATGTCAAGCAGTTAACAGTGGTAAATGTGTCAAAATGTTCTGTCAAAGAGAGAACACGGAGCGAGAGAATATTTTACAGGAGATGTTTACTGAGTGACATAGAGTTTTTACTGTGAGGGACAAACTATAAAAACTATAAAGTGATAATCTAGCGATACGTTGTAAGATCTCTTACATTTATTGATTTGCCAACTGGTGACTGTACAGTCAACCAGAATATTTTAGATGTCTTATGAACATCATGCTTACCATTCATTTTATTCACTATAATGGTGCATGAGAACAAATGTACAAATGTAAAAAAAATATAGCTATTCCCACAGTTCATTAGGAAATGACATAACAAACGATAGACATTCTATAATAGATAATGTATTGCTTTCTCATCAGAGAAAACATATTATATCACTAGCCATATCTACATGTAGTACTGGTTTAATCTCTTTAAACATTTATTTTGTGTGGGTCATATGGTTACATACCATGGAGGAACTACCAGGGTTGCGATGGTCTCTATTGTGGCCAGGCCTTGGAGCTTTACCTGTCAAGGGGGGCCCAGACCAGGCTGGCAACCCCCTAGCATGACCGTTAATTAATATAATCATTTTCAGCAATATAATAAATAACAAATAACCTCAGGGAGTACTTAAAGGGAAACTATAGTGCCAGGAAAACAAGGTTCCTGTAGTGCCCCCTTCCATCCCCGTGGTGCAGAAGGGGTTCAAAGTACTTTGCACGACTTACCTGATTCCAGAGCTGATGTCCCTCTGCCCTGGATCAGATTACGCCTCTGCTCCTACCCCACCGATGTCAGTCGACAGGGGAGAACTAATGCGCATGAGCGGCAATGGCCTCACTCGCATTAGGACTTTCCCTATAGGAAAGCATTGTATAATGCTTTTGGGTGACGCTGGATGTCTTAATGCATAGTGTGAGGACATCCATTGTCAGTTAGTCGACCAAAAGTCGATTAATGCTCTGGAAATCTCTCTAGTCGCTCTCTGGTAGACAGCCACCAGAGGTGGAGTTAACCATGGCAGGTAATTATTGCAGTTTACTAAAAAGGGTTAAGGGGACAGGGACACTGCGCCCAGACACTTTAATGAGCTGAAGTGATATGGGTGTCTATAGTGTCCCTTTAATGCGTTCCTTTACTGTTTCACCACTCAATAAATGAGTCACAGCACTGCTGCCGAGTTTTCATGGTTATGCTCTGACACATTCACTGAGCACCACAGTGGAAGAGCATTAATATGATCTGCACTTGCCGAAGGTGCAGACCACATGATCCCCCACTGGTCCAGCACTGATACGGCCAGCAAGAATTATACCTCCTCCCTGCAGAAAGGCAAACAGAAGGGGGGTAAAGCAAAGGTTTTTGTTTTTTTAGCACACACAGCTCAAACACACTCTGTCAACACCACACACAATTACATTCAGACACCTCCACAGTCAATGACAGTCAGTCAATTCCACAGACAATCACACTCAGCCAATGTCACACTCCACCAACCTCACAATCACACTCAGCCACACACATAATCACACTCAGCCAATTCTGCAGATCTGCAGACAATTACACTTAGTCCACTCCACACTCAATCACACTCAGCCAACCTCACATACAATCATACTCAACCAACTCAACACTTACTCACATTCAGCCAACACCACAATCTCACTTAGACAGCCCTCACAAACAATTAAATCTAGCCCACCCAACACCCACAATCTCAACCAGCCAACTCCACACATACATATTACACTTAACCCACACCACAATCACACTCAGCCATCAGACACATGCCACAAATTCATTTGATGGGCAACAAGGGAGAAATTGGCTCCCAGTGGATCCTAGATATGCCCCTTGTTATGTGTCTGTCTGTCTGCTTGTCTGTCTTCCAATCTGTCTGTCTGCTTATCTGTCTATCAATCTATGTGTGAACAAAGCCTTAGACAATGAACAGTGATGTAAACACATCATTAGGATGAAATCATTTTAACATATATAAGTAGTAAAACTCCAATCTGCCAAGTTTAAATAAACATTTGCTCCGAAAATGCATGATTTTACATTCCTTTACTAAATTCACCTCTAGCACTTCCTCTGCAAGGTGAATTTAGAGCTATAAACTAACTAACCTATAAAAGAGTCATTTTCACTCCCTAACATGTAATTGCGGAAGCAAATACAGAATCCTGAAACAGAAAAATCATTAGTATAGAGTAGAAGGGAGTTGTGGGACTCAATACTGGCAGATAGCAAGCAAAAAACTGTCAGCAAGTGCAATCTGCATTGAAGGAGAATATTTCGTGAGACAGAACACTAACTGGGATAGAACACTAGAGGGAGAAAACATTGGACAAACACTACAGGAGGGACTGCCAGAGGAAAAACACTTCTAGTTAAGAAACACTTTGTTAACAAAAACACAAGGAATAGACTGAATAAAAAGTGAGACAGAAAGACATAGAAAGGAAAAGTAAACACAATTGTTAAGAAAAAAAAACACTTATAGAGACAGAGCAGTAACTCTGGACACTGACAGTAGGAATACAAGACTTACTAAGGGCCTTGTGGGTGATGGTGCAAATAAAAATGGTGTAAAATGGATGGGGCTTACCGAGAGCATTTGGCACCTGGGACGGACCCTATGTTTGGAAATGGAAGAAACACAAAATAACTGTCAGTCCACCTCGTGGAGTTTCAATGATCATGAGAATGGTGAAGAATCAGCCAATAACTACACGGGAATATCTTGTTAATGATCTCAAGGCAGCTGGGACCATAATCACCAACAAAACAATTGGTAACACACTACGCTATGAAGGACTGAAATCCTGCAGAGCTCGCAAGGTCCCTCAAGAAAGCACATGTACAGGCCTGTCTGAAGTTTGCCAATGAAAATCTGAATGATTCAGAGGAGAACTGGGTGAAAGAGCTGTGGTCAGATGAGACCAAAATCGAGCTCTTTGGCATCAACTCAACTCACCGTATTTGTAGGAGGAGGAATGCTGCCAATGACCCCAAGAACACCATCCCCACCATCAAACATGGAGGTGGAAACATTATGCTTTGGGGGTGTTTTCCTGCTAAGGGGACAGGACAACTGCACCGCATCAAAGGGATGATGGACGGGGCCATGTACCATCAAATCTTGAACTTCCTTCCCTCAGCCAGGGCATTGGAAATGGGTCGTAGATGGGTATTCCAACATGACAATGACCCAAAACACACAGCTAAAGCAACAAAGGAGTGGCTCAAGAAAAAACACATTAAGGTCCTGGAGTGGCCTAGCCAGTCTCCAGACTTTAGGCTTAATCCCATAGAAAATCTGTGGAGGGAGCTGAAGGTTCGAGTTGCCAAATGTCAGCCTCAAGACCTTAATGACTTGGAGAGGACCCACAAAGAGGAGTGGGACAAAATTCCTCCTGAGATGTGTGCAAACCTGGTGGCCAACTACAAGAAACGTCTGACCTCTGTGATTGCCAACAAGGGTTTTGCCACTAAGTATTAAATGTAAAAGGGGTCAAATACTTTTTTCACTTATTGACATGTAAATCAATTTATAACTATTTTGACATGCATTTTTCTGGATTTTATTTTTTTTGTTATTCTGTCTCTCACTGTTAAAATACACCTACCATTAAATTATAGACTGATCATTTCTTTGTCAGTGGGCAAACATTCAAAATCAGCAGGGGTCAAATACTTTTTTCCCTCACTGTACATACACCATTTCTCTGAGATACACACAGTCGAGGCACACCCTCCAATTTTTTAGTGCAAAAAATAAATACAAACTATGTTGGCATAATAAGAACTATTTATTATATTTAATAAAAAACTGTTGGCATAGTAAGGACTATTTATTATTGAGCCATTGACTTTGCACGTGGCCATCAGATCCTGGACACCCTCAAATACAGAGATGGGTATTTTTCTGTCTTCAGGGCTGGGTTAACATAGATTCTAATAGAGCTGAAGCGTCAGGCCTCTGGCAAAGGAACAGGCACACTAATAAAAAAAAATTTTTTTAAATGATGTAGTTTACTATTCTTCACATTCTCTTGCTCTATAACATTTTGCATAGGAAATTAAGTATGGGAACAGAACTTGTGTGTACTGGATGACTATGAAATAGTTCATGTAAAGCTGACAGACACTGTGCAAATGCTCTTTCTTTTTCTGTCTCTCTAACAGCTAGAAAAAGATGTCAGTTAAGATTGAAACTTTGAGTGTTTTTTTCATTATTTCCAATAAAACTGCTGCATAAGTGATCCTGAGTGCCTGAACTATATTGTTCTCTAATAGTGTGATATGTCCCCTTTCTGCTACACTCACTACATCCACCTCTTTATCTGTCCCAGTGTGCATACCAGTAGCTACTGTCTGCTAGAATTAAGGAAAAGGAAGGAAAGGAGTGAACAAGTCAATGCTGAGGATAGAGGAGTCACAGTTTGAGTGAGAGAGAAGTTGAGAGCTATAGGGCTTGTAGGATGGACAAATAGACTTAGTAGACATAGTTGAGAGATGAAAGTGAAAGATTAGCACCTATAAATGCATCTTGTGAGTTTCCCTCTGCTTCCACCAGATACAAGACACTACAAGATTCTGCAATGAGGTTCCTCGTATTTGTCAGCACCAGACCCAATATTGTAACAGCATGAGTAAGTGGCATTGGAACTCTTTGAAGTGATTGTTCTTTCCAAAATATTTGCATTTATTAGGTCAGAGGTTCAGTACATGGAAATGGGGCAGTTCCCAACAAGTTATGGGGGTAACATCTCACAATCGTTAAACTTCTCCAGCTATATTACACACCTATCTCACACAGACAGAATTTATTTTTATTCAGGAACAACTGGGCACAGGTATAAAGTAATGATGTGCCCCCTTTTTATTTTTCTTTGCTAGAGTTGTATTTTAGGGCCTTATTAGGAGTAGGTTTGGTTTCCACAAATTGCTTGTAGGTAGGTTTGGTTCTTTCTTGGTAGCATCATTGAGTTCCTGTATATTTTATCTCCATACATTTATACTGTAAATCTTCCATCCAATTTTAAAGGAGCCCTTTTCACTTGAATTTTAATACTTTGTGATTGGAGTAAACTGATATCTCTGTTATCAATGTTGATCCAGCACACATAATAATGCATGATTTTCAACCTGGTGCAATATTTTGTTGTAATTATCTGTATAAAATAAATAAATTATAGTCTTATAGTGAGCAGCAATGCCTGGGTTTGTATTGGCATTTAATTTGAGCTTTCCCTCTGCCATTATATGCAATCATTCTATGTCTGTAATATTGCATAGGTCAGAAAAGAAGCATACTTTCAGGTGGTTTATTTGTAATTTTGACACTACCATCTTCATTTTTCAACAGAAATTCAGAGAATCGGTGCCACAAATTGCATGTTCATGTTGAGGTCTTACATCTGATTTTTAAACAAGTAAAATTATGTTTTCAAAATGCAATGCATGAATATACCTTACACGTTAAAGTGATTTGATGTGGTCATGGTGCTTGGATTCCATTTGTGCAGAGTCTCACAGAGTTTCACATTTTTGCTACCAAAGATACAACTCAACCTCTGGCTGTTTCACTAGTCGGGCTGAAATAAGAGTTCCAGGCTGGCTAATGTCATGTCTGTGCTTTTTTTATATGTATGTCAGCATCACACACAGCATGCTTTAAACAGACATCCAATGGCATCATGGCCCACACACTGTGCCACTCATATCCTCCCCTCAGCCTGTCCTCCATGCACCCCTCCTCTTTGGGTTGTTTGGAGAAGTTAGCCGCGGTGATCAACTGGAGGTAAGTTGTAGCCTTCTTTTTATTTCTTGTTTTTTTGGGGGGGAGGGGGCTGGATCAGTACAGCAATGGTGTGCGTTTTATTTTTTTTATTTTTTATTAAACTATTAAAAGAGAGTACACTAAAATTACATGCTGTTGCTAAAGGTAATTCAGAATCTTTGAATACTGATAGCCCTGTAATATTCCCATTACGAATACAATAGGATTTTAAATGCAACCTTGTCAGGATTGTACAAATTTTCACAGTAATCTGCAAAAATATAGGAGCATTCAGGCGCGAACTTCTGTATATCATTCCCAGAGGTGTATTTCCCACGAGGCTAACAAGGCATTTGCCTTGGTTGGTACTTTTAGGGGGAGCGTCAAAAAATGCCACCATGCAGATGCCCTGTTAGCCTCTTTCGTGGGGGGCCCAAGAGCTGGCCGGCTGGCCATCTCAGTGCCCCCTGAGGCTTTCATGTGCTCACCTTGTGGAGCGCGAGGGAGCACGGTCCTCTGAGCTCTTCCTGCTCAGCTCCCTCGTGCCCTGCAGTGATGCCGGGAGCCAGAATATCATCATCAGCCCAGCTCCCTGCATCAATAAATGCCATGCGAGGGAGCTGAGCAGGAGGAATACAGCTCCCTCGCTGCCTTTACTTTGCACCTGCCTGCCCACACACCCAGCAGCAGTAAGCCTAGGAGTAGCCCAGCAGCAGCCAGACCAGCAAGCCCCACTGGACCCCAGGAAGGAATCCACTCCAGCTCTCACAAAGATAGGGGGGCTGGGTGGATTAAAATTATTTTTTTTTATATATTCTTTGTAAGTGTGTGAGACAATGTGTGTGAGTGTGTCTGTATCATGGTGTCTATGAGTGAATGTGTGTGTCTGTCATTGTGTCTTTGAGTAAATTAATGTGTGTGTGTCTGTCTGTCAGCATGTGTCTGTCAGCGTGTGTCTGTCAGTGTGTCTGTGAGTGAATGTGTGTGTCTGTCAGCGTGTTTCTGTCAACATGTGTCTGTCAGCGTGTGTCTGTCAGTGAGTGTATGTGTGTCTGTCAGTGTGTCTGTGAGTGATTGTATGTATGTCAGTAAGTGTCTGTTTGTCAGTGTCTGTGAGTGAATGTGTGTGTCTGTCACTGAATGTTTGTGTCTGTGAGTGATTGTATGTATGTCAGTAAGTGTCTGTTTGTCAGTGTCTGTCAGTGAATGTTTGTGTCTGCCAGTGTGTGTCTGTCAGTCAAACTGTGTATTTGTCTTAAAAAGGTAGAGGCAGGGCACAGTTAGATTGGGGGTGGTCTGAATTTTGTTACGCCTAGGGCAGT
The DNA here is from genome assembly GCA_933207985.1 of Pelobates cultripes. Taxonomy (NCBI): domain Eukaryota; kingdom Metazoa; phylum Chordata; class Amphibia; order Anura; family Pelobatidae; genus Pelobates; species Pelobates cultripes. The sequence goes on from OW240912.1 coordinate 190,776,592, forward strand.
ACATATCCAAAATATAGCACTGATCATACCCTATGCCGAGGGTTTTTCACTATTTTCCTGCTGGATGCTAGTTCTGCCAGCAGTCAAAGTGTTAATTTCAACTCTGAGTTGAACTCCCTGAGCCTGGATTTTCCGCATTCGGCCTGGATTTCAGCCGCCCGGTGGCGTTCAAGGCTGTTCTAGTCTTGATATTGATGAATAACATCAACAAAGTCTGAATTTTGCAGTCAAAATGGTCCAGTATGCAGCCAGTTTGCCCCAGTTGGTTTAGGGCTCGTCGGACTTGTTAGTTTATAACCTTGATAGTTATTTTTCACAGATTGGATTTTAGACATTCAGAATTAATCTCTAAATTGAGAATTCAAAGTGAATTTTAAATTTAAGACAAAAGCAGACAAAATCGAAGCATAGCTAAATTTTTCCAGTTCAGCTATTTTGACCTTAAATTTAAAATTCTCTTTGAATTCACTTTGAATTCTCACTTTAGCGAGCAACCCGGATTGTAATTACAAATATTGTAATTCAGAATTTAATTATATAATCCAGTTTTACATTTTACTTAGGTGTGATCCTGCTAAGAAAGAGAAAAATGGCACAACATGCAAAACTGCATGCAATAAAATGTAGACGTAGTTTTTTTCAATTGGCCACTCACAATTTGTAAGCCAAAAGAGAGCCTTCAGAACAGTGCTGGTTTAAGGTGTCTTCACAGATTTTCAACTCAATTCCAATTTGGACAATGTAAAAGAAATAAAGTGCAACCAGATGAAACAGAAGCAAGATAAAGTGCAAAGTACAATTTTATTGACTTACACATTAGTTAGTAATAGCAGTCCTACACATCTCATCTTAACAGTGGGATTTCCTCAGAGATAGTTCTGCAGGACGTACCAGTAGTGTTTAAACTGGCTATCACATTCTGAGGTCTTTGCATATTTTGCAAAGACCCCAGATCGTGACTATTCTACTTGCATTCTGGTGGCCATGGGGAAGATTTTACTTACATAAAACTGTCCCTCACCAAACTCTTCCACAAAGTCCTCTTCATCTCCTTGTGCTTCACCTGGCAGGAGCCAACATCAGTACTGTACTCTCGCACATTCTGAATTCTCCAAAGATGTAGTATTTTTCCCTCAGCTTTCACTGTGAAGGCTGAGGGCCTGACAAAGCTTAGCTCCATCTTTTGTCAAACTTTGTCAAATCCCTACTTTGTCTTATGATATCTTTTAACTGGATTAGAATTTTAGTGACACTCCAACACAGTCTTTATGAACATTTCATAGAAAAATCTTTATGAAAAGCTTTAATTAAAATATTTTCTTGATTATTTTTGATTAGTACCTCTTAAAATAATTTCTGTAATTTTTGATCTGTGCTCGTTCTTGTTTCTGTTTTAAAAACAGGCACCACCACTAACAGTACTCTTCTGGCACCATGGTAGAACAATTCAGTACATATAGCCACTTAGTTTCTAGATTACATCACATGGATGAACTGGTTGCTCATTGATTAAATGATTAAGTCAGTTGTGTGAGCACTAAATAAACCCATTTATCACTGATAGAAACACACCTCCCTCTTCACCTCTTTGGAATTAAGACACTCTAACCATGCATTCATACTGCAGCTGTAAATTCATAATCAAGAATAAGGGATACACTGAAGCAGAACAAAGCACTGATTTATAAATATTCCCTGCACTACTGAGCTACTACAACCTCCTAACTTGATGCAGCAAGTGAGGCAAGGAGAACAAAGTAGCAAATCCCATTCAATACTACGCTGTGTACACCCCAAGCAATAAAATTATTAAATTTCTGACAATAAAAAAATATTTACAAATTAAAGGGACACAATGAGCAGCATTACGACATCATCTCAATTAAGTTGTTATGATGGCTGGAGGTTCTGGGTGTGTCTTAACTTGGTTGATCTTAACTTAAAGTACCACTATAGTGCCAGCAAAAAAAACCAATTTTCCTGGCACTATAGGGTCATTAGGTCCCCCCCCACTCTCACTCTCTCACTCTCGCTGGGCTGAAGGGGTTAAAACCCCTTCAGCCACTTACCTTTCTCCAGCGCCGGGCTCCCTCTGTGCTGGGGAACTCTCCACCCCCTCCCGACATCAGATCCAAAAGCGCATGGGCGGTGTAACGGCACCCTCAGCATAAAAGGGTTAAACCGCCGTTTAGGAGATCTTCCCCTTCCAGAGATGCAGGCCCAGCTACTGCAGAACACCAAACTCCCGAACCGCATATAAGGGAATGCTCTAAACTCCCAAACTGGATACAAAATAGCATTCCAAACTCCCGAACTGGAACCATACGAATAGCTGCTAGCAGACGAATAGGAAAAGCACCCAAGCGGCTTACACTCCTTGCAATCTCTAACAGCATACTGTAAATCCCCCCAAAGACGAGACAGAGCTCCGTGTTGATGGTCAAGCAGTGGTCTGTTTAATGAGGGCTACCTGCCCAGTATTTATGCAGGTCTCCCACCTGGTGGACTCTCCCCTAGGGGACCAAATAGGAGACTGTGACAAAGGACAGACAATCAGCAATCTAGGACACACAGTCACATTATATTCCCACAATGCATCCTGGCTTCCTCCCCTCTGCCCTGGAGATAATTGAGAAGTAATTCAATTATCTCCCAGGACAAAGGCAAATCGCCATTATGCACGTGGGTATACTAATATAGAAATTACTGTTAAAATCCCCCATGTTGGAACGGTTACAGTAAAGATATGCATTTAACATATCCCCAGATAGCTCAGGTCTGAGCGCACATTATTAAGCGAATGGCGCTCAGACCACACGAATACAGTTCAATCGCCATGGAGCCAAAGTGTTCACAAAGTCAGTTCTCATACGAATGAGCTCCATGGGATTCCTATCTGGGGTATGGTGTAGTCAGGTACAACTACCGAATATAGGGCCGTTCGTGCACTTCTACCGAACAAGAAGGGAGGTCGGCGGCTTCAGCGGTGTTCGCGCCAAACTGTATCCGATTTCAGTTCCATGGATTAGGCGTCGAACACCACTGTGCCTTCGCGTGGTTTAAAATGGCCGCGACCTCGTGTTCGGCATATGAATGGCGGCCACCCAACTACTGTATCAATCAAGAGGTGTCTGCGGTTAACCTCAACGTTCGAATGGGGCCAAGAGGTTAATCAGCAGCACACTTCTCTACTGGGTGGCCGGCCGTTCGGTAGTTTTGTTCTGTCCTAAAAAGGGAATGCCATAAAGTCCACAGGAATGAGGAAAATGAATTAAACAAACAAACGAGCCGTACGGTAAGTTCAGTCCAAGTCAGCAGGATCTACCGAACACCGGGCAGAGAAGGCACGAATAAGCCTTTTCTGCAGGTGAAAAAGATTTCTTTTAACAGGGGCCATAATCCAAAGGCAACAGGCGAGCAACCAGGCTTCTCCAAAGCAATGTGGCGAGGTTGCTCTCGTCACAGGCGGCAAGAGCCGTGCACACATTTAAACAGCACATATGAAAGCATTACTCAATGCTTTCCTATGAACATCCAGCGTCTTCTCACTGTGATTTTTACAGGAAGAATCGTGGAAGCGCCTCTAGCGGCTGTCAATGAGACAGCCACTAGAGGCTGGATTAACCCTCAGTGAAACATGGCAGTTTCTCTGAAACTGTTATGTTTTCTGCTGCAGGGTTAAAAATAGAGGGAGCTGGGACCCAGACCACTTCATTGAGCTGATGTGGTCTGGGTGCCTAGATTAGTTAAGATTAGAGTTAAGGAGGGGTCTCCTCTGGCTTTAATGCTCAGTTTCCAAGGAGCCCTCAATTAATGAAGATTAATTATTTTAGACTTTTTCTTTAGGTTGTATTTTGTGATTCCAGTCTTTATTAACTTTGATAAGTTGTTTGTTAGGATTAGAATATTTTCTATTAGTTGAATTTTTTTTACAAAAAAAAAACTGTTCAATTATTTTGAGATGAAAGAAAGATGATTGAAGAATGATCTTGAATCAAGACAACAAATGGCAATTATTACCATTTTAAGAGCATTTGTTTTTAGATTTGTATGACCCTCAAACTATTATTAGTGAGGGGGGGGGGGGAGTATATTGAGACTATGGCTATGGTTGTGAGCGGCCAAAGACCCTCATTCAGTGTTAAATGGTATGACATTGAATGGGATACAGTGCCAGGGGATTCCAGGAACTATAAGCAATTTAACGAGATGAAATAATTTTAGGGCAAGACATGGAGACTCATATTACCTTACCCTTCCTTTACTGTCCACCATTAGCAGCAAAGAAAAAAACAGAATAGAAAAAAACAAAACAGTATATACAGTGACACCAACCAATCCCTATTCAAGTTCCTGTCTAACTATAAGCTCCACTCACAAACCTTTCTCCTTCTTTGCTGCTTCACAGACAGATAAGTACCTCTTATTTTGTCGCTGCTAGAAGTGCGTTATTTACGTGTTATTTTGTGTGTTTGTGCTGTATTGTAAAGTAAACTGCTTTTACCTGTCTCCCGGGGTACCCAGACCACATTTGGGGATTTTTCCCCCTTTCTGCTTATAACCTATTTTCCATGGGTCTTTCTGTTCTACCGCAATGTGTTTTTCCTTATTTCTCTGTTTATCCCTTGATCCCCTCAGGTCCATTATCAGGATTTTGTTCCCTCCTTTGTAAAAACACTAGCACAAACAAAAGTTATAATTTTATTATGCCTTCCTCTCCTCTTTTTTAAGGAGCGAGCTAGAAGAGTCTGTGTGCTGCCTTTCTTGTGTTGGAGAAGCAGATTAATTGTGCAAAGAGCACAGCTTTCCCTTTTGATCCCTCTCATTATATAGACAGTGGGTGCCGTATAAAGCCTCAAAGCACCTGCTGACTGTCTTACTATGAGGTGGGTGAAGTTACTGACAAAACTTCTACCTGCCACACACTACACATTGAATCTCTGGGTGCTAGTGTTTTGACCACCGCTGAAATTTCATGGTAAGTCCAATGTGATTCTCCTGCCCTCATGACCCCTATAAGCACAGGGACTGGCTATGGTGTCTCAGCTGTAATACCTTGGTACTAGTACCCAAATCTAAGGTTAGAATTCTAAAATTGTGGGTATTATATATCAGCTGCTTTTGGTCAAACTTGGTGAAGATGCATACTGAGCCTCAGGGCCGCCATCAGAAATTTTGGGGCCCCTGACAAAGCACAAGGTCTGGGGCCCCTCCCGGGCCCGCCCACGCCCTACCTAGTCCACTGACAATGATGCAGGACTGAATATGGTGTGTATAGCGGAAGTGAATTAGAATGTTTGTAATGGATGTAGTGTTTGTGTGTATTAGATATTGTTTGTACAATGAATGCAGAGTGTGTGTTTGTGTAGCGAATGCAGTGTGTATAGTGAACGCAGAGTGTGTTTGAGTAGTGGATGTAGTGTGTGTACAGTGATGTGGTGTGTGGTTGTGTAGTGGATGAAGTGTTTGTATGTACTAGATGAAATGTGTTTAGTGGATGCAGTGTCTGTAGTGGATGTAGTGTGTGTATTAGACGCAGTGTCTGTGTATAGTGAATGCAGAGTGTTTCAATTTGTGGTGGATGTAGTGTGTGTACTGTGAATAAAGGATGTTTGTGTAGTGGATGCTGTGTGTACAGTTAATGCAGAGTGTATGTTAGTGTAGTGAATGCAGAGTGTGTGTCAGTATAGTGAATCCAGAGTGTGTGTCAGTATAGTGAATCCAGAGTGTGTGCATAGTTTAGTGAATGCAGAGTGTGTGTTAGTGTGTAATGAATGCAGAGTGTGTGTTAGTGTGTAGTGAATGCAGAGTGTGTCAGTGTAATGAATGTAGTGTGTGTGTTAGTGCAGTGAATGCAGAGTGTGTGTTAATGTGTAGTGGATGCAGAGTGTGTGTTAGTGTAGTGAATGCAGAATGTGTGTTAATGTGTAGTGGATGCAGAGTGTGTGTTAGTGTAGTGAATGCAGAATGTGTTAATGTGTAGTGAATGCAGAGAGTGTGTTAGTGTGTAGCAGATGCAGAGTGTGTGTTAGTGTAGTGAATGCAGAGTGTGTTAATGTGTAGCGAATGCAGAGTGTGTGTCAGTGTAGTGGATGCAGTGAGTGTGTTAGTGTGTAGTGTATGCAGAGTGTATGTTGTATTAGTGTATGCAGTGTGTGTGTATTGTATTAGTGTATTATTATTATTATTATTATGATATTTATAGAGCGCCGTCAAATTCCGCAGCGCTTTACAATGGGTGGATGAACAGACATGTAGTTGTAACCAGACAAGTTGGACACACAGAAACAGAGGGGTTGAGGGCCCTGCTCAATGAGCTTACATGCTAGAGGGAGTGGGGTAAAATGACACAAAAAAAGGTAAGGATAGTATTAGACTAGTGACAGTTGCAGAAGAGGAATCAGTCAGGAGCTATTAACAGTTTAATTGATATGCTTTTATGAAGAAGTGGGTTTTTAACGATTTTTTGAAGGAGTGGAGACTGGGTGAGCATCTAACGGAGGAGGGAAGCAAGTTCCACAGGAACGGTGCAGCCCTTGAGAAATCTTGAAGGCGAGCATCAGAGGTGGGAGTACGGACAGAAGATAGACGTAAGTCTTCAGCAGATCGTAAGGGCCTAGACGGGACATACTTGTGTATAAGGGAGGATATATAGTTGGGAGCAGCATTATGTAGAGATTTGAAAGCAAGAACTAGAATTTTAAATTGAGCTCTATATTTTATAGGAAGCCAATGTAGGGACTGCCAGAAGGGTGAGGAATGGGAGGTGCGGGCGGACAGGAAGATGAGCCTCGCTGCCGCATTCATTATGGACTGTAACGGCGCAAGTTGGGAGCACGTAAGACCACTGAGAAGCGGTTACAGTAGTCCAGGCGAATGGACCAACACCTTAGTCGCATCTGGCGTTAAGTAGGGGCAGATGCGCGCAATGTTTTTGAGATGGAAATGACAGGATTTGGCGATAGATTGAACATGAGGCTTGAAGGAGAGGTCAGAGTCAAAGAGAACACCTAGGCAGCAAGCCTGCGTGGTGGAGCTGATGGTAGCACCGTTGACTTGGAGGGAGACAGACACAGAAGTAACAACACTTGAGGAAGGAAAGACCAGAATTTCAGTTTTGGTCAAGTTTAGTTTAAGGAAGTGGGCAGCCATCCAGTTAGAAACAGCAGAGAGGCAGTCAGAGACACTAGTCAAGAGGGACGGGAGAGATCAGGAGAGGACAGGTAGATTTGCGTGTCATCTGCATAGAAATTATATTGGAAGCCAAAGGAGCTAATGAGTTTACCAAGGGAGGCAGTATAGATGGAGAACAGTAGGGGACCAAGGACTGAACCTTGGGGGACACCAACAGAGAGGAGTTGGTGAGAAGAAGCAGAGCCAGAAAAAGAAACACTGAAAGAGCACTGGGAGAGGTAGGAGGAGCACCAGGAGAGAGCAATATCTTGCAGACCGATATTGCGGAGGATGAGAAGAAGCTGTTGATGATCAACAGTGTCAAAAGCCAGACAGGTCAAGGAGAATTAGGATAGAGTAGTGACCACGAGATTTTGCAGCGAGTAGATCATTGGATACTTTGGTCATTGCCATTTCCACAGAGTGCTTAGCGTGGAAACCAGACTGAAGCGGGTCTAGCAGAGAGTTGGACTCAAGGAAGTCTGTCAATCTTGCAATCTCTGCATTCGCTACACATTAACTATAAATAGGACAATTACAAGAAAACTTACAGGAACGATAGGTTGAAGAGGACCTTGCTCAAACGAGCTTACAGTCTATAGGAGGTGGGGTATAAAACACGTTAGGATAGGAAATATCAATCAAATAGGGTGGGAGTGAAGCAGAGCTGGAGGAGAGGGTAGAGAGAGCAAGAGACAGGTAATGTAAGGTAGAGGTTACTCTGGGAGGCCATATGCTTTCCTGAAGAGATGTGTTTTAAGGCTCTTCTTAAATGATTGAAGACTAGGGGAGAGTCTTATGGCGGTAGGCAGGCTAATCCATAGGAAAGGAGCCACCCGCGAGAGGTCCTGCAAGCGCGAGTTGGCTGTACGGGTGCGAGCAGCGGTCAGGAGGTGGTCACGGGCAGAGCGGAAGGAACGAGGTGGGGCATACCTATGGATCATTGAGGAGATATAATAGGGGCTAGAATTGTTCAGTGCTTTAAATGTATGGGTTAGCACTTTGAATTGACTCCTATAGGATACGGGGAGCCAATGTAAGGACTGGCACAGGGGTGATGTGTGAGAGGACCGACTAGAGAGGAAAATCAGTCTAGCTGCAGCATTCATTACACACTGTAGCGGGGCAATACGGCTTTTGGGGAGACCAATCAGGAGAGGGTTACAGTAATCCATGCGTGAAATTACTAGCGCATGGACAAGCTCTTTGGTCGCATCTTGAGTAAGAAAGGGGCAGATGTGGGCTATGTTTTTGAGTTCGAACCTACAGGATTTGGCAACAAACTGGATGTGAGGTTCGAAGGTGAGGCCAGAGTCAAGTATGACGCCAAGACAGCGTGCTTGCAAGGATGGACTTATGTGGATATCACTGACTTGAAAGGAGAGCGAGAGAGGAGGATCAGTATAAGGAGGAGGAAATACAAGAAGTTCAGTTTTAGAGAGATTGAGTTTCAGAAAGCGTAAGGACATCCAGTCAGAGATGGAAGAAAGGCAAGCAGTGACATGTTGCAGGACGGCAGGGGAGAGGTCTGGGGAGGAGAGGTATATCTGAGTGTCATCAGCGTACAGGTGGTAGTTGAATCCAAAAGAAGCAATAAGCTTGTTGTGTTAGTGTATGCACTGTGTGTGTGTGTGTGTGTGTAAATGTACAAACTAGGGGGGGGGGTGGGCATTTTCCCATTCATTTTTTTAATTTTATATTACATTAAATTAAATGTTTCCCCCCCCCTCCCTACTTACCTGTGTCAAAGGAGGGGGGAGATTCCATGATCCCTTGTGGTCTGGTGGCATGGTGGGGCCCCCAGGCTCCCTGTTACCGCAGAGGGGGCCCAGCACACTGCTTCTACTCTTCTCCTCTCTTCCAATAACTCTCGCGTTGCAATGGTAACCGGGTCTCGCGAGAGTTATTAGAAGAGAAGAGTAGAGGCTGTGTGCTGGGACCCCTCTGCGGTAACAGGGAGCCAGGGGCCCACGGCTGCACACATAGATAGTGATATTCGCTATCTATGTGTGCAGAGAGGGAAAGTGGGGCCCGGGACTGCCAGAGCAGTCCGGGCCCCCCAGGACCGCCGGGCCCGTGACAACCGTCATGGTTGTCACCCCCTGATGGCGGCTCTGCTGAGCCTTGAGGTACAGTGATAGTGCTGTATAAAAATAACAGATTTTTAAAAACAAGATTCACTTAAGTACTTTGTACAATATAGTTAGTAGAATTGCACTACATGTATTAGAGCTAAGTGAAAAGGTAAAGATCAATTCAGTGGCCAAACACAAAGGATGTCAAAGGGAAACCCACATATTCTGAAATACATTAGCTAACAACTATTTACACAAGACAAATACCAAACACAGATGTTTCGGTGCTGCAGATTCCTTTCTTGATCAGTAAGAGGACACAAATCTATTCTTATAGCTTATCTAGATAAGTCAGCATGGCCGGTTTTGACCCATAATTGCATCCTTGTGTAAACGAGTTCATACAAGCCGTTAGTGTACTGTATTGCTGTATGTGCTCTGGGAAACAAAGCATGTGGTGTTTTATATTGTATATCTGTGAAAGCAGACATCCAGTCATAAAGTAACTTCTGCATCCTGTGCTCCAGGAATCAATTCTTCAAGTACGTTAACCATAGAAGCAAGAAGTCAATATTTAATACTTTCTGTTATGTTGGTGTGGTGGCCTTGTTTATTCTGTACACCAGTGGTTGTGAAATATCTGATGCCTCATAGCACTAGCATTAACATACACACATATATATACTACATACATTATATATAATGTATATATATAATGTATGTAGTATGTGTGTAGTATGAAAGCCCTTTTTGTACAATACAAATACAAGCATATTTCAGGTGTTCTATTTTTAAAACTAACAGGTTCTTTGAGAACCACCTAATTCAATGACTTAGCTTTTCATCTTTTCATGTGTACTGCACAGAGCACTTTGAAGTATCCATAACTCCACTGACCACTAGTGAGCTTTATTTTTGGCTGACATCTCCAAAGTGCAAATTGGACGTATAACCAAGCAAATGACTAGCTCGGTGACCAAACATGTTCGTTGGCTTTTGGATTCAGCAAAAAAGAGATAAATGATAGGGAAAAAATGCTGAATGATGATAGATAGATAGACAGACAGACAGACAGACAAATATATTTTTACTGCTGCTGACCCTCTTTTTTTATTTTGATTACTTTTTCTCCTTTAATCTGTGAACAAAATATACTTAATATTATATTATGTTTGGCTGGTTTTCATGCCTTTTTGTTCACTTTCCTGTATATTTTTCATGGAGACTATTCGAACGAGCCAATTGCCACAGGAACAAGTGCTGGAGGTGGTACCAAACTAAATTTCATTTTTGGAAAAAATGGCTCAGTTGAACAAAGTCTACTGATCTTGCAAAATGGAAAAAAATGCATATTTTTTAGTCTCAGATAAGTAAAGCTCCTAATGGCCTATAAATCACAATGATATTAACATTATGTAACCAACCTATTTATCTACCTGTCCTATCCTATTCTTTGTGAAATTTATTCAACAATTAATTATAGGCTTTGTTCAGTATTACAATGCTGTAGTTTTCTAATAATATACTACTTACAATAATGCTAATAATTTTTTTTAATAAATAATACTAATCACCTTTATATCCACTCAGTTGGTCACCTTGTTTTAGGAACTTTAAAACAAGTTAACTCCTATCCCTACAGCCATTTTTTGGTGTCTCTACTCACTCACTTACTTTTGAATCAAATCTTATGACTTTTCCAAATTTTTATTTTTCTCTTTAACAATAAAAGCAATATTAGAATACGCAACACTGCCCCATTCTGTCTACCTTTGCTCATATCAAGGGCATCCTTTTAAAACAGAGCCATTGCTGAGTTCCGAAAGTACCTTGTGCTTTAGCCCAAAGCAAAAATTTGATTGACATTGTGTGACAAGATGCCTTTTACATTCAGCCTAATGGCTTCACGAACATATTAGGAATTCAAATAAATGCCAGCTGTTAGTGATTGCTAACCTTTGGCATGAGTGCAGTTGTATATTTTAATCCCTAAAATAATCCATCAACCATAAGGTAGATTGATTATCAACAAAACCAAAAAACCAAAAAAATAACTAATAACTATCTGAGCATCATAAGAAATTAAGTTAAGAAAAAAGTTATCAGTATTAGCTTTCTTGCCTTTACTCTAGGTCCATTGACCTCAGACCAGCAAGCCTTTTCTTCGCTCCTCTTCTTAATAATTGTGTGATATCGATTATACCCTTGAATAGTTTGTTTTTGTCAAGCCTTTTAAAAAATATATATATAGAATTTGAATCACAACACAAAGAGATTTAGTGCAACAAGGTGGAGGATATACATGGACATAGTCTTTAGTTTTAACATGTCTGAGATGTCAGGTCTTTATACCGACCAATAGCAATGTCACTGCTTAAAAATGTCAGAAATATCATTATACTTCTTTTGTCAAACAACTTATAGATAGAAATCTCACAGTCGTTCTCTTTACTGAGAAAATAAACCACAATAGGAGCACAAGAGAAGCTTAACTATGATTTGTCCACATAATGCCTGTGACCCCAAAATGTACGTTAAAGGGGGTGCTGGGCTGATGTTGACCAATTAGAACCGGAAGTGACGCGAGGCACCAATTATATCGTAAAAAATGTGCTCTGGATGCGAGCAGTGTTCTTTACCTCACAATTCTGACTGCGCAAATGGCAATGGCCTTAAACATGCGTGTCCCGAACAGTGGACCCAACACGAGGATCAGATAAGTAATGCTACGCTACCATTTTGACCTTTGAACCACTCTTCTCCACTACACTACAATTATAATGAAATCATTTATACATAAAAGACTATAAAATAAAAGATCAAAAGAACACATGACAATTTATATATGCTTATTTAGACTACCTATTTGAGCAGATCTCTATTCTTATTTTGTTCTAGTATGCTTACAAATTACTAATATCTTGAGCTGGTTAATTATACAGTGAAGTGGAATATAATGATATTGAGAATAGTTAAAAAAAAATCTCTATTAGATAGTGTCTACACTTTTACTCAGGAGGCTAATCTGTCATATTTATCAGATTAATTAATTCCATCAGAAAGAGTACAAATCTAGAGCAATTTATCTAAAAATATATTAGAAATCTATTACAAAAAGCTTAATATTTCAGTGTCATAGCCACTGAACCCCACCTACCCCATTTAACTAATTCATGCTTAAACATCACCATCAGCTACTACCCATCACACACTAACTGCTTCTTATTCTCTCACTCATAAGTATTAGACCCCCTCACCTGCTTCACCAACATGTTGGAAATAATAACATTCTGTATGTTTGTGAATCACTCTGCTACTTAACCCCTATCTATACAATGAATAAGAACATTGTGAAGGTTTCCCATCAGTCCTCATTTTGGCAGCACAGTCCTGATTTCAGGGTCCTGTACCCGCTATCCTTACTTTCTTCCCTGGAGTTCAGCTTTTCGGGACTCCTGGAATAGCTGAGCCGAGTTTGTCATTAGGTGCTACTCTCAGGGTACTAGAATGCTGCAGAGTGCACTTAAACAGCCCTCAATGTATGTACCACTATTAGTAGAGATTGGCAGGAAGCCCGGTTAGGAATGCCCCGGGACCTGACAACTGACATAGCCCCATTGGGGTCTGCCCCTTATTCTATGCCTACTGTTATCTTGCTTCATAGAATGCCAATGTTTGGGGTATGATCAATGTTGGAACTAACGTAGCGAGGACCCTTGTGCAATAATATTTCTCGTATCCCTCTACTGCAAGGGTAGCCAAAAGGTAGATCGCCATCTGTCATACAACAGCAACAATGCTTTGCCAGCTGGTGATCTACCATGTGCCCATCCTTGCAGGGTTGTATTCAGCACTGGGCAGTGTTTGTCTGTATAAATGTGAGCATATTTTTGTATGTGTGAGGGAATGAAAGGGTGTGTTTGCATGAAGTGTTGGAGTTTGAATTCAGGCATGCATTTGTATGTAGTGTTGTTTTTTGAATGCAGGGATGTGTTTGTATGTAGTGTTGATGTTTGAATTCTGAAATGTATGTACATATACACATACACTGCCACACACACTAATACACATACACACAAACTGACACACATGCAAATAGTCAGACACACAGATACAAGCACTAACACACATTTAGATACAGAGACACACACATGTCCAACTGGGGCCTTAAGTGCACGAGTCACCTGATGGGCCCCCTAAACGTGCGGCCCCAGTATGATTATGTATTATTCATTTGTTCTTGTGATTTTTTGCCTATTCACTTCATTGTTTAAGATTTGAACATTTACATATCTATTTGCTTATTATCTAACATATCAAATAACTATCATAATGAATAATTATCGCAATTTAATTATATATACTTAATTTTCATTATGTATTATATATTATAATATAATAATTATGGGTTCCAGTGTTACTTTAATTAACATTCAGATTGTTTTTCTTTTCAGATCGTGGAGTAAAAGTATGAGGAAGGGGGGCGGAGCTAGTTAGAGAACAGAGTGGTCGCAATTCCCTGAGCTCTGTGTTTCAAAGGAAGATATCAGAATGTTAATGGTGGAAACGGTGCTCAAAACTGATTACAGTTACTGACCTCAGCACAAAAGACAACAATGGCCAAGAAAACAAACAAAAAAAAGACCATGCATTCTCTCCTGCAACACTTTCACAATACAGAAATACCCTACAGATGGGGAACTCTACGGGTGCTTCTATTCTCTCACAGAGGGACTGCCTGTAAAGCACATAGCTCTCAGATGCTGGAATACCTGTTAACCACTTTGGGCCTCTTGAAGACACAGAATCTCCACGGAGTAAACATATTGCAGCTGAACCCAGCCAACATACCTGAGTTTACTCCCCGACCATCCCAACGAGCTCACCTGGCCAGAGCACAGACATGAGAGACTTATCCCAGAAGCGAGATACTACTGGTCCTTAATGAGGGCTTGACTATCCGCCAAAATCTACTCTTCTGTTCAACCACTGTTTGAGATATCAGATCTCCTGTAAATATAATATTTTTTTATTTTTTTTAAATGTAATTTATCTTCTTGTAAATCTACCTCTCCTTTTTTGTAGTCTGTTAGCTCCCACACCATGAGCTTTAGTTACTAAGAACTGGACCTCCTGGTCTGATCTCATAAGTTATCCATCACCGCCGAATAAATGAGTGCATTAGTTGTCTAGGCACTAGAAATACCTATGAGTTTTACAGCTACTCCCTTAACCCCCCTACACCTAGCTGTTGTCAGCTTTAACCGAATTGCCACATAGTCTCCTGAAGAGGGGATGCATCCCTTAGTGGACTCGATATAACCTGATAAACTACGCTTCCCTTTACCCCTTGTAGCCACGGATGTAACACTAGGCACCTACTAAGCTGGGATATACTACTGTTTATAAAATAAAAATGAATGCTGCCTGCAGTCTTCTGTGAGTTGAGGTGTTCTGTTTGCTCTGTTTGCGGAGTTTACGCTTACTGCTCTGATGATCCTTGAGTTTTCTGTTTTATGTGATTCACATACAGCATAACAAGAAATAAAGAAGTTTAAAAAAAAGTGCTGTTCCACCTACTTAGCTGAATGTAACACACAGATGACAGATGACCAAAAGAACACCATCCCCTTAACTGTGCATGCTCAAACTGCACAGAAATAATTGTTTAATCACTTCAAATGTCATATTACAGAAAAAGCATTTCTTGTTTTTCTATTGATTATTGTAAAATCCTTGTAGACGGTAGAAGGGAAAAAAGAACTAAAATAGTGTAATATGTCTCAAGGAGATAAAAAGTCTGCTGTCGTTTCACTCACCTATTTAAGAGCAAGTACAAACTCAGGTGGAATGGGCAATCAGTGGTGTTGATCCCCCACTGGTGGGGTATAGGTGATGGTATTTGTCTGTATGTCCCTCAGAGTAGAGATATACCGGCAGAGAAAAATAAAACAAAACAGTGCTCTCTGTGTACACAATACTACATATGGTAAAATAGGAAGATCTTATACTCACATTTAAGTGAGCAGGAAATACTGCTCACTTTTAGGGCGTGGGTGGTATAATTCCCACCTAGGATTCTTTGGTAAGTAGATTTTCAGGAATTCTCGATAACCAGGTTAAAAAATGGATAAAAAGGTATATGGCACAGAGGTAAAAAGCCAATATTTCTTTGTTAATGCAACATAAAATAATGAATGTTTTAATTATTTTATGTTGCATTATTTTACTTGTATTAATAAAAGAAAATTTTGGTTTATTTTTCTCTGCCGGTATATCTCTACTCTGAGGGACATACAGACAAATACCATCACCTATATCCCACCAGTGGGGGTTCAACACCACTGAATGCCCATTCCACCTGAGCTTAAATCGTCTAACAGTAAGAGGAAGAATGTCTGCTAAACATTGAACAGCCTGTGGCTGCTTGCTGTAATAAAAAAACTAGTTAATGGTCTGTTTTTGCTGTCCAATCGCTAGTAAGATGCCCCTATGGCTACGGTTACTACTCAGAGTTAGTTTTTTTAGAAAAATGGCTGATAGGTCCAAATTCGCATGAAAAGCGATTCTTCTAATACCTTTGTAATATCAACTATTATTAACATCCATATCTTCCCAGCCAAAGGCACCTAATTTCTCATTATGCCATTAGTGTCTCTAAACCTTGGTAAAAACACAATATGACTCCACCTCCACTTACTTTTTACCTTCTGTAATGCTCAGTCTGTTTAAATCAAAAGAATATTATCAGTTGAAGATCTTTTCATTTATGGCTCCCTAACCTCCTGTCTCTCAGACATGGATATCAGTTCTAATATTCTCCGATAAAATTACAATAGGCATAAGAAGTTTATTTTATTTACTCCTTATGGGGTTTAACCAATTGAAAACATAAGCCCACAGGGATGGGTAACAACACTGTCCGAACCCCTGCATGTTTTGATTATTTATTTGTGATGGAGGAAACTGACTGATTTTCTCTCATTACATGACGAGGTTCACAGACCCCAGCATGCATTGTACATGGTTATTCAGTTACGTGAGAAGGCAGGGTAAATTTAAAGTGAATTTCAACTATATTCTCCATTCAGTTTCTCTGGAATGAATTTTAAAATTCACTTTCAATTCGCAATTCAGTAAATAGCCCTGCTAATTTCACTTTTAGGGTCATAGTATAGTACAGCGCATTACTTAGCTCTTGCTGAAGCACTAAAAGGGTTAATTATTGTGCCTTGTATAACTAATCACATTATTCATAACACAAAAATTGCTTTTTTAGCAAATAGCATTGCAGCAAAGTTAAGCCAGATGGTTGTACTGCATTTTTGGAAGAACTTCTCCAATGCCAATTTCAAAAGCGTCAGGCTCTAGCAAATCAAAGTATAAATATCATATTATGCTATATGATATGTATTTTATGTATTTTTATTGCAATTATCAATAGGAATTTTACATGACACTAATAAATACAGGCAAGTGGCAAAATATTTTTTGTTTGTTTAGTGCATATCATTTGGGTTTTATTTTATGCCAATCAGCTCCAAGATTATATTTTCTTGCACCTCTGCCAGTGTCATTTGATTAGCATGTCACATGCACTAATCAGCTTCCATTATGGATTACATAGATGCATTCTACGAATAACTTAAACTTTAATGATAATTGATCTTAATTACTTTTGCTGGCTCAGATTTGAATTTGGAGTTTAACTCATTAACCTCTTTTGGCCAGGTTAGCACACTGTGTACTGATAAACGTGGGCAGTGAAAAGAGGGTTAAACACACACTCAAAAACAAGATTCTGTTCTTAAACAAAGAATAAATCCTCACTAAATTCTATATAGTTTTAAAAAAGAACAGTGCCGTTTATTTATCAAGACAATCATTTGATCTTTTCTTACTTAACAAAAAATAAAAACATGTCCTGTTTCATTACATTCATGTATCTCTCGTGGTTGGCAATTTTCACAGTGAATATTCAACAAAAAGTACATATTATATAAATATTTCTGTAGCGTGGTCTCTGTAGTCTGGACTCTGGAGCTCTTCCTCAGAAAAAATTAAAACGTGTGTCTGGGTTAATTTCCAGCACAAAATTGTCTATATAACAATAAACAAATAACCAAAATCTACTTGGATAATGTAAAAAAAAAATATTGTTAAGATTTAGTTTAGTTCTAAATGTTGGTTGAATAGTAGTACTTCACTGAACAATTTCCAACTTTCACTTCGTTGGTGATCTGTTTCTCATATGAAGTGATCAAAAATGGTGAAAATTGTGTCACATATCAGCAACACGCAAATAGGTAGATTTATGAAGGCAAAACCAATGCAATTTTTTTTTTCATTGTGCTAAATAACGGTCATCCGTAATGTCCTTGATTTCCATTGTGATAGGATCATATTTAGCATTTTGACCCAGAATAGTACCAATTTGTGCCTTGATAAATCTCATGTTTCGTATATAATACTACAGATATTAAGTTTCTGTTAGTGGAGATTCTCAAATAAGCTAAAAATTGTGATACAGTCTCTACTTAAAAACATCAAGCAATAAAAGTAGAAAAGTGAATGGCGCTTACACAATAAAAGGAACTCACAAGTAGTGGTGGAATAAAAAGTGATCCCCAACACCTTAGATACACAATGCAAGGTAAAAGATATATTGACACTCAATGTATAAATGCCAAAAAAAGATCCACACACCACTCTCTTAGTTCCAAACAGTGAGTGTATACAATACTTGTAAATAAAAAGATGTACGCTGATGGTATTCCATGTACTTGAACCCTAGAATAACACAAAGCAGTACAAAGCGTAGACTGTATATAATAATAATAATGGTGCAAAGAATAAATGAATCCACTCACAAATTCCAGAGCCGTGCCAGGCTCTGTGTAAAGTGCCCCAGGGTGCCTATACAGGCTAGATGTGGAATCTTCACAAAATCCCGATTTGCTGTAAAAACCGAAAAAAACAGAAGAGGTTTTTCACTTACTTTTTCACTTACTTGATTCTAGCACCAATGTCCCTTGGTGCTGGTTCAGACTCTGCTGATGTCAGCCGGCAGGGGGGGGACCTAAAGCGCATGTGCGGGGATTGCAGCACTTGCATTAGTACTTCCCCATAGGAAAGCATTATACAATTGGATTTCGAGTGACACTGGATGTCCTCATGCATAGCGTGACGACGTCCAGTGTCAGTTAGGCGCTAACAACCCGGAAGTCCCTCTACTGGCTTTCTGGTAGACAGCCACTGAGAGTGGAGTTAACCCTGGCATGTAATTATTGCAGTTTATTAAAAAAAACTCTTCTGTGCTGGAGTTTTCTAGCTCTCAGTGGAGGATGTGGTTGGTGCACGGAGAACCCTAGTTAAGTTGTCAAACCAATCTCAGACAGTTTGACTACTTACTCTGGTAGGGCATCAGTGCTCTCCTGGCACCATAACCATTAGAGAAGAGTGTACATTTAAGCAGTTGGTAAATTCTAAAATTCCAGTCCAAATTCTAGAACAAAATTTATTTAAAACAAGAGATAATCTGCTTTAGAGACTTTTATTCACCAATCATCATTCACTTTCAAGATTTTACAGTACTCCACTGATTTGCTGAAAAAGAAGTAAACATCTACATGACCTAATTCCACAGTAATGTACTACAGAGAATAAAAGCTAAGAAAATTAGTTGTTATAGATGCTTAGGATGTGCTACACATAGCCACATGTTGGTAGGTTGCACTTTTTCACTGTGAAAAGAGGTTACCAAAAAATCACATCACATACTTAATAGATAATCTCTGTGTTTCCTGAGGATTGTCACACGTAGGCAAGACTGTTCGAACCCACAGTCACTGGACTTCCATCAAGACAGGAAGAACAACAAACTGGTGGCCAAACATCTCCCAGCCTTCCACCACAAAAGTCCCATGCAGTGGTTGTTTGTTCTAATCTACAGACAATTACTGGAAAGTCAGTGTTGATACTGTTACACCTACAGGATTGAGACAAATGTACTATGTACTTTGTCTTTCTATACTATTTATTGTAGGTTATTTTGTCAGGTAATTAATCTATTGGCCAATAATATATTTCTTTTTCATATTCATTTAAACTATAGCACATTGTTTTACACAATCATACATGTATATAGCTTCATAGCTGCATAATTATATTCATGCATTATAACACATATTTGTTATAATTATATAAAAAGTTTTTTTATAATTTGTTTTTGCTTTTTCATCTTATTTCTTTCCTTTTTCTTATTTTACTTTCTTTTGCTGTCACTTCCTTAGCATCACCTTCACTCATTTCCCCTGGTGTAGTCACACATCCAGCCTTCTCTGAAATCTCTTTTTCACATCTTTTTATATTCACATCCACAGTTCTCATCATCATGCACATTACTATTTGCTCACTTGCCTTTCCTTTTTTGGGGGCAAATTTGGTCTTTTTATTCATTTAGTATTTGGTCCAGTCGTATATTCCTTGTACACAGTACTTTATTGCTTTAATGTGTCATCCTTGCACACTACTGGTGAATGTATTATTTATGTGAGGTTATCACTGCCCAATATATCTTCATACAGATCTAGTGGGTTTAAAAAATCACTATTAATATCTATATATGTATTTTTTACACAAAAAAATATATAAATAAACATACATATGTGTTTGCATGTGTAAAACATTATTTTTTTAGGATAACTTTGTGAGTAATCCAATTGCCTTTCAGTATGCATCTGTGTTTAGTTTGCAATGTGAAAATCCATTGCTCATGTCACAGGTGAACTAAGATATAGATAGTATTACTAATCTGCAAAAAAAGGGCCAAAGCCACGCTTTTGCAGGGCAACTTCATGTCTTCCAAGAGTGCCTATTTAAAAGGGAAAGTCCATATTTTGGTTACTCTTTTTTTTCTATCCTTTTGTTGGAGCTCAGTATTTTCAGTGTGTCTAAACTTATTCCGGAGCGCCACAGCAATAATGCTCACAGTAATATGTCTTTGAACTACAAAATGTCTTTAGAAACCAGTCTGTTTATATAAGATATATCGCTCTTGTTTTGAATTGCATTTTAGTTGACTAAATTGTTAGTAAGTCACCTAAAATTTCTTAGAACAGCCCTGCCCCTGGTTACACCCTCATTCACACCCCTAAAATTATGTGCCTCTCTTTGTTAATTTGAAATGTTGGAAGGTAAAGTGCCTCCACTACTTTTTGATGCTGCTGCTTAAAAACTGCTGCAGTTCGGAAGCACCACTTTAGGAATACAAACCTGGATAACGCTTTAGTGTCCTAGTACCAAATAACTTTTTGCTCACCCCCCTCCCGATTTGCTGTAAAAAACGAAAAAAATGTTTTTTACTTACCTATCCTCCGATGACCAGACTCCCTCAACCCGGCTGCTCGTGCCTTCTCTTGCTACATCATCTGGCTCTCTTGTCAAAATTCAAACCAATGCTTCTCATAGCACAAAACTGCAATGTTTTATATTGCAGGTTTAAAACTACATGTCTGCTTCACCCCGACCACTTCACTGAGATGAAGTGGTCTAGGTGACTTTAGTGGTCCTTCAAGTCATAGTTAGTAGCCAGCTAATCAATTCATAAATAAGCAGGAAACACAATGAACTAACAGGGTCTTAAGCTGCAAAAAAACAAACAAAAACAAAACAAAAAACAAACAGGAATATGGGTTATAATGCAAGCTGCAGCCCTGGAAAATGAATCCAGAAATCAAACAAATGCTGGCTGGAATGAAGTTATCATGGAGCAAGATGAAGAAAAACCAAGACAGACAGGGGGCAAGTGAGCAGGGAAATTTACTACACTACATGGACCAGGAGGTCACACTAGTTATATACATAAATAATGGAAAACCACAAAGCCAAAGGCCTGGTGCTCTCATTAATGGAAACAGGTACCAGGTATGTGCCAGGACACACCCACACATAAAACATGTAGAGCAACCCCCCCAATAAAGGGAAGTGGTGTGCCCCATCACATGTGCATGAAAGAGGGACACAAGAGAACAGAAACGACAAGACACATAACAGATCTGGCATGTGACATGACTGACCACTTAAATATTGCATGACCATGACTCTGGACTTGTCATGCTGCATGTTGAAGTTGTTAGATATCAAGAATGCCACTGTTTAAGACTTCAAAGCACAGTGGGGATTCACATACAACCACTATCCCCTGGTTTGTACAGCCATTTGTACAGGCAAAAAGACAAGGTAACAAAGAACTAGAATGTTGAAGTTTGCACATACACCAACTAAAACATGTCCAGACCCTCTAGGGAATCTTTTGCATGGGAACTGGTTGAATGAGCTGACTTCATTATAACTGTTGATTTACTCCTTTCTACATGTTTTGTTGTACCTTTCCAAGACCATTCCTGTTGCATACTGAGCATACTTTTGCAGTTTCAGCAAGGTGATGATTGCAATTCTACATTCAGTTAAATAAACTGAGAAAAAGAGACCTGGCAGAATTGGGGAAGCATGTTAAAGAGGAGTCTAGAGCTCGACAATTTCCTTTACTTTCTGCTCAGGGTACCATCGATAATTTAACCAAATGTACATCACAAAAGAATTTTATAGACAAAACGACTGGGGATGCCTGTGTCTCTACAGACAAGAATTGTGTTGGCTGTACTGACTCTGACAACATCCACTATATTGTTATTTTCTGGCACAGCTTTATATAGGAATGCTGTGAGGCTGGCACAGTGCCTTATCACCACATGTAGGTCATTTGTTAATCATGTATGATTTATTTCAGATGCATCATGCCAAAACAATTTAACCCTGGATCTCTGCTGAATATCACTGGCCCTCTAGATTATTGCAAAGTGTAAGTCCTGCCTTTGGGTGGAAATTATGTATTGGAGTCATGATGCAGCATAATTTCTTTAGGGGTATATCTGTCAACAATATGGACACAGTATCACTGATTCTTTTTTAATTACATCCAGTTTTTTGAAGCTTTTAATTGAAGCAGTTTTACAATAGCTTGAAAACAAAATCTAGAAAAAAATGTTAAATGCCCATCCATATAAAATCTTTTTTTTTGTATAATGAATTAGATATTTTAGAATATATATATAATATACTTATTATTATTGTTTTTTAAATTCATGTTTATTTGATTTTTATACATACAAAAAAACCCCAGTTAAAACATCATTCTTGTGTTTGTAAACATGAGAAGGTACATTAGGTAAACATGGATATATTATATATAGGAAATAGGTTGAATATATATATATATATATATATATATATATATATATATATATAATATACCCTTGTTGCAATTTCCACCGCAGTGGTCTAAGTGTTCGTCTGGGTGGCCGCTATTCCTATGGACGACAATGAGGTGGCGGCCATCTTGTTCGCATGGACCAAAACTGCGAATAGACTTCAGGGGGACTTAGCCACAAATGCCCTGGAACTATTATCGGCATGAAAACTTTGCTGTTCCCGGTCGGTTCCCCAGCAGCACTTATCCGAGATACTATGGAACTATTTTCGGCTATGGAACCATGCCTGCGGTCAGTCAAATAAATTACTTCCAGGAAATACCTGAACCCCTGAACTGATAATTGGATTAGAATTAGTACAGTTATTGATCCAATTATCTCCCAAGCAGAGGAGAGGGATTGTGTGCTGTGTGTGGGAGTGTCTTGCCTTGTAACCTTAGTGTTATTGGTCTGTGAAGTTGCAAAGCTGTCCCCCACAAGGTCCATGTGGGTGTGCTCCTTGCATGGGGTTTGTCATTTAAGGCCAAGTGTGGCTCCCATTAAACTGAGATTTGTTTACCCCTTCATGAAGTCTTGGCTCATGTTTGGGGATTGGAGAACTACATTCACTCTGAGGATTGCTATAATCACTATACTCCCCTGAGTATAATCACTAGCTCTTATAAGAGCTGTTCCTGCCATGCTCTCTGGCTACCCACTGAAAGTTGGATCCTGGTCTTGGGTCCAGGGTGGGTGGAGCTGTGGCAGTTGATAGGGTTTATGGTGGTTATGGTGTTCCAGTGCAGTGCTTATGGTGCTTGCAAGTACTAGGAAGCAGCAATTGACGGAGGTACTCGGTCGGGGTGCCAAGCGGTCCGTCACAAGAATGTTTCCAAATAAGTAAATTTTTCAATTATCTCTAAAAAAATCCAAAAGACTGCGGCAAGATTTTTGTATAGACCTATTCTAATCTAGATTATACCAGCTTTCCCCAATTGAAGTTTGATGTAAAGTACGAATAGCATGGGCTAAATGTGAAGCACAATTAAGACTGTCCAAAGAAATGGGGACCCAGTCCTCCCTTGTCTATTTTCTTAGCTAATAACTTTTGGCTTATTCTAGATCTTTTTTTACCAGGTAAACTTAGAGAATAGAGTCTAGATTTACCTAATCCAATTTAAAAGGATATTTATGGGCAATAAGCTCATCAAATACGTTATTTTAGGTAAAACAAAGGATTTAACACTATTACTGAAACTAGTTACATCTTCGTATTGTCTGTAGTTTTTTTCTAACTTGGGGTTAAGCCCCTTTCGAGATACCTGGAGTCTCTTATCGGTACATAGGTCCCTGTGTTGTACCAGTCACTCCCCCCCTTTTTTTCCCTGGGGTGGTTTGATGGGTATATACACGGAGATTTAGTAGTTCTACTGTTTTCTTATTAATCCTTCCCTACAAGGATATCTCCTTATTTTTCCATAGTTTAAAATTAGTATTGAACTCTTTAATTAGGGGAAGTAAATTAATTTTAATCCAGTTTCTGGGATTTGTGGAAATCTTTTTACCCAAATAGGTAAGAGATTATTTTGGCCAAATTAAATCAAATTTTGCTGCAATTTCTGCTATTTTGCATTTAACCATAAATAGTGGAAGGGCAATTGATTTCTGTGTATTAAGTTAGTAATTCGAGAATTGACTACATCTGCCTATGATCTCCTTTAATTCCTTGGTGGAGTTGACCGGATCTTCCATAATCATCAAGATATTGTCCACATATAACTTGATTTTAATCTCAGCTTCAGTAAATCCCTTGATTTTAGGGTTATTTCAGATTTCGTTTGCCAGGATTTTAATAGTCAGGTCATAGAGCAGCAGTGAGAGCGGGCAGCCTTGCCTGGTTCTGTTTGTTTGATCAAACAAATTGGAAGCAAATCCATAGTTTGATTTTTTTTCCTGAAGGATTTTTTTTTTCTTTTTTTTTTCTTTTTGCAGTGCATATGGGTTTAACAAACATGCGTGTGGTACCCCAACAGCATTCCACTCGCTTATAACAGGACAATTGTAACAGTGGGGCATATGATAACAGTGCACAATTTTTGTTTTATTCAAGTCGACATTTGTGTTGTTTTAAACTGATGTAGAATGAACAAGTAAATATTATTGAGTGGTGCGTGATATGTGTGTGTAATAACAATGAGTTTCTAAGTTGTGGCGTGTGTTAAACAAGCTTGTTACAGGCTGTGAAATATTATCTTGCTCATCCGTCCCATTGTGTAGATGTAAACATGTTATATGAAATTAAGTAAGTAGCGCTGTAGGGACTGTACTGGCCTAATGTCTGATGAAATACACACATATGTAATAGCAAAAGAAAAACCAATAGAAAAAACAAACGCAAGTAAAACCATGTGAAAAATTCCACTGGTTATTAATGAGCTGTATAGTCTTTATAGCCCTGGTCTTTGTGGCTGACCGGTTGCATAGTGGTTTTGGGTCAGCCTATGCCCGACAGGTGGTGGCTCGACATCCAAGAAGTGTGTCTATTTATGGGAACTTTTGCTGGTCCCCACCAGCCTTGCGTCAGGATTCCTTGCTGCTTTGTCTCCTCGCTTTCCCCTGTGTACTCGCATGCAGGACCTGATTCTGGTGTCTGTTAGATGAAGTCGGTATGTCACATTGTGTAGGTGCCTGCTGCGGGCGTGTGCAGGGGTTGTGGGTGCCTTGTCTGCCCGCTCTGTGCCGCATTGTTTTGGGGCTCACCGGTGCTTCAGCGCCCCTTTGGTGCCGCTGTCGCCTGGGCATCCGTTTCTGCGGTCCCTTCGTCTGAACTGCCTCAGTGTTGCATCTGGCTTGTTTCAGTGTGATCTTGTTTGGGCGGGCCTGTATCTGTTCTGTGTGCGCCAGTCTTCTGCAGTCGGTGGTGGGCTTGCGTATGTGAGGTAAGGTCACCGGAGTGGTTTGCTATACGGGCCCAGAACTCACTGTACACCTTTTCAAATTTGGCATCAAAGTTCCGTCTCCATTCCTGCAGTGCCATGCTGTCTCATTGTGGTTTGGGTTGTGGTGTGGCGGCCATTTTAGGTCTGCCATGTGGCCTCAGGCTCAGCTGATTGTGGGGTTTGCTGGTCGGTAGAGTCTCCAGTGGGGACCAGGATAACCCCCACTGGTCCAAACGGGGAGGGGTGTTGCTGTGTGTTCTTCTGGCTGCCGGGTCCCGGGTGAGGGATCGGCCACCTTCCCCAGCCATCGGGTCCGCAGTTTCAGCAGCCCATGGTGCCAGAAGGCCAATTAGTGCTGAGTTAGTGTAGTGTGGGGGAACCTCAGTGTCCCCAGTCGTTAGGTGTACCTGTCGCTCTGTTTTCGGGGTCGTCTGATGCTTTTTTCTACATGTTTGTTAATCTTAATGAGTTTTTCGGCAGGAGCTCCCGCAGAACGCGTCTGGCCTGCTCGTGTGTCAGGCCCTGCCCCTTCCAGAAGGATTTTGATATAATAATAGTTTAATTATAGTAACAATGTTTCCTCCTGTGAGATCTTTAGGCAATATACTTATTACTTATTGTGGAACACCATCAAGCTCTGCAGAACTGTACAGTAGATAAGTAAACATTAAATGAGACACAATAGATAATAATTATTTTCATATTTCTCTTTTACTTTAAAGGAACAAAAAATAAATACAAAAGTAAAAAAGTTAAATATATATATTAGGGTTACCATACGTCCAGATTCCCTTGACATGTCCTCTTTTTGAGGGCTTTTTTTAATGTCTGGGGGGATTTCAGACTTTTCCAGCTTTTTGCTAGCGCCAGTGTTTCTGAGCGATGCTGGGGCCAACATCACTATGCGATGTCGACGGCATGGATATTTCCATTGGAACTTTTTTCTTTAACCTCAAACACTATTATTATTATTTATAAAATGGCAATTCCTTAGCAATGCACAATAGGTGGGCTAACGACAAGTATTTGTAACAAGATGAGTTGAACATACAGGAACAGAGGGTGTAGAAGGCCCTGCTCCAACGCACTTACATTCTAGAGGGAGCGGGGTAAAATGGCACAAGAGGTAAGGGTAGGATGTATTTCATTAATGGAAAAAAATAGGCTACTAGGATAGTTTACAATGAAGGGTTAGTTTTTTTTTGTTGATTTTTGGATGACAAAGCTGCAGGAAAGGAAATAAGGTGCAAGTAGTATTAACACTTTTTTATATGCATTCCTAAAGAAGTGAGTTTCTAACGGTCTTTAGAAGGAACTGAGACTTGGTGAGAGACTAAGACAGATTAAACATGTTTGGAGGCTTTTATATGATAGCAAATGAAAACTGATTCATTTTACAGTGATATTTGATTTACAATAATGGTCAGGAACCAAAGATGCTGTATTAGCGAGGTATGCCTGTAAATAAACCGGTATATTACTTGCAGAATACGAGTTGTAACATCCAATTTTTTTGAAATTTAACTTTGGAAAGAATTTGTCAGACAAATGCAGTTGGGCTCACTTTGGTTACATATTAGAGTCTTCTCCCAGTCATATTACAAAAAAAAAACCTCCCGCTCAATTACAATTTCTAGGTATGAAGTGCAGGAAGAGGAGCTAGGAACTGGGAAGCATGAGCACTTTAAGATCTAGTAACTGATGATGAGCAGTTACATGATTAGGAGTATGTGTAATTAATTTCAGAATTAATTTAAAAAAAATTAAAATTATTCCAAATTCAGCAATTTGGAATAATCCTAATTTCCAGATTAACAGAAAATGAGATGAAAATCAAACCAAATAATTTCAGACATGGGTATAGCATATTATGGAGTTATCTTCCAAACAACTGAAAGAGCAAAATTAAGAAAATGGTTTTTGAATTTTCCTCTTTCAGCAGTTTAGCAGATAAACCCCTAAATAGTTGATAACCTTATGTGGGATTGCCATATTTAAGGATACCACATTATGGCACTGTTTAGCAGATAGCTCCCTTATTTGGTATTTAATATGCTTGTGGAAATCCCATGTAAGAATAGCTAATTCTGGAGTTATCTATTAAACAGCTGAAAAATCAAGTTAACAACTCCTCAATTTTTTCGTTTTTTTTTTCTTTGGAAAGTGTTTATTCAAAAATATCTTGACTTGACTAAGTGTCTATCCACTTACTCGACCATAAAAAGCATCCTTGCTTGAAAAGTTATTTTTTTTTTAGTTTTTCATCTATAGTTTAGTTGTTTTATTACACATGTGCTTCTTTTAAAGGCAAAGAGTTAGACATTAGCACCATATGACACAGATGAGCTTAAAATAAATATTGAGAAGTTCATTTAGAAATTAGTGAATAGCGTTCATATGACTACCAAGTTCTATATTTAGGCCAAAACAGAATTGCTGGAAAAAATCTTCAGTAGAACATTTTTTCCTGGATTTTCCTACTTTTCGGAGTTAGGCTATAAAGTCACCACATTCATTGTTTAGTGAACAAACCCTTACAGAAATGCCTATTACTAAACTGGATGAATATGCAAAAACAGTGACAGCAGTTCAGATAAAATAATCTAGATCTCTTTGATAGGAATTAAGATAAAGGTACCTATATGAAAGGCAACCAGAGACAAAATTTTATTGAAATGTGTACCTGGAAAGCGTCATAGTAATATGAAATGTTTCTTTACACCAGTGTCTAATTTCTTTATAACCTCAATTTAAGTAAAGCCTGTTCTTCTTACTTTAGTGATCCGAAGTCAACATCAAACAACTAAACCAGAAATATTATAAAGCCACTATTATTTGTCCCCTAGGAAACTATTTTAATGGAATTACCACTGTCACTATGCTTACTATCTGACCTCCATGTTTAGGTCATTAACCAGTTCAAATGCATTTTTTCAAGTTCATTCTGAAAACATTAGTAGCTCAATATGTTCTGTAAAAATTCAAGTTAGTAATCTCATTGAAATTCAAGTTAGTAATCTCATAGAATATCCAGATAATGTCTACAATAAACAGATCTCTTACTATTTTTATAATTTTAGGGCCCTCCATGGACCTCTTAGACCAGAGTCTAACCCAATGTTGCCATAGAAACTCATACTCAGTAGCAGCATGTTAATGGCCCCACAATGAGTGTCAAGGAAGGGGCATGGGGGTAATTCAAACATAATGCCCTTTTGACTCATGACCTTTGCCCTTATTCAGGCCAGAATGTAGTACAATCTTTGAACAGCTGATTTATAAGCTGTGGTGAAGTACACATTAGACTTGGGTATTTGTTTTTGAACAAATGCAAATTTGTCGGAATTTCATGTAATTCATATTTGTATGAAATATAAATGAAAGAATTGCAATGTGGATGTGATGACTCATCAATGAAGTGAACATGGGCGAAAAATTGTCCATAGTGTTCGTTCATTCAGTATTCAACTAATTACGCTACGTGTCAGATCCTAGTGGCCTTAAAATAAATAAAAGCAGTAGGGAGGACCTGACACAGGTCCCCCACCTGACTGGCATATGGATACTATTAAAATAAATGAATGTTGATAGTCTTTTGTCATAAAAAACATGAGTGGGTGGAGGCTCTGATTACAAAAATAGAGGGGGTCTAATGCCCCACTCACTCTCCACTCATTGGTTGTGGTGGGGGTTTTAATAAACTGGAAGGTTGATCTAATGTGTGGGGCTAATAATATATTATACAAAGAGTTAGACATAATATTGTTCACGCCCTCTAAAATTCAGTCTAAATGCCCCGAGTGGCTAGGGTCCCCAATCCCTAGTCACCCCATCTCCAATAAAAATATCTGACAACAATGCTCACCCTAATTATAGTAAGAATTGGGCAGACTAGATGGGCCGAATGGTTCTTATCTGCCGTCACATTCTGTGTTTCTATGTTTCTAAGAAGGGCCCATAGATTGTAAGCTAGTTTGAGCATGACCCATGATCACTAGTTTTTCTCTAATCGTAAAGCACTGCAATTTATGTTGACATAATACAAATACTACTACTAATATTAAACTAATATATGTACTGTTAAAAATAAATATATACACTTAGATGTCTTCTTTCTTCTTAAACCTTTTTTCTTCATAAATGCTTCTTTTCCCATGCTGTGCAATTTCAGTCATATCACTCTGATGAAAACCAACTAATCAGAGCGCTTAGACTGAAATTACACAGCATGAGTACTAGGTAGCTTTTTTTTCAGAGATACACAGACACATACACTGACACACATGCAGATACACAGACACACAGATGCAAACACTAACACTAACACACATGCAGATACACAGACACACAGATGCAAACACTAATACACATGCAGATACACAGAAACCCAATGACATACATGCAGATACACAGACACAACACTGACACACATGCAGATACACACACACACAGATGCACACAATGACACAAATGCAGGTATACAGACACACACTGACACACATGTAGTTACACAAACACACAGATACACACACTGACACACATACAGATACACAGGCACACAGTTACAATCAATGACACACATGCAGATACGCAAACACACAAAAATACACATAGAGTCACACAGAAACACACAACACACATACAAAGCAACATTTACAATAGTTTAACCTTCCTCTAGGTTTCCACCTTCTGGGTGCAGGGAGGTCCCTTCTGCTGCCTGAGGCTGTTGGGAAGTCTGGTTCTCACTGTATGCATCCTCCCTATCTCAGACTCATCCTTCATCTCAGCTCTGCATGCAGCTGGGAGGAATTGACAAGCTTTCACTTCCACCTAGCTCTGCCGGTATGAGAGGGGTAGTGAATGACCAGAACCCTGGTCACATGCCTGTTGGGTATCCTTAAATGCACGCAGGGCCGGTGTTAGGATTTTTGACTACACAGGCGAAGACGCCCCCCCCCCCAAAAAAAAATAAACAATGCCTCTTCACCTCTGTGTCTCGTAGCCCCCTTTTGAATTTCTTACCCCCATTAGTGTTGCATATCCACTCTCTTGAATGTCTTATCCTTTTGGCCCCTTTGTGCCTTACACCCCCCTTTAGTGTGTCTCCTACAACACCTCTTATGTATTTCTTACTTCCCCGCCAGCCCCTATCTATCTCTCTTTTTCTCCCACATAAACATAGATACAGGCAAAAATACATCCATGCACAAATACACAAACATACAGACACACAACCATACAAGCACACAGACATAATTTTTCAGGCACACAGTCACAAAGATATACAGACACACAGTCATAAAAGGCACACAAACAAACACAGTCATACAATCTACACATACAGGTACATTGTCATACAAACACAGACATACATTCATACAGACACAGGCCCTCACAGAAATGCAGACAGACATAAAGAAACATAGAGATAGGCATACAGAGACATACATAGACAGACAAACAAAGAACCCTGCACACTGATACCGTGTAAATGCTCTGGCCATCAACAGTGGTGGATGCTCCGTGTCAGGCGGACATCGCTGGATCCACCAGTAAAGTCTTCAAAAGGAATAAACGCAGGCAACACTCCAATAGTAAGGATGGTATATTTATTGGTAGGTGAACCACCCCATAGAAAGTGTGATGTTTCAGCTCATGCAATAAGGCTCTTTGGGATGGTTCACCTATCAATAAATATACCATCCGTACTATTGGAGTGTTGCCTGCGTTTATTCCTTTTGAATACATACACACAGTCATACAGAGACATACATACTGTATGTCTCTGTATGACGGTCTGTGTATGTACACAGGATGGCTAAAAGATAGATCCCCATCTGTCGGGCAACTTCAACAATGCTTTGAAAGCTGGGGCTCTACCGATTCCCCATGCTTGCAGGATTGTATTTAGCATGGAGCAGTATTTGTGTGTTTGACTGTAAGCATGTGTTTGTATGGAGTATGTTTGTATGATTGTAGCGGTGTGTTTGTATGTAGTGTTTGCATTTGAATGCAAGCATGCATTTATGTGTAGTGTTGGTTTTTGAACGTAGGTGTGTGTTTATATATAATTTTGGTGTCTGATACAGAGGTGTGTTTGTATGTAGTGTTGACATTTGAATGCAGGGGTGTGTTTGTATGTAGTGTTGACGTTTGCATGCAGGTGTTTATTTGTGTGTAGTGTTGGTGTTTGAATGCTGAGATCTATGCACATATACACATACACTGCCACACACGCACACACTGTGATACACACACTGACACACATGCAGATATACATATACACAAACTGATACACATTCAGATAGACAGACACACATATACAGATACACACAAACACTGACAGACATACAGATAAACACACACTGACATACAGACATGCTGACAGACATACAGATACACACATACACAATGATAGACATACACAAACACACAAAGACACACAGACATACACACACTGACAGACATTTAGATACACACAGACACACGGACAGAGACATTTACATACACACACACACTGACAGACATAGATACACACACACTGACAGACATATACAAACACACTGGCAGACATACAGATACACACATACACAATGAAAGACATACACAATGATAGACATACACAAATACACACTAACAGACAGACATACACACACTGACAGACATTTAGATACACACAGACACACGGACAGAGACATACATACACACACACTGACAGACATGGATACACACACACTGACATAGATACACACACACTGAAATGGATACACACACACTGACAGACATAGATACACACACACACTGACAGACATGGATACACACACACACTGACAGACATGGATACACACACACTGACAGACAGATACACACACACACTGACAGACATGGATACACACACACACTGACAGACATGGATACACACACAGACACACTGACCAACAGGTTCAGGAGGGTGGCTTACCTGGGATCCAAAGTGCTGCCTGAGGTAGTTGGGAGTTGGAGGAGCTGGTCCTGCCCAGCCCCTCTCCTCTCTGCCTTCTGCTGCTGTAGTCTTCTTGGGAGGACTTCCTCCCATGCTGATTAGAAGGGGGCCCGTAGCTCCGCCCCTGCTGGGCACCAGCCGCGCTGTGTGCTTCAGTGGGAGCAGGGATATGACGTTTATATCCCCGCCCCCTCCACACAGTCCGCGGCACTGCAGTTTGGCGCTCGGCCACGCTACAAGAAGTGACCGGCAGGAGAGGGGAGCTGTGCGCTTCCCTCCTGCCGGTCACCCGGACATTTGCGCCCCCGGGCCGGTGCGCCCTAAGGCGGCCGCCTGTGCCGCCTTATGGACGCGCCGGCCCTGAATGCACGAGTCACCCAATTGGCCCCCTTAGCGTGTGGGCCCCAGTACAGCCATAACAGCTGCACTGGCAGTTGTTCCACCACTGCACTTTAATAAATATGATCACAATAATGACTGAATTTAACTACACACTTTTCAGAACAGAAAGTTCATAGCATAAGAGTTCCAGGCTGGCTAATTTTAATTCTGGGTGTATTGAGCATCTATTGTCAGCATTGATACCATGCTGAGGACAAATGTCCAAAGGAGTCATGGTTCCTCCATCTGTGCTGCTTAAGACCTCCTTCAGCATTTCCTCTGAGATATCCCTTCAACTGCGGTAGAGAGTGGGCTGACCGACAAGCACTCCAGGCTAACCGACAGCCTTCTGGCTGGCCCCCAACATACAGGACTATGGAGAGAGCGCTGTTAAATGTTCTCTGCATAGTCCTAGTGCCCACCTCATAGCGTGAGAGTGTCTACTGATGCGCTTGCGCTGTGCTGCCCGGGGACACTTTCAAATGCAGGACACAAAATAGTAACTGCCTCGCCAGAAGTGGGATAATTGAAAGGCCGGTATTATAGCCCGTTGGCTGGTCATATGTTAAAACATGTTTTTTTTTTTTACAGATATTTTGTATGTATTTTATTCACTATTACAATACTGCAATAATATTTGTCAACTTTTTTTTTCAAGTTAAGGTGTAAATAAAAAAGATATAAAATAGAGGGTGCATTTATTTTTGCTACTTTTTCAATTGTGGCTGTAGAGTCCATGCACCCCCTCCTCCTAAAGTAAAATAAACAATTGTACCTTAGATCACAAAATAAATAGACAGACTAGTTACAGAACCCCTTGACTTTTGACAGAAAATTATAATAGGACAATGAATACAATTTTGATCCAAAACAAATTGAAGTGTTTATAATCTCAATAGCTGTAACAATGTTAACATTAAATAAAAGGTCAGATGGCTATGTATTACTTTAAATAAATTGCTGAACAGTGTATTTCTGTGTGTAGCACCATATACAAGCAAGAAGTCACGGGGTCTAAGCTACTTAATTTAATAAACAATGAGACTGAGACAGCATTGACCTTGCAGGCAACAGTACAAGGTGATTATTGATGCTCTGGTGAATTAGCTACTTTTCCATTGTAAAGGTGACATTCTTTCCAGAACCAAAGTCTAATCCATTATAAAATATTATAATGTGAATCCTTTAAACAATATTTGTAGATAAAGGATTGTATTACAGAGCATTGTCCTTTTACAGTTTTAGGTGTTCTGAAATCATGCTGTTGACACACATTTATAATATTTAGAGGAGGAATTTGTAGTATTCAATGCAAAGTAATAGCTGACGCTAAATATTACAAAACCCATTCATTTTTTGGCAAAGCGTTACAGTGAAGGTCTTTGCAATATGAAACCATGTGCACATTTATATTTTATTTTTGGGATAATTTTTTTTTATTGAAAAAAAAAAACATTTATGGGAGAATACTTTTTTATCTTTTAATTTGGTGGACTTTTTGTACAGACTGTTTGTACAACGTATTTTCTGTTTAAAGATGAAATCATGAGACATAGTATTTGCATATAGGCAATCTGTAGTGTATATTCATGATGTAAATTCTTGTGTAGCACTATTGTAGTAATTACTGAGACAGATAGCATGCTTTGCTATACACCCTGTTCCAAATTATTATGCAAATTCTATTTAAGTGTCACAAAGATTAAATATTTTGGTTTTCAGTTTAACTCATGGATGGCATTGTGTCTCAGGGCTCTTTTGATCACTGAAAACAATCTCGGACACCTGTGATAATTAGATTGCCAGGTGAGCCCAATTTAAGGAAAAACTACTAAAGGAGGGTGTTCCACATTATTAAGCAGAGCACCATTTTCATGCAATATGGGGAAGAAAAAGGATCTCTCTGCTGCCAAAAAGAGTGAAATAGTTCAATGCCTTGGACGAGGTATGAAAACACTAGATATTTCACGAAAACGTAAGCGTGATCATCGCACTATTAAGAGATTTGTGGCTAATTCAAAGCACAGTCGGGTTCGTGCAAATAAAGGCACATTGAGGAAGATTTCTGACAGATCCATGCATTGGATCAAGAGAGCAGCTGCTAAAATACCATTACATAAGGTGTAGAGTCCTCCAGAGTCTTGCGACTGTGCATAAACCTTCTATTCGGCCACCACTAACCAATGATCACAAGCAGAAATGGCTGCATTGGGCGGAAAAATACATGAAGACTAATTTTCAAACAGTCCTATTCACTGATGCTGCAAAGAATACCTCTGCATCATTGGCTGCTATGGGAATAAAAGGAGAGAAAGTCATGGTGTGGCCTCCATCCAGCCCTGACCTCAGTCCTATTGAGAACCTTAGGAGCATCCTCAAGCAAAAGACCTATGAGGGTGGGAGGCAGTTTACATCCAAACAGCAGCTCTGGGAGGCTATTCTGACATCTTGCAAACAAATTCAAGCAGAAACTGTCCAAAAACTCACAAGTTCAATGGATGCAAGACTTGTGAAGCTGCTATCAAATAAGGGGTCCTATGTTAAAATGTAGCGTGACCTGTTAAAATGTTTAAAAAGTTAAAATGTTGTTATAAGTTTGATTGAAATAGCTTTTGATTTCAATAAATATGCCTTCAATAAACAAATGACAATTTTCAGTTCTTTACACCCTATAAAATGTTTTGAAACTTACTGTACGTAATCATTTGAAACAGTGCATTGTAAGTTTTTTATGTTTAAATAAAATACTGTTGTCATTAGGAGGTTTGTTCAATAAAATTTGAATTGTACTCTTAATAGTTGATAACATGATAATTTTATGCTGACTGTTATTTATATCAATTATTTAAGTAAATGAGAAAAATATCATTTGCATGCTAATTTGGAACAGGGTGTACAAAGAATGGGGTTTCCATCTCTTTATTATTTTATTATTTATATAGTGCCAGCATATTCCGTAACGCTGTACATTTTGTACCTGAAAGGTAGTATGATGATTAAAGAAAGGTTCTCTAGGTTTGTATATCTGAAGATGACTTTGGCCAAATTCCTGGAAGGTGTTCGCAACTTAACATATTCTACTTAGTAGGAGTCTTCAGGTTTGAGTGATTTTTTTTTTTGTAGGTTGGATTCACTAAAAATTTCACCAGACTCACAGTCCTTAACCCCTTAAGGACCAAACTTCTGGAATAAAAGGGAATCATGACATGTCACACATGTCATGTGTCCTTAAGGGGTTACATTTTTGCCTCAATGTCTTATTTTTGGATATGCCTTTCAAATATTTAATATTTTGGGATAAACTTTTAAAACAATTTCATATTTCAAAATCTTTTAATAGTTTGATATTTTCTTTAATATATTTATTTTTCTTCTTTGTATGATATATTTATGATATTTCAATATTTTGAAAAAAATATAGTTTTGAAGGGTTAGCCATAGCTATTTAATCATTTGAAAAACATATTAATTTGCAATTTTTGTCCACAAAGTATGAGCATAGAGTAGACTGCCAGATTAGATCACTGATGGTATCTATATAAATATATCATGTTTAGCAATTCTTGACTAGATCTCTTGACCATATACCTTTATTTATATATATATATATATATATATATATATATATATATATATATATATATATATATATATATATATATATATATATATATTATATGTCCTTTATACCTTTGGATACATTCATAAACTCACAATTTATTTTTATTTTTTTAAAGTGAACCTGTCACCAGTAGATCATAATGTATTCATATGTAGACTTTTCTTTAACCTTTTTAATCTATGCGTGTTTCTCACTAGGTGCACTATATAAATAATTGTTTTATCAGCCAAACTGCTGTATGTTATATTGTTATATTCTTCAGATTTTTTTTTACCTCGTTTAGTGTATCTTGTCTCCAATTTTTCTCCTTTGTGTCTCTTACAACGCCCCTTGTGTGTCACTTTCAATTCCCCTTGTGTATCCTTTACTTCATCCCAGTGTGTCTCTTTTTTATCCTTCTCCAGCCCTCTGTATATCACTCTCCCCAGTCCCTTTTGTGCGTGTTTATGTCCCTCAACAAACCTCCTTTGTGTATCTTTGTCTCCCCCCTGTCCCTCTGTGTGCATCTTTCTTTCCAGCCCAGCTTTGCCCCCCACAAACCTTTTGTGTGTCACTTTGTCCCCTTCCCTTCTATATATCTCTTTGACCCCCCAACAAACCTTCAGTGTCTCTTTGTCCCCCCAACAAGCTTTCTTTCTGTCTGTTTGTCTCCCCCCTGTCCCTTTGTGTGCCTCTTTCTTCCCGCAGCCCCTCTGTGTGCCTCTTTCTTCCCTCCACTACTCCTCTGTGTGTCTTTCTCCCCCCTCTGTCTCTTTCTCCCCCTGTCATCCCTCCCCTGTGTCCCTCTCTCTCCCCTCTCTTCCCTCTCTCCCCTATGTTTTCCTCTCCTCCTCCTGTCTCTCTCTTCCTCCTCTGTCTCTTTCTCCTACTCCCCTTGTCTCTCACTTCCCCCTCTGTCTCTTTTTCCCCCATCCTCCTCTCTCTCTCTCTCTCTTCCCCCTCTATCTCTTTCCCCCTCTTTTTATTTTTGTTAGCCAAAATAAAAATATATTATCCTTAAAGGAACCTAATAGTAAAACACTCCTCCATTTTTAATGGCATAGAAAAAAATATATCAAAAACCTGATGCAAAAAATAATGAATAGATAAATATTTACCTTTTAAATGCTACTGTGTTTGCTGAGTCAGTAGCAGGTAGATCCCCCTTCCATCCCACAGGAAGAGGCTCCATCAACTATGGGACATACCCATTTCTGGGGAGGATTTGTGATATGCAAATACTTTGCTTATGTCTGCGAGTGCAATCATTACAGCAATCAATCAAGTTATATATACAGTGTTGCACTATGTCCTGTTTATGTTTATTTTTTTAGGTATACAACTGTATCCCACTTATTTTTGTACTTATCTATATTCCATGTGAGATTGCATAGATGGAAGCTGTATACAAAAAGCTAAGTTAATTATTAATTTATGAACAAGGAAAAAATGGGAAAACACCCAGTATATAATTAATTGAATACAACCTGGGAAGATGGCACAAGGAAAAAGTGGGAAAACACCCAGTATATAATAAATTGAATACAACCTGGTCTTCCCAGGTTGTATTCAATTTATTATATACTGGGTGTTTTCCCACTTTTTCCTTGTCCCTATTTGTATTTAGGTGTTTGTGAGGTACACCTGGGTAACACCTAGTTTATCATGTACCACTTGAGAATTTTTCACTAGTGTGTACTAATTCACTTTTACAGTAGTGTGTGTGTATATATACTTCTTTCTAATTATTGATTTATCTCTGAATGGCACTTTGATGGTGGTTAAAGGGATATTTCTACATATTCTAAAAGTCATTGAAATAGCTCAACACAACAAATACTTCAAGTAGTTTTTCCAAAGTCAACTGAAAATGCTACTTTTAATGAATTATCCAGTCTCCGAATTATTCAGTCCCTTCATGGCAAGCATCTTTAGTACTTAGTAGAGCACCATTTTGCTGTTATGACCTGCTTTGAGATGCAGAGCCAGACACCAGCATTTGGCAGCGTTCTTGAGGAATCTTAACCCATCTCTCATGAGCAATGGCCTCCAATTCAGTAATATTCCTGGATTTGTGTGCTGCAACCATCTTCTTATCAAGGACTTCTTCTGCAACCAAGCCCTGCCTGGTGACATTTAAGGTATGATTGGGATTAATGTCTTATTAAAAGGTCCAATGATGTCCTAGGTTCCGCTTCCTCACAGACGGCATGACATTTTCTCCTATGATTTCCTGATACTTCAATGAATCCATTTTGCGTTCCACACAATACAGGTTTCAAGTGCCAGGGGATGCAAAGAGCATCAACTAGCTAATTTATGTTCTTGTTAAATCCTTAATTATCTACAATTTCACTGTTGTTGTTTCACTCAGCTTGATTATTTTTTCTGTTAATGATAACTGTATTTAAATGTCACTATTGCATTGATGTAGTAGCTTGATAAAGACCAAGTTGGGTCGAAACATTGCTGCTTTTGTCCCAATAAGACAACTAATGGTGACATCCCTGCTGCTCATTCTCCACACAGCCTGCCCTCCAGGACGTCCTTCCCTACGCAGTAATGTGCCCTGAGGTGAATTGAACTGCATGGAGAACTTGGCCTTGCCGTGGGATTGCAGATAAGTTTACAATTTCTTTCTTTTTTACATTTTTTTTTCTTGACGGTCTATACCAATAAGGGTTACTACAACCAAATGTTTTATTAAAAAAAGTGTTGAGTTTTTTATTGTACTACAATAAATGTTTGTACTACAATAAATGTTTGTGTCACATTTACAGATCAGTACTTTCCTGCAGCCTTAACTGATTCTGTAAAGGATACAGATATGATCCAGATGAAAAGGTAAAATGATGTTTCAACTAACAATACCTTGAATTTTTATGACAGGTAAGCTTTTTGCTTGTGTGCTATAACCCTGGTTCATTATTCATATTCAACTGTAAAACATGAATTAGTACTACATAATGACATGTAAAAATGAATAATAATATATGAGAGTCACTATGAAACAAATAATTGATGAGGAATTTTCAGTGCATCAGCATTATAGGTGGGCTCTCCCATCCAGAAGTCAATTTTCTACCTGGTTTCAATGATTTTATGTCAGTTTTACTTTTAATTATGTCTATCTGGTCAATTTAGTGTTTATATACTAAAACCAGGCCTAGACTGGCAATTGGGCCCAATGATCCCAATTGCAAGCCCTAGGCACACCTACCTGTATGTGGCTTACACAGGCTTCCTAAGCACTTCCTGTAAAGTCATCTAATGTTTATACTTCATTTATTGCAAATTCTGTTTAATTTAGAATTTCTTATCTCCTGTTCTGTTAATAGCCTCCTGTGTGTGATTAAAACTCAATTCACATAGCAGTAGAGAAACTCCTTTAAAAAAGTTACATCTGATTGAAAATGAAACCATTTTTGTTTTCATGCAGGCTATGTCAGTCACAGATAGGGGAGGTGTGACTAAAGCTGCATAAACAGAAACAAAGCAATTTAACTCCGTAATGACAGTTATTTGAGCAGTGAGACTGCAGGCATGATCTATACACTAAAATGGCTTTATTAGGCTAAAGTTGTTTTGGTGACTATAGTGTATCTTTAATCGAGTAAAACGTATACAAGTAATCTGACCTTTCCATACACACATATGAGGCTGTCTCTCTTTCTCTCTCTCTCTCTCCTTCTCAGGCTCTCCTTTTTGTGTCTCTGGCTCTCCTTCTTTCTGCCTGTCTCACTCACTATCTTTCTTCCCCTCTGACTCCCTCTTTTCTTCTCTTGTTCTTTGGTGTGCTTCTCTGTCTTTCCCTTTATGGCTCTTTCTCTATATCTTTCCCTATGTCTCTCACTCCTGCTCTGGCTCTCATTCTCTCTGTCTGTCTCTCTGTTTCTCTTCCTCTCTGACTCTCCATGTGTGTGTGTGTGTGTGTGTGTGTCTCTGGCTTTCTTTCTATCTCTCTCTCTTTCCTTCCTTTCTGTCTCTCTATCGTTCTCTGTCTCTCCCTTTCTAGCCATCTTGGTCTCTCCTCTCTGTGTCTCTCTTCCCCCCGCTCTGTCTGTCTTCCTCTCCTTTTCTGGCTGTCTCTTGCTCTCCTTCTCTTTCCCTTTCTGTCTCTATCTCTCTGAATGTGTCTTTCTGTTTCTCCTTCCTTATATGACTCTCTCGATGTCTCTCTCTTTCTCTGACACTCTCTCCCTATGTTTCTCTCTTTCTCTGTCTCTCCTTCCATCTCTTACTCTCTTTCTCCTCTGGTTCTACCTCACACTCTCTGGAAGCTCTCTGTCTCTCTACCTCCACACACAATCACACTGGACCAACTCCACACATACATATCACACTTAGCCAACCACCACAATCACACTCAGCCAGCCACTTCATAAGCACACTCTGCCAGCTCCACACCCAACCCTTTCAGGTGTTTTGCTTAAGGGAGAACAAGGAGGTATGATACTTTCATGACTCTTGCACTAGGGCCCAGCTTTTTTATTTACTCCCCTGTATAGTCCTACACGTGGGGTTGGAGTTGTGGAGATGTATTCGCCAGGAAATGTTTTCTCTTAGTCGGCCCTGCTAAGGATTATTAAAATATGAAGGTAAATCACAGAAAAATAAGGAATATCTATCTCACTTAGTGTAAGCATCATTACACTCAATTTTGACAAACAAAAAAATACAATCTTTATTTTATAATGATACTTGTATTTGTTCAGTTTTTGTCCCTAGTTTAGGCAAAGTTTGACACCCTTTGAGTCTGATGCATATATTACCAACCTGTGCACTCATTTGGATCCGGAAATGCTATTTAACGTTCTGGAAATGGGTCACTGTTAACTTACAACCTACATGATACTATGAGATGAGCTATATGACTATTCTCATGTTACTATCCTTGGCTGTTGTGAATTTGAAGGCTGATGTTTAATATACAGTGTTAAT
The DNA here is from genome assembly GCA_933207985.1 of Pelobates cultripes. Taxonomy (NCBI): domain Eukaryota; kingdom Metazoa; phylum Chordata; class Amphibia; order Anura; family Pelobatidae; genus Pelobates; species Pelobates cultripes. The sequence goes on from OW240912.1 coordinate 190,817,934, forward strand.
CATGAAATATGGAGCCTTATATCTACAGATCTGTTCAAAAAGCACAGAGACTGTCCGAGCAAAGCACTCTGAGCTGAAATACAGATATAGCCTTCAGGATTTAATAGAGAGTTGCTTAACCAACCTATTAAAAAGGTAACCGTTTAAAATAACTAGTATATTTCTAGTAGTATACTTTCTTATGAGATTCATTGAATCCTTACATATGACAGTCTATGGATACAGTTCCTATGTTTATATGATGACAGATTTCTAAAATAAGCTGTTTGCTCAAACAGATGGAAGATATTTCCCTTAGAACACACGCTAGATTCATGACATATTTGATGCACGTATTTAAACCATTAATAAAGATTTATTTTTAATTGTCTATTCAATATGGTATTTATTTTAAACATTTAACCCCTTAAGGACGGAGCCAAATGTACACGTTGTGGACGGAGCCAAATGTACACGTTGTGAACGAAACAAAATGTAAACAAAACCTGGCATTTACGCTACATGTCTGTCCAACCGTAATACACCTCTTTCATATTAAATGCACCCACCCTTATTATATATATCATTTTATTCAGGGGAAACAGGGCTTTCATTTAATATCAAATATTTAGCTATGAAACATAATTTAATATGAAAAAAATGGGAGAAAATAAGATTTTTTTTATTTTTTTAGTTCTACATGACATTTTAACTGTCAATGTCATAATACTGTTTGCTTTTACTGCAATAAAATACACATATTTGTATTCAGCAAAGTCTCACGTGTAAAACAGTACCCCCTATGTACAGGTTTTATGGCATTTTGGGAAGTTACAGGGTCAAATATAGCACGTTACATTTGAAATTGAAATTTGCCAGATAGGTTACGTTGCCTTTGGGACTTTATAGTAGCCCAGGAATGAAATTTACACCCATAATGGCATACCATTTGCAATAGTAGACAACCCAAGGTATTGCAAATGGGGTATGTCCAGTCTTTTTTAGTAGCCATTTGGTCACAAACACAGAGTACTCCCTCTGTTACCCCCCCTTTGGACCAGCAGGGGTGATCCCAGTCCACCACAGGAGGGTGATCTAGACCATGCAGGAGCATGGAGTGACACCATACATGCTGATGGTGTCCACTGTGACTCACAAAATATGGTGGAGGCCGTACACTTCCCTACCTCAAGTGATGTTATGCTCGATCTTTCACATAAGCTGGACAGATGCTTTAAAGCTTTCTGGCTAAAGCTGGAAGGTAGAATGCGCAAGAATGCCGGGCTACAACAATATGTTCTCACAACTCAAGTCAGCAACATGTGTATGTCGGCAGTCATCTGTGCTCCCTGTGCAGAAGGCCCAAATATGGCAGCAGATCAGATGGGGAAGCTTACCTAAACACACTATTAATAAAAGGAATGGAATATTTTAGCGGTTATGGTAGTGCTCACCTTTTACTGAAGAAAGGTTAACAAATTTAAACCTCTTTAGTTTAGAAAAACGTTGCCTCAGAGAGGATATGTTAACATTATACAAATATATTCGTGGCCAATACAAACCATTGTGTGGAAATCTATTCACAAACAGGAATTTACATAGGACACGAGGTCATGCGTTTAGACTGGAAGAAAGAAGATTTCGTCTAAGGCAAAATAAAAGATTTTTTTAGCACAAGAACAATAAGGATGTGGAATTCTCTTACCACAGTGTTTTTTATATCATATTATTATTCCTCATGTCTAGCTACATACTTATACATAGCTAATTCGTCTCTGACCAATGTCTGGATATGAACAGGTCAGTTTTTTTACAAAACTGGTGCACTGTTCTCAAATGCCTCACAACTGTTTTTCTTTGTAAGAAGTTTTGCTTGTCTGTGCTGCTGGGGCATTACAAGCTTGTGTATCTCTATAATTCTGCACTACAAAAATAAAAAATTATAAAAAAATTATTAAGAATATTTGATACACACACACATAAAAAATAATTGACTAGAAAAATACATAAACTGCTTAAAATCTATAAGAACAGTGTCTAAAATGTGCTATGGTCAAGTAGAAATTGGATTTAGGAGAAGATCTGTTACAAGGCCCAAGAAATGCTAAGAGTTTTGAACACATGCAAGGTCAGTATGCTTGTATACATAACCCTAACATGTCATAGCACAATGGTGATACAGAGCATGTTGAGTCTTCCTAGCACATAATTACCCATTGATGTCATGTAAATACCACACAAACGGTAAGATCATTAATAAGTAGTTTAAAGAAATAAGGTAACAGGACACAAATTCTACTTTCCTCCATAGTCCAATCAGACAATTTTCAATCAATAAAAAAATGATTCCACTTTATAACAAAATTTACTTTTTTAAGCCAGCACCAAGCTAGATTGGCTACTTAAGATATTTCTTAATGGGCTGTGGTAGCTAGGTCAGTCAAGTCTAAGTGGAGCTGTCAAAGATTTTTTCCCCACATTTGTTGCTTTAAGTAGTTCTATGCAGTCAATACAGTGACGTGAAGAGCAAAAGGTTTAGTGAGTGCTCAAGGCACTCCTTACATGCATTGACTTGCATTATATCCATTGTTTAACCCCTTAATGACCAAACTTCTGGAATAAAAGGGAATCATGACATGTCACACATGTCGTGTCTCCTTAAGGGGTTAAGGGGACACACTAAGCACCAAAACAACATTAGCTTTATGATGTGGAGTGAACTACCATGGCCGGGCCCCCTGGAGTGACGGGCCCAGACTCCTTGTGAACCCCTGTGACTGCGGTGCCCGCCGGCTAAGTAACGCAGCCCCGGCCTGCGCGGTATTACCGCTAGAGCCGCATTGTACAATATTCTTTAAGGAATCTCTGTCTGCCATTAACGTTGTCATTGCTAACGTAAACGTACCATGGTCGTTCAAGCAAATCCAATATTACTTGTCTAGCCTTAGATACTCACCTGGCATCTAGAAGAATCAGACTGCTCCAGTACTGAGAGAATAAATATTTAGCCAAACAATTTGCAAGAACAGAAGGTTACTAACAAGTCAGCATAAACCAGAATCCCTTATGACTTTGAATTAATTCAGGCCACTAAGAATTCAGGCTGAAAGCTGGTGGCAAAATGCGGATTTAAATAGTACTCGTTAGTTGTATGTCATAAACTGACCAAAGAATGTAGTGCACATTAAATTAGATCTATAGAATATACTTTAATATTCCTTACTAATTGTAAATGCATGTGTTTAGTATGGATATTAAAGATGCTGTTTTATAATATACCTATATTGTCATAAACTCTCTTAGTTATGCCAAAGAAGAAACTGTTCTTTTATTTTCCCAAGAGATAATTTAGATTGTTTTTGTTTTATGTTTTTTTTTTTGGCTTTTCATTGTTTTGTGTTCTGTTTTATAATTGGGTACTTGGGAGTAAGAATACATTTGTTTTGAGTATCTGTTTCCCATTGGTTTGAAGGAAACATGCTGAGTATATTGTGATATTGTGACTCAGTCTGGAGCACATGGTGTGTACGTTTTGCCTTTAGAAAAACCCTTTTTTGCTTTTCTGTATAATTAATAGGTTGTTTTACTTAGTGTGAGTGCATTTGTTTTGCCTGTTCTATAACGTCACTTAGTAACATATTAGAAAAGTATTTTTACTAATACTGAGTTCTTATTTCAATAACTGATAACGTATGTTCACGTGATGGACGTATGAATGTTATTTGTTGTGATTTAATCTCATCTTCATGTATAGCCTGCTTCAGACTTAGATTTGCTTGTATATCTTCCCATTGCCTCCTGCTGGTCCTGCATTGCCCTCCAGTCTTCATATCCAGATTTGCAGACATTCCAACCCTCAAATGGCAGCTGGGAACTGGGAGATTTTCCCATGAGATGTGCAGGTGAAGAGTAGGAGTGGGTCAGACCCTCGGAAGGATGCCATCTGTCCCCCTCTCTCTTGGTGTCTGAGAGGGAGGGGCAGGTTTCACAGCATCGTCCTCCACAGTGCCAGCCCAAGCGTGGCAAATCAACGACCGCTGTCATCCCAGAACAAATTCATTTGTTAGCGTCCCTTCCTTCTCCATACCCTTTCACTGCCAAATCGCTTGACTAGGCTTTCTTCTCACTCCTATAACATTTGACAGCAGAGCTTCATAGCCCACCCAGTTTGGCCATTATTCCGAACTTTGATTTTAAATGCAACAGAGGAATATTGTCTGTTCCGATACATTTTTGACTTTTTTAGTCTCTCCCATTTTTATCTTTTCACGCTCATCATTTTTTTTTTTAATGACAAATCTATGTGAATGTATAATATGCGTCATTTCCTCAACATTCTGTGTAAACATATTTTGTCAGTTGTATTATATAAAACTAAGTTACATGTACATGTTTAAAATACCAATACAGGTACAAATAGTAAAAAAACAAACAAAAACAAAATATATTTATATATATTTTATTAGTATTATTATTTTTTTAGTATTATGACATTAGTAACTTGTTGTGGGTCACCCAGCTCGTTGCATGTTTAAGAAGGTTTAAGAAGATCATGTCTGATTTTATTAGGATTCCTGGAAGACACTGTAACTTTATCTCTCTAGTTGTATGCACCCTACCATAAACAACCTCTGTCACAATTGCTCTCTCTCTGTATATTTATATGTGTATGTATGTATGTATATATATATATATATATATATATATATACACACACACACAAATAGGTTGCTGTGTAGAGTGCGCTTATGAATATAGTTAGGTTTAGAAAGCAGCTGCACACTGTAGTGGGTGCTCTCTTATCCCCACCAAATTTGATATAAAACCAGAGTGAATCTAGTGTAGTCTGGATATGATGTCCAGGCTATACTGTTCAAATGAGCGGAGCGCTATAAAAATACCTACCCTAAAATAGGGTTAAGGGCTCAGCTGTGTATGGATACATATACAGGAAACAAGAAAATAAAACCCAATATAGTGTAAATCCGCAGGTGATAATATGTTAGAGTGAAGTTTTTAAATGGTTACACTCACATGGATTAGAGCCTCAGAAAGACAGGCTTGAATCGTATGCACGTTAGTGCCTTTTGGGGGCACTGGACCCTTTTGTCCGGATTGGTCTCCTCAGGGAAAGAAACAAGAAGGGAGACTTCCTAGTGTATTACATTTTAACAATAAAGCAAATCACAGTGGTTATGGTAGTGCTCATCTTTTTCTGAGCCAATGAGAACCTGGCTCTGGATGATAGGCTTGGGTGCCTTTATAGGGGGGCACCTGCCCTTCTTTAGCAACAGAGAGAAGTAGAAAGCCAATAGGGGCTTTAAATAAAATGAAATAAAACAATTATATAAAACAAGTAAAATAAAATGTCCCACTATGTGGCTTTAAATCCAAATCCGAGATGCGTTTCGCTCACGTTCTATGGGCTTTTTCAATCGGGATTGTTGGTTTTCCTTCTGCTGCTGTTTAAATTTGCCGGTTCATCCATCTTGTGAGTGGTTCCTTACTTCTGTCGTCCAATCAGGGATTTGCTTCTTGTGAGGTGGATTGCCTCACCTTCCTTCCATTAGAATAATGGGAAGTAACGTAGTCTCACTGTCCACGTCACTTCCGTATTCATTGCGGCCATTTTTCCTAAGGGCACATACCCTTAAACACGAGAACTGGAAGTGACACGACGGAGTAAGTCCGTTATCCAGATCCACAATTGTACACATGTTTTCTACCTTTATTGTTCATTGTAACTTGGCATAGTCAGTACCTAATAAAGAAAAGTAAATAAGAAGCATATTCTAATACATGGTCTTATTCGCACATATTTTACTATTGAAAATGTCCACAATCAATGTAGATTTTAAATAAGTTCATATTATATTTTCTCTTGTTTATTACTATTGATTGAGAAATTATTGAGTTGATAAAATAAATTTTAGGTTATATATAATTTAAGGATTATTGTAAATTCTAACTTATATTATAATATATATATATATATATTATTTTTTTATTTTTTTAGTTATTATTATTGGCATTTATATAGCCAACTTATTTCGAAGCACTTTACAATATTATGGAAGGGGGGAACTTAACAATAAATGAGACAATTACAAAATGTTACAGGAACAATAGGTTGAACAAGCTTCCAGTCTAGAGGACGTGGGGGATAAAACCACAAAAGGAAAGGCATCAAGGGAAATAGCAACCAAACAACAAAGTAGGAATTAAGCATAACAGGATGTGAAAGTTGAGTAGGGCCTTTTAGGAAAGAGCAAGAGACAAGTTTGCGAGATAGAGGTTACTCTGGGAAAGAGCAAGAGACAAGTTTGCAAGATAGAGGTTACTCTTAAATCATTGAAGACTAGGGGAGAGTCTAATAGGAGTAGGCAGGCTGTTCCAAAGGAAAGGAGACATCCGCAAGATGTCCTGTAAGCACATGTGTGAGCAGAAAGGGTATGTGGACAGGAGAAGGTCACCGACAGAGTGAAGACAGCAATAAGGGGCTTACCTATGAATCAGTGAAGAAATATAACAGGGGCTAGAGTTGTTAAGAGCTTTATAGGTAAGGGTTTGAACTGACTTCTATAACCGGAGGAGAACCTCGAGAGGACGGTGTCACAGGATTGAAGGATTTGGAGAAGGAGGACGTGATCATCAGTGTCAAAGACAGCAGAGAGGTCAGGAAGAATTGGTATAGAGTGGCCTTTTGATTTAGCCACAATTAGATCTTTTGTAACTTTAATCAGAGCGGTCTCAGAAGAGTAAAGTGGGCAAAAGCCAGATTGAAGGGGGTCGAAGAGAGAGTTGGAATTGAGGAAGCAGGTCAGATAGGTAAAGACACGTCTTTATAGAAGTTTTGAGGAAAAAGGGATCAGGGATATGGGGTGACAGTTGGAAGGGGAAGATAGATCTATAATTGTTTCTTTTAGGATGGAATGACAGTATCATGTTTAAGGGAAGCAGGAACAATGCCAGAGAAAAGGGAGCAGTTGAAGATATGTGTTAAGGAAGGCACAAGACAAGAGGACAGCGTTCTGATAAGGTGAGAAGGGACAGGATCAAGCTGGCAAGTGGTGGGGCGAGAGGAAAGGAAAAGCACAGTCACTTCTTTTTCAGTAGTCAAGAAGAAAGTCTGAAGGGTAGGAGAGGTACTGTTCAATTGTGGTTGAGGGGGAGAGGAGCAAAGGGGGTAGAATTATTTCCTTATAAAATTACCAGAAAAGAGCGCACTCGAGGTCCTTATAATGCAAATCTTAATTTTTCCAATTCATTAACAGTGCAATGTTTCAGTCCCATGCTAGACTTTTTTCCATTATATATATATATATATATATGAGAGAGAGATATCGATCTTCAGGAACCTGGAACCCCTCCATAATATATATGAATATATGTATATATATTATGGAGGGTTTCCAGGTTCCTGAAGTTCTACAAAGGCAGCAAAAATTATATTACAAGATTCAATATTCACTCAGACACCTTAGAAAAAAATTTATAAGATTTCTCCACAGTAAAAAAAATGTACATGCATAATATGTAACTTATACACATAAAACCCTCAAGAAAAACATAAAGGCACTGGATGCGTTTTGTGTTGAACAGCTGATGTAGTTGTTGGATGGGAGTGTTCCTTTAATTATGAATTTCAAACACCTTATGTGCTCTGCTAGTTAAAGAACAAAGTTTGTACATTGCTTTTTTCTCCCAAGTACAGCAATACCCCACATGCGTACCATTGTTTGTTTTTTAGAGGATTTATATAGTTAAATTACAAACATATCTTAATTCTGACATGCTTCTTTGCTGGTTTCTTAGAGACAATATTTGGAAAAGTGAAACTGCCTGTGTCACCATAATGACCAGTGTCACTTTGACACAATTAGTAACTCTTTCTAACCCTAACTACTCCTATCCAACCCAAGCTAACTCTACCTAACCTGTAAGTCTAGCTAACCCTAACCTTAGCTGAAACAAACCAAGTATTGTTTTGTAGATGACAGTGTTGACAAACCTGGTGGATCCAGAGCCGGATCTTTGGAGGGGCACTTGTAGATTATTTAAATAAATAATCCATGCACAATAACCACTACAGCTCTGTGTAGTGGTTATGGTGCCAGGAGTGACAATTTGACAACATTTTGACAACTTGGGTCTGCCGGGATATGGGGCTGTAGTAGGGCATAGGAGCAGTGGTGTGTGTGGTGCAATGTGTGAGGGGTGCAGTGTGTGTGAAAGGTTCAGTGTGTGTTTGTGGGGTGTGTAGTGTGTGAATATATTCAATGTGTGGGGCAATGTGTGTATGAGGGGGGCAATGTGTGTATGGGGGGCTGTGTATGTGTGTGTGGGGCAATGTGTGTGGGGGGGTAATGTGTGTATGGGGGGTGTGTGTGTGTGGGGAAATGTGTGTATGGGTGGGCAGTATATGTTGTCTGGGGCAGTGTATGTGTGTGTGGGGCAATGTGTGTATGGGGGGCAGTGTGTGATTGTGTATGGTGTGTGTGGGGGCAGTGTGTATGGGGGGCAGTGTATGTGTGTGTGGGCCAATGTGTGTATGGGGGGGCAGTGTGTGAATGTGTATGGTGTATGTGGGGGCAGTGTGTGTATAGTGGTGGCAGTGTGTGTGTGTAAGGGGCAATGTGTGTATGGGGGGGCAGTGTGTGAATGTGTATGGTGTGTGTGGGGAAGTGTATGTGTGGGGGGCTGTCTATGTGGGGCTGTGTGTGTATGGGTGGGCAGTGTATGTGTGTATGGGTGGGCAGTGTATGTGTGTGTGGGGTCAGTGTGTGTATGGGGGCAGTGTATGTGTGTGTGGGGTCAGTGTGTGTATGGGGGCAGTGTGTGTGTATGTGGGGAAAGTGTATGTATGGGATCAATGTATGTGTGTGGGGGCATTGTATGTGTGTGTGGGGTCAGTGTGTGTATGGGGGCAGTGTGTGTGTATGTGGGGAAAGTGTATGTATGGGATCAATGTATGTGTGTGGGGGCATTGTATGTGTGTGGGGGGGCAGTGTGTGTATGGGGGGCAATGTGTGTGTGTGTGTGTGGCAGTGTATGTGGGAGCAGTGTATGTGTGTGTAGGGGCTGTGTGTGAATGTGTGGTGAGGAGGGTAGGGAGTTTTTTTTTATAAAAACATTTTTTAATAAAAATAAATACATTTATGTCCACCCTCCCTTCTTAGCTTTACTGAAGGAGAAGGGGGGACATTTCCCGATTCCTGGTGGTCCGGTGGGGAATCCCAGGTGGTCCCAGTGGTGAGAGTGAACTCTAGCCCATAGCTCCATGGTAACCGCAGCAACACTCCATGCTCGTGAGAGAAGGACCCGGAGGAGCTGCAGTCTGAGCTCCTGGATCCTCTCTCCCTCCCCTACCGGCTGCCCGCACGATGCCTGCGGACCAGGGAGTGAGGTCTCTGATCTCCCCTCCGGTCCATGAAGGCACATTGCAGGGCTGGCACTTGGACAGTGCCAGTCCTGCATTAGCGGGCAGTGGAGAGCCTCAGGGGGTGCTGTTAGCCCCGTTGCCCCCCCTGGATCCACCAGTGCTTCCAGTGTGCCTAACTGCTTAACTTGTTGTGCAATAATTACATTGCATGACTAATACTGTCTGTTGTGGTTGTCAATCATACAGCCAGTAGAAGAACTTCATGGTGGTTAACTTTTGGTCGCCTAAGTGATGCTGGACCCCCTCAAGCTCTGCATGAGGAAATCCAGCATCAGTCAAATCTCCATAAGAAAGCGTTGGAGATCAGCACTGGATTAAGCTAAGTGTTAAAAGTTTATTTTAACCCTTTATGTGCTGGGAGTTGAGTGAGGGAGAGTCAGAAAGAACTATCGTGTAAGTAATACAAATCTGGTATTCCTTACACTGTATAATCCCTTTAATTCTGTGAAGGAAAATACATAAAAGTCTGGTCAGGAAGAACCATAAATCAAAACAAACCTGTATGGCCATTGCACGCCTTATTTAGTTCGTGATTCGGGTACACTTTCCCTCAGAGTTGGGAATTGGGTTGATCACCTGATCAGCACAAATTTAGACAAATTTCAAGTCAAGTAATTAGGTGACAGATGCAAATCTGTTCTGACACTACTGTTCTGGCTATAACGAAAGTATATTTGTGTCATGGAGGAGAATAAGCCTTCTTGTAGAAGTCTTCCCAAACAGGACCGATTATGTCAGGAATAAAGCCAGGACAGACCTCAGCAATAAATAGGAGATAGCACAGCCTATTAAAAATAGTGATAATTTCATTTAATGACAAAGTAAATGCAATATTTTTTTCAAGTTTTTTTATTTGGAAAAGTAATGTTCTAAAACATGCATGTACTAAACAAATTCTTCTATTTTAGACAAAAAATGTAATCTAAAATATTTTTTGAACACATTATGTATAACGACATTGCACAGCATGGTCATTTCTACTTAGCACCAAATCACTGCAGTGTTCATTTCCAATGAGCAGATCCTCAGCATTATTCTACGTGGCATCATTGCAGGGTACGTGTTCATTAATATATAGATTTAGTATTTACATTTCTTGTAGAATCATCTCTTTATAGTACTGTTTCTTGATTAAGTTATAGCATCAATATATTGCAATATATTTTCTATTAGTGTATATACCAGACATCATTAATATTATCATTAAAAGAAGATGCTGTTTTTAGTGATCTTACCATGTATGTACGTAGTGGGCATTGGATCGCATTCCCTTCATCCCCCATAAAACCATAACTTACCCCTTCTTGGCAAAAACAGGCCACAGCATTTATTAACACAACCAAATGCTGTATAACTCCTTTAACGTATAACGAAATAATAAATATCATAAATTAACATAAAAATTTGCATATAGTCATACTGTAACCAAAGAAACCGTCCTTGCCAATCTAACTTCCCCAAGGCTCTCACCTCCCCCCCTCGGCATTATAAAAACATCTTCATTTTCAGGGCTCCCCACCAACCGGTTTTCCCCTCGGTGGGACCCAACCATAATGCTCCCAACCGGTCGACTTACAACCCAGTGGGGACAAGTCCAACCTGACACCTCCTCCAGGTTCACCATAAGAGACATGGGGAAGATGAGACCCGGCCATTATCCCCCTTTTTCATCTAATCTACCAGACCATCCCTTATTTGGCAAGGACACCCCCACGCCTCGCTGTGACAACCCCTCCGGGCCCAAACCAGCAAAGGGAGGGTGGGTGGGAAACTTGTTGCTGGGCTGTATGGGCTAGTCCCAAGTAAAATAAAGTTTTAGACAGTTCTACTTCACCCTCAATTTGGAGTCCTGTCTCTTATTGGGGGAATCTGCTACAAGGGATTGCTATGCTCTGCATATTCCCTTGCTATAATCACTCCTAAGCTCTTTTAAGCGCTCGTTCCTGCTTCGCTCTGAAGGAAGAGAGGTTCGGCCTGCGGTGGTTGTAGTGTTGGCTAGAGTGCTTGGAATCCTCAAAAAGCGCTAGGAGCATCCATCAACGGAGGTACCCAGTGGGGTGCCAGGTGATCCGGTGGGTGCCACTTACCTCCTCAGCACTTTTGTATTCACGGTGACATCAACACCCAGATCGGTGAGAAATGCTGTACATGTGCATTAACAACAAGTATTTGTACTATAGCGCATGCACTTAATGCACATTAATTTACATGGTATCAAATGGTAAAATAGCCATGTACATAATATTATGAAATACAATATATCTAGATGTGTTTTTTTAATAGAACAATCTATACCTTACTTTTTTGTGCCAATAGCCCTGCAGGTGATAGTCCTTTTTTTTTTGGCAAGGACACCCCCCCGCCTCGCTGTGACAATCCCCCAGGCCCAAAGCAGCAAAGGGTGGGTGGGAAGCTTGTTGCTGGCCCGGCTCCTAAGTGGCACTGAGGTCAGTCTAATCTGTCACCACCCACTTCCTCACATCTCACACTCCCACACATAGCACATAGCCAATCATGCATCATCCATCCCAGACTCACATGTAACTATGTAACCCTGCAGGTGATAGTACTTTTTTAACTTGCACATGCATCAAATAGCAAACAATGCTTTCTGACTTAAGCTTTCATAAGGAATCATTTGATTGAGCCATGTGATACATGCATCATTACAGGAAATCAAAAGCAAGTACTTGACAACTGGCAGAAGACAATTGTTCAGTCAATGCACTCAGATTGTGAGTATAGATTTTCATGATAGATAAAGTTCATGAAAATATTAATTAATTCAAATAAAAGAAAAAAGAAAGTCAGGATCTGATTAATAACTGCAAACACCCAGGACAACAAATGATCTGTACAATCACATGGCTGTTTAAGAAATTCACATAGAACCATTCAGTTCCCACTGCTGTGAAGTTGGCAGACATAGATGAATTCAGAGTAGGAACCTTGGAGATCATACTTCAGTTTTTCATATATTTATATTTATGATTAAAGTATTTACCCACTGACAAATTATGACAGCTGGTCTTTTTTTCTGCTATCACGAGATTTATCAAAAAAAGTTGTTAAAATAACACTTCTTGATATTCAGCATAACAAATGCTATCAATGTTATGTTTTTCTGCCTTCATATTTAATTTTGAGTTAATGTGAATGGATGATTTGACCTGCCTTGAAATACATTTTCCTAACCCTTTTCTCTCTCATTCCTCTGTTCTTTAGATCTATATTAGTATTACTTCACAAAGTAGTGCAACATTTTTTTAGACCCAATTTACCTCCTACTCCACTCCAATGCTGGTCTTCACCCAGCAGAGAAACAAATTTCTCTACATATCTTTGATTAGTTCATATGCTTAGCGCAGAGGCACTGGCATGCCGACTGCACCATATTTGCTAATAGCATAAAGGTACACTATATGGACAAAAATATTTACTGGAACACACAGGTGTTTTAATTAAACCCTTTGCCACTGATGTATGAAATCAAGCACCTAGCCATGCAACCTGCATTTACAAACAAATGGGTAGTTCTGAAGAGCTCAGTAAATTCAAGAGTGGTACTGTGACTGGATGCCACTTTCCAATAAGTCTGTTCATGAAAGTTTATCCCTGCTAGATATTCCACGGTCAACTAAAAGTGGTATTACTGGAAGGTGGAAGCATATAGGAACAGCAGAAACTGAGAAGTAACAGAGGAGGGATAATGGTATGGGGCTGTTTTTCAGGGATTTGCCTAGGTGCCCTGCTTCCAGTGAAGGGAAATCTCAATGCTTCAGAATATGAAGAAATGTTTGACAATGCTAAGCTTCCAACTTTTTGAAAACAGTTTAGGGAAGTCCCTATTCTATTCCAGCATAACTGTGCCCCAGTGCACAAAGCAAGATCCATAAAGATATATTTGGTGTGGAAGAACTTAACTCTCCCGCACAGAGCCCTGACCTCAACGCCAACTCCAACATCAGTGCCAGACCTAACATTTGCTCCACTGGATGAATAGGTAAAACTTCCTACAGAAAAACTCTGAAATCTTGTGGAAAGCCTTCCCAGAAAAGTGGAAGCTGTTATAGCTGAAAAGAGAGAACCAACAACATATCTATGCATTTAGAATGTTATGTCATAAAATTCCCTGTTGGTGTAATAGTCAGGTATCCCAATACGTTTGTCTATGTAGTGTATCCATGTCTCAAACTACAGTGGATGTATATCTGCAACCAGTCAGAAAGAGAAGATTGGACGTTAGGCAATGGCATTCATCTGACTCTAAAAAAAAAAAAAAAAAGTAGTTTGTTAGTGGTGTAAACGAACCACAGAACTTTTTATTGTTACATATAGATGCCCTTACTGTAATGCTAAAATGTGCAAACATCTTAATTACGTTAAACCCAGAACTAATAACTACAATCCCAGACTGTCATCTTTGATCAACACTTTTCTTAATAAAGGAGTAATAAAGAACTAAACAGTATGACCACTTTGCTTTATAAATCTATATGCTTTATAAAGTCAATACATAAAACATAAATAAGGAGAGTAGCATAAAATACCTACCCAAATAAGTAAACAGCTATATTCATTATAAAAGAAGCAAGAAAAACAAAGTGTCTAGTACCACAAACAATTGGTTGGTTAGACAAAAGGTGCATGTGCAATTAGATAACTCAAAAATCTAATAAAATGCATTACATATAAAAAGAAAAACATAATCATAATAAATCATAATAAAGCAAAACAAAATTGATATTTAAAGTTTCTTTCTACATGTAAAAAAATACATAAATAAATATAAAAATATACTTAATTGATGCAGATATCCACATATATCCTCCATCTCTCTAGTAAAAAGGACAGATAATGAGGAGCTTAAAATTATAAATCCTAAAATCAAAAAACACTACATTAAATGGGACCCAAATTATCCACAGTATCCCTATAAATCAGACGTATCGGTATAGTGCTGTGCTACAGATGCTCCTTAGCAGAAATGCTGGAGTCTGCATTGCAAACTTGAAAAGCCTGTAGAACAAGCAGGGTGGCAGCAGCCAAGATGAATACAGTCAGCCCAGAGTCTAATAAAGTTCTGTGTTATTAGTATATAAATCAAAGATTATGAAGAATCCACTGCTGTTAACATATCATGTAGTGAGTAGCAAGTAATGATCTTACCACAGGCTTAGTCCATACATCTATTGAAGGTCCAACAGTAGGTAGTTGAGCAGCAGGCTGAATCATACTGGCTGCTTGAGCGTGGGTGCACTGGTTCACTTGATTAGATGTAGATTGAATACATAGTTTAGAGGCAGTATGAGTAGCAACAAATAAACTGGACATGAGTCCCAAAGAAGATAGAGTAACAGTGGCAACGGAATATTCAACAGTGATGCGTGGTATTATCAATGATCTGAGCGCTGATGGTTTAGCTACGGCTGCTCCGCGGGAAGTAGTGCCAGACCCAGCCGGGACATAAGGAGCCTGGGACATATTTAAATATAAAAGCACCATTTAGTGTGAAACCCAACAGGTACTGGCCGACTAGCTATTGCCAAGTGGTGAAACAATTACACTAATGGGTGACAGGTGAGGCCCTGCTAGTTGTCAAGCGGCAGGAGAGGCTCTAACTATGCACTGGCCCAAGGGGATTTCGAGGCCACCGAACGTTGTGGCAGGGTGTTGGGCTCTAGTTGACAATTAAAGCAGAAGATAGTATAGGAACGACAGGTGAGGCCCTTTCTATGCATCCACACGGGGCAAATAACTATGCAATGGCCTGATGGTGTATACCTCCAAGCATGAGGATGGGAAATGACCGCGCAGGACCACTAACCTGTGGCATAAAGGACAGAAAACTACCATATTGGGCACCTAGATCCCTGACAGCCAGTAAATACTACAACAGGGGGTCCACTTTTCACGGAAAAGTAACATGTTGTACCTGAGACTGTAAAGTCCGAAAGTAGGGTTGACAGGAGTGGAGGAGAGATAGCAACAACAGGATATAACAACCTAAAATCGAAAATGTAGAACAGCGTCTGAGAATACATGTCACTGCGTGAGCCACATCGTGGACCCCAATTTTTTTTTTACATGTTTTTTTCCTGTCCATTATAGAACAGTGCCTGAGAGCGTATACCTCTGCGTGGGCCAGATTGTGGATCCAAACAAGTAAAGCAACCTACCCTGAAGGAGGATATGAGGTGGCAAAGGCAAACGCTGCCAGGAAGGACGAGCTCCTTGGCAGGAAAAGGGGTTGGAAAAAGCATGTCGCCCAGTACAGCAACCTAAAATAGAGAAATGTAGAATAGTGACTGAGAACGAATGCCACAGCGTGGGCCAGATTGTGTACCCAAATAAGTAAAAGTAACCTACCCTACTGGAGGATGCGAGGCAATAAAAGCAAACGCTGGCAGGAACAATGAGCCCCTTGGCAGGAAAAGGTAGGACAAAGCGAGACATGCAAGCATACAGGGAGTGCAGAATTATTAGGCAAGTTGTATTTTTGAGGATTAATTTTATTATTGAACAACAACCATGTTCTTAATGAACCCAAAAAACTCATTAATATCAAAGCTGAATATTTTTGGAAGTAGTTTTTAGTTTGTTTTTAGTTTTAGCTATGTTAGGGGGATATCTGTGTGTGCAGGTGACTATTACTGTGCATAATTATTAGGCAACTTAACAAAAAACAAATATATACCCATTTCAATTATTTATTATTACCAGTGAAACCAATATAACATCTCAACATTCACAAATATACATTTCTGACATTCAAAAACAAAACAAAAACAAATCAGTGACCAATATAGCCACCTTTCTTTGCAAGGACACTCAAAAGCCTGCCATCCATGGATTCTGTCAGTGTTTTGATCTGTTCACCATCAACATTGCGTGCAGCAGCAACCACAGCCTCCCAGACACTGTTCAGAGAGGTGTACTGTTTTCCCTCCTTGTAAATCTCACATTTGATGATGGACCACAGGTTCTCAATGGGGTTCAGATCAGGTGAACAAGGAGGCCATGTCATTAGATTTTCTTCTTTTATACCCTTTCTTGCCAGCCACGCTGTGGAGTACTTGGACGCGTGTGATGGAGCATTGTCCTGCATGAAAATCATGTTTTTCTTGAAGGATGCAGACTTCTTCCTGTACCACTGCTTGAAGAAGGTGTCTTCCAGGAACTGGCAGTAGGACTGGGAGTTGAGCTTGACTCCATCCTCAACCCAAAAAGGCCCCACAAGCTCATCTTTGATGATACCAGCCCAAACCAGTACTCCACCTCCACCTTGCTGGCGTCTGAGTCGGACTGGAGCTCTCTGCCCTTTACCAATCCAGCCACGGGCCCATCCATCTGGCCCATCAAGACTCACTCTCATTTCATCAGTCCATAAAACCTTAGAAAAATCAGTCTTGAGATATTTCTTGGCCCAGTCTTGACATTTCAGCTTGTGTGTCTTGTTCAGTGGTGGTCGTCTTTCAGCCTTTCTTACCTTGGCCATGTCTCTGAGTATTGCACACCTTGTGCTTTTAGGCACTCCAGTGATGTTGAAATATGGCCAAACTGGTGGCAAGTGGCATCGTGGCAGCTGCACGCTTGACTTTTCTCAGTTCATGGGCAGTTATTTTGCGCCTTGGTTTTTCCACATGCTTCTTGCGGCCCTGTTGACTATTTTGAATGAAACGCTTGATTGTTCGATGATCACGCTTCAGAAGCTTTGCAATTTTTAGAGTGCTGCATCCCTCTGCAAGATATCTCACTATTTTTGACTTTTCTGAGCCTGTCAAGTCCTTCTTTTGACCCATTTTGCCAAAGGAAAGGAAGTTGCCTAATAATTATGCACACCTGATATAGGGTGTTGATGTCATTAGACCACACCCTTCTCATTACAGAGATGCACATCACCTAATATGCTTAATTGGTAGTAGGCTTTCGAGCCTATACAGCTTGGAGTAAGACAACATGCATAAAGAGGATGATGTGGTCAAAATACTCATTTGCCTAATAATTCTGCACTCCCTGTATGTACAGTTAAACCACCAGTGAGCAAAGGAGGAAGGAACAAGCACATAACCCAACTGCAATACTCAACAACCTCCGCAGGGGGATACTCGCACCACCAGCATTAACATGCAGCAAACATATTTAGTGTAAAACACCTGCCATTCGATAATTAGGCAACCAACACATGCAAGGCAATCGGAGGGATTTGCACAAACACCCAGAACCACTGAGCGTTTGTGAGAGCCCCAAGTGCCGAAAACCAAACCCCGTTGTTTGAAAGTATAGACCTTCGCAAGGAATAGCAACACAGTAGGACAGGCATGTGAAAGGAGTACTGTATGTGTGGCAGAAAAGAACCCAAACAGCCCCATTAGGCACAGTAGGTGAGTATAACAATAGAATAAAAACAAACAAACAAGCAATATAGGCGCTAAAAATATAAATGTATCAGTGCAAATATTAAGAATAAAGGTAGAGCAGCACCTAAAAGTGCACAAGCTCAAAAAACACCATACAAAGGATATAAAACAAAAAAGGTGCGCTGTACCTTTAAAATTTAAAGTGCAACAAGTGCAAAAAAAATCGTGCAATGAAAAGTGTATATTCAATAAAATCACACTCAAAATAATAAATGTGCAAAACTTGCAAGTGAAGAGTGATAAAAAAATATACAAATGGTCACTTACAGTAGGGAAATATGTCTCAAAGTAAAATACATATGGTATGGTACATAAAAAAGAGAGAAAGCATATAGCATAATACTGTTTTAAATAACATAAAAACAGCCAAGAAAAATGGAATAAAACTCACAAGGAAAGAGCAGTGAAAGTCTGCTCTAACTTTTCAGCATGTAATCCACAACACAGGGATTTGATGACAGTGAAGAGCAGGACGCCAGCTGAATCAAACGATATTTATTTCTTCCAAATAAAAAAAAAACTCCTTTTCCCCCATAGAAGGCCAGTGTCCCATTAGATACTTGAAGAAATGAACACACCAGGGTTCACAATCTCTGCAACTCGCGGCACTATACAGGGCACTTCCGGGTTCGGAGCTCCGTGCGGTCACGTGATAACGTGATGACGTCGTATGCGAACGTGATGACGCGTTTCGCCCAGAAAAGGCTTCCTCAGATTCCTCAGAGTATAACAATATGCACCAACGAAGCCTGAATGGGCTGAAATCCACAAAAGGCAAGCGACATGTGAACAACACTAGAGAGGATGGACCCAAACCAGGATGAAGCGACTGTGACACAGCGATTTGGGTCCCGACTTACGATTTTAGAGAGCACTTCCAAGCCGGACCTCGAAGGAGCAGTAGCAGGAAGCGTGCTGAAAGTGAGTGTCAGCGGTCGGCAGACGGAACAAAAATGGACAGCAAGGACCACGAGGAAACAGGTAAGCTGCTAACTTGCCAGGCCAATCACGGTATGTGAGAGGGGATTGGAGGCCCTTAACAAGGGGGCCCCAGGCCCCTTCCACAACTACAGACCCTCCCTTAAATAAATATATATATACATATATATATATATATATATATACTAATCAAATATATATTTATACTGTATCTTATCATCATAACTGTAAAATAATAACTAAATACAATGTAAAAACAAGAAAGGAAATATTAGAAGTGGACTAGGCCCACATCAAAATTCCAAAAGGGTTACAGAGATATCAATGGGCATGAACCCCACAAAATAGTTTAAGGTAAAAGAAAAAGACTAAAGTGAAATGGTTGTTCCACTAGAGATGGAAAAGTTGGACATCCATTCCACAAAATGATATCTCTAAAATATTAAAATAATTATTAGGTATAACCTTTATTAAGCCGCCTACGGACAAAACAAAAAATAAAGTGTAATAACAGTGAAACACCCGTGAGACAACAAGTGAAATAAAAACTGGGTAGATGCAATATGGATATCCTCAAAGAGTAATGGAGTGGCTAAGATATCTAAACTAAGGTTTACAGTGAAAAGTACAATATAAAGTACAATATATAATAGATCAAATATCACAAAGCTACTCCTCTAGAGAGAGGTTCCCATAGTCTACAGGGTTCTATGAATATCCCAGCTATACAGAGGTAAGTCCACATAAATTACCATAGACTCTAATGTATTTTAAAGCATACAAATTAGAATTGAGTAGATGGTATCCATGTACAGTAAATCTGTCATGTAGTATTTATCTAAATTGTTGCAAATAAGAGAAAGAGTCTAGAGAAAGGCTGAGAGAAAGTGTATATATATTTTGCTACTCAGTATTTAAATGTTGAATAGAGTAGTAATAAAAAAGCTGTGTAGTCGGTGAACAAATAACAGTATATATATATATATATATATATATATATATATATACACACAATATTAGTTACTAATATCCAGATGTATCCTTATAGGAGTATAGTAACTCAGAGGTAAACTTTATAACAGACATAAATGATTATTCGCTTAGTGGAAAGAATAATGGAGAGAATGTCTCAATAGACCAGTTAGAGCACAGATATGTAGATAGATCTGAAAAAGTGGTTAAACAGAATGAACCTGGGGGTTAGTTTGCAGGTGTCTCATAATGATAAGGTGGGTTAAAAATTCGGACCCCATATGTATAGAGGCACCCGCCAGACAAAAAAATTCCTCCTAGGGACAGAGACCAGTGTCCCCATGTCTCCCAGTGTCCCCAAGTGTCTCAGTGCCCCATGTCTCCCAGTGTCCCCAAGTGTCTCAGTGATACCCGGGTCTCTCAGTGTACCCATGCCTCACTGTGTGCCCTAGTATCCAAGTAACATGGGGACACACTGTGACATGGAGACACTGAGAGAAATGGGAACACTGAGACACTGGGAGACTGGGCGACATGGGGACACTGACACTGTGATACATAGGTGACTTGCGAGACAGACACACGGTGAGACAGGGAGACACTGGGAGCAATCCATCTATACAGCAGAATCAAACTGCAAGTAGTTTGTGATTTTACAGAATTTTCGCTTATGTCACTCCTTGTGATTTACATCATGTGATGTCACGCATAACTAATTAATTATACAAATGATTAAGGCTGGTATTTTTTTCCAAGAAAGGTGGCAAACCTAACTACTCTTCACATACTCTTGCTTAAAGGAACACTATAGGGTCAGAAACACATGTATACTCATGTATTTCTGACCATATTATGTTAAAACCCCCATCTAGCCCCCCTGATCCACTCTTGCCTCACTAAATATAGTAAAAGCTTACTTGTATTTAAGTCTGCAGCTGCAGGCTCTGCCTCTGAACTCACTCTGTCTGCTGACATCATCAGAAGTGGTGGTCTGAGCAAATGACAATGTTTCCCCATAGGATGTGCTGAGACTGTCAACTAGGCAGATGAGGGGCAGAGCCAGCACAAGTCAAATACAGCCCTGGCCAATCAGCATCTCCTCATAAAGATAAATGTATTCAATGCATCTCTATGAGGAATGTTCAGTGTCTGCATGCAGAGGGTGGAGACACTGAATGGCAGTGCTGTACACTATGCAGTACCGCCCCAGGAAGCACGTCTACCAGCCATCTAAGGAGTGTCCATCGGAGTTATGTTCTCTGAAAAGACAGTGCAAAAAGCCTGAAGGGAATGATTCTACTTACCAGAACAAATACAGTAAGCTGTAGTTGTGCTGGTGACTATAGTGTCCCTTTAAGGTTGGAAGATTAGGATGGATGCATGGGAACAAAACTTGTGTGGACTGGCTGACAATAAAATTAGTTTAGATAATGCAGACTTTGGTCTCTCTAACACTGCGGCATGTTCCCTTTCTTCCATTAGAGAGAAATTAGCATAGAGTATGTGTTTTCGTATAGCTTCATCCTTTTGAGTTTCCCTCCAACACCAACTCCATCAGATACATGACGCTTGGGAGCTATGATTGTTTTAGAGTTTTTGGTTGATAAGATTCTGTAAATAGGCCCATCATAATTGTCAGCACCACACCCACTGGGCTCTTAATCTGGGCCTGTTTATGATACATCCTTCTTGTAATTTGTTTAGGGATGATTAGATTGAATGTAACCTCCCTTAGATCTATTGTAGCAGAATGTATATAGCTGAAGATTTTTGTCACAAAATGACAAGAGTGAAGTATCATAAACTGTAATATCAATGAAGCAATTTAATACTGTATCTTAGTAAAGTGCTAATTCTGATACTCCTGTCTCTTGGCCTAACGGTTCCCCTTTTTATCACACTTTATCACCTTCCACAGGATTTACTTGGAAACCAGAGTAATCTGAATGTCCCTTTCCTGGTTAAATACTTTGTTGTTATTAGTTTCCCATTTCACTTTTTTATTTATTCACCCTATTTGTTTTTTTGTTTTTTTTGCAATGTTTACTAATTAATAAAGACTCAACTGAAGTGATTGTTTTTGTTTACCAACAGGAATGATAATATATTGGTAATAATAATTTGAAGCCTGACCCACTAGTTGGGGATTTCTTCATTTGTTTTCATGCAAAAGATAAGCATATATGTACATATATTCATCACACCTAGCAATCAGCCAGTACGTTCATATATGCAGTATAAAAGGTAAGGTCTCTTGTTTGTAGTGCTTGTAGGTAGCGTGAACAACCCAACCCAGTCTCTACTTTTTAAACGTGGATGGTGTGGATAAAAACTTAAATTGCTTCCCACTGCTTTTTCCACAACATTCATATATGTGCCTGTCTTAGAACAGCACCATTTATAAGCAATCATTGTTTTGCCCTTTCCCTCTGCCTAATATACACAAAAGGCATCAACTATGTTAATGATTTCCTCCAAGCGCACTGACACAGAGCCTCACATAGACCGATTATACCTGACCCTACAATCAGTTGATTGTAAGATTATCACCTTTTCATTAACACTTTCTATATCATTGTTATACTAGGATTGTGCTAAAATTATACATTTAGGTTATTTTAACAGACATCATACTTCAAGGGACACTATAGTCACGAAACTTTAGCTTACTTATGCAGTCTCGGTGTATAAATCATGTCCCTGCAGTCTTACTGCTCGGTTATCTGACATTTAGGTGTTAAATTACTTTGTTTATGCAGACCTAGTCACACCTCCCTGCATGGGACTTGCACAGCCTAAACACTTCCTGTAAATTTAAATCTAATGTTTACACTTCCTTTATTGCAAATTCCATTTAATTTAGAATGTCTTGCCTCCTGCACTGTTAATAACCTTATATACTCTACAGTAGCCTCCTGTGTGTGATTAAAGTTCAATTTACAGAGCAGGAGATAAAAACATCTAAAGTTAAGATATTATTGAAAAGAAACCATTTTTTTTTCATGCAGACTGTGTCAGTCACAGCCTGGGGAGGTGTGACTAGAACTGCATGAACAGAAACAAAAGTGATTTAGTCCTAAATGACAGAGAATTGAGTAGTGAGACTTGAGGCATGACCTATACACTAAAAGTGATATATTAAGCTAGTTATATTATGTTATTTTAGTGACAATAGTAGCCCTTTAAGAGGACTAAAAACACTTTTGTTATTATTTTAGGTAGCATTAATTAGCTGAAAAATTCATATTTATCCTCTCTGGGTTCAAGCTGTCAGTTGATTTCCAGCTTTGGCCAGATTTGGAGTTGACATTATGTGAGTGAACCTTTCCAGTGAATGGGAAGGATCATTGTATAGTTACGTTGAGTGAACAACTCTACTGATTTAAAGCGACACTGTCATGCCAAACTTACCTTTCTCCTATTGTTTCCTCTTCTCTTCTTCTCTCGGAATCTGTTCTTCTTATCTTTATTTCTGATCTTGTTTTCTTTAAAATATAAGATAAAGGAGTACTTTGTCTTATGTATTATTATTTAAGGTCTCCACCCATTATTATTTAAGCCCCACACTAACCGCCAAATGGTGGGACTTGGGGGCACTATGTTTTCCATTCATTTTATTTAACAGGCCCCCACCCATGGCAAGGATGGTGGCTGAAGAGGGACACTAGATCCTCCCCTTTTATTTAATAGCTCCCTTGCAGAACACAGGGAGATACTATGTCCCCCTTGTTAATTAATTTATTAGGTGCCATAGCATAAGGGACATGTGCTAGATCCCCCTTTATTGGATTAGCTGCCTAGTCACTAGTCTTTGCTTATGTCAGGGAGCAGTCACTGACTGCTTGCTGTTTAATAGAAGTGTTCCTATTTGCGGCACAGAGGGTAGGGGCAGAAGGGAGTATTTAACCTCGTTAATACTAATATGATGATGCAATTTGCAGGATGAAATTTCCTCAAACAAGCAATTAGTTCTTCATTTCATTTGTTGTAATTTGTATTTGTTCATTCGTCTTTCAGACTAGTGGACGAATAGCCGAAATTCGGTCGAAAACATGTTAATCCGAAAACAAATGTTCAAGTGGCCATGTAACAGTTTTGTTCTGTAAATAATGTATTTGTTTACAAGTTACACATTGACAAACAATTAATAGTGTATTCTTCTTCATCTAAAGCAGAAGAGGAAAAGGAGCCACTAGACACACCTCTTGATTAATGTGGAAAGAAAAAATAGGTACATATCTGTAAATCTTAGGGGAGGCCTAAGTGGCTCTGTCACCTCAAACTGACCTTTCTGCTGTTGTTCCCACTTTTCTTCCTCTTTCAGAATCGGTTCTTTTCTTCATTTCTGTTTTATTTCTTTTTAAAACATTGTAATAACTACTCTTCCTTTGTTATCTTGACAAACTTGAAAAAGGAAGTGGAGCTTGTGTTCACCTAAAGCATGGGAAAAATACATAAGGTAAAATATGTTCTACTTGTGTTTTATGTTTTGAAACAAACTAGATTAGAAATTAAGAACTGATTATGAAAGAGGAAGAGAAAAGGAAACAATAGGAGAAAGGTAAGTTTGAGGTGACAGAGCCACTTTAAGCAGTGTACATATCTTTTTGACTACTGTGAAAAAGTGGACACATTTAGAATCAATGAACTTCTAATTTTAAACAGGGTCAATAGGGAGATTTGACTGAGAACCTTTTCTATTATTATCTTAAGAAAAAAGTGCACACTAGTTTCTTTACTAAACTCAAGAACAATGAACGTTGTGCCCTCTAGCAATGTCCATACCCTTTTTTTCAAGATACCTACATTTCAACCTCTAAGTTATCAGGTATAGTGTCTGTGGAGATGGACACAAAAAGAAAATCTTATGACAGCAAGAACAAAATAGTTGGTAGGTCCTCGTGGGATTTATCGAACAAGTTCAGGATGTCCATAACACTTGCACTTGTTTTGCATATCATTAGGGGAAAATATAAAAATTAAGGAAAGAAAAAGTAACCTAAATTTAATTCAACAGGATTGTACAAAACATCTGTCTCCTGGTTAGATATTTCTACCTGTAGGACAAGAATATATAGCTTGACAGTCTCTGACTGGTGCCAAAAACTACCCATAAGGGAGGCCTGAAATATTGCCCTGGACAGGTTCAATCTCTAAGGATTATAAAGAATGTTAAATGTTGAAATGATGCCAAGAAAAAGCATCACCACTGTAAATTAAAAATGTTGCTTTTGCTGAAACAAAATCTGCAAAAATGTATGCTATGCAATATATATAAGCTATGCAAATCTGTAATTGTGAGTGGAGCATGTAGGTGATCCAGTATAGAGGAACCCTCACCGTATCTCTACCCAGTACCCTAACCCCAGGACCGGACTGGGAAGAAAATTCGGCCCGGGCATTTTTTAATTACAGCGGCCCACTAAAAAGGGGGCGGGGCCAGATAGGGTGTGTTTTGTCATCACCAATGACAAGCACGCCCCATCACAAAGTGAGCATGTTGGTTCAATGCTCTTTCAGGGTAGACCATGCGCAGAGCTCTGCTGAAGAGCTCTGGCATGAAAAAAATACCCTGTATTTGTTCTGCACAGCGCAAGCAAATTTAAGAACATGCTTGCACTGTGTTTGCTTGAAATTTGTCTCTGGTGTCTCCATAGTTGGGATACCAGGAGACAAAAATGCCAGGAAAGCATATTGCGCAGTGTGTGTGAGGGTGCTCTGTGTGTGTGTGTGTGTGTGTAAGGGGTGTAGCGTGTGTGTGAGTGATGGGTGCTGCGTTTGCATGAGGGTGCTATGTGGGTAAGGGTGCTGTGTGTGTGATGGGTGCAGTGTGTGTGTGCTGTGTGTGAGTGGGTGCTGTGTTTGCATGAGGGTGCTATGTGCATGTGAGGAAGCTGTGTGTGAGGGTGCAGTGTATGCATGTGAGGAAGCTGTGAGTGTCAGGGGTGCAGTGTGTGTAAGTGAGGGTGTGTGATGTGCGTGTCAGGGGTGCAGTGTGTGTGTGTGAGGGTGCTGTGAGTGTCAGAGGTGCAGTGTGTGTGCTGTGCGTGTCAGGGGTGCAATGTGTGTGTGTGAGGGTGCTGTGAGTGTTAGGGGTGCATTTTGTGTGTGCTGTGAGTGTCAGACGTATAGTGTGTGAGTGAGGGTGCTGTGAGTGTCATGGGTGCAGTGCGTGTCAGGGGTGCAGTGTGTGTGTGAGGGTGCTGTGAGTGTCAAGGGTGCAGTGTGTGTGCTGTGAGTGTCAGGGGTGCAGTGTGTGTTTGAGGGTGCTGTGAGTGTCAGGGGTGCTGTGTGTGTGCTGTGTGTGTCAGGGGTGCAGTGTGTGTGTGTGAGGGTGCTGGGAGTGTTAGAGGTGCATTTTGTTTGTGCTGTGTCAGACGTGCAGTGTGTGTGAGGGTGCTGAGAGTGTCAGGGGTGCAGTGTGTGTGCTGTGTGTGTCAGGGGTGCAGTGTGTGTGTGTGTGTGAGGGTGCTCTGAGTGTTAGGGGTGCATTTTGTTTGTGCTGTGTCAGATGTGCAGTGTGTGTGTGAGGGTGCTGTGCGTGTCAGGGGTGCAGTGTGTGTGTGAGGGTGCTGTGAGTGTCAGACGTGCAGTGTGTGTGCTGTGAGGGTCAGACGTGCAGTGTGTGTGTGAGGGTGCTGTGAGGGTCAGACGTGCAGTGTGTGTGCTGTGAGGGTCAGACGTGCAGTATGTGTGTGTGAGGGTGCTGTGCGTGTCAGGGGTGCAGTGTGTGAGGGTGCTGTGAGTGTCAGGGGTGCAGTGTGTGAGGGTGGGAGTGTCAGGGGTGCAGTGTGTGTGTGTGAGTGTCAGAGGTGCAGTGTGTGTGTGTGTGTGAGGTGTGGTGTCAGGGGTGCAGTGTGTGTGTGTGAGTGTCAGGGGTGCAGTGTGTGTGTGTCAGGGGTGCAGTGTGTGTGTGTGTAGTGTGAGTGTCAGGGGTGCAGTGTGTGTGTGTGAGTGTCAGGGGTGCAGTGTGTGTGTGTGTGTGTCAGGGGTGCAGTGTGTGTGTGTGTGAGTGTGAGTGTCAGGGGTGCAGTGTGTGTGTGTGAGTGTCAGGGGTGCAGTGTGTGTGTGAGTGAGGGTGCTGGGAGTGTTATGTACCCTGCTGATATCCCCCCTCCCTGCTTACCTTATGCCTGGGAGGGGGGATCCTGCTACTCCTGCTGCCATCCCTGGTGGTCCAAGTTGGGCCTGTTGGGCTAGAGTTCACTCTCGCGAGACCCGGAGCATTGCCATGGCAACGCTCCGAATCTCGCGAGAGGAACCCGCCGGAGCTGTAAGTTAAAGCTCCGCCGGGTTCCTCTCCTGGCAGGCTGGCTCCCTCCCTCTCTCCCCCGGCGGCCGCAGTATTCTCTATGTGGGCCGGTGAGGGAGATCTCTGATCTCCCCACCGGCCCGCTGTAGACTACTGCAGGGCCGGCGTTCAGATAGCGCCGGCCCTGCAAAGACCGGCAGGAGAGATCCTGTGATCTCCCTGCCGGCCTCGGCCCCACGGCCACCGCGGCCCACCGGGCATTTGCCCGGTGTGCCCGATGGCCAGTCCGGGCCTGCCTAACCCTAACCTGATCCCTATCCATATATATAATCATATAAACATAAGATGGTACTGATCAAGGCAGGACTACAAACAAATAGCCAGTGTGATATGTAGCCACAATTTATGTCTCTAGGCCAGGGCTTCCCAAACTTTTATGGGCCGAGACCCATTTTTCAAAACGGTAATTTTTCGAGACCCACTTGCTTTTAATGCGTATTTTAAAAAGTGAACACCATGGCAATCAGCTTCAGAGGCATACAATTGGCACACCATGGCAAACCGCTATAGAGGCATACAATTGGCAAACTATAGCAATCCGCTTTAGATGCATACAATTGGCACACCGTGGAAATCCGCTTTAGATGCATACAATTGGCACACCATGGCAATCCGCTTTAGATGCATACAATTGGCATACCATGGCAATCAGCTTTAGATGCATAAAATTGGTACATCATAGCAATCAGTTTTAGAGGCATAGAGGGAGAGAAGGCATAGAGGGAGAGAAGGGGTTACAGTGGGGGGTGGAGGGGCAGAGAGAGAAGGGGTTACAGTGGGGGTAGGCAGAGAAGGGGGTTACAGTGGGGAGGGAGGAGGGCAGGCAGAGAATGGGTTATAGTGGGGGGAGGGGGGCAGGCAGAGAAGGGGTTACAGTGGGGGGGTAGGCAGAGAAGGTTTTACAGGGGGGAGGTCACCCAAATACCCCACGAAACTAGTGGTTCTGACTCAGACTCTAATAAGGGAGGTACCCAAATACCCCACGAATATAACACCAGAAGTATCCTCAAAAGAGGTGACTTTTTTAGGGAACCCGCACATGGAGGACAACACAGCACCACAAACACGGAGCCGTGCCAGACCTCCATAACGATTCAGAAGGAAATAGTATTAGCTAGGACACCTGCAGAGAATCAAATTATTAACCTCTCTTCCTATACCCCCACGAAATCAGAATTACAATTATTACAATGTGGTATGTCCTTCGTTACAGTTTCTAAATTCGATAAGTTCAGCTGGACAAAGGACATACACCTTTTTGCAAGAAAACTGGCGTTACACAAGTTCCATCGCATTCGCGATGAGAAAAGAGCTTAAAATCTGGGCCTACAAGCCTCGGACATCTGTAAACCCGCAACCTCCTTTTACACAATTAAGGAGAAAGAGTCTATTTACCCCACACTTGGCAGAATTCAAATATATTGATTTATTTGTTAACGTGTGGCAAAATAGACAAAATCAACCAGAAAGACCTTATTATCCAACCCGGCAGTAACATCACCCCACAAGAACAAATATCCCTTAAACATCTGAAGGCGTTGGACAAGGTGATATTTAAACCATCTGATAAGGGTGGGAATACAGTCATCCTGAACAAACCTGATTATGTATCGATAGTACATAATCTGATTCAAGATAGTGACACATATGAAATACTTACTAGTGACCCCACCAAAATGTATTTAGTGGAACTCAAAAATATCCTGCATACAGCCCTGACCACGTCTTTAATTTCCAAAGATGAATATAATTTCATACTGGTCAAAAACCCTATAGATGCAACATTTTATGCCCTCCCAAAAGTACACAAAAAAAAACATAAGTGGTAGACTAATTGTCTCTGGAAAGGGTAATCTGACCCAAAATGCCAGTCTGCATGTGGACCAGATCCTGCGGAAACTGGTTGTTGAACTCCCGTCTTATTTAAGAGATACGAAGCATACCTTGAATACTATAGAGGAACTATCACTTACGGGTGATGCCATCGAGGCTACGGGTGTAGCCTTGATGTTGAGAGCTTATATAGCTCCATACTACACGAAGTGGGTTTAAAACATATTCGAGCCTTTTTGGATGTGGACCCTATAGTTTCCTCTATACACAACCAATTTGTGCAGGATTTGATGAAGTTTATCTTGACACATAATTATTTTATTTTCCAGGGTAAATACTACCACCAGGTGAGAGGAACGGCCATGGGGACGGCTTGTGCCCCCTCATATGCCAACCTCCACTTGGGCTGGTGGGAAACAACTATGGTGTTCAATACAAACATGCAGAGATATACTAGACACATCAAATTATGGAAGAGATACATCGATGATGTCTTGATCATTTGGACAGACACCATAGCTCTCTTCCATGAGTTTGTGACGACCCTGAACATGAATGACATTAATCTGAGACTAACGAGTGAAGTTAGGGGAAAGAGAATTAATTTCTTGGATATTACCATCACGTTGACAGAGGATGGGTATCTTAAGTACACACTATTCCGTAAACCAACAGCGACTAATAGTTTGTTGAATTAGGAAAGTTAACATCCTCCACCCCTTAAAAAGGGCATACCCATCCGACAATATTTACGCCTTCGACGCAACTGCTCTACCGTAGAGGACTTCAAATTTAAGGCCAAGACTCTACAATGTCAGTTTAAACTAAAGGGGTATCCAAATAGATGCATTAAAAATGCATACAAACGTGCACTTCTTGCAGACCGTAAAGACCTATTATCAGAGGATACCAACCAAAAGCCATCAAAATAAATTATCAGGTGCATAGGGAATTTCGATGCCGGTTGGCATCAAATTATCAAGATTTTGGAAAGATTCTGGCCCCTATTGCACCAGGACTCACATATACATAAAGTGATTACATCTCATGCCTCGGTCACCTCAAAAATACCCCACAGAATCCAACTTGGCTGAAGTCGCCAGTAATAGGTACATACCAGTGTGACAGATGTAAAGCCTGCAACTTCATACGCCGCCCCTCAAAAACCTTCCCAGATTCCTCCTATTCCCAGGAATTCAATGTTAAAAGCTTTTTTAATTGCCAATCGAAAGGTTTAGTCTATCTACTTACCTGTTCTTGTAAGAAACTTTATGTTGGCAAAACATCTCGCATATTTAAGCTCAGAATAAGGGAACATGTTAATTCAGTGAATCCGAGAAGACTGATAGATAAACCAGTCTCTAAACATCTTAAACTGCATCATAGTGGGTGACTGGAGGGGAATATTCATTCTGGCTCACATTTCATTTGGAGTGACTGTACACAATATACATAGTAAATCTACTAAGGTCTATTGTTTGCATACATTGGTTAAATATTGATCTTTATTAAATTGCATATCTTGTTGGTCCTAGATCCATCTACATACAGCACAGATCTTGCACATAGGACAATACATTCTCCCATTACTAGACGCACATGTGGGCTATGTATATAATAGGGACAATTCCTGACGGTTGATAGGATGCCTAATAGGCTTGGGAGTTATAATCCATAAGACTACAGACTCAGTCCGTTACGGAGCAAGTGACTAATCCCGCCCATGTGGGCTGCATGCCGCAATATGTTCCATGCTAGTAAGCGACTATCCCCGCCTGTGTGGGTTGGACTTTACATTTGGATCCCTAAACAGACTCAGTAAGACACCTCCCAGCTCCGATCACGTGGGGTACCTATGTGTAAGCGGATTGGCAGCAATAGACGGCGTGAGTGCCGACAGCAGCCACACCTGGGTGAGATTTTCCCCACGGACATCATTGGCTACAGGTACTCAGGTTCTTTGGCGCCCATTATACTTAAGAGAGTCCTGATCATTATTCTGTTGGCCCCTGAGAAA
>OW240912.1:190848947-190899553 GCA_933207985.1 Pelobates cultripes
TTTTAGTATCTAAACAGCAATTGAATATATGTCAAATAGACTTTTTGATTATTTGTATCAATTTTGTATTAACCAAGAACTATTTCTGGTTCGACTCTACTTTTTTTTTTTATAGCTATGTGGCATCGCCATGGGGACAAGATTCGCCCCGAGCTTTGCCAATCTCTGTGGACGAGGCGGCCGGGGGCGGTCTTGTCCTATGGCGACGCTACATAGACGATGTCCTAATAATATGGGAAGGTCAGTCAGAGGGACTTATATCCTTCATAAATAACATCAATTGTAATGATTATAATTTACATTTTACATCAGTGATACATTCCACACATATCGACTTTTTGGACCTTTTGGACTCTCTATGTTGAAGGAGGACAACTTAAGAGTAAACTTTTTTTTAAGAGTACGGACTGTAACACAGCTATCAATAAATCCAGCCTACATTACGGCCCGTGGCTTACAAATGTCCCTAAGGGACAAATGATGCGTTTAAGACGTATTTGTACAGATTTATTAACGTTTGAGGAACAAAATCAAATTATTAAAAAAGATATTATGGAAAGGGTTACGACCTGAATAAAATGAATTTAGATGAGGAACAGGCAAAAAGTCTAGAAAGACAATCGTTATTAAATAACCATGGTAGATTAAAAAGAACAGAACTGATAACAGTTTTGAATATGCCTTCATTACCAGGTTTAATTCCCAGGCCAAAAAAGTGGAAAATATTTTGAAAAAACACTGGCATATATTAAAGAAAGACGATGTATTAGGAAAAGTAATTCCAGAAAAACCAATGGTGATATATAAAAAGGTGAAAAATTAAAAGAATCAGCAGCCAGTTTACTACGGAAAAAGAAAGTGGATACTCAGTTGCTTAACCTTAAAGGTTTTTACAGTTGTGGAAAATGTTCCACCTGTAAATTTCAGAAAAGAACCACACATGATTTTAGAGGTACTTACACCAACAAAAAATATGACATTAAAACGTTTATTCAATGTTCTACCACGTTTGTTATTTACATCTTACAATGTGGTTGTGGAGCCCAATACATAGGGCGTACAATACGAAAATTACACACTAGGCTGGCAGAACATTTTTGTAATAGCCGTAATAATAAAATAGAACACAGTGTTCCTAAACACTGCAATTCATGTCCATCCTTTTCATGGGATAATTTTATAGTGATCGGGATTGATAGAGTGGAAAAGAATTGTAGAGCAGGGAATAGATCCATACTACTGAATAAAAACAAAGCTCAATGAATCTATAACTTGGGCACTCTTAAACAGGGCCTGCATATGGCCATAGACCTTACACGCCTAATTTAACATCAATTCAGAATATATAAATAGCCAAGACCTCCCCCCACTCCAATTTACTTTATTGTTCCTTTTGTGTATTTCTTGGGCTGTTTCTATGGTTGGTATTTTGTTTTGTTTTTTTCTCCGTTTTATATAATTTATATTTTGATTATGTTTAACATTAGTTTTTTTAAGTTTCAGACATTTTTTTGGAGTACAACAATATTGTCCGATTATTGACTACTATTGTTATTATATAGATTTTTTCATCTGTATTTATTTATTTTTATTTGCATGCTTGCTATGTTAAATATATTATATATTCCAAATTAATATTGTATATTATATATATATGCTATATTTGTGGAAGAGGTGTCCTATTTGAGTTGTGCCATATATATCCATCAGTGTTATATATTTTTATAATTTTTCCTTTTGTATACATTTATTTTATATATTGTTTGCCCCATAAGGGTTTCTAATTGTATATTTACTTTTATATTGGATG
Organism: Pelobates cultripes; assembly: GCA_933207985.1. Classification (NCBI taxonomy): domain Eukaryota; kingdom Metazoa; phylum Chordata; class Amphibia; order Anura; family Pelobatidae; genus Pelobates; species Pelobates cultripes. The sequence goes on from OW240912.1 coordinate 190,850,758, forward strand.
TGTGCCCCTTCTGGATAGGACACTTCAATGCATGCTTATTTGGATGTAATATTTGGTCCGTTCAATATTTTGCTGTTGCGTTCAAGCGTGGAATGCATAGTACATTTTGCTGCTAAACCGGAACCGGGAGTGACGTCGGATGTTCTTCGTGCATTCCAGCATGACACGCACGCGACGGATTTACACCACAGATGAATTTCATTGGGATATTTAGGCGGCTTAATAAAACGAAGACTTTTGGGAGAATAGGATTACAATCCCTGAGGAAGTCCAGTGGACGAAACGCGTTGGATTACTACATTGGGAACTCACTTGCTGTACTTTTATCTCCACCTTATAGTGGATTAAATGCTGTTTTTACCTGGACCTTTGTAAGTGCATTTTGTAATAAATTCTTTGTAGTTTTAATTCCATCTGCACTATTTCTTGGTTTCATTATTTTACAAGTGCTAAAGAAGACTTGTTCCATATAACTCTGAAGATCACTTCTGATTAAGGATGATGGGCCTGATATTCACTTATATTTTGTGAGTTCAATATATACATCCTGCGTGTCTATATATTTATACTTTTATCACTCTATGTGCGTTTTATATATCTTTTTGTAGATATTGTCCACCACGCTGTTAGAGTATAAGGTTGTATAGTTCTATTTACACCTTAGAAGTGATTACTTCATTCCTTTTGCATTTCTACTTGTTTGGTTTTTGCTTTATTATTGTATTGGTGTTTTAGAGGACATACTTTCTTTAGTAGGTTTGCTTGTACAGGTATTTTTAGTGGTTAGATATTTTCTTTGTTGTAAAGTAAAGGACCTGACAATATAGCTGAACGTTTAGAATTCTCTTTGAATTCCCGACTTTTTACAATTCAGTGAAGGAAGCCCCTTTGAGGTCTGGTGGAGTTGCGTTCAGCATAGGTGTGGTAGAATTTTAATGCTGAATATTTTTTCCATACATTGATGATTATTTAAATCACTGCTAAAGAATGAACGGTAACAAGTTCAAACGTGATCCACATTCATCAGGAACTGCCTGCGGTGAGCACAATATTGCAAAACATACATAGGAAAATAAATTAGGCAGTACAGTCATAGCTGTTAAAGGCATTCAGAAAAAAAAAAAAAAAGTAATTAAACATTGTGTGGGTTCGTATTTCGAACCTTTACAGGAAATAAAGAAAATTGTATTACTAAAAAATAAAAAGTTACATTTATTATAAAATGATTTGTACTATATTGGAAACTATTATGAATATATTGTGTATATATTTTATAGGTATCTATACTACCCTCTTGGTAAACTCACTTCTATGTAGATGTCACGCAAATCTATCGTTCCTCCCCTGATCTCTCCCCGTCCCTCTTGATTAGTGTCTCTGACTGTCTCTCTGCTATTTCTAACTGGATGGCTGCCCTCTTCCTTAAGCTCAACTTGCGGGGGGGATATGATAGAAACATTTAAATACATAAAGGGAATCAGCACAGTAAAGGAGGAGACTATATTTAAAAGAAGAAAAACTACCACAGCATCCGCCCCTACTTAATGCCAGATGTGGCTAAGGTGCTGTTCCATGCCACTGTCCTCTCTCGTCTTGACTACAGCAATCCACTTCTCACTGGTCTTACGTGCTCCCAATTTGCCCCATTGCAGTCTATAATTAATGTGGTGGCAAGGCTCATCTTCCTGTCCGTCCGCACCTCCCACGCCTCACCCCTCTGTTAGTCCCTGCATTGGCTTCCCGTAAGATATAGGGCTCAATATAAAATTCTGGTTCTTGCTTTCAAATCTCTACATGCTGCTCCCACCTATCTATCCTCCCTAATGCGCAAGTATGTCCTGTCGAGGCCCCCACTCTCTGCCGAAGACCTGCATCTATCCTATGTTCGTACTCCCACCTCTGATGCTCGTATCCAAGATTTCTCTCGGGCTACACTGTTCCCGTAGAACTCCCTTCCCTTTCCCGGTAGACGCTCACCTCGTCTCCACTCCTTAAAAAAATCATTAAAAACTAACTTTTTCACAAAAGCATATCAACTAAACTGTTAATGACTCCAAAAAACCCCCACACTAAGTCTTCATTGAATACTATTCTACCAATCTACTTCCCTAATACTGCATTCTCTTCCTGTACTCTGTTTTTCTAAACATTGCAAGTCTGTTCCCATCCTATGCTTAGCTGACTGATGGTTTACTCAGTAACTCTGCATATTCCTGAATTAAATGCAAAACTGAGGCAAAAACAGCCTCACGGTGACTGGCCGAGATGGAGAATATTTCCAGATTAGATATTTCTTCCTGAGATTTTATATTCGGTTTTGATTTGCTAATAATCTCATTGAATAAACCTGATTGGCTTTTCTTCTGTATAGAATGTGCAAACTGACAGGATAATACATTCCGAACTCTCCAATAACAATATTATTCTCAGTTTCAGTCTGTCACCTTCTGGGGTCTACATATTTTTCCTCGATGGTGACTTCACCACTTGGGGTGCAGTGGCTGCGGGGCGCAGAGCAAGGTGGGTTTTACTTCCCTGAAGCTGTCCCTTGCAGTCGTCCCCATGTCCGCCTGTTGGATTTGTCTCAGTATATCTTTTGATTTCATTAGAATTTCACTGAAATTCTAACACAGTCTCTATGAGTATTTCATAAAGACAATTCGTTTTTCTTTGATATTGAAATGGAAAACATCAGGAGGTGACAACCAGGATGGTTTCCACGGGCCTGGAAGTCCTGGGGGGCTCGACCGGCAGGGCCCTACATTCCCTATCTGTAGCAGTGTAACTGTGATGGGGCCCATCATGAGGCCAATGCACTTGGGGACACCCAGTGGAAATTTATCTACAGGGACCCGGTCAGCTCTGCTGCCCTTTAATAGCATGATCTGGGCACCCCTTCATTATGTCAGCCACAGTCAGTGCTGGGAGAAAGTGACTGCTGGTCACTTCCTCCCCGCTTTCTCTGCATGGGAGGCAGATCAGAGGCAGTGAGGAGGGGTGAGCTAGACCGACTCCCATAAGCCCCAGCCACCCTCCTGCACCCAAAAGACAAAAAACAGGAGGGAGGCTAAAAAATTACTTGTATTTGTTTGTGTCAGTATGTATGTCTGTGTGTCAGTGTGTCAGTATGTCTGTGTGTCAATATGTATGCCTGTGCGTGTGTCAGTTTGTGTGCGTCTTTGTCAGTATGTCTGTGTGTGTGTCTTTGTCAGGGTGTGTATCTTGTGTTTCTGTCTTTTTGTGTGTGTATATTTTGTGTCAATTTGCACATAAGTGTCTGGGTATCTGTGTGTGTAACATGTGTCAGTGTGCCTGTATCTGTATGTTTATCAGTGTGTCTTCTCTTGTCAGTGTGTGTGTATATGTGTGTCATTGTGTGTATATATATCTGTGTTTGTGTCTGTATGTGTATTCTGTGTCAATGTATATCTGAGTGTATGTGTATCTGTGTGGGTATATGTGTGTGTAACTATGTGTCATTGTGTGTGTCTATGAGTGAGTGTAACATGAGTCAGTGTGTCCGATTGTCTGTATCTCTGTGTGTGCGTGTGTATCGGTGTGTCAGTGTATTTGCATGTGTGTCAGTGTGTATGTATGTGTATCAGTGGGCGTGGAAGTGTATAAACTACACACAAATGCACGCCAGCACTCAAACACCAACATTCACAAACATACTACATACAAAAACATGCTTACTTTCAAATACACAATGTAAGCATGTTATTGTATGTATGTATGTATGTATGTGTATATATATATATATATATATATATATATATATATATATATATATATATACACACACATATATTTATATACACCCATGCTTTACAGTGTGTGTAAAGTGGACACACATGCACTAACACACACGGTGTCCAATTTACACCCACTGCATCCTTGTGGGTGAACTTAAAGGACCACTCTAGGCACCCAGACCACTTCAGCTTAATGAAGTGGTCTGGGTGCCAGGTCCAGCTAGGATTAACCCATTCTTTTATAAACATAGCAGTTTCAGAGAAACTGCTATGTTTATGAATGGGTTAAGCCTTCCCCCTAATCTCTAGTGGCTGTCTCATTGACAGCCACTAGAGGCGCTTGCGTGCTTCTCACTGTGATTTTCACAGTGAGAGCACGCCAGCGTCCATAGGAAAGCATTGAGAATGCTTTCCTATGCGACCGGCTGATTGCGCGCGCAGCTCTTGCCGCGCGTGCGCATTCAGCTGAATGGGCGGAGAGGAGGAGGATCGGAGGCGGAGAGCTCCCCGCCCAGCGCTGGAAAAAGGTAAGTTTTTACCCTTTTCCCCCTTCCAGAGCCGGGCGGGAGTGGGACCCTGAACGTATATATTTTCCTGGCACTATAGTGGTCCTTTAAAGGCAGACCCTGAGGGCAGGCTTGGAGGCTGACCCCTGGTGGCCCAGACCTTGAACTGTGTTAGGGCAGATGGCAGCCCTGGGTATAAGGGATGCATGGGTTACATATTAAAATAATTTCAATATAAAAAGTAAATGTAACCTTAAAACCAAGCAGGAACAACTCAGTGTGTCAGTGTGTTTTCTCTCTCTTATTCAGACTCATGAAGAATGAAATAGTTTAAAAGATTTTGCGTCCACATGAAACTGCCGCTTCGACGTCTTTGGCCGGCTTTTAATGGAATCCAACGACCTGCTTTGATCTGAGCTCCTGTCTCGATCAGGTGAAGAGATGACAATGTTATTTCAACCATGAAAGGGTTTTTTGCTAAAGTGTGAATTGTTGGGAATTTTAAAGTGGATTTTTAGATTTTAGGTTACAATACCCCGAATTGGAAAAACCAGCCAAATTGACTGTTTTTGGTTCTTTTGAAATCGACATTTCAAAAGAACTATATATATATATATATATATATATATATATATATATATATATATTATATTCTTTATATATTCTATTCATTATTTATGAGACAACACAGTTGTACAAATGAGACAATGCAGCTTTATAGGGGACTATAATCCTGATGAGCTCAACCAATCCTTTGCTTTCCCATAGGGAAGCACTGGGGGGCTAGGACGCATGTGCCGCAATCGCTATGCTGTGCCAATCGACATCTCTTCACGGGGATACATTAAGTCAATGCATTTCTATGGGGAGTGTTGAGATGCTGAACATTGGTCCTGCAAACCGTACCCAGGAAGTCCCTCTAGTGGCTGTCAGAGTGACTGATTTTCAGAGTGACAGCCACTAGAGTGTGACTTAGACAGCAATGTAAACACTGTGTTTACTCACTTAAGGCAGCGTTTACATTTCTCAGGCTGCAGGGACATGTGATATTACCCAGAATCACTACATTAAGCTGTAGTGGTTATGGTGTCTCTAGTATCCCTGTCATTATAAACATTGTAAAGTCAACAAAAAGTGACAAAACATAAGGCACGTGGAGGATAGTATAGAAGGGAAGAATGATACAGAACAATGAACACCTAATTAAGTAGATGTGTAGTCCAACCAAGGATCCTATTTTTTTTGAACGGTGGGAAGAATATAATTACGGATGCTGTAATTTTGGAAGAAAGGAATATCGTTCCCTTACGGCACTTTTACTTAATGGGGAAGAAAAAGAGGACAAGTTAAATTGCTTTATAATGAATATTCCTTAAAGAAAAGCAATAAATGTACTTGTTATCCAACACCAGGATAGACTCCACGCAACAGTCTACCCACTTTGTGTTCTAACCCCGCCCAGACTTTCTGTGACTGACCAATCGCAGACTTCCCAATGCAGCCCAATGAGAAGTCTTTGCAAAGCCGGTGCTCTGGGCAATTGCTGCCCTTTGAGTTTTGCTCCACTGAGCTAAACAAACCAGGAAGTAACAGGATCATTGTCTGATTGACAGATTTTTGGTTGGTGATTTTTACTGAAATATGCATTTCTTGTAAATAAAAAAAGAGGACACACTCTTCATGCATAAAGAACTTCAGCAAGCTAACTGCTTTAGGTCTGTGTAGTGTTACTTTAACTCCCACTAGGGCAGCAGATCAGGGTATTTATTTTTGTTAAGAGTAAAGGAAGTTGTATATTCAGTAACTATTCCTGTAGTTGCTGTGATACTGTGATTACGTCGATGTAGCCCTCTGAAGAGGATTGGTTGACAAGGGAGAAGAGAAAACATATTTTTAAATGTATTTTTTCTTAAATCTTTACATTTGCTACCACGTCTACCTACGTATAAATCAAATTTGTTGTATTCTAATCTTAAAGAAAGAAAATGATCTATTATACATTTTTTACCTAATGTGGGAACACGTTTTCTCAAACTTGCAGGAATTAAACGAGGCCAGGAGATTGGATCCCCACAAAAGCATGTTTTCAGTATATGTTCAGCTCCTCTTCTGCTTAGTACCATTTCTAATCCATTCTAATGCTATAGAAATTCCACTTTCAGGTGAGTCCTATTTATTATTATTGTTTATAGGCATTGATAGATAGTTGTATTATTTAGGATGAATCCAGCCTTGTGTGGCAGTGATGGACTGGAAGCCACGAGATAAGACAGCTCTCTGAGTGACTGCAGAGAGTACGGACTATGGGTTCTGCAGAGAGCCCTGGTATTTATATCCATTTATTTAGAATTAGCAAGGACATCCATGTAAAAATAGGAAGACAAAGAAACTTGGTGTTCTTGTCCTTAAAACTATTTGAGGAATTGGCCCAGTTGCAAGCGGTTTACTGGGTCCAACAGGAGGGAAGTGGTCAATCCCCACAATAAACCATACAACAGCGTGGGACCGAGCTTAAAAATAATCTTACCCACTGACAAATGTCCTGCCTTTTGCTGCGGAACAGTATTGTAAGTAAATAAATAAAAGCAGACCTGATGGTGGGGGGTGGACCTTTTATACTTTTACTACTTAGAATAGTTTTTTTATGTCCTGACTGGTGCAGGTGGTGAAATTAAGACGGAGGATTTAAATACATAAAGGGAATCAACACAGTAAAGGAGGAGACTATATTTAAAAGAAGAAAAACTACCACAACAAGAGGACATAGTCTTAAATTAGAGGGACAAAGGTTTAAAAATAATATCAGGAAGTATTACTTTACTGAGAGGGTAGTGGATGCATTGAATAGCCTTGCAGCTGAAGTGGTAGAGGTTAACACAGTTAAGGAGTTTCAGCAGGCTCGGACTGGCCATCGGTGGGCCGCAGAGGCCATGGGCCAAGGCCGGCAGGGGAGGTCACAGGATCTCCCCAGCCAGTCTATGCAGGACCGGCACTATCCAAGCGCCGGCCCTGCTGTTTTCCATGACAGGCCAGTGGGGAGATCAAATATCTCCCTCACCGGCCCACTTGCATAGACATGCAGCTGGGGAGGGAGGGGAGGACCCGGCGGAGCTTTATCTTGCAGAGATCTTGAGAGATCTGGGGCATTTCCATGGCAACTCCCCCATCTCGCGATAGTGAACTCTAGCCAGCACCACTAGGACCACCAGGGATGGTGTAAGAATGCCGACCGCACCTCTCAGGTACCACCGTGCTGGTCCCCCCTCACAGGCTATATGTAAGAAGGGAGGGGGGCATATAATGCCTGCTTATTTTTTGTTTGTTTTTTACACCCCCAACACACAATCCCTTCTAAAATTCACACACCGCACCCTCACACACATCACACACACGCACGGCGCCCTCACCCACAGCACCCTCACACACAGCAGCCTGACACACATCATACACTGCACCCTGACACACATCACACACATCACCCTCACACACAGCACCCTTACACACAGCACTCCCACCCACAACACCCCTCACACATACACACAGAACCCCCCCAACACGCTGCACCACACACACACACAATACATATATATATATATATATATATAAATATATACTACAGCTTCCCTCACACACATACTGCACCCCTAAACACTTTACATTTCAGACACACACAAGATCCCTTACCCACCTCTGGATCATCTACACACAGACACACACTAGATCCCTATATACACTTTGAATCCATTTGTAACAGCACTCCCAGGCATAAAAGGGTTAAACCGCCGTTTAGTAGATCTTCCCCTTCCAGAGGCACAGCTACTGCAGAACCCCAAACTCCCGAACAGGATACCAAGTAGCACTCCCAATTCCCGAACTGGAACCTCACAAATAGCTGCTAGCAGCTGAACAGGAAAAGCACCCAAGCGGCTTACACTCCTGGCAATCAGTCTCTAACAGCATACAGTAAATCCCCCCAAGAATGAGAAAAAAGCTTCGTGTTGAAAGTCAAGCAGTGAACAGACAGAGCTGTGGGTTTATTGTTCTTATATACACATTAGTGCCACCCACAGGGTTTTGGAAAACAACCAATAAACACATACAATACACTCAGACACTCCCACAAAATCCTCCCCGCTGCTTTTGATATAATTACCTTACACGATGGGTAATGTAATTATCACCGGCAGAGAAATACAGTTTTTCCACATTATTCATAACTTTAAAAGTATGCATCACATTCACATAAAACATTTTCAGAATCAGCATACCCCAAATACAAACATACGTCAAAATCATACAAATTGGTCCATTGGTTCAAAAGATAGATCGAAGTCCTTTGTGACCAAATAAAGCATGGCTTTTCTGCCCAAAACCAGTTCCACAGAGTCTTCTATCCTGGAGATAATTGGGAAGTAATCCAATTATCTCCAAGGACAGAGGCAAAACTCCATTAAGGACATGGCAGTAAAAAGATAGTAAAATACAATAAAATACACAAGGTTACATTTATTACATAAAATACAGACATGCAACATATCCCCAGATAGCTCAGATCTGAGCGCACATTATTACTGAATGGCGTTCAGAGCACACAAATACAGTTCAATTGCCATGGAGCCAAAGTCTTTCCCATAGTCTTTCATTATAGGAATGGGCTCCATGGCATAGCTATCTGGGGTATCACCGTTCAAACAGGGCAAGCACCGAATGACCCGGCTTTTATGTCTTTGCAGAGGAAAATTAAGCATTTCAACATGGGGCCATAGTCTAAAGGCAGCAGGCGGGCAACCAGGCTCCTCCAATGCACAGTGGTGAGATTGGTCTTGCCACACCGTTATATACACACACTCACTAGATCTCCTATACACATTCTGGGTCCTTCAAACACACACTAGACTCTTATACACACACACTACATTTCTAACATACACACTCTGGATCCCCTATACACACACTAGATTCCTTGTAAGCAAACACATTCACCCCTAAACACATACTCTCTACAACCCCTACAAACACTACATCACCTACACACACACACACACACACTATAGCCTGTATGCACACACTTACTACATCCCCTATACACACATTATCTACAGCCCCTAGCCACATATGCATTACATTACACCACAAGCACAACACGACTAAAACCGACCTTATTACACAATACCACACCACAATCAGCTCACTCTACACACACGCAATCCCACAAGCAGGTTCCAAACACATGCGCAATACTCTTTCCTGGCCCTTTTGTCTCCTGGTATCCATTTATAGAGACACCAGAGACAAGTTGCAAGGAAACACAGTGAAAGCATGTTATTAAATTTACTTGCCCTGTGCAGAATAAATACAGGGCTTTTTTCTCATGCTAGAGCTCTTCGGCAGAGCTCTGCGCATGGTCTGCCCTGGAAGAGCATTGAACCAACATGCTCAATTTGAGAGGGGGCATGTTTGTCATTGGTTATGGCAAAACACACCCTCTCTGCCCAGCCCCCTTTGGTTCGTATCTGCCGTCACATTCTATGTTTCTAAGTGATGCTGCGATGGTTAACCAGGAAGTGTTAGCTTATTTGGACACGTTACAGTTTGTCATTTCATAAGTAATCCACCTGATTTGCTTGCTTACAAACAGGACCTGTGAAAATACACAGTCATTACAATTAAGTGGTCTAATTTACTGGTTAAAGCAGCTTATTGTACAGAAATGTTCTGCAAAGTTAATTTTAATGACGGTGTTTGTTATCCCATTAAGTGGAGCAGTTGCCGGTGATTGTCGATGTCAGCGAGGAGTCCCAGGTGGCATTTCCAGTAGATGAAGAATTTAGCATCAAATGCAACGCTAAAGGAAACCCAGCTCCAGTGTAAGATTTAATATTATTTTATTTTAACTGCGTGGTCAGTGCTATACATGCTCGCTATTTGCAAGTAATACACAAGACCGTATATCTAGATGCTGGGTGGCAGGATACCAGTGGGTGTGGAAGCAGGAGAGATAAAATGGGGGAAAGGGAAGGACAAAGGAGTAGAATAGAGCTTAGGGACTAGCAGTTGCAAGCTGTCACTGTTACCAACAGTTGGTGTTTAGTAGCTATACTAGGATTCTACGCCATGTCAGATACATAACTCCAGACCTTTTGTTGTTTGTTTCTGCTATGTGATTATTATTATTATTTTTTTTTAAATTAAACAGGAAGTTTACGTGTATAAAGAATAATTGTATGTTTTATAGTGTGTGACTTTTAAACGATAATGCTTTTTGATACGGTTTAACGGGGGAATAGAAACTACTTGTCCAAGGGACTATGACATGACAAGCTGCTTGTTCTGATCGAGAAAATAATTTCAGATAGAAAGACTGCGGCCCGCAGATTTCACAATCCAGGACAGGTACCCTCAAATGTCAGTCTGTCCCGTAAAATGTTAGACTGCTGGCACCTATGTGTTTGATCTGTGTCTAGCACGTGTGCATTTATACTGGCTTTGTGTGTGTGTGTGTGTGTGCTTATGTGTTAAATGCTTGCTGTGAGCAGTATTTGTGTTTATGTGTTGTGCACTGATTGTGTGCTGGCTGGGTAGCATGTGTTTGTGTTGTGTGCTGGCTGTGTGTGTGTGATGGTGCTTGAGGCGGACATCCCGATGGGAAGAGGGGTTTCGCCATCAGAGATGTTCGTTTCCCCCAGTGTGAGTAGAGCTGCAATAATCCTGGAAGCGATTATCCTAAAACACAGTGAAATAGCTGTTATAGCTGTTCCCTACAGACACAAGACAAGGCTCTGTGTTGAGGGTAAAACTGGAACTGCTTTAATGGAAGCCACAGCTGGACTTTTATGCAAGGGGTTTCTGGTGACACATTCCATGGACATTCCCCACTGGACCTAAGAGGGGACAGCAACATAAGCACACACATAATTACATTGCCTCTCAGGTCCAGAACAAGCATAATAAAAATATCTTAAAATATATATTTAATAGTGAGATATCCCTTCAAGTTCAATATCCCAGGATAGCCTAAGTCTGAGTGCCCAACATATCCTGAAAGCGCTCAGATCCCATGAACACAGCCGAAACGCCACCAGGGTATAGTTTAGACCGACCGCACATAAGGCGCCTGCCCAAAATAGTTCCTTGAAATTAGGCTGTGCAGTCAGTCTCTTTCAGTACAAATAACAGTTCATGCAGACATTCACAGAGTATCTGTGGTTCGAGGGATGTTTCTACTTTGTTCGAGGGATGTTGCCACTTTGTTCGTATAAATAATACCAAACATATTTGGAAATGAAAGTATCAGCGGTGTTCGTTTGCTCTCTGTGTTTGTGTCCGAAGATGGCCGCCACCACGTGTTCACACATACAAACGATGACCACCCAGCTGACCGCTTAGAATGTTAAGGTGCTTGTGGTTACAGAGGTGTTAGCAGAGGTTAATGGGGTCAACGAGTGGCACACTCTGCATATGGGTGGTTTGGCGTTCGGTAGATTATTCGGTATTCGAATGGGGCAAAGTTAACATTTGTGGTGGATGTATTTCGCAGAACAAACAGGCGAAGGGAAGAAAGAGCTGTAAAATCCAGGGACAGGGACGTTTGTCACATTGCTTTATTTTTGCCTGCATCCTGTTCATCTTTCTGTCGAGAGTGGGACAATGCACATTTGCAGTCCAGCATGGGTTAAAACTCTTTGGTTGTGTGGGATAATGTGGTCTGCAGGTGCAGGCCACATTCATTGCTCCCTCCCAGTTTCGGCGCTCAGTGATTCAGAACACAGGTTGTGACTACCTGCTGAACTCTTACTCATTAGTGAGCGCCAGACCACAAGGTAGCATTTACCGTGGTCTGCACCTGCTAGAGTTACAGACCACACACACTTTCTGTAGCAGTTCTGCTGCTTGCCTTTGACAAGGCTAAATGATTTTAAAAAAAAACGTCCTGCCCAGTGCCAAGAACTACATTTTACTGGTGTCATGCAAGAGGAATTCTCCAACACTGTTTACGTTAGGGTTTCAATGTGATGCCATATATCCAACATGGGTTTTCCCATATGATGTATAGGGACTTAGCTGCTAACTTCTTTACACCAATCTAGTTTTGAGGGCTAGTGGCATCCGGTAATGAGTAGAGACAGGTTTGGAAAGCTAGCACTCATACAGAATAACTGGCTGGCAGGTAAAATGCGTGGACAATAATTTAAACCAGGTCTGGAGCTACATGGTGGCTTTTTGGGACTGTCTTTATGGGGGCTAATGTTTCCAGATAGTCCATCTCGTCCTTAGATTCCCACTGTAGTTGAATATCCCTGATTGCTTTTGTATGTCCTCTTCACTCTAAGCTTATTGCCATGAGCAAATGGGTGGAGCTTTTACAAATGATTGACAGGAGGCGCCCAGTTACAGGATAGGGGTAAATACAGCAGTGTGGATTTGTAAATTTTATTGTTCACACCTCACCAACCTCACCAACACGTATTTCCTAAATACACAGAGTACAAGGAATCCTGGGAAATGATGGCTCAGTTTCAAGATATAAACCATTGTAAGCATTTTATCTGGATATTCTGCCCCTATGCATTTTCCTTTTGCAGATACAAGTGGACGAAGGATGGGAAGCAGTTTGATCCGTACACTGACCCCAACATAAAGACCAGCGACCAATCAGGGACTTTCACCATCCTTCCAAATGATAATATATCCCACTACGATGGCGTGTATCGCTGCTACGCTTCCAATCCACTGGGAACCGCCATGTCTGAAGATACCAAATTCATTGTTCCAGGTAAATTGGGCTTTACATGTGTTGCAATGTGTAATGCCCCATGCTGACTCCGTTTGCAGATGTGCATAGGGATTAATTTAATGTCTCTGAAATTTTTATTTATGAAAGTGCCAAATTTAAGATAATAAAGCACTTTGATCCATTTTACAGTAGCACCTCCTGGACATCATGCAGGGCAGAATGGATTCTTGCTTCATTCATTTTTAACTATAGTTTGAAGCAAAAGTGAATTATTTTCACATAGAGAAGCACTGGTATCTAGCACGGGACAGGCTGATTAAAGGTACACTCCACTGACAAAATACACAAACAATATATATATATATAAAAACATTTAATTATGCATTTATTTCTTGATCACTATATAAAAAGTGAGGTAGATGCAAATCAATGGTCTGCAAGAGACGAGAGCAGTGCTGCAGCAACTTCACACTGTAGTTCCACCAGTGTACAATGGCAGCAAAAGGAATAAAATGGAGTCATGCACAACTGATATCAAAGTGCACACCCTGGTGCTACCAAATTATTAGAAGGAGAATGTACAGCAAACGTTTCGGCCAGTAGTCCTTTATCAATGCTAATGACATTGCTAAAATATAAAAACCACTTGAGAAGCTACATATCTCTTATGTGTATGTATGTGTGTGTGTATATATATATATATATATATATATATATATATATATATTTAAATTCTATGTGTATATTTTTTAAATCTTTTTTATATAAATATGTAATTTTATTAATTACGATTTATTTGAGGGACCTGTCTGACAACCCAGGCAGAAAGTCCTGAGAATTTAAATTCCAAGCCATATATTTAACCCTGTAACTTTCGAAAAAACACCATAAAACCTGTACATGGGGTACTGTTATACTTGGGAGACTTCGCTGAACACAAATCCTAGTGTTTCAGAACCATAAAATGTATCCAACAATGATATCATCAGTAAAAGTGCAGTTTTTGTGTGAAATTTAAAAAACAAATATGAATGCTAAAAATGGCCAGCATTTGTGACTAAGTGGCTACTAAAGAACACTTGACATACCCCATTTTGAATACCTTGGGTTGTCTACTTTTTCTAATGGTATGCCTGTGGCAGAACCGCTGCCTGTCCATGGATTTTCCCTTTCTTTTACATGTGTTTCCCCGTATATTAATTTATTGTTCCCCCTCCCCGTTTGGGAGTGCTATCCCCAAAGGGAATTCATTCACCTCCCGAACGGGGACCACCCCAATACTTCATTTAGAATGTTATGTTAGAATGTTAACACCTCGCAACATAGGTGTCAAACCACAAAGGAAAACAGTTAATGGGTGCTTTCCTGGGCGGCCGCCATTCGTACCGACGAACGCCACCAGGGGGAGCATTCATGGATTGTTTCATGACTCGTTCATCTCCCAAATGAGGACATCTCCGGTGCCCATTAGAATGTTCACATTAATTAATCCAAACGTTTGCACTCGCAACCTAAGTGTGAAACCGCAAGGGAAGTAATTAATGAGTGCTCCCCTGGGTGGCTGCCATTTCGTATAGACAAATGCCACCCAGAGGGAGTATTCATATCCTGAAAGGAGACGCTTCCCTTGCAGGTTTCACACAGGGACCTCGCGTGCGGAGCCTGGTCGAGACAGGTCCCGCTGTGAGGATCCCTGAGGTTGGTGGGGACACTTCTGGGGCACTGGCTAGGTTGGCTGGCTTGTTAGTGCCTGCAGGGAGAAAGAGACCAGCTCGTTTCCCTTGGGAGGGCTTTTCTGTGCCTGGTAGACAAAGGGATGATGGACCCTTTTTAATGCGCCTGGACTCCCAGGCACAGAGGCTCCTGGGAAGAAGATTCCCGGGCAGCTAATGTGTGAAAGCCTGTGTTTGGGTGGTGGGCTTGAGGACAAAGAGAACAAAGTTGTTTTACTGCGCTGGGCCCCCAGGGAGGTGAAGAAGCTTGGGATGTGACCCTGTATGTGGATGTTGAAGAATCCCTTGCATGGGGTTATGCATAAAAGCCAAGTGTGGCACAATATAAACGTGTTATACCTCCATGACAGTTACTGGGGGGGAAATGGGTCTCTGTGCACTTTAAATGGTTCCTGACCAGCTGAAGGAAGGGAATTAGCGGAGGTAACCAGTCGGGTTGTGAAGGGGTTAAGGGCTGTGCTAAGGACTAGTAAGAGTAGTCTAAAACAATAGAAACCAGACCAAATGGTCTAAATGGATAAACAACAAGTAGGCCCATGTAGATAATAAGAAACAGTGGAGAATAAACAATCTCACTTTAAACAACAGAATAGAAATAGATCCATCCAATATAATGTGGGGGTTAATAAAAAGTCATATAAAAGTCTCACTAATATTTCTGAATAAGATAGGGGTACAGTCCTCGGGAGTTGATCCGTCCGGATTGATAAAATATCCGTATTTGTGGAGACAAAAGGAGAAAACGACAAACAGCCGATAGTGTAATATTGTAAAATCCAATGGTAAAATAGATAAAAGGAAGGTAATACACTCACATTTGTGAGAGCTTTAACCAGCTCTGGGGTGAAGGGCTTGTAGCGGTATAATCCCCGCTAGAGGATATACTGGAGAGGTGCGTCCGTCACTCCGGCCTGGTTGATTCAGTGCTCCAAGGTCTATAAAAAACAGCAATAATGCTATGAGTATAAAAGGATAGAGTGATAATATATATATAAAATATGCTCACAAGTATAGAGCAGAAGGTACTGCTCTATCAATACAGTGTTGGTGGAATGATCCCCAGCTAAGATTTCTTGAGTCAGGATACAATAAAAGATGCCAGGTAGAATTACAAATAATACAAAGTGCATATAAAATCCTATAAACTGAAAATTGGTCCCATAAAAAGGGTAACCAAAAGACTTTTATTGTTAAAATACACAAATTAAAACCATAAAGCCTTAAAGGTGAAACGCGTTAATGGTTTTAAATTGTGTATTTTTTATATACCTTGGAGCACTGAATCAACCAGGCCGGAGTGACGGACGCACCTCTCCAGTATATCCTCTAGCGGGGATTATACCGCTACACGGTTTTATTGAGTTGCTGCTTATTATTCTTGTTATTTAGCGCTGACTCTTCCCCCTTGTTCTTAACCAGTCGGGTTACCTGTGGTCTGCTACAATGCCATCACGGAGATAATCTCATTCCTCGGCTACAATTCGGTCTTAAAGGCAACATAACCAATCTTGCAAATTTCAATGTGCAAAAAAAAGAACTGGACAAGTCTTATATTTGATCCTGTAACTTTCCAAAACCATATGAAACCTGGATGTGGGGAGTACTGTTTTACTTGTGAGATATTACGGAGTACCAATATATTGTTGTTGAGCAAAAAGAACATATAATGCTGATGATATCATCGGTGAAAGGGCAGTTTGTGAAAAATGCAAAAAAAACTAAAATGAAAGCTAACTTTTTGTGTATGGGTCCACTTCATATGAAAGAGGTGAATTATGGTCGTACAGACTAATAGCGAAAATTCCAGGTTTTTAATTCGAACTTGTAAAATTACCTCCATAATTAAGGGGTTAATTGGACTTTCAGCTGCAAACTGTCTTCTATTTTCTGTATATAACACCATGTTTCCCAATCTCTCCTCTGTGTGCTCCAGGGGTTCCTAAATTTCCAAATGAAGCTGTTCCACCTGTTGTCGTAGAAGAGGGTAAACCTGTGGTTTTACGGTGTGACCCTCCCCAGGGTTTATCTCCGGTTCATATATACTGGATGACACTTGGTAAGTTTAGCAATGTTTAAATATCTTGTGTGTTTGTTTTTTTTGTTTTTAGTACTCAAGTGACTTTAGAGGAACTCTCCAGGATACTCCTGGAACCATAACCACTACAGGACCCACTACTGGTTATGGTTCCAGGTGTATCCTGGCACCCTCCGATTAAGTAGTCCAACTGTTTGAAAACAGTTTGACCTAGGGCCATTTGATGGACATCTTTCATCAGGGGCCCAGTCTGGTGCCACGGCCCTTTAACAGCATGACTGGACCCCTGATCAGTGTAATGATGCAGTGCTGGGAGAAAGTGAGTACAATGCCAATGAGCCGCATCGGGGATAGGGGGGGAACACAATAGAAAGGAGCTTCCTCTTGTAGTGAGAGCCATGACAACTGAGAAATGGGAGAGCCTGGACCAGACTTCCACCAGACTCAGCCAGATGCCACTAGAAATGGAAGAGCCTGGACCAGACTTCCACCAGACCGGGAGCTCTTGGAAGTAGCTTGATCGAAAAACGGAGCTGCAACAGTAATTTGCAGGACACTTTAGCCGGCCGGCTACTGCATCTACCCAGCAGCAAGACCGTCTTTTTGCTACAAGGGAACATGTATGTACGTAGTGGGGAATTACAATGCCACATAAACATAAATAACCCCAATCAACCCCCCCAATAATGACAGACAACTTAGTATGGATGAACAGGCCACAGCATTTATTATAACAAATAAATTACTGCATAACACATCCATTACTTTATTTATTAAATCTCTTCTTTTTCTGTAACCAAATTGTTAGTAATCACAAATTAACATATATACATATAACTCCACACATAGTGTTATACAGTGACCCAACCGTCCTTGCCAATAAACATACAGTGGTTCCTAATCACCACTTCCTCTCACCTCCCCCATCGTCATAAAAAATCCTTCCAATGCCCGCCATCAGCCGACCTTATCCACGCTCGATGGGCACGACACCTCAGGCAACCTAATGTTAACCGTTTGAAGCAGGGGAGGTTGAGACCTGCAAAACATAAAAACTTAGTCCATCCTTAAACATAACCCCTCAAACTTAATTGGCAAGGACACACCCCCGGCTCGCTGTGACTAACTGAAACTACAAAGGGGGGGGCGGGCGGGCAGGAAGCTGTTTGCTGGCCCGAATCCCAAGTGGCACTGCGGTAAGACCTCCCCCACACTAACTTACACAGAACATAATCCCACCCACACACTCTTTCCCAACCAATCCCATGCATCTGTCCCCACACTCCTACATGTGCCCTTGTCCGCTTAGCTGCGCTATCTCCCCAGGGCCTTGGTGATATTGGAAGCTTTGGTGTTTTATCCATGTTGAAATAAAGGCTGTTCATTTTATTCCACTGGCTGGAGTGAAAGTCCATTTACTAAGACTGTGAAAGTTAGAGATACTCATTTGCTCAATGTTTGTGAGTTTATTACCTACCTCACCTACACTTTTATGCTTTGTGTATTTTACAGTTTTACACTATAGATTTTCAGTTTTTTTATGTCTCTATTATTGGAAATGTACCTGAGAATTTGCTGCTAGTGTAAGTTGTTTTATAAATTTTTTGCACAATATCACTTTAAAAGTTTTTTCATCTTACACCTTTCTGTGCACTTTAGAGTGAATTACTCCCACAGATTGCTGTACATGTATATTAGTGTTTTTCACCGAATTTAGCACTTTATGTCATTGCACTGTGAATCTGCACTTTGTGTTGTTTGAGCAAAATTGCACTTTATATAGCACACCTATTGTTTGTTTTTTGTGGTGTTAGGAGTGTTTTTTGGGCTAATACACTGTTTAGGTACTGCTCTCCCCTTTTTTGTATTTTTCATTTTATAACCATTGATCGCGCCATTTTTTCACTTGTTTTATTGTGTTGTACAGGGAGAGTTATTAGCAGTAGAAAGAGGGAAGTGCTTATGCCATTGTACAGAACACTGGTGAGACCTCACTTGGAGTATTGTACACAGTACTGGAGACCGTATCTTCAGAAGGATATTGATACCTTAGAGAGGGTTCAGAGAAGGGCTACTAAACTGGTTCATGGATTGCAGGATAAAACTTACCAGGAAAGGTTAAAGGATCTTAACATGTATAGCTTGGAGGAAAGACGAGACAGGGGGGATATGATAGAAACATTTAAATACATAAAGGGGGAGACTATATTTAAAAGAAGAAAAACTACCACAACAAGAGGACATAGCCTTAAATTAGAGAGGAAAAGGTTGAAAAATATCAGGAAGTATTACTTTACTTAGAGGGTAGTGGATGCATGGAATAGCCTTCCAGCTGAAGTGGTAGAGGTTAACACAGTGAAGGAGTTTAAGCATGCGTGGGATAGGCATAAGGCTATCCTAGACTTAAGATAAGGCCAGGGACTAATGAAAGTATGGCAGAAATGCCTCTGCCACGTGTTCTTGGAGTGGCCTATTATATTTTTGATTCGGGAATCGAACAGTGTACGAAGCGGTGTTTGGTCGTTGAGTTCATGGAACTCTTTTCGGACACTGAAACTCCGAACACCAGGATTGCCTGCATTCGGTTCTACACCACTTAGAAGGGCACTGTTTCAGTGGAATCGTTCCAATGAACAAGGTGAGAACATTAATTATGTTCAGTAGTTTGTTTGGTTTTTAAAGTACCGAACTAGACCGACCACATGTGTGCAGTCGGTCAAATTATGACTTCCAGGAAATTCCTAAACCCCTGAACCTATCTGGGTGATTTCTGATTATGTTGGTCACCCAGATTGGGGCTATTTGGGGATGTAACCTTCTGTGGGGGTTTTGTACAAATGTTGTTTTTCTGTGCCTGGAGATAATTGAGTTTAATACAGTGCTTGACTCAATTATCTCCCAGACACAGAGGAGGGATTATCTTGTTTTATGTGGGACTGTCCTGGACCTAAGAGCCAATGTAATTGTGTGTATGTTTTTACTGTAGTCTTCTCTCAGGTCCAAGGGGTATTGCCCTTTGCATGGGGACTTGCATATAAGGCCAGTTGTGGCTGCCAGTAAACATTTCAGCTTCACCCTCAACACGGAGCATTGTTTCGTGATTGTAGGGAGCAGCTATACCAGCTATATCACTAGCTCTTGTAAGCGTTATCCTGCTATGCTCTCTGTAGTAGGAGAGGTCTACCCACTGGAAGCTGAGCCTTGTGGGCAGACTATATGGGCTGAATGGTTCTTATCTGCCGACACAGTCTATATTGCTGTGTGTGTATTAGTCTGTCTGTGTATCTGCATGTGTGTCAGTATACATGTCTGCAAATTAGTATATGTGTTAGTGTGTGTCTGTATGTGTGTCAGTGCTTTGTGTATCTGTATTTGTGTCAGTTTATATCTGTGTATCCTTATGCCTGTATCTGTGTGTGTGTGTGTGTGTGTGTCAGTGTTTGTATCTGTATGTGTGTCAGTGTTTGTATCTGAGTGTCTGTATATCTGCATGTTTGTCTGTGTACCCGGATGTGTCAGTGTGTCTGCATATGTGTTTGTGTATGTGTATCAGTGTATCAGTGTGTGTGTGTGGCAGTGTATATATATATATATATATATATATATATATATGCATACATCTCAGCATTCAAACACCAACACTACACACAAATACACTTATGCATTCAAATGTCAAAACTAAATACAGTCACAACCCTATGTTCAAAGGCAAACACTACACACAAGCAGGGGCGTATTAGCCGCGAGGCAAACAAGGCATTTGCCTTGGGCGGCATTTTTCAGGGGGCGGCAAAAACGCCGCCCCCCAAATGCCCAAGGCAAATGTCTTGTTAGCCTCGCGGCTAACAGACATTCTGGGCGCTGGGCGGCAGTGGCTGCAGCGCTGGGCGAGCGGGCGGGCGAGCGGCCGGCGAGGGAGCTCTTCCCCTGAGCGCTCTGCTCAGCTCCCTCGCGCGCCGCCAGCAGAGTGAGGCTGGGAGCCGGGTTGATGACGTCATATTCCGGCTCCCAGCCTCACTCTGCTGGCGGCGCGCGAGGGAGCTGAGCAGAGTGCTCAGGGGAAGAGCTCCCTCGCCGGCCGCCCGCCCGCCCTGCAGCCACTGGACCCCAGGGAGAGGAAGAACCCCCCCCAGCATTACCAAAGGTAAGGAGGCTGGGGGGGGTTAAATAAAAAAAATAAAAAAAAACACTAGTGTGTGTGTGGAAGTCTGTTAGTGTGTGTATGTATGTTAGTGTGTGTGTGGAAGTCTGTTAGTGTGTATGTTAGTGTGTGTGTGGATGTCTGTTAGTGTGTGTATGTTAGTGTGTGTGTGTATGTTAGTGTCTGTTAGTATGTTAGTGTTTGTGTCTGTTAGTGTGTATGTTAGTGTTAGTTTGTGTATGTTAGTGTGTGTGTGTGTGTGTGTGTGTTAGTGTGTGTCTGTTAGTGTGTGTATGTTAGTGTGTCTGTTAGTGTGTGTGTGTGTATGTTAGTGTTTGTGTCTGTTAGTGTGTATGTTAGTGTTAGTGTGTATGTTAATGTTAGTGTATGTATGTTAATGTTAGTGTATGTATGTTAGTGTGTGTGTGTCTGTTAGTGTGGATGTCTGTTAGTGTGTGTGTTTGCCTGTGAGTGTGTGTCTGTTAGTGAGTGTGTGTTTCTGTTAGCTAGTGAATGCGTATCTGTCAGTGAATGTGTGTGTGTGTATTTAGAAGGCGGAGCAGGGGGGAAGGTTGGGTGGCGGTTGCGCGGGTGGGGGTGGAGCGGGGGGGTGCCTGAGTTTTGTCCTGCCTAGGGCAGCACAAAACCAGGATACACCACTGATTATATCTATTTGCTACTATGCCTGTCTAGATAGATAGACAGGGAGAGAGGCTTTATAAACTTTACTGTCAGTTTATTTGAAACTGACCTCCTCATTTCATACTGCTTACTCCCTCTCTTTTCTATCTGCAAGTATTTCTTTTCTGGATACTATTGTGCAGCAATCCTACATTGTTTGTTTAGTTTTTTTGTGACCACGATCAACAGCCCTATACTGCCTTTTACTTTAGGGACCTGATCCTTTATTGCTTGTTAGCTAATTTGGATGGATCCACATTGGGTCTTTGTGTACCCTGGACAGTTAGGGTTCGAGATCTAGTAAGTGTTAGACCAGAGATAGGGGTCACAAGTTGGGACTGATATTTTAATTTAAGCTAGCCTCCTAATAAAGCTTTATTTCAGTATCTTATATCATATCCCCTTATATATTTGGAAGTGACCTGGTAGTGCTTCTACCTTGGATGCATAGTGGCATTAGTTACACTTGTATATACTTTATTTTTCCCTTATTTCATGGTCTCAATTTTGTTTTGGGTTAGTCTAGGTTTGTCTATTATTGCCATTATTAATATTTATTTCCCACGTGGCTATGTTTATATCCAGGTGATGCACATGGTCTCATGTCTTGACCTACATTGAGACCATTAGCATCTATTCCTTTTCGTTCATTACCTAGATTGGGGTTAAGCCCCTGGAGACCCCTTGAGTCTCCCTGCGGTACATAAGACCGCGAGTTTAGACCGGCACTATTATCTTAGGATTTAGTGCTTGGTTCTGCTCTCGTTGTCGTGTATCTGTTTTTGTTTTTTAATAAAAGATACATTTCTGACTTTTCCTACTTAAGGAAATTATTTATATCAACTTAGAGTGATTGGGAATGTATTTTAATCATTGTGGTACAATGCAGAGGGACACGAAAGAATTTGCACCCCATGATACATTTGATTATACAGATTGGACTTCCAAAAGTAGTTGGCTACAATTCTCACAAAAAAAAATAAAAAATACTAAAAATAGGTTGGATAATTAAAGTAAATGCCATGAGTGTGTTTCCTTTAAACAGTGGTCAACAGGACAACAGATCTCACCCTAAGCGGCCTGTTAATGATGAGTTATATAATAATATACAGTGTGTATATTATATGAAAAAAAATTGGAATCTTCTGCCTATACATGTACATGTTCTGCCATCTGTAGGATTTAAGCAAATTTCGAGTTTGTTCTTTTTAGAAATGTGTAAATTGTCTGTGTGACCTGCAGCTGATCAGAATGATTTGCATTTAAGTGGATTTCACAGTACAATGATGCTGCAAGTATCTGAAATTTCCTGTATAATTTAAATCAATCCTGGCCTTTATCAATGCAAGGAATTGTGCTGCTTAATTTCTGGAATTGTAACCTATAGGATATACAAAAGTAACAAAACATATTTTGGATCTCCAAAGAGCAATATTTGTACAATGAATTAAATCATTTATAGTGTACTGAATTTCACACAGGAAATTTGAATGAAACTGAATGACATCTCATAAAACACGCACCCATTCATTGTGCTAATAGCACACAATATGCAAAGAACTAACACTACAATCAGACAATGCTTGAAATCCAGCCAGGTGGTATAAGTTATACCTATTCTCTCCCTGTGTCTGAGCTGGTAGCGTAAGTGACTGGAGACTTTCAGAGACGTTCTGTGCGATTTGTATTCATACCATTGAAACACCGGATGCTGGAAAAAAGTCATATTTAAACTGTGATCCATCTAGCTGTGAATCCCTGGACTTTGAAGAATGCTCCCAGAATTCTACTAAATTTTCCATATTAACCATGTATTTCTAATGCAAAGTCTGTATAAAATATATTAAAATAAATAAAGAGCAACAATTAAAACTACAAACAAAAAATAAGAAGGTCACACTGCTGTTTTCAGTATCTGTTAATGAAACTGTATTAAAACAACAATTAGATAGGACGGCACTCTAGTAAATAATATTTATCAATAAGCAAACTATATAATATATACCAAGTGGATGCTCACTAATTAACTATATCCCCTTAGAGTCAAAAGTATACACATACTAAATCACAAAGAAGCACACCCAAACAAAAAACTTTAATAACTTTATTACAAATATTAAGCACATATTAGATACTCATGAGACATAAAACAAATTATATCCCCAAACCAAACATAAATGCACTCACAAAACACTGGGCGGTAAACTACTTCACACAACTCATACAAAAGTATAAACAACCCAAAATAAGGAAAAAAATAAGGACAAAATAAGGAAAAAATAATCACAAATTTTAAACTAACAGTCAAGAAAAATAATACAAACCGAAAAAAAAATGATCAAAGCAAAAATGTTTTGGCAAATAGCCTGTGGCAAAGAAACAACTACGGAAACTGTATTGTCACTTCTTATGTCATATATGCCACCATGTATATCTTAAAAATAATAAACAATAAAGAAAAAAAACAAGCACAAAGCTATGTATTGTGCATGTGTATGTGTGTGCATTTAGCACTACAAATCACTTTTACCTGTTAGTAAAACAACAAATTTGCTTTTGCCATGTGGAGATATGATAATATTAAGTCCTATTAAGGACATTTCTAAGTCAGGATGCTGTAATAAAAACAAAAGAGAGGCACAGTAAAAAAAAAAAGCACTACACCTACAAGTGAAATTAAAAAAAATAAATGTATATATACTTTTGTTTTTTTCTTTTTAAATACAGCATATGGTGAATATCCCAAACCAAAATTTTAACGTTTGGGATTAGATATCACCAATAAAGGTACAAAGATAGTGTAGTGGTGGTATGTAATCCTAGATTAGAATTAATTATTATTACCCCTTCTGCACTTTTGGCACTGAACAAAAACCGGAAAGACCATTTGGAGATTCAGAATGGCAGGAAAAACGCTACCTATGACTATATTGACATGCAAAATAGTTACAATATTGCCTAGCCTAATGGCTACACAATATCAGACATTTTTGCAATGGCAATTCTGAGTTGGCAAAATTATTACGTTATTTATCTAGATTTAAAAAAAAAAATCAAGAGAGAATGTAATCTTTTTCCTTTTGCTATTTTGTGTTAATAAAAAATTGTGAGCAGGAGTCATTTCAAGTTCAAAATAGGGGACTTATCAAAAAACGTAATTTAGTGGGCAATTGACCACGCACTCACCACTTAAACTCTGATAAAAAACTAAGCTTTCCTTCACAGTGTTGAAAAAACACAGTGCCTTATCAGCTTCTCCCAAATGCTTCTGCGGCGGTAGCAGACACCTCAAGACTCAGCCAGGAACAGCAAACCACTACAATGAAAATTTTAATTTTGTTATTAAACTATACAATTAAAACATTTTATTAACACAATTTAGAATTTATTGACCACAGATGTGGTTAGCAACTTAGCACTTACAAAGCATAGCTTAAACTGAGTATTTTTGTTGAAAATGTGTTTTAACAAATGAAATAGGCTGCAGTCTTAATGATGGACATGGTGGTAGGGGCCTAGGAAAGCCAATGTGGATGTGACTCTTGAGGGGTTTCTGTGGATTTTGGGAGTACTTTTGGGGTGTTTTAAAATTGTGTGTTTTTCTGTACCTGGAAATAATTGAGTTTGTACAGTTCCTGACTCAATTATCTCTCAGGCACAGGGGAGGAGTTTACTATGAGTATAAATTCTGTGACTGTGCATTAAACAGATCTACTCCCAGCATTAAGTCTTGGCTAATGTGTGGGGGGAATGGTATACTGGCTATAATTACTGCTACACGGCTATACTCTCTGGAGGAGAGCTTTTTTTTATATTCTTTATTTTGGTCACTCAGCATGTTAAAAAAGCAATACAATATGTGGGTTGTCGCCCTTGGAGTTCACATATAATAATAAAATCATAGTTAACGGGTGGAACATGGTATCGTGCTGAGTGGGTTTTTGTTTTTGAAAACAGGTTAGTCAACAGAATAAGACAACAAAAGTATGTCCCACTGGGCACATGGATAAGGTATACTCAGAAAGCGGTATATCTCACGTGAGCTTAGGTGCTCCAGGGAGCGGGGATGGCCTCCTCCGGGGATTTACAGCAGTAGGTTATCATAACTAGGGGGTGGGGGAAGTCCGAGCCAGCACTAGAGTGAACATCTCTAATCTATAACCGCGCTATGCGCGGGCCCGTTTGCATATGGCTTTTATGTAATAAAAGGAAGCTGTAAATGGGTTGGTACATCAGCCCACTCTAGCATGTCTGGTTACGTAAGATAATGAAAGTTATGAGATCAAAAGCAATGTGCTAAAATTGTAACCATTAAGCAAAATAGCAATTATAACTTGGTAAGTATAGTCACGGATTGTGGTGGCGGAATCTGTGGCATCCTAAAGGATGGAAAATTGTCCTTTCAGTATAGTTCGCTCAGGCTGTGTTACCTGCTGGCGTAGTGAGCTGGGACAATCTCGGTATAAATTCCCTTACTGTGCTGGGATCTAGCTGGGTCAGCTTGGTCGTAGGTTCCGTTCACAGAGCCGCCAGGCCCAGCCGGCCCATGTGTGAGTCTAGTTCTTGTGGACTTCTTGCCCAGTAGGCAGTCCCTTGGAAGGTGAAAGTGTTCCCCAGCAGTACTGGATACTGTTGGATCTCAGGTGTTGTAGGCATAACAGTCCGTCTAAGTTCACAAGTTTTGCTTTTTTGGATGGCAGTAATGTTACCAATAGGCGCCTCACGTAGTGTGGGAGGTTGGCAAGCCTGATGTCATCAGGTACCCCTCTACTCTTTAAATTATTTCTCCGTCTCTGGTCCTCCAAGGCCTTCACTTCTGCGTTATGCGTATGTCTTGGGAGTTTGCATTGGTCTCTAGAAGGGTAAGCCTCATGGTGGCCCCCTCTATGGCCTCCTTGAAGTTTGCTCGGTCAGCAGCTAAGTCTTGCCTGAGGTCTGTGAACATTTTCGTCCGCAGGTCTGCAGTGACCGGTTCTCCTGCTGGAGGTGCTTTGGTCTTGTGCTCTGTGGACTCGGTTATCAATGCGCACTTACCTTTCTCCAGCGCCGGACTCCCTTGGGATCTCTCCGCCCTGATCCGCCTCTCAGCTTCGAATGCGCATGCGTGGCAAGAGCCGCGCGCGCATTCAAACCGCCAATAGGAAAGCATTACTCAATGCTTTCCTATGGACGTTCAGCATCTTCTCACTGTGAAACTGCTATGTTTTCAGCTGCAGGGTTAAAACTAGAGGGACCGGGCACCCAGACCACTTCATTGAGCTGATGTGATCTGGGTGTCTGTAGTGGTCCTTTAAGTGTATCTGCATGCACTGGCGTACATACCGCAGTCGCAGGGGTCGCAGCCCTGCGACCGCTGCAACCAGGTGCCCGCCGCCATGTGTTGTGGCCCCAGCCCTAACATTTACACACACTATACACTAACATTTACACACACTATACACTAACATTTACACACACGATACACTAACATTTACACACAGTATTCACTAACATTTATACAAACTATACACTAACATATACACACAATATTCACTAAAATTTACACACACTACATCCTTACACAAACACACACTCTGCAGTCACTACACACACTACATCCTTACACAAACACACACTCTACAGTCACTACACACACTACTTCCTAACACAAACACACACTCTGCAGTACCTACACAAACACACACATGCACTTTGTAGTCACTAGACACACTACATCCACTACACAAACACACAGTCTGCAGTCACTACACACACACACACACTCTGCAGTCACTACACACGCTATATCCTTACACAAACACACACTCTGCAGTCACTACACACACTACCTCCTAACACAAACACACACTCTGCAGTACCTACACAAACACACACATGCACTTTGTAGTCACTAGACACACTACATCCACTACACAAACACACAGTCTGCAGTCACTATACACACATTAAATACTTACACAAACACACACTATGTAGTCACTATACACATACTACATCAACTACACAAAGACACACTCTGCATCCACACACTGTATTCACTAAACACTACATCCACTACACACACTCTGCATTCACTACACACACACACTATATCCACTACACAAACACACACTCTGCATTCACTATACACATCACATTTTATACACACAAACACTACATCTACTACACAAACACACATACACACTCTGCATTCACTATAAACACACACTACAACCACTACACAAACACACACTCTGCATCTAATATACACCTCATACATTACACAAATGTACAATCTGCATTCACTATACACACTGCATCCATTAAACACACACCATATCCACTTAACACACAAACTCTGCATCCACTACACACATTCTACATCCACTCTACACACACCAGAATCAGTACAGACACTGCATCCCTGTGGGCGGACTCAGGGGGGGCAGCACTTTGGGTGGACTCGGGTGCAGGCACCGGGTGGCCCAGACCTTGAGCTGTGTCAGGGACGCCAAAATTTCTGATGGCATTCCTGCCAGTGGTAGCAGGTGCAAATGATGTCTTAGCTGTCTCCATTGGATGAGCTGATTCTACAGCAGATACAGATGAGCTTGAAGATCGTAGTGAAGATACATTATGCACACTAGAAGCTGGAGAAAATACTGGGCTCCACACTCTCCTCTTTTTTTTTTATAATTCTTTATTTTTATTGTGCAAAATTAACAACAGATTGGCAGTCATGTTAGTACAATAGGAACATAGAACAACATTTAGCATTCAAGATAAGTGGTCTGCACAGTTTTTACATTAATGACAAGTTTGGATTAAGGAAGCAGCATGCTGTTAAAATCAGGTTAAAGCGAAACATGAGATGAGAATGTGAACTAATACTGCATAATTTGTTAAGGTTAATACATCATGTTCAACTGAACCTGTCAGTAGATGGGCAGGTAGTCACAGCGTTTACTGTCAATTTAGTGGTCAAACCGACAATCACACTGTGTGCATGGGTAATCATCATGTCCAGGTTGGGTATATGAGGTATGAGACATTCAGCAGATTTTAACCTGTGTTTGAGTGACGCTGGCCACTGGCATATTTTCACACGTCTGTGTTTGTAGTTTTCGGTGTGTACATAGTTGATGCACTCAAGTTTGAAGGTAAAGTTTCCAAAACATTGGCACACTCTCCTCTTTTAATACCCGGCTCACCATACTCATAGTTGAAAAGCTCTTGGGCCAGAGGTAAAAGTGTCTGCCATGGTAGAGAAGCAATATTATCCTCACTGGATTTATCACAGCCACCAACACCAAACATTTGAGACACAACTTTGGTTCTCACTGAAGAGTGGCTGTGGTGACCCCCCTCACAAAGAATACTCTGCTTTAAAACTTTCTTGAAAAATCCTTCTTGGAAATATAGTTGTTTTACTGCACTTTCTTTTCTTCCCCGCTGCTGGTCACTTCACTTGATCTCATGGGCGTCCGCAGGAATTTTTCCGGGGGGGGGGCATAATTGTAATGACATCCACGCTTGGCCCCTTTTTGACAGTGTCATGAAAGGGAAGGAGTCATTTTCACATAAAGCCAGGGTGAATAGCGTTTTCACAACTATCGTGTCAGGAATATATGTTTGTATTCCTGACACTATAGTGTTCCTTTAATCAAATTAGAGGAACATTCTGGTCACCATAACAACTTCAACTAAATTAAAATTCTATGATGCAAGGAGGCCCCTGGGCACTCTCTTTCCTTTAAGGGGTGAAAACACTCTCAAATGGCTTACCACCAAAGGCTTCCTCCAGCTCCAGATCTCCAGGTCGCTCAGTGGTATTCAGCTTCTTAAACGGAGTGTCAGGAAGTGCAGATTGACGTCAGGCATAGGTGCCGCTGATTGGCTAGAGTGGTCAACTGACGCTCTAAGCCAATCGCTAGTTCCCGATTCATAAAAATGTTTTACGTTTTCATGAATGGGGAGCTACTGATTGGCTTAGAGTGCCAGCTGACCCTCTAGCCAATCAGCGGCACCCCAACCCAGCGGCCCTCTGTGTTTCCTGACACTCTAAATTGAAGTGAACACATTAAGACTGATATTTTTTTTTACCTGGGGAGATGAGAAGGTCCGAAGTTTCCCTGCCAGGCCCAGGTACCAAAGCCTTATGATGTGGTGTCCAGAATAAAGTGCTCCAATCTCATTTTCTTCTCCTTCATTTGACACAGTCTTCTTTTTCTTCTGAGGCTCCTTCTGCAGAGGCGGCTCTAGACTTTATGAGACCTTAGGCGAAACTCAAACATGAGGCCCCACTAACAAAAAAGTGAAAAAAATAGATTTGCAATACATGCACAGTTTACCTGTGTATGTGCCTGAGAGTGTGTCTGACAGAGAGTATCTGTGTGTGTGTGTGTGTGTGTGTGTGTGAATTAATGTCTCTGTGAGCATGTTTGCATTTTTGTCTGGTACCCTATGTGTATGGGGTAGCTGCTTGAAGAGGGGGGTGATGGTGAGAGGGAGAGGCGGGTGATGGTGAGAGGGAGAGGCGGGTGATGGTGAGTGGGAGAGGCGGGTGATGGTGAGAGGGGGTGATGGTGGGGGGTGATGCTGGGGGGAGTGATGTGAGGAGGCATAATGCTGAGGGAGGGGGTGATGGCGACGGAGGGGATAATGCTGCTGAGAGGGGGGTGATGGGGTAATGCTGTGGGTGGTGGGGGGTGATGCTAGGGAGGGATAATGGTGGGGGTAATGCTGTGAGGGTGGTGATGCTGAGGGAGGGGTAATGCTGAGGGTTGTCAGGGGGTGATAATGAGGGGGGATACTGAGGAAGGGGGTGATGGTGAGGGGGTGATGCTGAGGGGTGGTGGGGGGTGATGCTGAGGGTGGGTGATAGTGAGGGGGTGATGCTGAGGGTGGTGAGGGGAAATAGTGAGGGGTGATGCTGAGAGTGGTGAGGGTGTGATAGTGAGGGGGGTGTGATAGTGATGGGGGTGATAGTGAGGGGGGTAATGCTGAGGGTGGTGAGGGTGGTAATGGTGAGGGGGGTAATAGTGCGCCCCAGCCCTCACTTACCTGCTCTGTAGGCTGCCTCTGTGCTGCTCCCCTGCGGTTTCAGTCATGAGCGAGAGGCAGGGATAAGCTGTAGCTTCCTGCCTTTTAACATTCACATCGCCACCTACTGGCTGGCGCCGGTATTGCAGTGTATTCTCACACAAACTAAAAATAGCAGCAAAAGCTGAAAAATCCATGGGGCGGGGGGGGGGAAAGGAGCAAGTGCCCCCTGTTGCCCCCCCCCCCTGCGGACGCCCATGCCTGATCTGTGAATAAAATTATAATTTAGTGTCTATTCCATAACCATCAATCTTCTTTTATTTGCTACCTCAACATTGGAGAGATCTAGCCCACATGATTTTTTAGACTTCTTGTCCATTATGGGAAGCTGCTTATTTGCCCCAACCAAAAAAAAAAATACAGTCTCTTTTTCTTTACATCCTCTACGAACCTTAAATGAAAACAAGCATGTCTGGGCTTGCGGTTCCCCCAAGATTCTGCTGTGTGCCGTCTCGGAAATTGGAATTTTGGACGATCACCTAATTTGAATTTGGACAAATTGCTGTTCTATCCAATATGAATCTCAAAGTCTGTTAATTATGCTATGTGTCTAATTTTGTTTTTAATGGCAAAGTTCCATAATTAAATATGTAAAACTTTTTCTATGTGGAATTATTTTTGGAAATAAACACAGTCACTATTTTTTTGCCATTAAAAACAAAAAAGGTTTAAATAAAGTTTAAAAGACAATGTATGAAGTGTTTACGTTTTGAGTACACTCTTTAACCCATTTATATATGAACATAAGAGGGTTTATTCACTAAACATTGAATTGTTGAAGATTGAAAACTAAATTGGAAAATGTAAGCTAAAATAACTGAAACAGAAAAAAATCCAATTATTTTAATCCAACAAACTGTACTTTTTCGTGAATAAGCACCTTTGTACTGTGCTTGCATTTAATATTTTGCCTCACTGTCTATTTGGTTAAAAACATGATTTGAATTCACAATGCTTAGCACAGAGCCATTAATCAGCAAGGCCACTGGGACATTTTGGAGATTTTGATTTGAGGTGATTTGACAGATAATGGGGGACTTCTACATGTTTAATGCCTTCTCTGCTGGAGATAGAGCTGGTGAAATGTGGCATTAAATATTGGCATGCCAATTCAATGTGATTGTTTTTAACTCTCATCATCTACAAAAAATAAATTAACAAATTATCTTCATGGACATTTATACAAATAATGAGAACTGCCATCAGAAGTTACCCTGGTCCCCTAGATACTCACTTGCAGACATGCATACAAACACACAGGCAAACCTAAAGACACACTTACAAATACACAGTTACTGACGAATATATGCTGAAAAAAGACTCAAGTACTTCAAGTTCAGCCTTTCAAATATCTTAATTAATGCTTTCGATCCAAAAGAAGAAAAAATAATGGTTACACGCTCCAAAACACAAATGCATAACTACACCATACCTCCCAACCAAAAGCGGGACTGTTGGGAGGTCTGCAACACACAGTCACACAGAATCAGTTACAAACATACACACAACAATCACACACAACAAACACAAAATCAGTTGATGTATCCTTTATATATGTAACAATTTGCTTTATTTTACTGTTTTGCTTTTTTTGAGATATTGAACTTTGCCCTTTGCCCTGTCATGTGAGGAGGAAGGGCTAGGATGGCAGGAAGAAGAGGACAGGGGAGAAGCCATGTTCTCTGAGTCTACTTAAAGAAAGTGTGTCCCTACCTGTTTCAATGGTCTATTACTGCTGGGACAGTGAAATAATAACAGGGGAAGGCTAATGCACTGCAACTACAAGAAGTTGTAGACTGTCTACTGCTCTGCTAGGAGAATTAGAAGACTGTTATTCAATGTTCAACTCCCTGCAGATTCTGGAACTTTCTGCAGGAGTGTGAATGAGCTCTTGCATCCTGTCAGCAGAAGGAAGAGAAAGGATTGCCATTGCTGTTCTGCTGCTGTCCTACATTCTGCTGGATCTCTCTGGAGATATCTGCAGTCACAGAAGTCACTCAAAGGTACTGTCTCCAGAGATTGCTTCAGGATTCTCCCTTATAACTGGACCTGGGTAGCGCTACCTACACCTAAGGGCCCCAATGTTGTGCACATAATTTACCTGCAGGTACCTAGGAGTTTAACTGTTCAGATGTAGTTATTGATGTTATTAAGGGAAGTTTGTTGTCTGTATTCCTGCTTCTAAAGACTGTGTTTAACATTAGCCAGGAACTGCATTGTTATTTCTGCTGTTATATGTGTATCTCTTTAACCACAATACAGTCTGTATTTCCATGTCTGTAGTTATTTAATGTCTCTGAGTTATTAAGTGGAGGGTACTCATCTACTCAGTGAGGTGGGTTCCCCATAAATAGAAGTTGCACTGAGTGGAGGCACTGTGTCAAAACAAGATGTCCCGATCTCCCAACTATAGTGGAGGCTCAGGATCCCAGCAACAGAAGAAGGTGTAACTGCTGCTAGCTACGGCTTGCTGCCAGGAGCAGGGCAAAAAAGGGTTACAGATGAAGGCACTGCTGAGATGGATCGGGACTCCGAAATTGTAAAAGTAATCCAATGTCTCAGCCCCAAAGAAGTCAGGGACTGGGCCAGGAAGAAATTAATTCCCCCAAATCAAGTTGTAGCTGTATGTAACATGCCTCTTAACTTGGAGAGGAAATGTTTTGATGATGCCATTGGACAGATCCCAGGGTTACAGAAATTCCGCCTTATACAGACACAGAAGGATGAGAAGGCAGGACTTGCTGTTGCTCTAGTGAAGAGTCATAGGTCACTAAGCAAAAAAGATTGTCCTAAGTATTTACATTTGCCAAAGACTCAGCTCCCTGGGAGTCCTTTGATTTATACTCAAGATGAATCAGAAGATGAAAGTGACCCCAACGATGGGGACAGTGATCACATATTTGGTATTCCTCCTAAGAGAATAAGTATGACTGATTCTGAAGGAGAAGGCAGTGATGAACAGCGTCTGAAACTGCCCAAAGGAAGCAGGGCCCTGAGGAAGCTTCCTAGTGTTCCCACAAGTCAGAAGACCGAGGAGAGCCTCTCCCTAGCCGAAGTCTTAACTCAGTTATCTAAAAGTGTGGTACAAGCATCTAATGAGTAACGGCACCCTCAGCATAAAAGGGTTAAACCGCCGTTTAGTAGATCTTCCCTTCCAGAGACACAGGCACAGCTACTGCAGAACATCAATCCGCCGAACAGGAAACCATATGAATGCCGTAAACAGCCGAATAGGAAAAACCATACGAATAGGTTTACACTCCTAGCAGTCAAACTGGAACAGCATACAGTAAATCCCCCCAAGAACGAGACAAAGCTCCGTGTTGAGGGTCAAGCAGTGAACAGACAGAGCTGTGGGTTTATTGTGCTTATGTACACATTCTTACACATTAGTACCACCCACAGGGTTTTGGAACACAACCAATAAACACATACAATACACTCCCACACAAAATCCTCCCCTCTGCCTGTGATACAATTACCTTACACAATGGGTAATGTAATTTATCACAAGCAGAGAAATACAGTTTTTCCACATTATTCATAACTTTAAAAGTATGCATCACATTCACATAAAACTTACATTTTCAGAATCAGCATACTCCAAATACAAACATACGTCAAAATCATACAAATTGGTCCAGTGTTTCAAAAGATAGATCGTAGTCCTTTGTGACCAAAGGAAGCATGGCTTTTCTGCCCAAAACCAGTTCCACAAAGTCTTCTATCCTGGAGATAATTGGGAAGTAATCCAATTATCTCCAAGGACAGAGGCAAAACTCCATTGAACACATGGCAGCAAAAGACAATAAAACACATAAAAATATATAACATATCCCCAGATAGCTCAGATCTGAGCGCACATTATTACTGAATGGCGCTCAGAGCACACACCTACAGTTCAATTGCCATGGAGCCAAAGTCTTTCCCATAGTCCTTCATTATACGAATGGGCTCCATGGCATAGCTATCTGGGGTATCACCGCTCAAACAGGGCCAGCACCGAATGACCCGGCTTTCGTGTCTTCCCAGGGGAAAATCAAGCGTTTCAACATGGGGCCATGGTCAGCAGGCGGGCAACCAGGCTCCTCCAATGCACAGTGGTGAGATTGGTCTCGTCACAATGAGCATAATTACAAGAGACTTAAAGCTTTCTCTGGAGTTAT
Organism: Pelobates cultripes; assembly: GCA_933207985.1. NCBI lineage: Eukaryota > Metazoa > Chordata > Amphibia > Anura > Pelobatidae > Pelobates > Pelobates cultripes. Next base: position 190,885,590 of record OW240912.1, read on the forward strand.
GCCAGTACCAACCGGGGAAGAAGGATTTCCTCTGTGGATAAATAATTTAACCCAGGCACTAAAGGAGTGGATCTGTACTGAAGAGTCCAAGCGACTGAGGTTGATTGAAGGCCTGAGATCTTCTGCACTAGAATTAATAAAGTGTCAGCTACTACGCTTCCCAAATTCTCCTGCTGACGATCATTTAAAGGTGTTAGACCATACTTATGGTGAGGAAAGTGAAGAGGAAGAGCTCCGGTTACAATATGCTTCGACGGTTCAACAGGAGAAGGAAGCCCTCACTTCCTATCTCATTAGATTAGAATTAAAGTTGTTTGAGAAGAATGTTATCACATCAGATAAGTTTGATGAATATAGAAGGAGACAAGTTCTAAGAGGAACTCTATCATATGATCCTGTAGCTACTGCTTTGGTCAACCTTCTACATGCTAAGGGGTTGTTGGATTATGCTGAAACAATGAAAGAAGCCAAAATAATACATAAACAATTGGACCATATCCTAAAGCATCATGATGGCATAAAGAAATCATCATCACATGTAAATCAAAAAGCACCTAAAACTAACTTACCATCAGTCGTATTAAACAGGGAAGAGACCAGGGAACAAGGAAACTCTAAAAAAAATTCTCAGATCTCTCCTCAGCCAGGGAAGAAAGGAGAATTTAAATGTTTTAGCTGTGGGCAAGCAGGACGTGCCGCAAGCAAATGTCCCTTGAAGAATTATCTTTTTTTTTTTTTTTTTTATTCTTCATTTTCTGTGCATTGAGAAATGTAACAAAACATAACATACTTGTGCTGCCTTTTCAACATAGGCAGATTAGTAAACAGCATTGTTTTGCCAAGGATCAGGATTAGTCTATACGTTTTACAATTATAACATATCAGGAGCGTAGGATTGGCAGCAAGTATGTAGTGTGTGTCTTTTTGTTCTATGGTCGGAGGAATTAACCTGCGTCCTAGTAGTCAGGAAGAACTTTGTGGTCATGTTTCTGCACTTTTTCTGTTTTTCTAATGTGTCGAGTGTGCCCATGCGGTAGGTTCCCATAGGGTGAGCTGGTTGTGAGTGATTGTGTCTATGTTGCTTGGGTCCTGTGAGTGGTTAAGTGGCACTTCTCTCGGTTGTTTGAGGGAGGGTGTTGGTGATTGTGAAGTGCTGCCGTTCATCGTCGGTTAAAGTTGAATATATGCGTCTGTCTGTGCCTGAGTGTGGGTTTTGTGTCGTGCATGCTATGCTTGGATTAGTAGGTAGTGTTGGCCCTTAACCTAAGAGGGTCACGGGGGTTGGGAGTTCGTCTCCGTCTTTGTATGGGGAGTTATTAGTAAAATGTTGTATTTTGGTAGAGCAATAGGGTGAGATCAGAGAAGGGGAGAGAATATCAGAGCATGGAAATTAAAAGGTAAACAGTTTGAGGTGTTCAGGTCTCTGCCTCCGGTCTCTTGTTGCCCCTGGGGACGTATGGTACTGTTCTGTCTGGGTCCCATGAGTGGGGGGCTTGTGTTGGTCCTGGTGTTGGGGCGTTCTGAATTAGTCCCAATTTTTGGAGAAGCGCTGGGGCCTCCGAGAGTGAGGTGAGTTTTAGAACCTCTTCTCCGCTGAATACCGCCAGGGTTCTTGGCAACAGCCATCTGTATTCTACGTTCCCCTTCTGCAGTTGTTCCGTTACGTTGCTCAAGGACTTTCTCCAGAGTAGAGTGCTCCGCGTGATATCCTGGAAGAAGGTAAGTTGTGAGGCTTCGAAGGCCAAGGGTGTCTTGTCTCTCACTGCTGTTAGTATGCGGCGTTTGTCTGTCATGGAATGGCAGCGGACGATGACGTCCCTTGGGGCCGTTGTGGGTGCCCTTTTTGCTTTGTTAATGCGGAAGTGGCTGTCAAATTCCAGCTTTTTGGCTTGTGTATGTGGCAGTATTGTGGCCGTGAGTCTCCTCAGGTACTGTGGTAATTCGGATGGTCCCACTGCATCGGGGATACCCCGGATCTTAATATGTGTGCGCCTGCTGCGATCTTCCATGGCGTCTAGCGTGTTTTGGAGCGCTGAGTTCGCTGTCTGTAAATGTTTCAGGGCGTCCTCCATGCTTTTCACCTCTTGTCGGAGGGTACGCACAGAAACGCAGGCAGTGACGGCACGAGTACAGGCCTCTGAAGAAGTATGTCTTCTTCAGAGGCCTGTACTCGTGCCGTCACTGCCTGCGTTTCTGTGCGTATTAGGTTTATGTCTGTGTCAAACAGCCCCTTCATCTCCTGTAATAGGAGTCTGATATCCCTTTTAGTGGCTGGGGCTGAGTCATCCCCCCCTGCTTGTGGGCTGCTGGGGGCTTCAGCTCTCATGTCTGTGCTGCTTCCCTGGGACAGCTGTACTGAGTGTGTGGGGCCAGGTTCCTGATCTTGTTCGGCCGCCATTTTGTGGCCTGCTGTGTGTTGAAGCAGAGTCCCAATGTCTTGGGAGTCCCTGGGTGCTGCCTGTTGTGGCTTCTGTGATCGCCTCCCCATTTCGTTGTCGGGTGAGTGGTGACCTGCCCGTTGTCTGCACCAGTCCTCCAGGCTCAGGGAGATCCCCGCAGGTAGCTGCGATGCCGGCGGGAGAGCGAGGTAGGCCCGGGATTTGCGGACTCGTTTTTTGCCCGGTTGTGGGTATAAAAAGGGTATCGGTGGGTAGCCCTGGGAGCCCTGGGGTTGTAGCTGTGGGTCCCGCGGGTCGATGGCCCCCCCTACCTGAGATGTGCGGCGGATTGTCAGAATTATCTTATTTAAGAGGGCTTAGTTGTTGATCCAGATCCTACATGTGGCAGACCCTGGAAGAAGAAGCGGTTTTGGAAAGGAAGAAAGAAGTTCTCTGGTAACAACTTGGCTGGAAATTCTAGAGTAGGACCAAAATCCCTTGTATCTCTTGTGATTGAAGGTATCCATGCATCTGCCCTCCTAGACACTGGGTCTCAGGTAACGATAGTCTTCCGGTCTTTTTATGAGGAGCATCTAAGCCATTTACCAATGTTACCAGCAGATGAAATGAAATTATGGGGGTTGGGTTCTCAGAATTACCCAGTTGAGGGAGTTATTAAAGTACAGATTGTGATCCCTCAATTGGACACTGGGAAAGAGTGCCCTATGAATGTGGAGGCTTTGGTGTGCCCAAATCTAAATTGTTCCGGAGTTCCCATCATATTGGGGACTAATACGCAGGTGGTGAGAAATGTGTTTCGAGGTTACTTGAAAGAAATGGACAATACCTGCTTAAACAAATTGAATGAACTAGAACCAGCTCTGAGGCAAGAATGTCACAGACTAGTCCTTGAAGCCGGAACAGGTCAGTTCCATTATTGGGGGCCAACGCCTGTCGACCTTCAACCGGGGCAAAAAAGGGTTACATATAATTTTAGCGGCATTCCTGTTTTCCTGCTTTTTAGGGGCTGAAGGGTGAATCTCCAGGAAGCAGTAGAAGTACCATGTTACTGGCTATGATTTTACTCCTGTAGAGCTTACTGAGTGCTCACAGGAAAAGGGAAGTGATATGACATCACACCATCCCAGGCTGTCACAGAAGTGTAAGCAGAGCCAGCAGTTTGATCTGGCTGATTTTCAGCGCTGTCTGGCAAGTGGACTATATTTTACACTTCCCAGACAGCCACCCCCCTATTTGAACAGGCCCCTTACCAGATCAATACCAGTATTCTCTGATGTTGACACTGCAATTAATTGGATTAAATGCTCCATTATATTACTGCTTTTTATTCATCATGGGTATATATATACAGTATATATATATATATATATATATATATATATATACACACACATAAAGAAAGAAACAGGAGCTCTCTCGGGGATTTTTAAATCAGTGTTCAAGAAAATAAACGTTTCAACCCTCCTGGGTCTTTATCAAGATGCTACAGTGCAGCCAAACATCATATTTATAAAATAATTAAAATTGCAAACTTACTTAAGGTGTGTGTGAGTGATCCCCCAATCCTTCCCTCTTTCCATGGTAGGAGTGATCCTTTTTCTTTCTGCATATTGGCGCTGGAAAGCACCCATGTGGTTACTGGTCCAGTTTTTGGATCGATTAATTACTTGTATATATATATATATATATATATATATATATATATATATATATATATATATAACATACAGGGTTTCCTTGCACTCACGCTTGTAGACAGTTGTAAGCCGGGTGCTTGTAATCCAGGGAAAAATTGCATATGGTGAAGTAGTGATCAGCACTCTCGGACTTTTGTTGAGTTTAAAACTTACAGTTTATTGAAATTCCATTTAAAAGATCAACGTTTCAGTTCCTATCTGGAACTTTCATCAGGATCAAACATATAAAACAGTGCAAAACATTACATTTATATACCTCAAGTATTAGTGAAATTAAATCAATAATGACTTACCCCTGTGCTCAGAGTGATGGGTGTGTTCCCCTGGCGTCCACCATACCTCCGTGCGCATGCGCGGACGTTGCCCCGCCCCTACGTGTGCGTGATGATGTCACGCGTTGCCGCGGCAACGCTAGAGTCACATGGGAAGAAGCAGGAAGTGACTAATAGTGAATAGCATGTGTCTCCGGTTGCTATGGCAACCCAGCAATGTAACTACTAAGTTATACATTCAATTAACATTCACAAGTACTAGTCCAATCATCCTGGTACTAGAACATAATGAAAAAAATGAAAGGTTTATGAAAATATGCAATGATACTGATGTGTATAAAAAGTGCTAAGGAAGCTATATATATTTATATAGATATTAGTTAAAACCCTAATTCTGGCAAGTGAATACTAGCCTTAAAGTGCCAATGTGTAATGAAGTACTGAAGACCAGTACTATTATACTGGAAACAAAGTGCTTATGTAAAGGTGCTATAATGATAATAAAGTGCTAACAGTGATGTGATATTAATTATAAAAAAGTGCTTTCCAGTGCAAATAGCAATTCTATATCAATGGATAAAAAATGTGTCAAAATATTGAGGGCTTAAAGGTATAGATTTACACAAAAAACATCATAAAAAGTATCATAAAAATTATTATCATAAAAACAAAATTCCTATTGCTTTTGGGGTCATAACTACAGAAATGAATGATAAGAAAGCATCTCATTGAGTCCTTTAGGTGCAATCGTGTTCAATTGGAAAATCCATTCTGTCTCTCTATTAAGGAGCATTTTGCCGCGGTCCCCTCCTCGCCTGGGTATTGGGATATGATCTATTGCGATAAACTTCAAAGAGGAAAGAGGATGTTTCATTTCAAGAAAATGTTGTGCCACAGGTTGTTCTGAATGTCCATCCCTGAAAGCCACCCGTATTGCTGATCTGTGTCCCCGTATTCTCTCACATAGTGGGGTTTCAGTTTTGCCAATGTAGGCTAACCCGCATGGACACATTAATTTGTAGATCACAAAAGGTGTTTTACATGTAATTGTATGTTTTATCTTAAACACCTTATTATTATGTGGATGTTGAAAGGATTTAGCCGGGGTCATATGGCTGCAAGTGACGCATCCCAAGCATCGAACACTGCCTCGGTATTGGATATCAGTTCCCTGATTGTAACTGTTTATAGGATCTGTATGTACCAACATATCCTTTAGTGTTTTGTTTCTCTTGAAACTAATCAATGGATGTTCTTTAAAAACTTTAGGCAAAGTGTCGTCCGTTGCAAGCATCTTCCAATTTTGTTTGATAATTTTGACTATTTTGGGTGAAGCATCATTGTAAGCCATTGGAAATACCAAGGACGGTGGTTTTTTGATACGTATGGCAGTATTGGCCATTTGCGCATCTTGTTGTGCTTTTAACAGTTCCTGTCTATAATAACCTCTTTCAAGGAATTATTTATTCATCTCTTCCAACTGTTGTTGCATCTTGAGTTGATCTGAATTATTACGTATAACTCTTAAGAATTGTGCCTTAGGAAGCGATTTTTTCAACATTTTTGGATGTGCACTTTTATTGTGCAACAATGTGTTCCGATCAGTGTCTTTTCTATATAGACAATAAGATACTCCATGTTCTTTAACAGATATCTCTAAATCCAGAAATTGAATCATCTTTGTACTAATATTGGACGTAAACCTGACTGGAGTGTTAAGTTCATTCAGATAGTGAACCATTTGCTGTGCTTCCAATTCAGTGCCCTTCCAAAGGATCAACAAATCGTCGATGTAACGAAAATATGCAGTGATAAGATGATTAAATTTGGAAAAGAAAAATTTTTTTATTCATCATGGGTATATATATACAGTATATATATATATATATATATATATATATATATATATATATACACACACATAAAGAAAGAAACAGGAGCTCTCTCGGGGATTTTTAAATCAGTGTTCAAGAAAATAAACGTTTCAACCCTCCTGGGTCTTTATCAAGATGCTACAGTGCAGCCAAACATCATATTTATAAAATAATTAAAATTGCAAACTTACTTAAGGTGTGTGTGAGTGATCCCCCAATCCGTCCCTCTTTCCATGGTAGGAGTGATCCTTTTTCTTTCTGCATATTGGCGCTGGAAAGCACCCATGTGGTTACTGGTCCAGTTTTTGGATCGATTAATTACTTGTGTATATATATATCTATATATATATATATATATATATATACATACAGTGGGACCTCGGTTTACAAACGCCACGGTTAACATAATTTTCGGTTTACAAATGAAAATCCATTTAAAATAATGCCTCGGTTTACACATTTTTTTCACAATACAAAGCAAGTTTCCCCAGGATGCATTGCACCTGGGAGGTTTATAGCACCGCCCCTGCATGCTGGAGCCTGTGGGTAGCATGTGGCGTCAAGTGTGGAGGTGTTGGAGTGGCTTTTGCATCGAGTTTTGGAGCTATTCTGGAAATTGTTTGCAGTTGTTTTGGGACTTTTTGGTGCATTTCTCAAGCTGTGGAAAGGTAGGGAGCTGAGCTTTGTCGTTTGCATGCCTTTTATTGTGTGTTCTGCATTGTGGGTTGGTTTCCATGCTTGCTCATTTTGACTTTTTTTCTGACCTCCAGAATGGATTAATTGTTTTTCAATGCATTTCTATGGGAAACTGCGTTTCGGTTTACAAATTTTTCGCAATAAGAAACGTCCCGGAGAACGCATTAAATTCGTAAACCGAGGTCCCACTGTAGACATAGCAGAAATGACCACACTCCAAGGACTTTGTAGAGATTTTCAAATAATATGTAACTTTTATTCAATCCATTTAAAAAGTCAACGTTTTAGCTCCATACATGTTTTGTCCTGATGAAAACTCCATGTGGGAGCTGAAACGTTGACTTTTTAAATGGATTGCATAAAAGTTAAATTTTATTTGAAAATCTCTACAAAGTCCTTGGAGTGCGGTCATTTCTGCTATGTCTACATGATCCTTGCCAGACAAGCACCGGGCACCACAGGATTACATCAGGAGTGCAAGCCCTCGCTATATATATATATATATACAGCCAAAAGTATAAGATAGCACTCCAGGGACTTCCAAATCGAATGAATAAAACTTAGCTTTTTATTAGCTTCCTGATGAAAGTCTGTGATACAGACTGAAACGTTGATTTTTATTTTGAGCTAATAAAAGCTAAGTTTTATTAATTCGACTTGGAAGTCCCTGGAGTGCTATCTTATTTGCTGATGAGCACCGGGCAAGTACATCAAGGAAGGTGGAGTGCATTACTATTTTTGTTTTTGTTTTACACACATTTATATATATATATATATATATATGTGTCTGTGTGTGTGTATATATGCATGTGCATAAATATATATATATATATATATATATATATATATATATATATATATAAATTAAAACCATATTTCTCATAGTTTCTTATACAAATTGCAACTAAATGAGAAATTTCTCAAAATAGTCACTGATTATTAAAATCACATGGAAGGTGAGGTTACACTTTAATGGCCATTGGAGTGATACTAAATACCTCCAGTTACTTAAAGTTACTTAAATGTGCATAATGATTTGGGATAGTGCTCAGGTAACTTTTATTTTCTGATTATTAAAATGCCTCATATATTTAGGATTTCTATAAATGTTTGGAAGTTACAGAACAAATATTTCAAGGAGGGATTTATTTCGATACTGTTGCTAAATTTAGTATTCTACAACAATAACTTTAATAGCAATCAAAAAGTGCAAAACCACTCTACAAAATTATATGTTTGTAAAAAGTATCACATATTCTACATGTATGCCTTAGCCAGGTTTCTGAGAATGTATAGTGTTATAGTACAGAAATGTCCTAGTTTTGACAGGTCTCTTCCATTGTCTCCCTGTTACGCTAATGATTACCCTATCTAAATTCAATCCTAACACTTACCCTAACAGATCACTATTTAGTTGATTGGTCCCCAAGCTGAGTGATAGCTCTAAGAGCCAGTCAATGTGATCACATTTCATTAGTTGAACGTTAAGGATCTCAGGGTAATCAGACAGCCTGGGGGCAATCAATTAGTTGTCCACGGTCACATAATTTACATTCCCTTTATTTAAAAATGTAAATATTAAATATTCTTCGTATAAAGTAACTGATTTGGCACCTAAAAAAATTATAAATTCATTTAAAGGAATCAAAAAACTATATGCTCTCTCACCCCCATTACGTACTGATGTGTTACATTACAGATTCAATGAGTTTGTCCCTTACTAAGTAAATGATTGATATAAAAACAGTCCATTAGAACACTAGAGAGTGTAATTTTATTGTCATAATGTTGAAGTGCCACAGTTTTTTTTTTCTAGTGCATAAGTTACATAATTATTCACCAGCCAAGTTCATCTCCTATATTATAACTTCTATTACTGAAGCTACCTGTACAAATCCATTAGTGGCAACACATATAAAGTCGGCATAAGTCCCACACTTGTCCAAGGTGCTGCTAGCTGTGGATGCTACCTACTGCTTGATATATTCTGTGTAGTCAATGTCACCCATTAAATAACCCATAGTGCTGCTTCTTTTCCACCTTTTAGACCCGCCTGGTGGCACACACTATAGTTTTAATTTGAAACACTGAAGCTCTTGCTGCGAAAGGGCCTTCTTAGGGCCCACAGAGATAATGATATGGATCAAATCAAGTGTGTGATAATTTTGTGTATCTGCCCCTTTTCAGATTGGTTATGGTGCATGCATGCTTTCCAGAAGTAATTTCACACCAGACACAGGTTTCCAGGTTGATGAAATACTCAGGAATGCTTTATTCTGGGGGCCGGCACGCCCTTATAAAGCAGAAATACATCATATGCATAATTATAGATAACAGAGAAGAATACATTGATAATTGGTTAGGTGTTACGTGATGCATTCAATGTACATCCCACTGGGTGTGATATTGCTTTTATCATGAATGTCTCCCCCAGATTCCAGCACCATCTTGTAACACGAGGTAGTCAGTTGATGGAGGGGGTGACTCCTGGCCATTTTGAGTAGTCACTGAATAATACTGATCATGATTACATAGAGTAAATAGGCATTTTACTAAACTATTATTTTGTCCACAACAATAACATTAGATCTCCATGCTCGTTCTGGTTCCCACTCATCTGCTCAAAGAAGTTTCTTGATTAACATCTCTAGCAGATTCAGATCACTTTAAGAGCACCCTCAAGATCCCCTGGGATTTATTCATGACTAAGAGCATCCTACTCAGTGCTTTGATTTTAATCGAGCGCTGAACTGCGCATGTAGGAGGATGTCATGTGGTGCTCTGAATTCAATACTCATGCTGAACACAATGTTCCTCAGAGGATCATCAGGGATGCTGCAAAGTATGACCTCAATTCCACCATCAGGGATTACAACCCATCCTGCCAAAAGGTGAGCAGGAGAGGAGCAAATTAAAAACAAAATCACTACACACACACTCAGGCAACTACACACACAATGATCATCCACACTCAAACGCAACCACACACACAACACTGAGACTCCTCCACACACAAAATTCAGCCAGCACACACACGACACTCAACTAGCAAACACTGAGGCACTTCTAGCTCACTCAATACAATACAGCTGACAGCCTCATCCATATCCAACACTAAACCACCATACAAAGGGAGTAGAATGAGAAGCATGTAGGAGGTGTTTTAACATTGCGATGTTGTGGATTACATCTCCCATGATGCGTTGACATAATTATGTCGATAAGAGCATTATGGGAGATGTAGTCCACAACAATTGGAGTGCTGAAGGGTGCCAACCCCTGGTCTAGATTCCTAATAAATAATCAGATAGTGAGCTCACCAAGCTAAGAATGACCATGCACTTCTAATCTTAATAAAAGAACAACATTAATACACTAAATTCATTTTATTGCACTATTGGTACTGTCATAAACTCCATTTCCTTTCCATTCTAACTGTATTATTTTTCTTCCCATCCATCCTCACATTATAAGTCCTACATCAGGAGTTGGTGACTACTGTGGCACTGGTGGATGGTATATAACCTCTAATTTTCTAAAAAGATCTGCAATGGCCAAGAAAACATACTCACAAAGACATATTCACATTTACATACATACCGAGACCCATTCACACTCAATCACAGTTCCTCTATCGGTACTTTAAATAATATGTTCATATCCACTTCAAGATGTACTCATAGATTTGCTCAGACTGCATCAGACCCATTTAACCCCTTAAGGACCAAACTTCTGGAATAAAAGGGAATCATGACATGTCACACGTCATGTGTCCTTAAGGGGTTAAACTGTCACATACACTCACAGACCATATGAAACACACTATGAGACCTACTCACAGACCCCCTCATAGACATTCTGAGACTCTCACAGACACTCTCACACACTGCGAAGGTCATACTGAAACCAGTTACATCGATTCAGTCACTATGATAGACACATTCTCACAAACATCCATGTAGAGATGTTCACAAGGTTAAAGTATTATAATTAAAGTATTCTCTTCAATATTTTATTGTTGCTACATTTCTAATGTTTGTATTTTTATATCTCTGATGGTTAACCTTGGCTCTGTTTATTGTGGACCATATTTCTCGTTATGTGGACTACCAAGGTTAGTTATGATTGTCTTAGTCATTCAATTAAATAAGTGTCTAAGAAATTAGGTAAATTCACTTTAGCATAAACAATACGTTATAGTTATTATAGATTTCTGTCATGTTCATGCTCCGCTTCCAGGTACAGTATTTCTGGCAGCATATTTTCCTCATTCATGTCACTAGTCATCTCCCTTCCCATAACTCTATCCCTCTTCCAATGTATGTACTTGCATTGTTCCTCTCGTATCACACAATTTCTTGTCACTTCCCTAGTCTATCCCCATGTAATTTACTTTCCATTTTACCAAGTATTACATTATTATTTAAATAACATGCCCCCATCTGTTTACCTAGTAAAGCCTGTACCTCTGTGTCTACAGAAAGCTGAATAAGAGAATTGAGCAGTAAATGTGCCACTTCCATTCTTGTGATATTGTATTATGTTATAATGATGAACAGTACCAAAAGGTCACATGCCAAAATTCTGTACCATTCCAACATGAAGGAAGTGGAGTTCAGTGAGGCATGGCTCCTTGGGGTTTGCAGGAACACTGGTCGTGGAACCTTCATCAAGTGACTCTAACTGACTAATGGTGAGTTTGAATTCCTATGCAATTTACAAGGTAGAAGTTGCAGACCACAGAAAATTGCTCAGAGCCTCACATTTCAGAACAGAATAGGGGTTTCTTGTCCTAAAGCATCTGTGTTTAATATGGACCTTATTATAATGTCTGTGCAACTGCTACACTGGCTTTACAGCCTCCCCACCCCCCCCCCACCATAATGGTTCTTGTAAAATGCAATGTGCAATGGTCATAGCCGTATAAGTAAAATACACTTACATACATATTGCAAAGCATGATGATTAGGTGCTGTGCTGAATGCAGATTACTAAGAACACTGAAACTTTGGATCCATGGTGAACAGAAAGGGTACTAGATCATTGTAATCTGGGCCCAGCCTTTGTTTCTTATTTGCCATTTTCTACACAAAGGTGTGTGATGTCCCTGGTGAGATTATGCAAATATGTAGCCAGGTCATGTCAATCATACGTTGGTGAAGGTGTGTGGGGGCCGATAATTTGCCCTGCAACTGCTACGTCTGCTAGATTGTGCCTAGAGCAGACTGAAATGCTAAGGAAAGGTTAAGATGCAGTGAAATACAAATCCTATACAGCAACTACAGAAGTCTCATTTAGCACCTATAGAAGAGTATCACTTTAAGAGTCATATAAAGAGTTAAAACACTTGAGAACATGGACTGTACTGGTCCTGGTAGCCTTTGCCCTCTACAGCTTTGTCCCAGCTCCCTGCATGGTTAGTATGTAAAACTGAGATTCTTTCTGTTTGTGCAGAGAGCTCGGAATATGCATGTCTGTGCAATGGATGCAGAGTACAGTCTGTATCTTGATTGCGCTCAGCAGGGATCCCTTCTTGGTGATGAGAGAAGAGAGTGTAAGGAGGGGGAGATGAGAAAAAACACACAGATACAAGCTGTCTATTCCACTCATTGTTTTTTTTTTTTGTCTTGGCCATATGCAGGCAGTGGGAGGGAGATATGAAGGATCCCAGACTGCTCCCAAATTTGTAAAAGCTTCGTACAGCGCAATACACAGAACAGCAGGAAAGTTACTGAGATGAGATGAGAAAGCTTTGATTATAAAAGTGTGATTTCTTCTTCATTCTGCTGTATGTATCAAAATGCATGTGGTACAGCTTCAAAATATATATGCAATATTATTTATTGTATAGATGCATATTAGCATCGCAGAATCAGATGTGCTGTCATTATACAGTAAATGGAACTGATTGTCATCATTAAAATCTTTAACAGCCAGAGGACTTAGCATGTCGCTGAGCGCAATGTGCTGGACGGTGCTCTTGTATTCACAATGGCTAAAGGTAGACAAGTAATGAAGGAAATCTGTTGGGAAAGCCAGCGTGATATCAGATTGTAGAGGGAGACATTATCAGAGACATAGTGATATCATTTCTTTTTTTTGTGTGTGATAGAAAAATTCTGTTCTAATGTTTGGACATAAAATTGCTGAAATGCAGAAATAAAAAATAGGACAGACTAGACTAAACTAGAGTGATGCAAATACAAATAATCAAACATTCAGAAAACATTAAAAGATACTATTTAGAAATGTTATGGACCAAATCTTTGCCAGTATTTGAACAAGAAATACATTGTCTTGGTGAGGTGTGAACTCAACTCACCACAATTGACTGTTACTAAATAGCCTCTGTGAAAGTACTACGAAAGTCAGTAAGTACATGGCAGAAAATGTATAACCTCAATTCTTGACAGCAGATCTGGGAAGTCACTGGAAGATAATGAGTACGGCCCTGTTACCATTTCCTGGTCCCTTTTACCTTGGATGTATATTTAAGACTCACAGTAAAGAATATGGGCTTTGAACCCATGGTAGTCTCTAACAATCCTAACTAATTTCACTTAGAACAATTTTAGCAGAGCTTTGTGTGTATTGGCACTGAGAGGGTTATTTACCAAAGTGTCAATTGTCAGGAACTAAATTATTTCAGCCATTATAACCAAACCAAAAACATAGCTGGCTTAAAGATTACCTCAAATTTTCTTTTTACCTTGACTTCCTTGCAAATAACAATTTAAAAAACAAACAAAAAACAAAACCCTGTTTATGTTGCTTTAATTCATCACCATCATTTAGTGAAAAAACACCCACATTTTCAATATGTAATGGGAAGTTATCCAATTCACTTAAAATTGCATTTTATGTACAAAACCACCGGCCAATCACACTTAAGAAAGTCACACACAAGGTTAATAAGTTGAGAATTGTAGGGAATATCATAGTGAATTCAAAGGGAATTTCATATTTAACCTCAAAATAGCTGAACAGGAAACATACTGCAAATTGCTAGGCTTCCAGTGTGTCTGC
>OW240912.1:190899653-190927468 GCA_933207985.1 Pelobates cultripes
TGCCCCCCATACACACACAGCACACCCATACACACACTGCCCCACAAACACTGCCCTCCATACACACAATGTCCCACAAACACTGCCCCCATACACGCACTACACACCCATACACACACTGCCCCCCATACACACACTACACACACTGCCCCACAAACACTGCCCCCCATACACACACTGCCCCAAACACACACACACTGCAACTCTCACACACACTGCCATCCTCACATACACACTGCACCGCTCACACACACACACACTGCAGCTCTCTCACACACACACTGCCCCACACATACACTGGCCCCTAACACACACACTGCAACCCTGACATACACTGCCGCCCTCACACACTCGCACACACACTTCACCGCTCACACACACACTGCACCTTTCACACACACTTCACCCCTAACACATACCACTGCTCCTATGCACTATTTCCCAGCAGATCCCAGGTAAGTTGTCAAACTGTTCTTAAACGGTTTGACTACTTACTCTGGGATGGGATCCTGGCATTACTGGCGCCACAACTACTACACTGAGCAGTAGTGGTTATTGTGCCTAGATTATTTCTTTAAATAATCTAGAAGTGCCCCTCCCAAGATCAGGCTCTGGATCCGCCACTGGTTCAGGTGAGTACAGCCCTCTTGGATTTGTTTGTATATTTGGGAGTCCTGGCCAACTCCTTGGTTTTGCACCCCTCCCTGTCACAGGTGCCTCATTCCAGGGCCCTATTTAGCCTTGACTTGCAGAGAGTCCCAGGAAGGATGTACTTCCCAAGTAAGTGGATTAATCTCATAAGAGCAAGCATTAGGCTTCTAGGATAGGACCTGCCAACAATGGGGTACATTGACGGTGTGGCAGGTTTATGCAATATATGATCATATAATGTAACTAAACCGCCATTATTTTTTGCTTAGGTGAGGTGTTTTTAAATAAAACTACTACAATCTCTAAGATTTGAAATCATTGTTTCGTGAATAAGCGAGTGCGATGGATTCTGTATTTCGTGTATATATATATATATATATATATAAAAATACAGGGTATCTTTGCACTCACGCTTATAGACTGGTGTAGGCCGGGTGCTTGTAATCCAGGGAAAATATGCATATGGTGAATAGTGATCAGCACTCTCGGGCTTTAGAAGGTTAAAACTTACAGTTTATTGAAAATCCATTAAAAGATCAACGTTTCAGTTCCTATCTGGAACTTTCATCAGGATCAGGCATGTAAACTGTAAGTTTTAACCTTCTAAAGCCCGAGAGTGCTGATCACTATTCACCATATATATATATATATATATATATATATTTATACACTTGTATTACATTTCCCAATAAACAAATGTTTGCAGATGTATGCAAACAAAATATTTATGATAACCATGTATGTCTACATAAGTTATTAGTTTGACCTTTAATATGAAACTGTACTATTAGTCATCATGACTCAATATACAGTAAAATATTAGCAGTAAAATAGTTCAGTAATTAGCGTAAATATAACATGATATTCAAATTGAGTCTTTTTCAACCTGCTCACACATGAAGGAACAATTTTCTACAGGTAAGTTCTTCTTCAGCAAGAGATGGACTTCCTAACAAAGACTCTGGAGAAATCGTCCTACATGTGGTCTATAATGATGTGTTTATTATGGTTCATAGCTATGAGTAGTCATGTTATCAAAGACGAGAATTAATGGAAAGACAGTCGCTACTCAAGAATAGTAATTAAGTGGATTGAAGACTAAGGATAAAGGAGTAGGACTTATTTTCTCAGTCTGGAGTCACTCTAGTCCAGACACACGATTAATATAAGTATTATGTAAAAATAACCATGTAAACCTCAGCAGGAGAGATAATATTACAAGAAAGTCTTTCTTTATGTGGAACACCCATGGAGAACCAGACGAGTGTAGTCTCTGAAATGATGGTGGAAGAATCCAAAGTCGTCGATCACCAGGCTGTAGTCATTTTTTTTTCTTTTCACTTGTGCTCTAAACTAAAATTTCCAGCTGCATTTGAAGTAAAACGGCTTTAGAAAATGGCTGTAGAAAGACAGATAATTACAATAGATTTAGTGTAGGACACATATACAATTAAATACATATCTAATGGCTTCTGATTGATAAGTTAGAATCAAAATATTTACACAGTGAATGTAACTGTAAAGCGCTGACAGTGCATTGGGCAACACACAGTTAATCTTAGAAAAATAGGAAAAGAGTAAACAGCACATTTATAGGGTGAATATTTGCCTGCTCAATCTATTTCACACATTATATTAGTAGAATGTTGAGGTGACCTGGTTAATCAGGTTAGGAAGACATGCTATAAATAAGACCCGTAATTCACTAGCATGTCTATTTCATTAGGTGGGCAGCTGCAATATTGGCTTCTAAAAATTATTATAAAAATATATGTATTGAGATGAAGTCGATGTGAGCATTCTGGCCAATGCCAATTTCTCTGGTAACAGCATAGGGCATCATCAGCAAAACAAAATCACCAGCCAAGTTATTCTGTGAAAACATTAACACAACCCACCGAGTCTGACTACGTTTTGTACATCCACTTGCTGTGGGTGTTGGCATTTCTTTAGAAAATAATTAAGATCGCACTAGGTACTAGGTTACCTTTTGGGCCAATCCATTGTTGGGCTGCTGTATAACCCTTGGACCCTTGGTGGCCACAAAAAGTAATCTTATGGTTAATCCTGCTCTGCATTCATTCCTAAAATTCTTCCTCCACTGTATACTTTGGCAGCACCAGTTTTATAAGTCACCTTTTTTTTCTTGGCTGATAGTGGTATATCCTAGTGAATAAAACCACTGAAATGATCCGGCTTTTGGTAGCAGCAAGAAGCAGGAATATCAGGAGAAACTCTAGGCAGAGGTGCACCTAGGTTTCATGGCACCCATGGTGGAAATGTGTTTTGGTACCCCACCTGAGATGGTACAAACATCGGGTTTTTTTTGGAGGGGGTAAATGACACACATATACTGACATTCACATGTGCATTCATATGCATACACATTCACATTCACATGTACTTACATGTATCTACACGTGGACACATATACACAGACACACACATTAATATACATACACACAGACTCATACACAAACATGCACAGACTTATATACACACTCAAATTCATATACACACCCAGGTTCATAAACATATACTCAGACTTATCTACACATGTGGACTCATACATACACACAGACTTATAGACATACTCTTTAGTATACACACAGTGACTCAAACACACACTTATGTACACAGACTTTTACTTACACACACAGACTCAAACACCCACACATAAACACACAAAGACTCATATACACACATATACATTCATATACACGCACACTGGGAATAGTGCTAGGAGCAGTGTATTTACTGACTGCTCAACTCCATAATGCTTTTTACTGATGCTGGGTCTGGGTTGACATCATATCCTGTCTCCAGCAACAGTACAGGCTACCTCAGGGACCTACAGCACAGCAACATAGCAGGCACCTACATTGCCACATAGCAGGCACCTACCTTGCTGCATCACCACAAACAACATGCCAGTAAGGCAGGTGCTTGCTCTGCTAGGAGGGGGCTGCTCTGTGCACCTCCATGTCGCCTATCACCCACAGCTTTAGTTCTCCACTGAATCTAGGCGTAGCAGGTCTTTAACTTTAGGCATCATGTAGAAAGGAGAAGAATAGTTCCAGAAAAAGGTTCATAAGAAAGAAGTAGAGGAATAAGTGTTCGAGCAATAAGCATATTATGTTTCCTACATGTGGGTGAACGACATTATGGGTTTGTAAATTGGTGAATGATTTAGCTTTATTATTTAGAATTATATGGCCATACAAATGAAATGTGGCCTGGTTGCAGAAAATGGCCCCCATTCACTTTAAAATTAACAACCAGCAGACTAAGCTGCAAACATCAGGTGATCCATTTATAAATGAATGTGGGAATAATTACAATTACAATAATTTCTAGAGGACCAACATGTTATACAGCACTGTGCAATAGGTAAACAAGACAAACAATTAAAGTTAACAAGACGCGTCTGAAATACAGGAACTGTAGGCCGAAGATGGCCCTGCCCAAACAGCTTACAATCTAAAAGCATGAGGAACAAATACACAGAAGGAAATGGAGCATCAAATGATCTGGATATACCTGAAAGAGTAGGAGGAGCATTTGGGAAGTGGGAGCAAAATAGATGGGAGAGAGCAGAGGAAGATTATTAGGTATGAAGGGTGAGTTGATAGACTGCTCTAAAGAAGTGTGTGTGGATTTTTTTTGAAGAACTGCAAAAATAGGGAGATTCAAATGTTGATCTGAAAGGCATTTCAAAAGGCATGGGCAGATATAGAGAAGTCCTGCTTGTGAGTCCTGGTGTTAGTGTGGTGTGCGCGTGCAAGAATGGGATAGCAACAGGTCGATGTTATCCATCATTTCTGTGAAATAGGATGTCAAATTCACAGCGGTGAGATTAGTATATGGTGGAGGCAATGTGGGGTGCTTTAGTGAATTAAAGGTTAATAGTGGTCAAACAAAGTTTTTTTTTTCATCTATGTAATTGTTTTGGGAGAGAAATATTTAAGGACATGTAGTGGTCTCTCTCAGAATTTGGTATTAATCCTTGATGTACATTACATGTTTGGCGATTTAGCTTGGTTTCTCTATGATTAACCCCTTAAGGACAGAGCTTCAAAAGCTTGTCTTTCACTTAATGACAACAGCATTTTTTTAATTTTTTGCTGTTTGCATTCAACTGCAATTTGCATTTTACTAATTTGTTGCACCAACACATATTATACATCGTTAAAGGACAGAAAGGGCTTTAATTTGATGTAACACACATATATATATAAATGCTTATTTATTATAAAAAAATACAGAAAAATTTACAAAAAAATTAAGATTTTGTGTTTTTTTTACAGTTTTTGCAATAATAATAATGTGTGCATAATTAGTGCAGGTTAAGAAAAGTAATTAAAAATAAATAAATTTAGTTGTTCTGATTTACAGAATATATAATATGTCTGGGATTTTAAGTTTTTTTTGGTAGTTACAGGTCACAAAGCACAAGGAGTAAAATAGACTTTTAATGTGGAGCGATTTTAGAATTTGGTATGTTTGTCTTGTAAGCTTAATAGCCATAAAAGAAAACAAAATTGCCACACAAAAGTATATATTTATATAAAGTAGACATCACGGGCTATTTACCTAAGGTTGTTTTGACACTTTCTACGTAGCCATTTCACCGCCAACCTCTGCTAAATATTGGAGTAAAATTGTGTTTTTTTTTTGGCACACAAACTTATAACAAAGAAATTCTCGTGTATATTTTGTAAAGTTGGTGTGTGCTATTCCTGTACAAAGTTTTATTTTGTGTTCAGTTACATCTGTGTTCAGTTACATCTGCTGAGTAAAATGACACCCCCAGTCTTTGGCACTATTTTGTGAAGCTACAGTGCCATATAAGAGACCTGTCCTTTACAGTATTCACAGTAGAATTTTGAGAGATGGATTTAATGAGCTTAGCTTCCATTTGGGGTATTATAACAGTTTGAGTGTTCAAAAAACCCCCACAAAGGCCTACCATTTGTAAAAGTAGACACTCCAGGGTATCTCATAAGGTGCATATTGTGCCTTAACATACCCCCATTTTTTCACCAATATATGCCAAAGTATGTGGTAAAAAAATAATTTTGTGCATTTTTTACATACGGATTGCATTTTTGCTGGGCGTTTTGTATATTTCATATGTGCCACTAAGTTCAAACCTCCCACATTATGCTCAGCTAAGTCTTCTGAGTAAAAAGACACCCCCAATGAATGTCTTTGGCACTATTTCGTGAAGCTACAGTGCCATATAGGAGACCAAGCCATATCCGTTTTTACCAGACTTTGAATTTTGACGCTGGGCCTATGTGCAATTTCCAAGCATCTTCGCAGGTTTTAAATTCAAACTACCCCACAAAGGCCTACCATTTCTTAAAGTAGACACCCCAGGGTGTTTCAAAAGGTATTGACCTTAGCGTGGGATCATTTTTCCGCTAGCTTGTACCAGATGTAGTGGTAATAAGCGTTTTTTCTGCCTTTTTGACATACAAAGTGAGTTTGCACAGTATATTTTGCAAACCTTATGTGCGATACGACTGTATAATACTTCATATGTTGCTCAGCCATGTCGGCTGAGTACAGCAATACCCCCGTATGTACCTTTGCCAGGTATGTGTGGACATCGGAGGGGCACATTTGGGACACAGCCATTCCAGTTTTTTTCAAACTTTGAATTTTTATGCTGTGCCTATGTCCCATTTTAGAGTATTTTACCAGGCTATATAATCCAAATACCCCATAAAGCCATACCATTTCTTAAAGAAGACATCCCAGGGTATTTCAAAAGGCATATTTTGAACCTTAGCGTGGGATCATTTTTCCGCTAGCTTGTACCAAGTGTAGTGGCAATAAGCATTTTTTCTGCCTTTTTGACATACAAAGTGAGTTTGCGCAGCATATTTTGCAAACCTTATGTGTGGTATAACTGTATAATACTTCATATGTTGCTCAGCTATGTCGGCTGAGTACAGCAATACCCCCGTATGTACCTTTGCCAGGTATATGTGGATGTTGAAGGGGCGCATTTGAGACGCAGCCATTCAGTTTTTTTCTAACTTTGAAGTTTTACGCTGTGTCCATATTCCAATTTGGAGTAGTTTAGACGGTTGGTTATTGAAACTTCCCCACAAACACATACTATTTATTAAAGAATACACTCTGGGGTAATTCAAAAGGCATATTTTGAACCTTGGCGTGGGATAATTTTTTCTCTAGTTTGTTCCAGGTGTAGTGGTAATGAGCGTTTTTAAAATGTATTTTTTTACTTTTTTTAACTTTTTTACTTTTAAAAACTAGTTTTTAAACTTTTGTTTTGCTTATTAATTTTTTTTAAACTTTCTTAAAACTTTTTTACAGATTTAACATTTTTCTAAGCTTTTTTTTTTACCGTTAAGCCCTAACTAGCAGTAAGCAGCACTAACAGTAAATTCCCCATTTTCCCATAACTCCCACCCACCCCAGGTAGCAAAATATATACTTATTAAATATTTAAATTAATTAATTAAATAAATTGAACCCCTGAGGGTTAAAAAATAAATAAAAGTTAATCCTCCGGGGTTAAAAAAAATTAGATCACAGTATAATATTGTGATCTGTATTTGATCGATGTAGGCAGTGATCGACTGGCAGGGAAGGGGTTAATTTTTATTTGGACTAGGCAAAGGGGGGTGTTTTTTGTATTTTTTACTTAAACGTTATTAAAACTTTTTTTAAGCTTAATTTTTAACTTTTAAAAGTTTATTTTAAAACTTTTTTAACGTTAACCCCTAGTTAGCCTAATGCCAAATCCCCCAATTCCCCACTAACTTCCACCCACCCCAGGTAGCTAAATATATAATTTTAAAATATTTTAATTAATTAATTAATTAATTAAATTTAACCCCTGAGGGTTAAAAAAAAGAATTAACCCTCAGGGGTTAAAAAAAAAATCAGATCGTAGTAAAATGTAATCCCTGCCAATTGATCACTGTAGTCAGTGATCAATTGGCAGGGAAGGGGTTAATTTTTTATTAAAATGAGAAAGGGAGGATGTGTACTGTTCCGGCTCCCTGCACTTCACACAGAATCAGGAAGTGCAGGGAGGCGGAAGGTGAGTATACAGAGCACATGTGCTCGCTCTGACTTGCGGTCAAAGCGAGCAAATGTGCTGGGCAGCCTGACCGGGTGCTCCCGGTATGCCTCTAATGCAGAGGCATACCAGAGCACCATTAACCCCGTGATCGCCGTGATAGCGGCGATCCGGGGTTAATTTTACCGCGTGACGGACGAGGTCCGTCACTCGTCATTAAGGCTCTCAGTCTTAAGCTTAATGAAGTGGTCTGGGTGCCAGGTCCAGCTAGGGTTAACCCATTTTTTTCATAAACATAGCAGTTTCAGAGAAACTGCTATGTTTATAAATGGGTTAAGCCTTCGCTAGAGGCGCTTGCGTGCTTCTCACTGTGAAAATCACAGTGAGAGCACGCAAGCGTCCATAGGAAAGCATTGATAATGCTTTCCTATGTGACCGGCTGAATGCGCGCGCAGCGAGCTGATGGGGAGGAGAAGAGGAGGATCGGAGGAGGTTTTAACCCCTTTCCCCTTTCCAGAGCCGAGCGGGAGGGGGTCCCTGAGGGTGGGGGCACCCTCAAGGCACTATAGTGCCAGGAAAACGAGTATGTTTTCCTGGCACTATAGTGGTCCTTTAAGGGGTTAATGTGTTGACAGTGCACCCAAATGTTAACCAGCTGTGCAAAATGATGGTCTTTGGATGTGTCTAACATTGCCCAATAGACCTTGAATTATTTTAAGACTTAGTACTAGACAGTACAGGGATGAACTGGGACTAAAACGGACAATTATAGAAGGCCAGTGTCAATGAACATATACCTGCATACACTCCGTTACAGTTTAAATGGTCAGGGCACAGGTTTAAGAAATATATTTAAAACAACCAATAAATACAAGCAATAAAGACAAAATTTCCATGCTGAATACGTTTGAGGTAAGTCTTAATACATTTCGTATTTTATAAAATATTTTTTTTATCTTGACGCTCATAAGAAATGAAGTGGTCCACAACGCACTGTATTAGGTGGGAGCTGAGGAGGACACTAGGTCTGCAGATTTGCTTGGGCTGTCCAAATTCTGACCATATTTGACCTTAATAAATATGAGTATGGTCATTGTGGTCAGAATGTTTACTGGAGTTTTCCATCTAGTGTTTTGTGAATAACCCTATTAGCATTTTCCCTAGTTTGTCCTAAAACTTGCATTTCAAATGTCAAATTGCTTCCTTAGAGAGCCCGTTTTCTATGTATTGAAAATATAAGTATTTGGTATAATTTATATTTACTATTAGGTTTTTTTAGGGTATGAAAGAACATAGAGATGGGCAACATGTGCAGTTGTAAAAATAACATGAATGATGCAATAACATCTAGAGAAGAGATTGTAAAAGGGAAAAAGATACACACATTTAATATTACTAATATCATTAGCAGCAGAAATAAAGATTTATCGGGATGGACAAATTTCGACCATATGAAAATTTGGCTCGACTGAATTTAATTAACAAAAAAAGACAATTTGGGCACAACGAATCAGCCAAACCAAAACCGTGCCAAAATGGGCCAATCAGTTTATTACAAAATATATACAATATATTCATTTTAGTCATCAATCGTCTTTTTTCCCATCAATCATCTTTTTCTGAATTTAGAATCATAAATCAAAATGGACATGTTTGGCCCGCTAAGTCCAAATTCAGACAAATTTCAATTTGTAAAGAAGCAATTCTCCAAGTCTACTAAATTATTTTAATTACATTGGGAATCCAATCATCTGTTGACTAACATTTAAATTTTTACTTCATGGGCCCCACAGTTTCTCACAAAGTCTTAAATTGCTACTTACTGAATGAAGTAATCACTTGTTCATCTAATAAAATGTTCTTTTTCTACAACCTGTGATATATTAGGAGTTATAGAGATGTATTGCTTCCCTGAGATGACAGCCTTCATACCCCAAAAGAATGACTCCTTATTTTGCAAAGATTTTTCAGGCCAAGAAAACCCTACTTTATGTAGAAACAAGACCACAATTTATAAGCATTTCCATCAGCACTGAGGTAAGGTAATCTTCTCCTACAACATGAGAGGTCCAAATTAAAGGGAAAGAGTCATACAGGTGATGTCTACTGTGAGGTTTATTTTAGTAAATATGACAGTGTATACTATGTTGTTCTTTGTAATGTTAAGGTGAGCATTGGAAACCAAGGCAGTGGTACTTGAGGTGTGTGCTAAAACGGAATACATCTCTCAGTCCTGTATTTTCCTCCTAGCTAACCCTCCATTATCAGAGGCTTGCTAATCGTGGAGTGAAAGTAAGCAGAAGCAAGTCGTGGCTCCATGGCAACTGTTTAGTGTGCGTCAAAAGATTTACGTTGATGAGGTGTAGATCTGGGGTTCAGCTTCTAAAGCTACCCCTAGCAATGTGCCTGATTTATGCTGTTGATTTAAAAGAAGGTAACAACTGAAATAGAATAGTCTAATAATGCATCTGAAAATGGAAGTAAAAAAGTAAAAACATTATTTTACTACTAAACAGCAATCAGAATTCTCCTCATAAAAAATGCAATTATACCATATATTACAAATTATAGACCTTAATATTCCCTCCCCACCCAAAAAAAACCCAACACATTTTAATTTTTATTTTTAACAAAGAAGTGTAAAGAACATGAAAAGAATAATGTCATAATATGCAATAGTTCAATGTACATGTAAATTATAATGTTTGGGGTAAAACACATTGCTTAGAATACCCATTTCTCAAAAATGCCAGTACAATCAGGTACAAACAATTTAAACCTAAACATAAAACATAGAAAAAAAAAAAAAAGTAATAAGTTCTGAAGAATGTGGCAAAGAAATAACAATAATATTTGTGCAAGAGGTATACATATATAAAAGTAATGGACAGTCTAGATGTTAATATTAAACCAAGAAGATGGTTAATGTTCCTTGTCAGGCGAGTGTCAACTCCACTATGTGCCACCAATCTGAGGACATTCTTTCACATTTTATTACAGATAGCTACTTAACTTTCAGTTAAGATTTTTTTTATTGTGCAATTGTTCCTGCAATGTTATGCAAAAACTACCAAGGTTAAAAATAATAGGATAGGATTAGCATGCCATTGCTTTTGCTAGACAATCTGTTCTGAGTGCTGTATGAAATATGACCAGGGCAGGCCTTAGGCCTTTAGGCGCCCTGTGTGAAAAATCTCGACAGCGCCCCCCCCCTTCTCCTTCATCCATGTATAGTGTGTGTGTGTGTGTGTGTAATAAGGGTTTAGTGTTTGTATAGGGGACAGTCACACACACAGCAAGACACACATTTACAGTCACACACACAGTTGTGGTCACACACACAGTTGCAGTCACACACAGGCAGACAGTCACACACAGTTACATTCATACAAGCAGACAGCCACACACAGGCAGACAGTCACACACAGTTACAGTCAGTCATTCACAGTTACATTCATACAAGCAGACAGCCACACACAAGCAGACAGTCTCCACACACACACACAGTCAGACAGTCACACACACACACACACACAGTTGCAGTCACACACACAGGTGCCATCACACACACAGTTGCAGTCACACACACAGGCAGACAGTCAGTCACACACACAGGCAGACATACACAGACACACCGGCAGACAGACACACACACAGACATACAGTCACGCACACAGGCAGACAGTCACACACAGTTACAGTCACACATAGAGGCAGACACTCACACACAGTTACAGTCACACACACACAGGCAGACAGTCACACACAGTTACAGTCATACACACTGGCAGACAGAAACACACACACAGGCATACAGTGACGCACACAGGCAGACAGTCACACACACACAGTTACAGTCAAAAAAGAGGCAAACGCTCACATACAGTTACAATCACACAGTTACAGTCACACACAGGCAGACACACACAGTTAAAGTCACACAGTTACGGTCACACACATAGACAGACAGTCACACACACACACACACACACAGGCAGACAGTCGCACGCACAGTTACAGTCACACACAGAGTTACAGTAACACACTGTTACAGTCACACACACAGAGGAGACAGTCACACACAATGGAGACAGTCACACAAAGGGAAAGTTACCTCTCTCCATAATGATCTGTAAGGGAGGAGAGGAGGCAGTTGCGGCTCCTGGAGTTGTTGGGGAAGCAGGAACTTATTCCTGCTCCCCCCTTCCTGTGCAGTACTGGCTTCTGGGTGCACTTAACTCCGCCCCTGCTGCTTTTTAGCCCCACCCCCACCATTCTGTAAGCCCCATCCACATTGTCATGTGTTTTGGGATAGTCCTGGGTGGAAAAAAAATGAAATCCTCCTCCCGGATAGCAGGTGCACACATTTTAATTTCGGCCATGTATGAGCTGTGTCAGCCATATGGCGCCTCCTGCTGCCTAAGGCCGGCCCTGAATATGAGTGTTTGCTATTCAGAATGGTTTCAACTATGGACTTCTCCTTGGCTTAAAACTGGGGAATTCATGTTATATGATAGGAAGATTTCATTAGTTTTGCAATATATTTTAAATATATCATGGAAAGAGTAAATAAGTGATAGTAGATAGAAATAATAAAACAATGTCACATTAAAGTAAAAGTCAAATTTTCGAAAGTCAGAACATGAAAAGATAAACCATGTTTGTATTAATCGTGGTTGCCTTTGGCCAAGTTTCAGTTTTGGTACACTTTATATTAAATTAAAGAACAGGCAGCCTGAGAGGCAGAAAGTAATTCAGGCTAAATAGAACTGGATGGTTCATAATGGATTATATGCACCGAACAATGGAGCTTAGTATCTTGTCATGCAATGGGATAAGGAGATGAGACAACTGTAATACTGTAGTTCATTGATATATTTGCCCAGTGCTGTCCAACTTAAGAGGTATGAAGAGCCACAATTTGATTGGACATCTAATAGGGGACCACATAATAAAATGGTAAAATGCTTTATTGTATATCTCCTTCCACATCCTATCCAACACTACCTTCTGTGTTTCATTGCCCTCCCTCTCCCATTTCACCTTAATTTTAATGAACACACCCTTATAATTTATTCCCTTTCTTTTTCTTATTTCATCCTTGTCCATTCCATAGGTTTTTTACAATTCTCCTTCTTGCATTTTCAGTAAATTCCCTACTCCACTCAGCATTAATGTCTACATTCTCATTTATCCCTACCTCTTTTTATTATATCACTCTTTTTCACTAATTCCTCTCCTCCCTTTAGTCATTCTCTTCTTTTTACTCCCTTCATTATACCTTGTCTTTATACTATTCTCATCCCTTTTTAATAGAGTGCTACACCTTGCAGTAACATCCTGTGTGTGATTAAAGTTCAAATTACAGAGCAGAATACAAAAACATTTAAAGTAAGTTAACATCTGATTGAAAATGAGAGCATTTTTTTCATGCAGGCTGTGTGAGCCACAGCCAGGGAAGATGTGGATAGGGCTGCATAAACAGAAACAGAATTGATTTAACTCTTAAATAGCATAGAATAAAACAATGAGATTGCAGGAGCATGATATATACACAAAAACTGCTTCATTAAACTAAATTTGTTTTGGTTAGTATAGTGTCCCTTTAACCATTTATTCTATCTGCCCTTACTCATTCCCCTTTGTCTTTCATTATATATCCCATTACCGTCCTCATTTACGTCCCCATTAATTCATGGGGCAATTCATTAAAGGGAGAATCCAAACTTTGTAAATTTTAAATGCAAGGTCAAAACAGCTGAACTGGAAAAGTTCTCTAAGCCAACTATGTCTCCAGTTTGGCTACTTTGGTCTTAAATTTTAAATTCTCTTTGGATTTTCAATTTAGTGAGTATCCATGTCAATGACCTCTTTCCAGCTGCACTCTTTTTACAGATTCACTCCCTTGACTTTTCTCCATATTTATACGCCAATCCATCCTTTCTCTTCTTAACCCCTTAAGGACAGCGGGCATTCTAGCATAGAACGTCCCCGCCATCCTTTGTACTTACTGGGTCCCCGCTGTTCCCCCAATGGCGGTCGCGATCCTGGGGTCTGACTGGGAGCTCAGGCAGACCCCCTTTGCCGATCCAGCTCCCCGCCCCCCAGCCATGTGATCACGGGATCCTCGCAATCACATGGCCGGAATATCCGGCTTATGCAGTGCCTGTACATGAACTCATGCTTGTAAAAAAGTTTGTTAAAGTTAATAAAAGTTATAAAACAGTGTTTAAATTAAATAAAAAGTACTGAGATCATAAAAAAAATCTACTTTTATATACACATACATCATTAATAAAAGTGTATTGTAATAATTTATATATATATATATTAATATTAAAATACACTTAGAATGACATTATTTATATATATATATATATATATATATATATATATAGATATATATATATATATAGATATATAATTATATTATTATTAAAATAAGCAATAAATAAAAAATGGAAAAAATATATACCAGTTTTAATTTGCTCTAACTATATTTTGATATTAATATACATATATATTAAATTCAAAATACATTTAGAATGACGTTATAAATACATATATGTATCTATATATATATATGTATCTATATGTATCTATATATAGCTATATATAAATAATATATATATATATATATATATATATATATACATATATATTTAAATACTACAAATATATTTATATAATATTTTTACATAATTAAGTAATTTTATTAATTACACTCTAAGGCAGAAAGTCCAGAGAATTTGGCTCACAAGCCTTATATTTAACCCTGTAACTTTCCAGGACACCATAAAACCTGTACATAGGGGGGTACCGCTTTACTCAGGAGACTTCGCTGAACACAAATATTAGTGTTTAAAAACAGTAAAACATATCACAACAATGAAGTTGTACGCTTCCCTCCTGCCGGGTCACCCAAATCTGTTGCCCCCGGGCCGGTGCACCCTAGGTAGCTGTAGGGGTGGTAGGGGTGGTATGGTCCAAGTGAGGTTAAGATAGAGTGGTGAGAAGGGGGAAGAATTCATTCTTTAACTGTTTAATCTTGTAAGTAAAGTAACATGCAAAGCTATCAGCTGAAAGATTAGTTTGTGGGATGGTCACCTAGGATTGGCGGAGCATGAACTAATGAGAAAAGAAAAGTAGGACTGTTTAGCAAGGGTGAGGGCTGCACTGTATGAGCGCAAGACAAATTTATAGTGTAGAAAGTCTGACAAGGTGCAAGACTTCCTCCAGCAGCGTTCAGCTGAATGGGAGCATCTCTGCAGGTAGCGGGTTGACTGCCACGGTTAAATACGCACCTTCCTTGAGGAGCGTGCTTGGAGCAGGGCTGCAGCGTCTAGGACAGAGGTGAGGGTAGCATTATATGAGGAGATAGCCAGTTAGGGACAGGAGAAGGTAGGGATGGATGAGAGTTTGGATATGATAATGTATCCTTGTGCAACACACTCAAAGCCAATCTCTTTGGAAGTGCCGTAAGAAAGAGGAAGCAGAGAAAGATGGCTGCAATACAGACCTATCTGTTACCAGCAGGGACAACATCAGTTGGCAAAGGAGACTCAATGGCACATATTTTTTTTCATGCAGACACAGCTATATGCTAACCAAGAAGTTAATCCTAAAAGAAAGTAATTTTTTTTGTAAATGTCTATTTTATTGTAATGGTTACAACATATAAGTAGTCAAGAGTCGTTCAGAGATTGCTTTCAGTCATTAGCAATTCAAAGAGTATTAACGATAACATAGAATGTCATACAAGCATAATACTTTTACACGATCAGAGGATGCCTTGGGTAGTTCCACTCGCAGTTGGAATGTAGGTTAAAGGGACACTATAGTCACTAAAACAACTTTAGCTTAATAGAGCAGATTTGGTGTATAGAACATGTATCTGCAGTCTAACTGCTCAATTTACTGGCGTTTAGAAGTTAAATCTCTTTGCTTATGCAGCCTCAACCACACCTCCTTGCATGCGGCTTGCACTGCCTTCCTAAACACTGTAAAGTGACACCTAAGGTTTATATTTACGTTATTGCAGTCTGTTTAATTTAGGATTTCTGATCTCCTTCTCTGTTAATAGCTTGCTAGACCTTGCAGTATCATCCTGTGTGTGATTATAGTTCAATTTACAGAGCAGAAGTAAAAAACTTCTAAAGTAAGTTAACATCTGATTGAAAATTAAACCTTTTTATTTCATGCAGACTGTGTGAGTACAGCCAGGGAGGTGTGGCTAGAGCTGTAGGCCAAGATGAATAAAGAATAAAGAAAAGAGGATAGAGAAAGAAGGAAAAGAGTGTCAACTCTGCAGACTCCTGCAACTGTTTCCAAGCCCCCCACTGTGCAACATATAATACTAGTTCCCAAAATAGGCAGATGAACTTTCTTTGGAAAAGCTGAATTGACCCAGCCATCCACAGTAACTTTTTATGACCTTCCCCTGTCATTCCGTCATTACATGTAGGCGTTTAATGTGTACCATTGTTCAAAAGGAAACATAGAAACATAGAAACATAGAAACATAGAATGTGACGGCAGATAAGAACCATTCGGCCCATCTAGTCTGCCCAATTTTCTAAATACTTTCATTAGTCCCTAGCCTTGTCTTATAGTTAGGATAGCCTTATGCCTATCCCACGCATGCTTAAACTCCTTTACTGTGTTAACCTCTACCACTTCAGCTGGAAGGCTATTCCATGCATCCACTACCCTCTCAGTAAAGTAATACTTCCTGATATTATTTTTAAACCTTTGTCCCTCTAATTTAAGACTATGTCCTCTTGTTGTGATAGTTTTTTCTTCTTTTAAATATAGTCTCCTCCTTTACTGTGTTGATTCCCTTTATATATTTAAATGTTTCTATCATATCCCCCCTGTCTCGTCTTTCCTCCAAGCTATACATGTTAAGATCCTTTAACCTTTCCTGGTAAGTTTTATCCCGCAATCCATGAACCAGTTTAGTATATTAAACAAGGCACTTCACGAAAGCAATCATAGTGCTGGATCATTCGTCAACAAAAGGGTACAATTGAATATTTTTGGAAAATCTTTTAAGATTATTTCATTTTTTTGATGAGCTTTAAATAAGTTTATATTTTTGGATAAACTTTTAAAATACTTTTTTTTAAAAAAATATGAAAATATAAAAAAATATATCATTATATAAAAAACATATATAATCATCTAAATAATAAATTACCTTTTCAAAATAAATGATCAGTTTAAAAATTTATTTAAAAATATTAAATCATTTGGAAACCATATTCAAACCTATTAAACTGAGATTCAACTACTAGCTTGGCATCAATAAAGAGCCCCTACAAGCGCCATATAAAGTTCAACCTGAACTTATAAGTAGTGTGGGGAGATAGTAATTGTTTGAAAAACTATACACTTTATTTAATAAGCTTTTCAGATGATTCAATACTTTTAGAAAAACCTTTCCAAATGATTAATTTACAGGAGTCACCATTAAAGGAACACTTTAGTGTTAGGAATATGAAGCTATAATTCTAACACTAAAGAGTTCCATTAACCCCCCCACCTCCAACGCGACCCCTCCCCTGTGGTACTGAAAGGGTTAAAAAAAAAACACTTTCTTTTACTCGCCTGATTCCAGCACCGAGGACCCTCTTCGCTGGCTCTGTCTCCTGTGTCAGCACCGAGTGGGGGGATCTGATGGGCATTTGTGGCGAGCACCACGTGAGCGTTAGGCCTTCCCCATAGGAAAGCATTGAATCCAACTTTATTTTACTTTGCAGGTGTAAGAGGGATAGGAACACTGAACCCAAACCAGTTCAATTATATCACGTGGCCAGGGTGCCTATAGTGTCTACAGGAATCTTTGTAGATAAATAATTTGGAAATATTTTTATAACAGTATTGAATCATGTTTTACAGAGTTAATTTAATATTTTTTTAATCTAGTCTAAGGTAAGCTTATAATTCATGATTTTTACGTCTATATGCTTTATGCAAATCCTAATATAGTATGTAATTGATTTATCAAAGGGGCTACAACCCATTATATTCTAATACCTTTAAGTCTTTAATTTAATAGATTGCTCATTTAAGTTGTTTCATGCAACTAGTTCAATATTCTAGTAGGACTACTCAAATGTATCTCAACTCTAAATACTTGCAGAGTCAGTTAATACTTGGAAAATGTAATGAAATATAACTCTGGACTTTATTTCATATTTATTTTAATTGAGTTTTATCTCGTTATTGCAATGTTAAGGTGCTCATTATTATAATTTAGTTGAGCCACTGTTTGTCAAAAAACAAAATAGACATCATCTCATAAGCTAAGAGGGAGACTTAGACTCTTTTAAGGTACTACATTTTAAACGTGGTGATGATTTTGACCCTAAATTGTCAGTACACTTTGAAAAAAAGTTAAAGATTTAATGTTTAAATAATAGTCTCAGCAGAATTTACTTGCATTAATTCTATATTTTTAATCAGAATTAGAAAATTATTTAAAAAGATACAACAATCTATCTCTTCTACTCTCTCTCTCTCTCTCTATATATATATATATATTGATTCTTTTTTAAATGTAGCATTTCTTTCTGTACTTAAAGATTATAACTATTGTATATCTGTACCTAGCATAAAATAGCTGTTGTATCAATAAAATACATAATATCAGAACTCATTGAAATTCCTGCTGCAGATAAATCCCTTAGATGATGTTTTAAATCAGTAACATTTATTTCTGTGATCAATAACAATCTTATTTAAATAAATCTTTTCCAAGCAGAGATACATTTCACGTTTGCTTTGCTGATTCCTGCTACAATACACACACACGAAAAAAAGAACATTTTCTATTATTGTTGCCATTGTCATCATTTACATATAATTATGTTTTTAATTAGAGGCTTGTAACCCATACACAGGGTCTGAAATTACCTGCCGCATCTAGGGGATGCTTTTGAAGAAACATTTAATTTATTTTCGCTATATTTTTTGAGAAAAGCGTAGGAACTGGTAATCAAACTTACAGCAGAATTACATTTACTCAAGAAATATGTTTAAGATTTTTACTGTTTGGAGAAACAATCCTATATCTTTTTACGTCTTGGCATAAAATTTTACACAAAAGGTAGTGGATTGGTGGACTTGTCTTTCATTGGAGGTAGCTGAATGCAAAGTAAATACAAAGTGCGGTTATTGCATGCTGTATGGTACAAACATTCATCTATATTTAATTTGAAATAAGGACAAAGAGCAAATAAAACTGTGTTTTTATTTAGAACCATTGGACTTTAAGGCACCAGCGGACCCATACAACAACAACAAAATATTAAGTTACAGCTTCAATAAATTATTAAATTATAAACATTGTTTGTACTAAATTTGAAATGATAAAAATATGAAATTCTAAACCTTCTATTGTACTTGATATACATTTTTGAATTCTTAAGAAATTATGTATTATGGTATATATGGATTGGCAAAAATTGGAAACAGATAAATCATGGCCCTTTTCAACATCCACAAAAATGACTTCCTATTTTATTATTATTATTATTATTATTTAAATTAATTTGCTGATCAATAGATTTGCAAATATATACATATAAATAATAAAGGGCAGGTCTTTTAAATAGCTTAAATTTTTTGGTGTTTGACATGTATGTAATTTCTCATTTCCATTTACAATGCAGGGGCTGTGCCACACTGTAGAGTGGTATTGGCAATCTTCAGCACTCCTGGTGTTGTGGGCTACATCTCCCCTAATGCTTTGCCAACATTATGGCTGTAAGAGCATTATGGGAGATTTAGTCCACAACAGCAGGAGTGCCAAAGGTTGCCTACACCGAAATAGTGTTGTTTTTTTTAACAAAACTTCAAATATTTTTATGATTCTTGCTGTTTGAGTTCCAGTTACATATAAAACTAATAAAATATCAGTAGATAAAATGTAAGTGAAATAATATAAATATATAGTAATTACAAATAATATTAAAGCAATCCTTCAATGTCACATTTTTGATGAGAATACTTATTGAAATAAAAATAATATTGCATAGATTTTCACCTGTTTTGTTTCGTAGGGACATATATAAACATTGTCTTTGGTATAATGACTGTCTGCTAAAGTCTGATAATATATTTGTTAACATTGAGGACATATACTACATAAACAATTTATTTGCATACATAATATAAAAATGCCACTTATAAACACAATATGTTACACTATAGCCATTTCATATTATAAACATATGCCTAAAAGGTTCCTCTTCCAAAGGCTAAAGAACACGTAAAAACCATTGTAATATCCTTTCAACATAATAAGTTGGGCATGTTCAATATTTCTATCCTCTAGCAGAGTACGATCCCTCTCTGTTTCCCTGTATTGATTGCTTTCTGTAATCGAGCCGAACAAATATAAAACTCCCCAATTGAATCGTCGGACGCTGCTGATATAAACCTAAACCTTGTTAAATTTATTGACAGAACAGTGAAATAAATTATGATAGGTCCCGAGGGAATGTTTCAGGTCATTGATTTCTTCAAGGAAATAATAAAACGGTGGACGAGCCATACAAACCCCCCTGTTCCTTTTCTCTCAGTATATTACTCCTGAAATAATCGGAAAATACGCTTACTGTCTGATGTGTGCCGCATAGAAATTTGTCCTTTGCTCCCTAAGGAAGACCTAGTGATAACATAAATCTTTTCAAACATAATTAATTTTTTGGGGGTTTTAAAACTATAATATAACCACCCAAGAGAAAGTAGTACGTTTTATTATAGTGGTAGGCAACATCTACATCCTTGATAACATCAGATCTCTACTCTAATCTCCCTCCGATAGATAGGGACGTTGCCTTGGACATTGGTGTGAAATGTGCTACTAGGTCACACGCAATGCTGCTATTTGGCTGCAGTTAAGAGAATCAATTAAATCCTTACAGTGAAAATCTCATAGGAACACACATGATTGACAAGGTCAGCTTCAGATACATATTAAAATTTAATTTATAGATTGTGCTAGCAAAATCACTAGCAAAATGTATAGAATGAATGTTATGTTTATTGGAAGAATGCTTCCTTTTCTAAATGTGGCCATGAAACTGCCTGAGCCCAAAATGTGTGGCATCCACAAATTCTGGCTACCCTTTTTAATTAAAATGACGCATATTTAAAAATGATTTAAACATTTAAGAGTTCACTAAACAACTGAAAATTAAACTAAAAGTATAAAGGTGTGCCTATAGCCATGTTGATGATTTTTTTTTTTTCAAAACAGCTACTTTGCCCACAGTTTAAAGTTTGATTAATTTCAGCACTGTGTCCTGAATAACTTTGCAGTTTATATTTACTGTGTAGTCCTGCTATGTACATATTGTTAAATAGCCCTGTTTGATTCCTCAATATGTTAACCTCTGACTTTTTATTTATGCTAATATGGCTTAATTTTGTGTTCTTTAAAAAAAAATTAAAAATTCTATGAGATTTGACAATTGCAAAAAGCAAAAGTTATTTGATGCTAAGAGCGCAAACTCAGAAGGACCATAGTTTCAGATCTCCTCAATCACTGGTATTGGATAATAATTTTTGTACGGATTGTAGTTCTGCACCATTAGAGGTTAAAGGACCACTCTAGGCACCCAGACCACTTCAGCTTAATGAAGTGGTCTGGGTGCCAGGTCCTTCTAGGGTTAACCCATTTTTTTCTAAACATAGCAGTTTCAGAGAAACTGCTATGTTTATCAATGGGTTAAGCCTTCCCCCAAAGCCTCTAGCGGCTGTCTCATTGACAGCCGCTAGAGGCGCTTGCGTGATTCTCACTGTGAAAATCACAGTGAGAGCACGCAAGCGTCCATAGGAAAGCATTATGAATGCTTTCCTATGCGACCGGCTGAATAGGCGCGCAGCTCTTGCCGCGCGTGCGCATTCAGCCGACGGGGCGGATCGGAGGCAGAGAGCTCCCCGCCCACCGCTGGAAAAAGGGTGGGGGCACCCTCAGGGCACTATAGTGCCAGGAAAACGAGTATGTTTTCCTGGCACTATGGTGGTCCTTTAACACAGGCCTATAATATTTTTAAACTGCGCAGAGTCATCCATTGTTTAGACTATTGGATTTGAGATGAAGCAAGGCTCTAGTACCAGCACATTCTATATGAGTTTTGGATATTTTACAGTCATTGCGTGCAGTCTAATGTAATTCAGTCACACTTACAGAAATAGTGAAATTGTTATCACAAGATGTACTTTGAAACTAGAGAAAAACTAAAGATGCCCTTCCTTGTAAAGTCAGTTGTTATTAATATTAATATTAAGAATAATTATTAAAGCACCACTATGTTTTCCCTCTAATAACATATAATAGACTTTTCATAGTATGCAGGATAGAGTATCTGACTGATTAAAACATTGCATGCATTTATATCCTTCCCACGACACAAACATTGGCAAAGGTGCCCATCATGCAAAACTATGGTTATTCCAAGTGTTTCTAATGGAAAGAGTGAAATTATATTTTGAGGGATTTGAGACTTACCCTGACAAATGAGCACTGATTTATGGCCCCTCTGGCTACACCAGAGGACATCACTGTACAAAAATCTCAACCCAGTATTATTAGCCACACAACTGAATTACTGCTTCCAACTCTCTTAATCTCAAAGATATTACTATATTCTGAGTGCCTAATTTAGCTTTATTTCAAAGGTCAACTTAATCAGTATCAAATCACACATTCAGTGAGCGCTCAAGGGCATTCCATCAGGCATCTTCCTGGGTTAGTGTCATTTGTCGTAGATGAAACAAAGAATCTAATCTTTTGTCATCCCCCTCCCTTTCCTTATATTATGACTTTCAAGTTATTTCAATAAGTTCCAATATGCCTTTTTGAAAACACAAACACACTCATGTATATATCCCCTAGTTGTAGTGAATGTGCCCACCATTTAAAGCAACCGTTTGGAAAATGAGCCAATAATTAAGAAATATGAAACCATAGCTAGTGTATTGAATAATAAGAGTGAGGAACCTTATCATTTAAATCACTGGATAGTAGTAGGGGGTAACCCTAAAGGACAAAAGTGTAATATAGGAAGATACAATACTATGCCAGAAAAAGGAGTAGTGAAAAAATATAATGTTATTATAAAATTGAACTTTTATTTATATGAATATAAGCTAGGAAATGATCAAATAGATCAGATTTATTTATTTACCCATGTCGATCATCACTCTTGAGTTTTTTAGAATCTGTTTACACTTTATTCAATCTCGTGTAACCTGTTTGATTGTTTCCTAGCTCATAGAGCTGTATACACATTTGTTTGCATTTATATATATTGTGATCTTTTAAACTATATTCATATAAATAAAAGTTAAGTTTTATTCTAACGTTATTTTTTCACTGCTCCTTTTTCTGGCACAGTAATTGTTTCTTCCTACATTAGATAGCTAGTGTACTAGTTTAGATTTTCCAGCCAGGATGATGATAAGACACGTCTTCTGGTCTGTTTCTCTATCTATCTATCTATCTATCTATCTATCTATCTATCTATCTATCTATCTATATATCTATCTATCCATCTATCTAACTATCTATCCTCTCTCTCTCTCTCTCTCTCTCTTTCTCTCTATCTGTCTGTTTCTTTGTGTCTGTAACTCTCTGGGATAATGTGTAAATTTACACATCTTTTTGAATAGATCAGAAACAGAGCAGACATGGCTTTTATGTGCAGTGTATATCTAAGAAATAAGAAATGTGGAATTAAACATTGTGAGAAATAGTGGAAAAATAATAAAGTAAATTACTCGATATTGAGGTATTAGGAACATTCATATTTCTGGAGTTATATCCTCCCACATTGATGGTGTTTCACACTCTGCTCACTCCAATATGTCACAAATACCATTTTGAATCATAATTAGAGTTGAGCGGACACCTGGATGTTCAGGTTCGCTGGGTTCGACCGAACTTCGGCAAATCGTTCGAGTTCTTACCCGAACTTGACCCCGAAGTCACGCGCCGTGCAGGGGTGGGGGCCGGGGAGGAGGACAGTAGGTCGACCCCCTCATTCTTATTTAGGGCCCCCACCCACCACTCAGGGGTGGGGGCCAAGGGGGAGGACAGTAGGTCCCCCCTCATTGTTATGTAGAGCCCTCACCCGCCATGCAGGGGTGGGGGTCGGGGGGAGGACAGTAGGTCCCCCCTCAATCTTATTTAGGGGCCCCACCCACTGCTCAGGGGTAGGGGCTGGGGGGAGGACAATAGGTCCCCTCTTATTGTTATGTAGGGCCCCCACCCGCCGTGCAGGGGTGGGGGCCGGGGGGAAGACAGTAGGTCCCCCTCCCGTCATTCTTATTTAGGGCTCACCGCTAAGGGGTGGGGGCGGGGGGGAGGACAGTAGGTCCCTCCCCTCATTGTTATTTAGGGCCCCCACCCACCGCACAGGGGTGGGGGATGGGGGGGAGGACAGTATTCCAACCCCCCTCATTGTTATTTAGGGCCCCCACCCACCGGGGGGGAGGACAGTAGGTTTCCCCCCTATTGTTATTTAGGGCCACCACCCCCTGGGTTGGGGCCGGGGGGAGGACACTTGATTAAGAAGTCCCTCAAAACACATCTGTTCAGAAATGCTTATGGACTCCCAGAGTAACTTATCTATACTTATCCAAATCTGTATCTTGCTCT
Organism: Pelobates cultripes; assembly: GCA_933207985.1. Lineage (NCBI taxonomy): Eukaryota > Metazoa > Chordata > Amphibia > Anura > Pelobatidae > Pelobates > Pelobates cultripes. The sequence goes on from OW240912.1 coordinate 190,924,037, forward strand.
CCTAAAAAGCCATACTCCAGTCTCACCTCCAGCTCTGCTACTTTTCCACCTTGTTTGGTGGATATCACCCTTGATGCCTTTTTGTGTATTTGTACCCCACCTCCTCTAGATAGTAAGCTCGTTTGAGCAGTGTCCTCATCTACTTATTGTTCCTGTGTCACTGTGTAATTATCTAATTCATTGTAAATTTCTCCCCCTTTCATAATATTGTAAAGCGCTGTGAAATGAGTTGGCGCTACATAAATACCAATAATAATAATAAATTATAATATTAAATATATTTCCAATTTGGCATGTGGGGCTGCAATATCCCTAAGCCTTGTGTTGCAAGCTGTGCAGCTGCCTGGTGCCCCTGTTGCCATGGGGCAGTGTGCATCTGCACAGCTCACACATCCATAGGGCTGGCACTGCATTCGCAAGGTATATGTTGTAAGGATCCACAATCCTTCATATTTTTGACAGACATTGAAGCAGCATTTGACAGAGTAGACTGAAGTCTCCAAGCACAGATCTAGTTGAGCCTCAGATTCTGACCTAAAATGCTGAACTTCAGGTATAGTTTGGAAGTTCCACAAATTCTTATGCTTTTATTGGGCTTTGACATAGACCAGATCTTTGGGGATACATATTTTCAGTAACTTGTCCTCCCTCTGTGATGATAATAATTGCTGTTTATTAAATGCCCTACATCAGGTTCGAAAGCTTGGAGTTATGGTTTCATGGTTTTCATTGTTCTGAAGGATAAATACACTGATAAGCCCCATTAAAACCACTGACAGGTGAAGTGAATAACATTGATTATATTGTCAAAACAGCACCTGCCAAGGAGTGGGATATATTAGTCAGCAAGTGAACAGTTGGTTCTTGAATGTCATGTGTTGAAAGCAAGATAAACGGGTAAGTGAAAAGATCTGAGTGACTTTGAAACTGGCCAAATAGTGATGGCTAGATGACTGGATCAGAGCAGAAGTGAACCATAGAGCAATGGAAAACGTTGCCTGGTCTGATGAATCATGTTTTTTTTACCAGGTGGATGGCCGAGTGTGTGTGCATCAATGTTCTGCTGGTAAACCATAGGTCTTTGCATTCATGTGGATGTTACTTTGTCATGCACCATCTACCTAGAGAATGTTGCAGAACATATGCACTGCATCTTGGCAATGGTGTTCCCTGATTGCAGTGGCCTCTTTCAGCAGGTTTACACACTCTGCCAAGCAGCAAAAAGTCTTCAGGAATGGTTAGAGAAACACGGCACAGAGTTTGAGGTGTTGACTTTGCCTCCAAAATCCAAATAGCATCTGTGGGATGTGCTGGAAAAACAAATTCAATGCATGGCGGTCCCATCTCACAACTTTCACGACTTAAAGGATCTGCTGCTAATGTCTTGGTTCCAGATGTTATTGGACACTGGAGCTGTTTTGGCAGCATGAGAAGGAGCTACATGATATTAGGCCAGTGGTTTTAATCTGGCTGATCAGTGAATCATAAAATGAATAGCATTACATAGTTGCATAGCAATCTGTGGCAGAAAAAGACTCAATTCCACTAAGCTCACCTTAAAATGTTTTTTATGCTGTAAATAAAAAAAAGGTAAAAAAATAATAATTTGAAGCAATGACCAATTATGCTACAAAAAGGGGGGGGGGGGCTTCTTGATGTCAAATTCCTCCTGTTAATGCACAAATGAATTATATGCTTGAATATTGTTTCTGCCCCCCAAAAATCCAGTCCTTTAAAAAATATATCTACAGTATCTGTTAAGACAATGAATTTGTTTAGAGAATTCCATACCTTCATTGTTCTTCCTGTAAAAAAACCTTTCCTCTGCTGTAGGCAAAAACACTTTTTATCCTGTCTAAATGGAATGACATCTTGTCATTCTTAACATTTTCCTGCTCATGAACAGGTTAGTACATAGCGCTTTGTAGTAAACCTACATATTTGATAAATTATATTATTTCCCCTTTGAGATGTTTTCTTTTCTAAAGAAAAAAAAATGCAGTTTTAGCCTCCTTCATAACTAACATAACATTTTCCATCTCCCTTATTAATTTTGTAACTTGCCTCTGGACTTTTTCTCGTTCTGCAATATCCTTCTTTAAAACTGGTGCCCAAATTACACTGCTTATTCAATGTGATGTCATGATTTATGAAGAGACAAGATTATATTTTAGTTATGTGAATCAATACAGCCCCCTACACAATGGCAGACTAGCATTATATCATGTTTCCTAGTTTGTTTTTCTATTTTTTAATTTTAATTTTCTGGGTGTCATTTCTGTATACAAACACCCTTTGTATAAAAAGCTTTAGTTATTAATTTGGCAATGCTCAACATACAGTTTATCAATGTAAATTAAAACAAAGGAAGAAAGTGGTTGTCCCTATGTTTTTCAGAAGTGCCCGACTGTAAAGGTCACAACCCATCCAGATATTTAATCCATGGATGCCATATCTGAGTGTGTCTTGGGTTGTGTGCATTAATAGAAAAGTTAATCTCTCCTCCATGTGTCTGACTTTTTCTACTCTAGAGGTCCATTCGTCCACAGATGGGGTATTCGGTTGTCTCCAGTGCTGAGGAATCAGGGTTTGGCGACAGTAAGGAGGTGGAACTCTATGGAGTGTGCATATTTGTCTATAGAGTAAATGCTTCAGACTTGAGAAAGGGAGGTTCTCCAGAAAGCTTGTCATTAAAAATTCTGTTAGTCCAATAAAAAAGGTATTAAAAAAAAAAAAGGTATTACAAGATACAAATGTTATCTGTTTTTTACATCTACATCACTGGACTAATACGGCTACAATCTCTACTTGAACCCTATAGATTTCGGAAGAAAAGCCTGGCAAAATCTCAAGGGTAGGGCATATTAGTGAGTTTTGTAATGTGTGTTAGTACCACTTTCCAAATGTCAGTGATGAGGTGGCATGATCACTATCCATGTTGGTGCCAGTCCGGCACCTCTAACAGCTATCAGAAACTGTTGTGAAAATCAAGTGTAGATATTCCGGTGTCCTGTATCATCTAGAAATACGTTTATAGTTTGTTTTGAGCCTAGATACCAGGGCCGCCATCAGGGCATGACAACCGTCCTGGGGGGCCCGGACTGCTCAGGTCGTCCGGGCCCCACATTCAGTGGGTACATACCGGGTCGCAGGGGGCCCGGTATGTACCCACAGGGCCAGCCTCTTCTCCTGGGGGGCCCAGCAGCCGGTGACCTCAGGGCCCCCCCAGAGGCTGGCCCTGATGACACCCGGCGGCCGGCGCGCGAGGGAGCACTCTCCTCTGCTGCTTCTTCTTCAGCTCCCTCGCGCACCGTACTGATGCCGTCATCTTCCGGCTTCCGGCTCCGGCATCAGTACGCGGCGTGCGAGGGAGCTGAAGAAGAAGCAGCAGAGGAGAGTGCTCCCTCGCGCGCCGGCCGCCGGGTGTCGGGG
>OW240912.1:190927568-191139255 GCA_933207985.1 Pelobates cultripes
CACAGAAAAACACACAATGCATTACACACAGACACACATACACAAGCAATGCATCCCTTACACACAGCAACACACAATGCACCCCTTACACACACTCAATGCATCCCTTACAGACGCACACACTGCATCCCATGCAAACACAAACTCACCTTGCAGCCCTTACACATATAAACACAGATTCACACAATGCATTCCTTACACACATCAGGACATCCCCCCCACACACACACTCCACCCCCTGTGAACAAACTCATTGGTGGAACATGAAGGTGGACCTTGGGACCCAGACCTTGAGCTGTGTAAAGGGCCCTCAAAAAAATGGAGCTGCTTCCCGTTGATCCCAGAATATTGATTTTTGTGACCACAGTTACAAAACGCCTCCAGAGAGCCTGTTCTACACCAGACCAGTGGAGCCAGACTGCAGCTAGAGCCCATCATCATCCTCATCTGGTTGTAAGTAGGCAATCTAGTATATTATTTGTGGCACTAATCTCTAATTTACCTCACATTAAAGGGACACTATAGTCCCCAGAACCACTACAGCTTAATGTAGTGGTTCTGGTGTCTAGCCTGTCCCTGCAGGCCTTTTAATGTAAACACGGTGGCACTGCAGCACTGGTGTTACTTAACATGGCAGATAATATGGGTGGGGCATTGTGATGTCACATGGGGGGCGGCAAACTTTACTTTTGCCTAGGGCGGCAAAAATCCTTGCACCGGCCCTGCAGACACTGCATTCCTGTGGGCGGACTCGGGGGGGGCAGCACTTTGGGCGGACTCGGGTGCAGGCACCGGGGGGCCCAGACCTTGAGCTGTGTCAGGGGCCCCAAAATTTCTGATGGCAGCCCTGCTAGATACATTCATAAATTGTGTGTGTGTGTGTGTAATAAAATAATTTCCTCCAATCCCTTTAAGTGAATTCACATGAGCGTTCTTCCGTTCACGAGATGGTAAGGGGTAGAGATGGGAACGAACGTTCTAGTAGGTGAGATATATGAGAGTGTTGGGTGAACCAGGTTTCAAATTTAGTATTATGGCGATACCTGATAATGGTAATGAGTGTATATATTGAAGTCTTGTGTGATATTTGAACCTGTCTAAATAGGTTGCATTGCAGTTCAAAACAGAAATCTGATAATGGTTTAGGTTTACCCTCAACTAGAATTGTAATGCTACATATATAGGTGAGATTGGTGTAGGGAGTTGCCAACCTATACTACGAGGGTGGATATATGGGTTATGAGAAATCAGGTGCAGAGGTAAGAGCTTAGAGGATAATTGCTATGTGTATGTGTATATTTCTTCCATTGCTTTAGTAGTGGAGAAATAATAGAGTGGCATTTAGGCCAGTATGTAGAGGTGGGGTCTGGCTGCCATTCCTGCACCAAATGTTCCATTGTTTAGATTTTTGTCTCAAGCACCAATCCAGTATTCTGGTACATTGTGTTGGTAGACAGTATTTATAAAGGTCTGGGAGTTCCAGCCTTCTCCTCTTTGATCCCTAAGTCTGGTTAGGATATGGAAGGCAAATCTAGGTAATTTGTCAAATCATATATAATCTGTTAAAATCCTCCACAAGGAAGCAAAAAATGAGGGTAAGATTAAAATAAGGGAGCATATCATAAAGGTATAGTAGGTGGGGGAGAGTGTTCATTTTAATGATACTCACTCAACCCAGCATTGAAAATTGTAGTTTATTCCATTTAGTCAAGGCTTAAATGTAGGTCTAAAATAAAAATCACGAAAGGTAAACTCCGAGGACCAGTCAGCCGCTTTTAAAATGTCCTCAAGGTGGTAACCATTCGAGAGGGCCTTAGAGGCTATCACCCCTCTAAACTGAATGAGGTGAAAATAGTGAGGTATCAAATGCCAGCTAGAGACATAATCCATTTTACCCAACAAGCCAGGGTAGGGGTAGACACTGGCCGATGCAGTTTCTGGAAGGAAACGAAGAGCTTGTGTTTCGATGGATCTCGTATTGAAGAGGTGTGAAGTTCATATGTTCGTAGGCATGCAGCCGGACATAAGAGTGGTCTGTCAGGGAAAGATGGATATAAAACTTTTTTCAATTAAGTCTTAGTTCCTATATATAGAAAAGTACCCCTTCTGGAATATAGGAACGAGCGGTAAGAGCTCTGACATCAGAAACCCTATTGCAGGATATTAGACAGAGGAGCATGACTAGTTTTGCCGACATTTGCTTCAGGGATAGAAAGGTATTAGTCGACCAGGATTCGAGAAAGTTGAGGATGATAGAAATGTCCCGTAATACTGAATAACATGATAATGGAGGATGTGTAAATCTGATACCATGTAGGATTCTACACACCATAGGATAGAGATTCTGAAACTCCCTCGATTGACCAAGATCCCCTGAAATCAACCACACTGTGAGATGTAGAAGGCCCTGCTGAACAAGGGGGTAGAACACTCCGTCTGGATCCTGAAGCAGGCAGTCGAGGGATGGAAGGAGACGGGACAAATCAATAGCCATCTCTAGGAAAGGAGGAAACCATGGTTGGGACGGCCAGAATCACTAGAGTTCTGGACTGGCGCTGTAGCTGCAGCAGGCAACCGGGATTCAATGCAAAGGATGGAAATGCATAGTTCCTTGTGGACGACTTGTCTTGGGTGAAAGCATTTGTTGCCAGTGCTGATGGGTCCGGTCTCCAACTGAAAAAAATGGGAAGTTGTGTATTCAAGCAAGAAGCGAAAAGGTCTTTGTCTAGAGGGCCCCGTAAATACTGTAGGTCTTGGAAGACCCTGGAATCCAGATGCCAATTGCTTTGTCTCTGAGGTGTCGCGGGTACCAATCTGCTGTGGTGTTGCAGAGACCGGGAATATATTCCGCTGTAACGGACATGCCTTGTGCCAGGCAGAACTGACAAAAATCTTGTGCCATGTTCGCTAGGACCTTCGATTTTATGCCTCCTAGGTGATTGATGTAATGGACAGTTGATATATTTTCCATCTTCAGGAGCATAGAGCACTGGACCCGAGTTGAGGAGAAACTGCGGATTGCAAAAGAACTGTCCAGAAGTTCCAGGCACTTAATGTGGAGAGATGATTCAAATCGGACCATCTGCCACCGGTAGAGACATTTCCACCGCGAACACCCCAACCGTGTAAACTTGCATCGGATTTTATTAGTAAATCTGGTGCGGGGCCGAAAATGGTGCGACTGTTCCAAGCTTCCATGTGCAGAAGCCACCATTTCAGTTTGTCTTTCGCCTCCGAGTCCAGAGTGGTCTGTAAGCATTGTAGGGCTTGATAGTGAAGAGGGCCCGTAAAAATAGCTTATATGAAAGCCGCCAGGAGACCAATCATTATCGCCAATTGTTTGAGAGTAAGTAGAGGGGCTGCCAGCGTGCGCCTGATTTCCTTCTTGATACTAGTCAGTTTTGTCATTGGAAGATGCAGGGTCTGAAGAGCCGAATCTACGATGAGACCCAAAAATTCTATGCATTGTTTGGGAACCAAGATGGACTTTTTCCAATTGATTAGTAAGCCTATGTTCTGCAACAGAGTCAGAGTTCAGATGGGTCTTGATGAGTTGAATAGACTGAGCCAGGATGAGAATGTCGTCCAAGTAGATTATGAAACGTACTCCTCAACTCCGTAGTAGAGCGATCACAGGCTTCATGAGTTTGGTGAAGCAACACGGGGCTGAAAATAGTCTGAATAGGAAGCATGTGAATATCCATTTCCTTCCTTGCGACATGAACTGCAGGAAATCTTGGTGTTGTAGTGCAATCGGCACTGTGAGATAGGCAGGCATCTTGTAGGCCTCAAAAAAAATTTTGCAAAAAATTCTATTATCACCCCCGATCACCCTCAAGATGATTTCATCCATTCCAACCTTAGGGAAACATCAACTTTTTATCCCCACTCATTGATCTCAGAAGAGATTATTACATTTGAAAAAATGGTAATGAATGAAGTTAAAAATCTGAAAGCACCCAAAAAATGGGAATATAATCTGAACAACAAAGAAAGAAACACTCTTAAAGATTTCAAGAAAGATGATACACTGGTAATAAAACCAGCCGATAAGGGAGGGGGGATAGTTTTAATGGACAAGGAAAGGTATGTACAGGAATGCCAAAGACTACTGATGGATACCAATACATATAAAAAATTAACCAAAGACCCCATCAATGATATTAAAACAACTTACCACCAGCTGATAGATCATGGAAAAATGTTGGGCATTTTAAATAATAAGGAACAGAAGTACCTCGATATTAAATATCCCAGAACTCCAGTATTTTACCAGCTCCCAAAAATACATAAAAATAAAGATCATCCACCAGGGAGACCTATAGTGTCTGGGATAGGATCCATATCTAGCCGGCTGTCTCAATACATAGACAGGTGTTTACAATCTATAGTTCCCCGATGCCCTAGTCATCTGAAAGATACAATGAGTATACTGAATCTCTTGAATAATCAGGTATGGGAAGAAAGCTATATTTTGGTAACAGCGGACGTGAGTTCACTATATACCATCATCTCACACGAGCAGGGATGCCAAGCTACTAGATTTTTTCTAGAGAAGTTTGGAGAATTCCCTGAAGAACAAATCAATTTCATCATTAAAGGAATTAAATGGATTCTTACCAATAACTATTTCTGGTTTGGGGGTGATTTTTACCTCCAGATATGTGGTACGGCGATGGGCAACAGATTTGCCCCCAGTTATGCCAATTTGTTCATGTCATTCTGGGAACACCAATATGTGTATGCAAGGCAGGACTGGGAGGAGAATCTGGTGCTCTACCGCCGCTACATCGACGACATACGGGAGGTTGCACTAAAAGAGAGGGAGTCACTTTTAAAATACAAACCACCGCAAATTGAGAATGACGAACGTAATCTGGTATTTATCTGTGACTTTAGTTGTCAAAATTATAAGTTGAAAAAGATATTTCAAAAATACTGGCCCATTTTAAAAACAGATACAATTTTAAATGGAATGTTACCAAATAAACCTATTTTTACCTATAGAGGAGTCCCTAGTTTAAAAACTAATTTAGTACGTAATCATATAAAAGAACACAATAACATTGGAAATGCCTTTAATCAAAAGAATGGATTTTATGGTTGTGGTATGTGCGGTGCATGCAAGAATAGTGGTCAAAAAAAGAGACACATCACGACATTCTCTACATGTGAAACACAATTTCAGGACAATTAGTCTAAAAAATATAAAATAAATCAACTCATAACCTGTTATTCTAAACGAGTTATTTATCTTATTACATGCAAATGTGGTTTGAATTATGTAGGTAGAACTACCAGATCCCTCCACATAAGAATACAAGAACATATTCACAATATTAGGAAGGGTTTTGATAAACATAGCCTGTCTGCGCATTTTAAATATAAACACAACTGTGATCCAACCCAATTAGAATTTATAGGCATACAAATTGTAAATATTAACTGGAGAGGCGAAGATCCAATAAGGAAAATGGGACAGGAAATGAGGTGGATTTTTGACCTCAATACTATGAGTCCCACTGGCCTCAACAGTGATTTTGAAATGTGTCATTTTTTGTAATACTATTCTAAATAATATATGTATTTTATACATTTGTTTTAATATTACAATATATATATGTTTTAATAAGATAATACAGCAATGTTTTAATTTACGATCAAGCTGTGACTAAAAGATACCTTTAATAGCCTTTTATGTATTTGAAATTGTACATTTGGTAACAATTAGGAGCTATAAGCTCCATTCAGTTTTTATGTGTTTTGAAAAATGTCTTCAAATGAATTGATTGACCCATATTGATTAAGGGGCATAGGGAAAGTGACAAACGCGATGTATTAGCGTTCTGTCTCTTTTCCCATACTATTGCCCATAAGTAAAATGGCGACCGCGAGTACCGGAAGTGACGCGGCGATGTGCCTGACGTTACTTCCGGTTACGGCCGTAAATGAAACGGAAACCACAGGTACATCCCCCCAAGGCAAATACGATTGGATAATTACCTGGACCATACACCAATGAGAGGACACACCGGGATATTTAAACCGGGACAAAAATCAGAGCAGCACACATCCGATTGAGAAAGCCCTCAGGCAGGGCGAAACGCGTCTCGGGAAAGGAGGACATACATGGGACATTTTTTATTCCTTTTTAATTCTATGCATATATTTTTTATGTTTCTTTGCCAGTGGGCATAATAAATTAATATCTTTATATACAAGTTCCTACTGACCTTCACTGAAGCTGCTCCAAGAAGGGTTGGTGTCTCCCTAATTTAGACACTAATGCTGAAAGTTTGAGCCAATACTGGGGCTCAAAACAAGGTGAGCGTTCATTTATTTATATATCCAATTTACCTTTGGCTGAAATTACTGCACTATACTGGTTTCCCCCTATACATATTTTATTTCTGAGGTGATTTACCTACGTGCTCAAAAGAAAGGGGATAGTACCACCAGACGTTTCCCAAAAGCGCAAGTGATCTGAGCCCATCCTTATTTGGGCTCTGGAATACGTGAGTTGGCACTTCTCAGGATTACTATATAAATTCTATATGGTTATACAGAGTTGCACTATGATTTTGTATATGTTTCTCTCTTTGTTATATATATGCTGAAATTGGAAGTGATCTTTACAATATTAGGACCAGATGACCCTTTAAGTTGGGTAGGTGCCTGTTACCATCACTATTTGCTCCACTCATATAGGTGAACTGCCTTTGGCTTTTTTACCTTTTTCTATAGATCTTGTAGGTCTAACTTCGCCATCCAGTCCGATGGTTGGAGAAGATTTCATAAATAATGTATTCCTTCCATCTTGAAATGGTTGTAGGTTACATAAGCATTGAGTTGCCTCAAATTTATCACTGGGCGGACACCTCCTTTATTAGGCTTCCAGCCCGTTTTCCCCAAGAATTTAATAATTTTTGGGTCAACTGCAGGCGTCCTGCAAGCGTCATCTGGGACCATAGGGTGTGGGCATTCTGCCTGCAATTTATTTCGGGTTGCCTTATCTAAAGGCTTGCGTACTTGTGATGCTAAATATCTGGCTACGTGGTCTGAGGGAGACCATTCTGCTGATCATGAGTGGCGCAGATCATCGGGGGCAAATAGGGGTTCACTATGTGGATCCAAAACCTTACCTGTGTCCCCTGAGGCCCAATGCTCTATGCCAATGTTAATGGCTTTAACCGTACTAGGGTCTTGGGAAGGGTCAGATTCCTAGACTCCAATGTCAGAATCAGGATCCGATGAATCCTCTGAATCGTCCATGTAGGACTCCTACTCAATATCGCTGAGATCTGACTCAGAATCTAATTGGGCTTTTGCCCTCTTCCATAGTCTAGCCGATTTTGCCCGGCTAGTGGCTCTTTTGCGCGGTGGCAGATTAATCGTGCCATCTGTGACAGGTGTAAAGCTATTGATATTGTGATATAGTCATATTGAGGAGTGCTTAACCATGGGCTTTGCAGCTAGAATGAGGCTGCACAGGAGTCGTTAGAGGCAAAGCCTGTGTAGTAGTCGGCTAAGCCAATCTCTGTGCCTGAATCAAGGCTTGTGCAAATATCTGTGACAGTGAGTCAGACATCACTCCCTTAGCCGACATTAGGCTGTAGTCATGGCTTTTGACAGATAATTGTCAATCAGGGTCTGCATTTCAGCAGAAGCATCAAACTCAGCGGAGAAAACCGCTCCATCTTCAAACGCACCTGAAGGCGCATCAAAACCAACCTGACTGGGTGCAGTAGACCCAGAGGGTGCTGTAGAACTGACAGGTTGCAATAATACAAAATATAATACCAAATATAACCTAGGTGAAGGGTTGATTAACCCAGAAATAGAGGATCTAGTGGAAAGGAAAATTGATTTACTCACAGAAAGTGAAGCAGTAGTAATTATAAGCAGGAAAACCAGAGCCGTCTGACGGCCACTAAAACTAAACCCCAACTCCGAGTTCTGGCCGCTGGGGGCAGTACTAGGGTCAGGACGTGGGAAAAAAACAAGAAAATAGCTGCCGCTAACAGAAATATCGCTGCAAGCGGTAAAACACACAAATCAAACAAGGAGAAACAGGAGTGTGTTCGTGGAAAATGAATGCGTTCGCAGCAAACATACAAATAAGCAGTTCGTATGAGGCGTCTTATGCGTTCGGGGGAAAAACTCCCAAACGGCGCGTTCGCGGGAAAAAACTCCCAAACAGGATAACTGAATGAAACGCTCATACGCACTTTCTAATCCAGTAAATGGCGGTTGGATGGTTAAAAGTAAGGAAAAATGGCGCGAAAGTGCCGAACAGGGCACCAGAACTCCCTGCAGATGTCCCTGAGCCCTAATAATAAATACTGGATCCAGGGAAGTCAGAAAGAAAATAAAACAAGCTCAAAAGGAAAAAAAATAAAAAAAAAAATATATATATATATATATACATATATAACAATGAAATTTAATAAGTAATCATAAAATCAAATAGTAATACTGAAATAACTAAATAAAATATTACAAATATTAAACTCCACAATGTAATACATTAAGAAATATGTAATAATAATTAAGAATATTAAGAATATTACGTAGAAGAAGATCCCACAGTTAAGAAACCGCAGTACCTGGTGTTAACTGAGGGAGCAGCAAAGAAAGAGGAAACAATTTACTAGACACCACCTATTATGCTGGAGAGTGGAATCCAATTGACTGTTCCTGTCACTAGGAAGATGTACCACTCAGACTATTTATTGTTACCATACTGTTTATGTTATATTTTTTCTTTGCTGCTGAGGGAAATAAAGTAAGAGTGCAGCTTAAATGGGGTCTCCGTGTCTTAATACAATTCACAGGCCTCCTCTTCCTCTGGGCTGAGACTTCCTGGTTTATATTTACATGTATGTCTTAACAAGCCCTACAGAACCTCTAACACATGGTACTGGCATTCAATTAGACCGTCAGTAGCCTCAAATTGATGCATGTTACTTTGTTATTCTAGCCTTTGCAGTTGCTTTCAACCCTATGCTTTTATACCAATTATGTATGCATAAGTCTTAATCATCCTCCTAGGCATTCCACAAGTATGTTTTATAAACGTATGAACTGTATTATAAATAAAAAAAATAAAATAAAAAATATTACGTTTATCATTTCAAAAGCTATACATTTTAGCCCCCCCATTACTTTTATCACAGTCTCACAGTACAACATCCACTTATAGGAGTTGCATACTACTCTACCCAACCACACTACACAATATTGATAAACTAATCATACCTTACCTTTCACTAGGTCATCCTCCTGGGGAAACTGTATTCTTCATCACATACATTGACACTACCCCATGACAATCAGTATCTATTGGGCTGGATCATCCTCACATACATAGAACACAGCCTAAATATACTCACATTTTGCAAATGATTCAGTGTCATCAATACTATCTCATACCCACCTGCAGACGTAAACCTACATACTATCAAAAATAACTGGTTCCAGGTCAGCATACTAGACCAATTGTCCAACACTCACAGGACTACACAGGCATACGCTCTCTTTTAAGGTTACACGGTAACCACTCACTACATCAAATTCATCCTGTACGTCAGGGCACAATTCATAAAACTTTGATACAACCCTTCAACATATTCAGGTCATTCTTTTAGAATAAGCACTGCTTCTGCAGCCTTTAGTAAACATCCCAGCGCACATCATAAACTGCGACATTGGAATCGTCTGCATACACCAGGTATCCTTCAAACGGAGAGGTTTCTTAAAGTACTGGTTATGTAATGTCAACACATACTAAGGATCAAACTGTTAACTTTTTGCCCTCTTTTACAGGCCTACCCGAACATCAGTTTTGGCACACCACAACTGACTTATACAACTACTATAACTCGGCTTATTGTCCCCAACTACAAATGGAAAGGCGGAGCCTGTAATTGTGGGAGGAATTTATCCAGCCTATAAATTCACTGGCCTCCCCTTCCTCTGGGCCGAGACTTCCTATTTCAACCCACCCACTGCACCTTTTATTAAGCATTAACTTTATGGGCCCTCTTTTACATACCTACCCGAACGTCGGTTTTGGCAAACCACAAACGACTTATACAACTTCTATAACTCGGCTTATTCTCCCTGACTACAAATATATATATATATATATGTATATATATATATATATATATATATATATATATATGTGTATACCGTATATATCCCTATGTATGTTGTATATGTTGCCACATTACCATGACATCACCCATACCATAATACAAGATCACCTTATATTGCAGCTATTTTGCACTTTACAAATATACAAAAATAAAGACATAAAAGTTAGGAGTTTCTGAAGGTCAGATGAGCGGACTGAATGCCTGATGGAAGAGGTGGGTCTTTAACTTTTTTTAGTCTGTAAGGACAGTGCCTCTCTGATTGTGCACGGTAAAGAGTTCCAGAAGGTAGGGGCAGCATGGCTGAATGCCCTGGAACCTGAGTCTGTCTTTATTCTTGGCACTGACAGGAGGAATTTGCTGGCTGACTGAAGTGAACGGGATGAAATGTAGGGTGTCAGGAGCTCTTTCACGTACTGTGGGCCTTGATTGTTTAAGGCTTTGAAGATTAGCAGGCCAATTTTAAAATATGTTCGCCATATCTATGTATATCCATGACTATATTTGCAATGCATATCTGTGTCTGTGTGTATGGGCATCTTTGTGTCTTTGAGCTTATGTTGGGAGGAAACTGCTTGAAGTGTGTTGTGTACTTGTGGTCTTGCTGTGTGCATTGTGTTTATGATGGGGTTATGTGGTATGTGTAAGGGGTGATTGTCTGAGTATTAGGATTACTCTTTGTGGGGTGGTGCCTGTGTGTTTATAGGGTGACTGTGGCAGGGTGGTTGTACAGAGTGAGTGTGACAGGGTGACTGCAACAAAGTAAGTGTGACAAGCTGATTTTGGCAATGCGTGTGAGGGGTAAGTGTGGGTAGTGACTGTGACATGGTGACTGTGTGTGGTGATGTGACAGGGTGAGTCTTTGTTTGTGTGGAGTATGGGGTGACATGACATGGTGTGTGTGTGGGGGGGGGGTGATGTGACAGGGTGACTGTATGTGTGTATGGGGTGGGGAAAATCTGACAGTGTGTCTGTATGTGTGTGTTCCCCTGTTCAACGTCCCCACACATTGCTGCTCATTTTTTTTTTTTTAGTTGAGCCCACTTCCTGCTTACCTTTTTGCACTGAGAGGGGCTCTGATTCTTATTATTCTGTGGATCGGGTTTTACTGGTTGTCCAGTCGGCTGCCAGCTGAATCTGCCCTCTGGCTGAGAACAGAACCCTAGGAATGCCCCTTGCGGTCTCTGACCAGGATGAGCATTTGCCGAATGCTGCTTTTAGCTAGGGGACAGCCTTCACAGTAAGCAGTGCCATGCAGGGATATCTCTATATCTCCCTCCCAGGCTGTGCTGTGCAGATCTGCTATACACAAAATCATTGCAAACAAAATTAGTTTGCAATGAACAAATTTCATTTGCAATGATTCTTATCGTGTATACACGATTGCGGGTATGGGTGCAGACCCTGTCAATTGTGTATACACAATTAGTAATGTGAAGTGATTAAGAAGATTAAAATCTTGAGAGGTGTTAAGTTATGGTTTAAGGCTGTTTAGCATAACTGAGTTTAGGGTTAAATTTAGTAATAGGGAGGAGTTAAACATAGGATTAAGATAAAGGGTTTATTTTCAGGTTTAGGCTTTGAGTGCTGGAGTTTAAAGGGATATTTGCAAAGTACTCACCAGTCAGTCTCATGTGATGATATTATAGCTGAGCGGTTCCACAGTGTGCATCGCCAAATGCTTCCCCTGCTCAATCCTACAAGGCATTCCCTATGTGAGAGGTTACTATGAGACAGATCTAAAGTGATCCCTTTCACTTCATGCCAGTTCCACATACAGACACTGAAGGAGCTGGGATACTACTGAATTTTACACCCTTTAAAACTGTTCCTGTAGTTTTGCTATTAAGACTGACAGCAGGAGCCTCTAGTGGTCAGGGGCCTGTAGACAGGTGCCTATTCTGCCTAAAAGGAAATCCAGCCCTGTAAGCCCCCAACTCTTATCTGGCTTGATAGAAAAGAAATAACGATGAAAACATAGTCTCCCCTATGCCACCACCCATGGGCAACAGGCGGGGTCCTACTATTTATAAGAAATAGGGGGACCTATTGTCTCCTCCCCTTCCCCCTACCCTTGCCAGTAGGTGACGGCCCTAATATCTATAAAACTGGTTGAAACTGAATGTCCCACCAGGCACACATCCATTCTGGCAGTTGAGGGCCATAATTAATTATAAAATAGGGGGAGTGGACTTGTCATTGTTAAACCCCCCAAAATCAGTTACCCTGCTAGGTGGCTAGGGATCCCCAGTACCCTAGCCAACCCCCTAAGTTAAGTTCGCTACCTAGCATCCTCAGTCTAATAATAGTTAACTCTAATAGAATCTCTAATATCTGTAAAAAAATAAATTATACTTAACATCAGAAGTCTTCTTTCTTCTAATGCTTTTGTTCTTCAGCCAAAAACAAGACCAAATAAAAATCCATAATTCAAGAGGCCACTAATTAAAATAAAAAAAGGTCAGATTGCCCCCAAAAAACAAAACGGCTGAAAAAAATAAAAAGTCGGTGTAACAAAAAATAATCTATCTTTGCCCATAAAGGATTCCCTTCAGAATGAGAACTCCTAGCTGGAAAGCACTTTTATAGGCATTTCCATGCTATAACAGCTCTCACAAAGTGTGGGGAAACTTCCCATGCTTTGCAATATGACCAAGATCTCTCTGATTGGTTGACAAGTAAACCAAACAATCAGAGCATTCTGACAGCACTCTGATTGGTTGGCTTCCAGTTGCTAGTTTTTAATGTTTAGCATACATGCCTGATAAATAATAGGGCATATGGAGGTACATTATATCAATATGGGGGTCTTATTAACCCCCATAGGGTTTTTATTCCTTATTATATATTTTTTAAAAACCTTGTCACATAATTAACTCTCTCACTGACAAGGGTTTTTTTTTAAAAAATACCACTTTGCTGTAAGAAATAGTGACATAAAATTGGTAAATCCATTGTGCCCTTTGAAAACGTTGTATTCAAAAATGACAGGGCACAAAAAAATCAGATGAATTTTAAAAACTGCACTGGAAGTTTGCTGAAAAATGGATGTAAAAGTGTTGCCAACCATTTGATAAATCCCCATAGTCTCTGTGATTGACTCTAGTAATTAGAGTTGGAGTTCTAGCCAAAGAGCTGACTCTTTTTTTTTTTTTAAATATACCCCGCTTATGTTCAGATTCTGCATTCCACTGTTTCCATGTAGTGTGTTGCTTTCAACAGATCTGCTGTCACCATCTCAAACAATTTGTCACTTATACCAGCGTTTGCCACCCTTATCACTCCTATGAAGTGTAAAGAGTACAAATGCAAAAGTTCCCCCCTAAGACATCCAGACCTGCACTTCAAAACTAATGTGACAAGGCCCTATGGCCGAGTGTGTGTCAAACAGAAGCTCTATTGCAAAGAGGTTAAACTACTTTCTCTCTAAAACAACTGATTAAGATTTAGAGTATAACTCATTTATTTTTGTTAGAGCTAGGCTTCACAGAAAAAGAGTGATGTTTTACTGTCTTTTTTGCTCTTTAGTGTTTCACCTTTATCGAAATCCAACACATTTTCAAAAAAAATCCCCTTTTGTATGTGAAAAACATGCTCTCATATATGCAAACTGCATTTCTCTTTTGCAACCTCTCAGCCAATCCATTGATACAGACAATGCATTCCTTCTTAACACACTGAAAACTCCACTTGTTTTTAGAAGCTTGAATTAAATCTGTTTTGGCTTGGGATCTGAAATCTTGCTGAGAACCATTTCCCCCAAGATGCTGTTGCCTCCCTTCGCTTTGATGCTAGGTAATATCAGGAGGAACCCTCGCCTGGAAATAATTAAGAGTGTTGAATTTGGAAAAGTCGTGCTCAATTTCCATTATGGGATGAGCCTCAGAGAGCAAGAAAGCTCATGCGGCGAGAATCACAGCTTAGAGGTCTGCAAGATGCTGCTTTGCCGCTTTAATACGTACACAACAAGTTGTAAAGTCACAAAAAGACGGGAAATGATGGGGACTGCTTCAAACTTGGAAACAGCTGGAATGGCAAAATGTACAGCTCAGCAATGCAATTACTACACTAATAATACAATAAAGCAACAGGCTTAGTGTGTTATATGTGCAGCCAGTCTGGAAACTGTAATGTGAGGCACTTCAAGGAAGCTTTTAGAGAGTGTTTTCATCTCTACTGGCATCTGATGTCTCCAGCTAATGGACCTCCTGCAAAGTGCATGGAGTTTAAAATCCCCTTTCTTTGGCATTCGTTTTTGTAAAAGATAATATAGCGAATGAAAAAGTCGGAAAAGGCAGAAGGCAAGAAATGGCAGTTGGGTCTGTAACACTGTACATAGAATTTCAGAATATTTTTTTGTCTAGGCATCAAGCATTCATAAGAGATATAGTTCTATAATAAGAAGTGCATTTTAATAGAACAAACACAAAGTTATAATGTTGAAAGATATTACACCACAATGATATCAGAATAATACAAAAAGACAACCAGTGAAACAGTGAAATTAGGAAAAGACAGACAGATAGATAGATAGATAGATAGATAGATAGATAGAAAGATAGAACTAGCTACAATAAACAAAAGATATTCATGCAATGACTGACTGAAGTTGCAAAGTCCACAACAAAAATACAGGCCTGTTCAATATAACAATAATGTCTTTATACATGGTTTCACATTACTATATTGGGTACTATTCTATCAAACTCATCAATTGTACCTACATTATAAATTAAATTTTATCTAACACCTGAACAGGCAAACTCTTTTTTCAGTGAAATAGTACAAATCTTAAAAGAAACCAAAGTAGGCCTTACCATCAATCTTGAAACATCAGACTGTGGGACATTGAGTTTATTTAAAGAAGGCTTCCACATCTAATCTCCTTTATTTGCTGATTTAGAATCTAGAACCGGTCGGTAGTCAACTTCCTTTCTAATGTCATTGAGATTGCTTCATGAGGTGCCTGTTTAGTGAAGTAATTATGCTATAATACGTTGTGATAGAAGCAGGTATTTATGTCTTATATATATTTACAGCTCTAAAGTTGATGTCCTGGTCTATTGCTTTTAGTCAGTGATAGAAATATTTTCACAATAGTATAATTGTTCACAATATACTTACTTCCTCAAGATGAAGCAGACATACGTGCATACCCAAGTAAAAAAAAAAAAAAAGATAGGGGGTAATATAAAAGAGATGGACAGCAAATACTAGGAAGTTAAATTCAGGATCAGAGTAAATTAACATTGCATGGAGAGGAAGAAAAATGGTGTACTTCAGAAAACAACAATGTCAACAGGGAAGGAATAAGACTTAAATATTCCGCAGAGTCAAGAAATTTGAGGAATCGCCCAACACAATTCACATTAAAGGGACATTCCATGCTACATAACCACTACAGCACATGAGTGAGTGCTCTGGCACCCTCCTATGTTATGAGTCAAACCCTTTGCCAATGGTTTGACAACTTACCTGGGGTCACCAGTCACCTCTTCAATGAGAGCCAGGAGCTCTCTGTATTGAGCTAAGCCTGGCAGTACAGGGGTTAGTTCACTAGCTTGGAGAGATCAGATAATTGTCTCGGATCCTGGCCCTGCCCAACAGGGTTTAGCTCATGAGCGATAACTGGAGTTCCATGCAGGAGCATCTGGCTCTCAGTAGAGGAATTCCCACAGGTAAGTTGTCAACCTGACGCAAACAGTTTGAATGCTTACATTGGTATATGGTGGTGGGGGTTGTCAGGGCACTCCTAGAGACACAACCACTACTACTCATTTAATAGTATTTATTCCATAGTGTTAGAAGAGAATCTGACACGTGAAGTGCTTACAGGAACAAAATTTGCAATGATGATTCAAATAATTAGTTGTATGACTATCCAGAGGTAGACCAATCATAGGAGCTTACATGAAAATATTTATATATAATGTACTCTTGAAGCGTTTATTACCTGAAACCTGGGACAAAACTGTCAACACTGAGCATAGCAAATAAATGTCAGGTGTCAGGAGGCTAGAAATACCAATACTGAAGTAACCAACATGAAAACCTTTTTTTGGGAAATTAAATTGTGTAGAGGGACCTTGGGGCAGTGACCACAATTTGCCATGGGAAAGCATGTACACAGGAAAGAGGTAGCATTAATCCCTTCAGGACATTAGGACATTCCATGGCTTTAGAACTGTTAGGATAGCATTGAACATCTTGGCATTTTGGTGTGAGCATCTAGGGAGTTCACCTATGTCAGTTAGGGCCATATTAAGTGGTCCTAGACCAGGGGTTCTCAACCCAGTCCTCAAGGACCCCCGAACTGTCCAGGATTTAGGGATGGACTGGTAGGGGGTCCTTGAGGACTGGGTTGAGAACCCCTGTCCTAGACTGATTGAAGAGCTGTATGCAGTGATCCAAGAGAGCTTCATACAACCATTTAAATGTATTTAAATCCTTCTGACTTATTGATCACGCTCAAATGCAGTAATTCTCTAGATGCCCACATTTAGATGGGTGAACCCCCTTAACTTCTGAAAAAAACTTGACAAGGTCTCCCTATGTGCCTCGCTACCTACTGTGACTAGCACTGAGTTCTGCCAGACACCAATCACAATTTGACAGCAGGAACAGCATGCTAGAGCTGCAGCATGAGAGGTAGATTTCCTGTCTGAGCTGGGAAATCTGATCTCTCTGCTGATGTCAGTGCTGACATTAGCAGAGGGAATTCCTCTGAGTTAGGGTTAGTGTTAGAGTTAGAATTAGACTAGAGTTAGGTGTATGGTTACAATTAATGTTAATGTAAGGTAAGGGTTAATGATGGATTAGTGTTAATGCTGTTTTATGGTTGTGGATAGTGCAGGGTTAAAGTTAGGATAGGTGCACAGTTAGAGTTAGCATAAGCACAGGGCTAGTGATAGAGTTGATATAGCACTAACTATCAACAATTATTTTAGATACTAGACATATGAGACATTTAAAATGCATTAGGACTGATATTTGAATCTATTAAGAGTTATTTTTTGTTATTTGCACTTATTCTATAAAAATTATTATAAACAAAACTGTGGAAAACTTTCTAAAAATGTTTAACAATTTATTCATACCAAGTGTTTTTGGTATACATATAGGATATTAAAAGAAAACTATTTCAGTCATGAATATGCAATATTTATTGATGCCTTTAATTATGTTGAGACAAACCATAATGCAAGTTCTAGGTTTTGCTTTACTTCAGAAGTTGGTAAATTGCCTCCGTCAAGGGCTATGCAATCAACACAAACATGTTCTTGCTTTCTGTGTTATTTGTCTCTGTGTGTCACCAAGCTGCCCAGATTGCTCACACGTTTTCATCAAATTTGGCAAGGGAAAGTATGCATTGGTGGCTATGTATAAAAGGTGTTGTTTTCTGAAAAGTGATCTAAACAATTAAAATTGGAGTAGTCACCATGGAAACAACTAGAACCAGCACATCTTATTGGTGACTCCTTCCCTTATTCATGTTTGCACCAGTTTTCAGGACACAACATGTTTTATATATAAGCCCTATTGTTTCCATAAGGTAAGGTGTGTGAATAATGCTCTCATGACACATATAACACATATATATTGATGTATACACTGCTGAAAATATGTGTCTTTTTGTCTGTCTATATATATGATTGTGTGTGCTTGAGTAGACAATACTTAATATAAAGACTGCAATGTTGTCCCTGGAAGAATAACTTTGTATCCATGGTTATATTCAACTCTTTAATGAGTAGGATTGTATATTGATAATATGTTAGTTATATATGCTACTAACAAAAGAATATATAATTGGTTAATTCATATACCTGTTTCTTAACTGTAATATTTGTGTTACTGAGCTGTTTTTCCCTAGGAATAGAAGTATATTTGGTGTGGTGAAAAAAAACATGATATAACCAGCAGGACTAACTAAAATATATACCAACTTAGTTTTGAAGAAAACACCTTAGAACTCCATTCAGGGTCTGTGTACATCTGAGACAAAGACACTTATGTTGTATCATGTCATTGTTATGTAGCCCATGGATCAGCGCAGCTAAGAGGAATAGGCCTTGACAGAGCCAGGAGGTAGTCATAGCAGCCACAGAGAGTTAGTGACAGCTAGCATGCTGGGTAGGGCGGAGCCATAAGGGGAGTATTTATACCGGCCATTATATGAAGTGGCCATTTTTACTGAACCTAAGCTTACCTGTCAGTTGTGAAAGCTGCCTGCCCTGGAGGGAGAAGGCAGCAGCATGGAGGCAGCATAGAAGAACAGAGGCAGCATGGAGGTACAGGAGAGGCTGGAGTGAGCTGCTGCTGCATGCTCACTCCCATCAGCCTCAGACAGAACTCCAAGCAAGCCACCATCCTGGACATAAAGGTTGTGGCAGAATCGTGGCTGGTGGCTGCAGGAGCAGCTGGGGGGCCCCCAAGCACGTCTGCTCCCCCTCCCCACGCGGCGATGGAACGGAGGCCAGCAAGGAGGGCGAGGCCGCCCCAGCGGCAGCCTGGGAGTGACATCGTTAGTTCGGCGGCCCAAGAGCCTGTCAGGAGGCGGCAAGGGGAAGGCTGAAAATGAGGCGGAAAGCAGGCAGGAGTTGGAGGGCGGCTGGCGCCGTATGTTCGACGCGGCGCCGGTCAGGCAAGGTGGCAGGCCAGGATGAGGCCGCACTGGAAGAGCGCCCCCTGCCATAAGGTGGGGGGCGGGAAAGCACAAAGGACAGCGGATTCCAGCATGACATGATGGCTGCCAGGCAGGGAGAGCAGCAAGAGGCGTCCCGGTGAGTCTGCCCCTGGTGGCATACCTGAGGGACGGGGGGAATGATGCAAGGGGCCAGCAGTGTAAAAGCGGTCCCCCCCCCCAATGGGCAGGCGGGGGGGGGTCCAGGTCGGCAGGACACAGACGGAGGCGGCCCTGGATGGGGCCAGGGTCAGGTCAGAGGTGAAGGAAGGGGATAGTGAAAGCAGCAGGCGGAGTCTTCACAGGCGCAGCAGAGCAGCTATGGAGGGGAAGGCCAGCAACCAGGAGTAATTAAAAGGGGCCACAAGTGGATGAGGCGGCTGGGGAGAGGCCAGGTACTGCAAGCAGAGGGCAGAAGTGAGGACATGGACGGGTGGAAATGGACGTAAGGCACAGAGGCAAGCGGGAGCCCCCTGGGGGGCGTTCTCAGGAGCAGGAACACAGGAGGAGCATCAGCAGGTGTGAGTATGGGAGGGAGCAGCGCTACGACAATGACAGGCACAGCAGCAGCGGGAGGTCGGATGAGGGCTGGAGGAGCAGGTCGAGGAGTGTTACTCCTACGGGCTTGAGGCGGGACCAGCGCGGACAGGAGTCGGCATCCACCGGATACTCCAGAGCCTGGCAAGGTGGATGGAAGGACAGCGCAGACGGGGGTTCGGGCGGTGAGTCAATAAACACACCACACTTTTTTAAATTGCATAAATCATTTTAGAGTCATGCCGAAGGGTGAGGTCACCAGAGCGCAGTCGGGAGGCCGAAGTAAGGGTGGTGGTGACGGCGTGCCGGGGAAGGGGAATACGGTGTACCGGTACCGGGGACATCTGACGGGGCAGGAGAACAGTTAGATGTGTGGCAATATTCCAGGCGTGGTGCAACAAAATGGGCACGTGTCCTTCGCGGGGACATTGGGGGGCACTTTAAGGTGGAGGATAAAATTTGATAAAGGGGATTTAAAAAAAAAAAAAAATTCCTGTCTTCTGCTCGAGGAGTTCATTGATTTAAAAGGGGTGGTTCCTAATGATAGTGCAGGAAATGCGCTCTTTCCGGGGGCTGACGGCGCACCCCCAGGAGGTGCTGTGCTGGCTGGACAGAAGAAAGGTCAGTACAACTGGGGACCGTCGGGTAGGCTTCGATACGGGTGTTCCGGAGGCGGTGGGAGTCACGGTGTCAACTGACGCGTCAAGAAAAGAAAACCTAAGGCAGGAAGGGTACTCGGCGGGGTTTCAGAAAGTGGATGTTGGAGTGGGTTGCGGCAGTAAGCCTCCCATAAAGGGCTAGTTTTATGGCTGGGATTGTTGAGGGGGTTTACGCTATTCCATTCAAAGTCGAGGGACCAGGAAAAGTGGTGGGCGAATATCAAGTCCGTGGGGGAACTTTGGTTCGCAAGTGGTCACGCGAGGAAGCCCAATTGTGGGGATGGCAGGTCCGTTACATCCCCACCATTAGCGGATCTGTGGGTGTCTCCATGGGGGGTGGTCCCCTAGAAAGGGGCAGGCAAATTCCGTCCGATACAAAACTTATCGCACCCGAAAGGGGCATCGGTAAATGAGGACATCGTTGCGGAATTGTTCTGTATCGTTGGCATCATTCGGCCTTGCCGTCGAGTTGGTTCGGGAACAGGACGCGTTCGATTTTTGGCGACTCTTCCATCTTTTGGGTTGCATGTTTGCAAGTTCCTATTGGTAACCTCTAGTTGCCAGGGGGCAGTTCCATTTCATGTTCCTACTTTGGGAAGTTGGATCCGTCTGGGAGTGGGAGGTGAAAGAGGAATCAGGAAGGGGTTCCTTAGTACATTATCTGTAAGATAGCTTGCTGTGTGGGCTCGGCTGGGCCGGGCCGTTGTGGACATACCTTACGGTCGCGGGAATCCTACCGCATGTCTTGGGCTGGAAATTGTTTCGGTGGTAGGAGAGTGTCGATTGCCTGGGGTTCAGTTGACTGCACTTCGGGAGTTCAGGCTGAAGGTTCGCAGGTCCAAGAAGGTCACGCTGAGAAATCGCAGTTGTTCATAAGGCAGTTTCAAGTTGTATGTTGGGTTAGTCGCGAGGACTGGGTCGGTAGCCATTTCATGGCGAAGGCTACTTGTGGAGCCTTTGCGGGTGGTATCGAGTTGTTCACGGATGCCTCTGGGAACATAGATTCCGGGGCATACCTGGAAGGCAGGTGGTGCGCGGAGCGGTGGCGGGAGGCATGAAAGGTAAGTCCTCTTATTCGAAGTTGGCATCTTTTGAGTTATTTCCATTGGGAGTGGCTGTGGCTCTAAAAGGTGAAGGATTAAGGGATGAAAAGTCATAATTCACGCACAATACGGCGGGGTTCATGTGGTTTACCATCCAGCTGGGTCCTCGGTTCAGGAGGTACGCCGATGGCGGCGATTCGCATCACTGTTCAGGTATTGGGTGCAGGTACACCACGTGCGTGGTTGGCGGAAGGTAGGGGCTGGTTACTTGGCTCGTGCACAAGGGGACAAGCTACGAATGGCGGCCCCAGGGGGCGTGGGAGGAGGGACAGTCCGGTCTGGAGGAAATGTGGCAGCTCGAGACGCCATGCTTGGAGAATCGATACGGAATCCCATGGCACCAGGCACAGGGACTGCTTAGGTGAAGGTTTGGGACATGTGGGACAAGGCAGTTGGTTTTACTGGGGGGTCCCAGTCAAAGGAGGGGCGAAGGGATACCTTTCTGTGGTTCCTAAGCCGTTTGTTCGTTCAGCGTTAGCTCCATCAGCAATGGACAGGAGCATAGCGGCATTGTCGTTAGGGTTCAAACTGACCGATTGGGAGGAAGTGATGGAACGTTGTCACTTCCGTCAGGCTTCGCGGGTCTTACGGAGAAGTATGAAATATGTCGGTGCCGGGCGGCTGGTTTCCTTGGGTAACGCAACGCCTGGTGGTGTGTTACTCTACTTTTGCAGTGAGTTTGCTTGCGGTGGCCTTCTCGGAGGCTTGGGGCAATTCGGTTTGGGGAGCTGGTGAGTGCCTTTCGGGCAGGTGTTGGGGGTTCTACACTCGGTTGTCGAACCTCAGTCGGTTAAGGTAACGATTCGGTAGGGTTGTTCAAGAATGGATGTGTCTGGTAAAGGAGGTTTGGTAAAGCTATATTCCCTGCCGGGGTCAGGGGTACGCCCGGCGTTAAGCGCATCATGCTACTTGGAGCTTTGCCCGGACATCCTGGGTGGCTTACTGGTAAAAGGGGACAGATCGGTGCTGTCATGATTCAATTCCGCAGGTGTTTGTTAGGAGGGGTTTGACAATGTTGGGTTTGGATCCTGGGCACTTTGGGACCCATTCTTCCCGGATAATGGCGGTAACAGAGGCGTCTAGGGAAACGTTTAGGCAGGTGGGAATCAGTACGGTTTAAGTCCTGTTTCAGGCCGGTCTATTTGGTTTAATGGCTATGGACATATGGGTTTGTGTTTGGGGCTATGCCTTGTCGCTAATTACTTTAGTTTCAGGTTTGGTGACATGGTTGGTGGGCCATTCTTATATCTAAGGGGCGCAGATGGGAGCCGCGTTTCGGTTCAAGCGCATCTGGGCTTTCCTTTGGAATTGGTGGAGCTGTAGTGGTTTTGGTTTTTCGGGGATTTTGGGGGAAGACATTAGGGGAGAAAATTTTCCGGGAGGGGTACTGTCCAGGACATTCTGGATATCGGCATGGTCCCGGAAAAGGAATTGATCAGGTGGAGGCAGAGGGAGGTGGACTGGCTATGGGAGCTGGCCACGGGTGTGGTGGTGGTGCGGTCCGAGATGGTTCCTCGGTTACATTGAAGACATACTACGTACCCGACCATGGTAGCTCGGTGATTAGGACGAATTAATACAAAATTGATGGCGGTATTTATCAGATGTGGGGGCGGTGTAACAGTGAGACACAACGAATTGGGAGGAAAGCTCCCTGGGTTGTCCAGGTGGGATGGGGTACATTTTCAGATGTAAGGTGTGATCTGTTTAAATTGGGCCTTCAGGAAGGCATTCAACAGGCCTTATTCCGGTGTGGTGGGGGTCGCTCAGGAGCTTTAGGTGTCAAGTCCTGAGCTGTGGCGGGGAATGGCCTGGTTAAATCGGAGGGTAGATGGAGGAGAAAGTGGGCATCCTGAGGTTTAGTGTGGATTGGGCAGTGTTGCCCGTCGGTGACTCTGAACCTGGGGGTGTGGTGGTGTCTTGGTACACCCTACACTGGAATTGGTGGGTGTCTTGGTACACCCCTAAAATGGATATGGTGGGTAGCGGTGTCTTGATACACCCCTACAATCGATATGGTGGGTAGCGGTGTCTCGGTACACCCCTACAATTTAACCTGGTGGAAATGTGGTCAAATTGGGCGGCTAGTTTCTGTATTAACATGTTATTTAGATTGTTATCTATTGTTATTATTGTGGGGTCATTGCTAGGGGTATGTTATGTATATGGGGGATGTTAACGTTATTAAGATTTGTTGGCAATGACCTATTATTCCTTAATTATTTTATTAATAATTTAATAAAGCTGTGGACGAATTATTTCCAACAGTATAACCTGTGTCCGTGTTTTAATGGGGGTTTGGGTAAGGTTAGGGCATATGCCGGCAAATCCGACTGTGCGCCTGTCATGATTATTACCTCATACTTTCTGTAATGTAACACAGCTTGAAGAGGCTAAGTACTACTATGTATTCACATACATGGTGTAGTGCCCTTTAACATATTAATTCTATTGTGGGGTGTTTAAGCAAATACATTTATTAATTGAACAGGTCACACACAAACATACAGTATTCAGTATTACAAGGCTATTTAAAATCTTGTATCTTGTGGGATTTAGTCACAATACCTTGTACAATACACAATACAATGCCCGCCATTGCGTCAAAGCACCCATATGTACCGGTAGATTTTTATTTTTTTTGTTTAAAAAAAAAAAATCCAAACAGGGGAGATGAACATGCTATCTTCAATGGCATCATGTTGGTTGGGAAATCAGGCATGTTGGGTTCATGGTCACCAATGGAGTAAGCTGCTAACATGATAAAAGGACTGCAACACTATTCTGCACACATCTTGTAATGAAGGATGCAATTCAGGAAGCCAACACAATGGTTCAAACTACACTCAACCACTGCTGGAGGATTACTGGGCATTTCCACTGTAGCGTGTGGGTTAGGCAACTCTTGAGGCAGCAGTAGGAGAAAAGAGGGACATCCACATGACAGGATGTCAGTACATGATGGAACTCCACTTTAAACATCCTGGAAAGAATTTTGGGGCCGCAGAGGGCAATCCATAGTCTAACTTTTCACCACTCCATTGAGAATTGACTCCCCACTGGCGCATGAGGATTGGACCGTAATAGGGCAGCTAGTGTCAGTTCTTATTCTATTTAGGGAAGTGACAGAAACCCACTTCATAAACAAGATGCATCCTTTCCATAATATGGGGAATTAGTTCCTGGTAGACTTCTGCAAGGCAAGAAAGTTTGGCTTGGCTGAAGGATTTCTACAGAAAACAAAATTTTCCTTGATGACAAAATTCTGGCCATATGTCGATTTGGCTTGGCAGAATTTCAGTATTGAAAATCCGAGCGGAATCAGACAAACTAAAAATAGGTGAAAGTGGTCCAAGCAGTGTACTGCAAGATATATATATAATATAAATACTATATAATATTTAGCAGTGTACTTCTTGGACCACTTTTTTCTGCCCTTATAGGTGGGATCAGTCTGATATGCCAATGATATAGATTCTCTTTGTAATTGCACAAGCGAGGAAAGTGAGCATTTGCGACCAAAGCAGCGACTAACCACAGGGCAAGCTTCTGATTTTCTCTAAGCTTTTGCCTGTTCTCAGTGTTCTCATATTCTCTGTTTTTATTGCAATACACAATGTGTATAACTGCTCCTCTTTTGTCCCTCTGTTGCTCACTTTTTTTTCTTTCTTTTTCTTTTTTGGTGTCACAGATAGAATTAAGAATCATGAACAGAAACGAACATGCTTGACCTTTAAAAGTTGTTTCTAGTTTTGTAAAAGTGTTCTAAAATGTGGCAGTGAATAAAAAAAAACTTTTAAATTACATTTCCCCTACTGCTGTTGCAGCTGCTCCCCCTTTTTTCAAATGCCTTTCATTACAGTGGCTTGACCAGGGATGTATCTTCCGCGAGGCAAACAAGGCATCTGCCTTGGGCGGCACTTTGCAGAGGGCGGCAAGAAAAGCCGCCCCCAAATGCCCAGGCAGATCCCTTGTTTGCCTTGTGTCCTGGGGGCTCAAGAGCTGGCTGGCTGGCCACTTTTGAGCCCCCTGAGGTGGGCGGCGGGCAGCGATGGAGCATGCTCACCTGAGTTCTTCCTGCTCAGCTCCCTCGCGCGCCGCTTAATAAAGCGGGGAGCCAGAATATGAGATCACTAAGTGGCACGCGAGGGAGCTGAGGAGGAAGATTAAAGCTCCCTCGCCGCCTACTCAGCCTGTCCGCACCCCCTGCCTGCCCGACCAGCAGCCTCACTGGACCGCAGGTTAGACTGGGTGGATTTAAAATAAAATTTAAAAAATTATAATTTGTGAGTGTTGGTGGAAATGTGTGTGTGTCAGTGAGTGAATGTGTGTGTGTGTGTCTGTGAATGAATGTGTGTGCGTGTGTGTGTCTATGAGTGAATGTGTGTGTGTGTGTGTGTGTTTGTAAGTGTGTGTGTCTAAGTGAATGTGTATGACCAGCAGCCTCACTGGACCGCAGGTTAGATTGGGTGGATTTAAAATAAAATTAAAAAAATTATAATTTGTGAGTGTTGGTGGAAATGTGTGTGTGTCAGTGAGTGAATGTGTGTGTATGTGTCTGTCAGTGAATGTGTGTGTGTCTGTCAGTGAATGTGTCTGTGAGTCAGTCAGTGAGTTTGTATGTGTCGGTCTGTGAGTGTATGTGTCGGTCAGTGAGTGCGTGCGTCTGTCAGTGAGAGTGTGCATCTGTCAGTGAGAGTGTGCGTCTGTCAGTGAGTGTGAGTCTGTCAGTGTGTGTCCGAATAATAGTGTGTGTCTGTCTTTCAGTGTGTCAAATCAGTGAGTGTGTGAGTATGCCATTGTTTGTCAGTGTATATGAGAGTGTGTGTCTGTCAATGAGTGTATGCATCTATCAGTGAGTGTGTGCATCTGTCAGTGAGTGTTCGGCCTTGACAGGTAGGGTTGATGAAAATTTAAATTGGGGGGGTGTCCGAGCACCATCCTGCCTAGGGCAGCACAAATCCTAAATACACCACTGGGCTTGACCCTGGCTGACTGAATTTTGTGGTGCCTGTTACACGCAGATACACTTAGTAGACACTGATAGGGTACTGTTTTTTCCCCCACACTGAATGATGGTCTCTTATGATATAGACAGGATTTGTGGGGAAGTTATATTCTTGTCTGGGTGAAAGGGTTGAATGGGTGGACAGTTGTCCACTAATGTTTTCCTTTAATTTTCGGATAAATCCCATATTTTCAGCTTGAAATATCTTCTGCTCCCTGTTTTTCATCAATGCAAGATAGCAAAAAGAAAATGTCTATAATCAATCAATATCAAGCTAAGTTCTCACACTTCATTTTCTTTTAATCTAATTTTGGCAACTCAGTGTTGACATTGCGAAAATTACTTATATGGCATATTCATTAGTCCAGGCAATATTATAGCCATTTTTGCATGTCAACACAGCACAGAACTGTGTCAAGGACTAAATCATGCTAGTTTTTTATTTTTTTTCCAGCCAAGTGGTTCATCAGAATCAAATTATTCTTACTGTCAGAACATTAAAATATATATATTTTTTTCAGCAATATAACGGTTTTGTAAGTTTGATGTACCTGCCAATACAAAATGTCATTCACAACAGAAAATAAATGCATTTCTAGTTCAGGACATTTTTGGTTCTATTATTTACTGGTGTAAACAGTATACGTGGATTATGGTTTAATATGTGTCTGTAACAAGGTAATTATGCTGGCAATGTCTCTGTACCACTAGGTCTTACAGTACAGAGAGACGTTCTGTGTGTGCACCTAGCCCAATGTGCTAAATCAAGGTCTTATTATAATCAATTATTTATAAATCCATAGAACCTTGACTGTGCAGCCAGCAATAAAAAGTACAAATAAACTCACATCCAGGTATCTTCTGAAACAAATGGTGGCAAGGGGCCTTGCTCATGTGACCTTTCGAACTACTGGGAGTAGTAGGAGAGCACATGAAACAAATGATAAGTAGTTGGTAAAAATGGTGGGGATATAAAATAGTTATTGTAAGATGGATTTTGAAAAGCATTTATTTAAAATGTTGTTAAGGATACATGTTGCATATTGTTATTTTATTATTTTTTATTATTTATAAAATATTTTACCAGGAAAGATACATTGAGATTTCTCTCGTTTTCAAGTATGTCCTGGGTCCACAAATCATTGCATTGTTACATTAGGGTACAATAAAATACAAAAACAATATTAATACACAATATATACAAAATTTAACATAAAACAGGTAAGAAATATATAATCAACCATGACACGTGCATTCTGTTTTGAGGTATGTAGAGTGGGATCTCTTAAAGGACTTTAGGCTTGGGGAAGATTTTAAAGTATGCGGGAGGTCGTTCCATATTTGCGGCGCTCTGTAGGAAAAGGAGGATTGGGACGCTTTCTTTTTGTATTGAGGTAGACTAAATAAAGTGCTGGTACTGGATCGGAGGTTATAGGAGGTGGAAACAGCCGAGGAGAGTATTCTGCTCAGGTAGGGTGGGAGCTTCCCAGAAAAGCTCTTAAACACAAGGCTGGAAAGATGAATGGTGCGTCTGGAATCCAGCAATAGCCAGTTTAGTTCTTTTAGCATGTCACAATGGTGGGTCCTGTAATTACATTGTAGCACAAAGCGGCAGAACGAGTTATACAATGTATTGAGTTTATTAATGTGGGATTGCGGTGCAGGTGCATATACTTCATCCCCATAATCAATGATTGGCATCAGCATTTGCTGTACAATCTTTTCCTTTACCGTAGGGCTTAGGCAGGATTTGTTTCTGTACAGGGCACCTCGTTTTGGAAAAAGTTTAGATGCAAGTTTTTCTATGTGGATGCCAAAAGATAGATTGGGGTCTAACAACATACCCAAGTATTTGAAAGAGTGGACTGCGGTCAGTGTGCTATTTGAATTTGTTTTGATGGATAGATAGGAATTGTGTAATTTGTGTACTTTAGGTACTGTTCAAAATATCATTGTGATAGTTTTGTCAGTGTTTAGGAAGAGTGTGTTTTTTGCAATCCACTTTTCTACCTCTATAATCTGGTCTTGGAGCACAGCCTCAAGCTGAGGATTTGCAGACATTAGGCAGATCATTTGTAAATAATGTAAACAGTACGGGGCCGAGAAAGGAACCTTGGGGAACACCACACATGACTGGGAGAGGAAGGTAGTCGCTGTCAGAAATAGACACATTGTGCAAGCGATCTGATACATACGAACGAAACCAGGTTAGCGGACAATCATCAATACCTGAGTTTTTTAGTTTGTGCAGTAGAATGTCGTGGTCTACTGTGTCAAAGGCCTTTGCAAAATCAAGGAAAATAGCTCCAGTTAGGTCTCCTTGTTCCATGCCAGTTTGGATGTCATTGCAAACTTTTAAGAGGACTGTTGTAGTGGAGTGATTCGGGCGATAACCCAATTGATCAGGGGTCAGATAGTTTGATTGTTACTCACATAGTTGCGTATGGACAAATTTTTCTAAGATTTTTGACAATACTGGGAGCAATGATATTGGGTGATAGTTAGAAACCAAAGTAGTGTCACTACTTTTATGGCTAGGCACAACTCTTGCTGTCTTCCAAAGTTTGGGTATGTATCCAGACACCAAGGATTCATTAATTAGGTTTGTGACAGGTTTAGCAATTGCCGGCACACTGAGCTTCAATAGCACTGCTGGGATTTGATCAGGTCCAGACGGGTTTTTCATTTT
This sequence comes from Pelobates cultripes, assembly GCA_933207985.1. Taxonomy (NCBI): domain Eukaryota; kingdom Metazoa; phylum Chordata; class Amphibia; order Anura; family Pelobatidae; genus Pelobates; species Pelobates cultripes. Next base: position 190,956,405 of record OW240912.1, read on the forward strand.
TAGATTATTAAGGTGTTTTTTAATGACCCTAACAGGTACAGGTCTACAAATGAACGTGTCTATATTGGATCTTTGCAAATTTAGTGGGACCTGATCCACATTTGTAGTTTCAGGATGTTTGTCATTTATTAGCATGGCAATCAGGGTAGTGGAGCATCCGACAAAATTGGCGTAGTTTGTAATTTATTTATGACTTTCCAAAAGTTTCTAGAGTTTGATTGTTATTGTTCAGATTTTCACAGAAATATTGGGCCTTGGCCAATTTTGTTTGTTTTGTGCATATATTTTGCCATTGTCTATATGCACAATGATCTTCCAGTATGCTTGAACTTTGACCACAATGAATCCCGAAACTGGTACAAAATGTATACAAGATACAGATTAAGGAGCAGTGCACAAAAAAAAAACGTAGTTTTAGATTTTACAAGGCTTCTAAAAAATGGGTATTCAGTTCCACCATATGGCTATATTCTGGTAAGCCCACAACTATGTCACAGTACCCCAATATCAGTGGGTTCTACGCTAATTCCAACGTGGGAGACAAATTCAATAGTGCCAATGCTAATGAACTAACGTATATTTAATTCATATTTTACAAGAGCCTTGCGAATACATATTGTGCAAAATAATGTAATAAAAACACAATTAAACAAACAAAAAAAGTGTCAAAACTAAACAATTAAACCAATACTGCTTTGATGTATATACTCACAATGCATATCATATATCTGCTCTACATCAAATAAAAAATATTACTATTGGCAAACTGCACTCACTAATAAAAAAAAAAAAAAAAAAAAGAGGTTTGTTTCTAGATTCAGAAATACATCACTGAAATGATTCTGCTGCTTGAGGTTGTGAAATTATTTACTTAAGATGGCCCAAGTTTAACCTAATTGTTGCAGAGTTATTCACTAAATATATAACTAGGGAACAGTGCACACATAAGAATATATGGTTTCAAATCTTCAAATTAAGACTGTTTAAAAAATATGGGGATTTACCCCAAATGGCCCACCATACCAAGCCCACCACTACATCAATATTGGTGGATACTACTTATTTTCATCATAGGAGCATAAAATGCTAACTCGAATAAAATTACTGCTTAAACATTTTCCAGGGGCTCTCCTCGAATTTATACGCTTGTGGTTGTTTATAATAGAGAACCGTGACTGAAGAGGTGGATTGCACAACCCAAAAATGGGGTTTAGTCAGGACTCCAAAACTAAAAATTAAAGGGCCACTGTAGGCACTGCAACTGCTTCATCTTGTTAAAATGCTTATAGTGTCTAGAGTCCTGTTCTATATTTTCATTCAATGTTAAAAGATTTTTAATGTTGTAGTGCTAAACAAGACTCCTCAGGAGTCCTTCACAGCTGTGCTGTTTGGGCCAATGAGAAAGCATTAGTCTAATTAACAATGGGGAGCTGTGATTGGATAAAAATGTCAGCTGACCACATTCAGAGCGCTCATTACAATATGAATTTTATGGCAAGACAGGAGGCTTCATATTTGCTTATCTTTCATTACTGTAACTCCCAGCAGCAAAGAAACAGTTAACAATCAGTGTAAAAAAGTTTAACCAATCAGCATGTATCACAGTAATATAAACTGCAATCAGGATCCTCCTAACCCCTCTTTCTTGAGTCTATTCTAATTATATCCCTATTAATAGCTCTTTTAACTGACTATTATCTTTTTAATATGCTCTTTTAGCTGTCAATAATCATTTAATTTATTATTATTTATTTAATATTTATTAAAAATGTGAAGTGTTTTCCGTTTTAGTACACTTAGTGGGCTGACATTCCTGTCAAAAAGATATGGAAGGGCTGCGCCAAATAAGGGTAGATAGTCCAGTAAAGTATTGCTAGGGTGCCAATAGATGGTCTAGGATACTTGATAGAGTTCCTCTGTGGATGCGTCTGGTGTAGACCGTTCCGTATATGTAAATACAAGAGAGGTAGAGGCGACTAATGGTATAGTATGAAAGTTCAGGGTGTGATAGGTAACAAAAAGTAAAGAACTCACATTCAAGAGAGCTATGGCCAGCTCTGGTGTGGATTGCGTACAGCGGTATAATCCCCGCTTATGGGATATGTAGGGAGGGGTCTCCGTCAACACCGTCTGGTAGTCCAGAGCTCGAAAAAGAAAGACAGAAAGCAACAATAGTGCTCTCAATTTTGATGTGGTTCAATGTGCAGATAAGAAGAGGTAAAAAACTCACATTTGAGGGAGCTATGGCCAGCTCTGGTGTGGATAGCGTACAGCGGTATAATCCCCGCTTATAGGATATGTAGCGGCGATACGTCCGTCAGCACCGTCTGGTGATCCAAGGCTCCAATATAGAAGAATAAAAAGCAGCAATAGTGCTCTCAATTGTGATAGGTTAAGAGAGTAGTAGAGAAAATAAAATAATACTCACAAAGATAGAGCAGAGGTACTGCTCTATGGATAGGCGCCGGTGGTATGATCCCACCTAGGATTTCTTGGAGTACTGGAACTTTAAAATTGCCAGTGGAAGTAAAAGTAACCAGGAAAGGTTAAAATGCCAGGAATAGGTAAAAAAAAAGTTGTTTAAAGTGCATAAAGAGTGCAATAAAAAGAGGATTGGTACAATAAAGTAGCCAAAAAACTTGTATTGATCTAAAATACACAAGTAAAATACAGAATTAACTATAGTTTATTAATTCTGTATTTTACTGTGTATTTAAATCAATAAGATTACAGCTACTAACAATCTGCATTTCTTTACCTTTTACCATTATTATTCAAATTCCAGCTCAGAAAATCTAAATTGAGATCTTCCGGCAACACGCCGCTCTTCAGCGGTATTTGGCCCTGCTCTACTGACAACGGCTGGTACTCCTGCCGCAACGAGATACCACGCTATGCGCAACCGCTTCCAATTTTTACCTCTTCTTATCGCATTGGCTCACATCAAAACGCTTTCGGCTGCAGACTGGCGACTCCCCATGGCGAGACACATCACAGGCCAGTTCTTTGCACGGCCCGCTATCACCCTGTTTCATACCTGCATTGACCTTCTATTGTATTTGCTCGCGGTGATGCAAGCATCACGGCCGAACATACGCGAACTATCACCTGTTGGCGCAGCCTTCTTTGGCATCTATCCGCGAGAGAGAGGACGGTTTCGGCTGTTTGGGTTTTATACCTTGACTAATTTTGTGATTACTAGCGCTGAATTCTTTTTGTGTTTATCTGACATTCCTGTCAGCCCACAACTTCATATTGCTTCCTACATATAACAGCCTACTTAGTTTGTGCTCTGTCAGTTTAATCAGATCACTGACAGTTTTGCCGCAGCTCCCGGCATTTTGCCAGTCTGTTTAGCCGCTCTGTTACTGTGCTCACTTGCCCTGCCGCCAGCATCTCCATGGTGATGCGTCCCGCCCTCTCCTCTGTGCCACGACCATCTCTCTTGCTTTTTCCCGGGCTTTTTTGCTTGGGCGCCATCTTGTGGACGGTCTCTGTGCAGCGGTTTCGTTTGCGTTCAGCTCCTGATCTGTGCTTGCGATCCAGCCGTTAGGTAAGTAAATGTTTTTCTTCTTAAAGCCCAGACCGTTATTTATTTATTTAAAGGGGTACAAACCCACAACTCAAAATATCAATTTTTCTGTTACAGATTCCCAAAACAAAAACAAGTGCCTTAAACCCTTGCATTACTTCGAGGGTGACCCCCTCTAGCCTATATTCTGAGGGTGACCCCCTTTTTTGCCTCTATACAAGGTAACCCTCTATATGATTACACAGGTACATACCTGTTTTTTTTTTTTTTTTTCAATGTCTCGTTTTTATTGGTATTTGTAGACATGAAGGTACAAACATATCTTGGGGAATGGAGGGTACAGGAAGGAAAGAAGGGGGGAGGGGGTACCGTTCAAATTGAAACATCAGAGTAATATACATAGCATTACAATTAGAACACGTGATGATAGGCATTGTTACAGCATGCAAAACACTATATCAGAGGCTAGTAAGACGGATAACAGCTATGGGTGAGCTAAGACGGTGGCGGGAGCCTTGTGTAATCGTAGACAACGATAGTGGCGATGCTAACGGTAGTGATGGCGTTAACGATAAGGGACCCTGCCCGCGGGGGGTTGGTGGTGGTGTATTTCCACATTGAGGCCTAGGTGGGCATTTTTTTGTTTTGTTTTGTTTTTGTTTGTTTTTTTGTGAGGGGATTTTCAGTTTGGGGAGGGAGTTGAGTGCCAGCTTTGCCATAGGAGTGTGTGTTTCGTCTCGCAACCTTTCAGTCGGAACGCTAGGCGTTCATATTCAAATGTCGATTGGACCCTATTGCGTACTTCCTGGATAGAAGGGGGGTCAGAGCTTTTCCATCTGCTCGCAATACTCAATTTGGCTGCAAGGAGGATATGGCACACAACCACTTTGTGAGGGGATGTTAATAAACCAGTGTAGATGTGAAGGAGGCAGCACTCTGGGCTTGCGGGCAGGTCTACCTGTGTGACGGATTTAGTCAGGTCTCTAACTTGTTGCCAGAATGTCTCCAGTATGGGGCAACCCCAAAATATGTGCAGTAATGTTCCCACCCCGCTCTTACATCTCCAGCATGTCGGTGTCGTTGAGTAATACATCTGAGCTAGGCGTGAGGGTACCAAGTACCATCTCATAAGTATCTTGCAGTAAGCCTCCCAGTGGGATATACTGTGAGATGCCGCTCGGGTGATTTGGATAAACTGTAGCCACATAGGTAGAGGGAATTGGGCTGCCAGGTCAGTTTCCCACTGGAGCATATACGGGTGTTTTATACATCTGTCCGCATCATTTAGAGTGTTGTAGCACATAGATAGGGGTTTGCAAGACTTTTGTCGGGAGACACAGCTCCGGCCAAAAGTCGTCAATTGGTCTGCCTCGCAATGCCGTATCTTTGTAGTGGTAAGAGTATGTTTGATGCGTAAATATGTAAATATTTCCCTAGGAGGCAGAGCGTATTCTATTTGCAACTCGGGGAATTGTTTGATACCCTGTGGTGTTAATAACGAGCCAACCGATGTGATCCCTTTATCTATCCAAACTTTCAGTGGGAGATCACTGGTCAGGTCGTTCAATCGGGACAGGGGAGCGAAGAGAAGTGGGTGAGCTTGCCCCACCAAGTCCGTCGCCCATCTGCTCCATCCGGTCAACATAAATTTAGTGTTGGGCAGGCCTTTTGGGGGAGGATTCGGACGACTGGTTATGTTCCACAGACGGTGGGTTATCGTATCTGGGTGGAGGGTTGCATTTTCTAGGGGTAACCACACTGGAGGCTCGGGGCGGGTAAGGACTTCCAGACCCTGAGCTAGAACAGATGCTTTATAGTATGCTTTTATATCAGGGGCACCCAGGCCCCCTTTATCAGGGGGGAGCCATGTGAGTCTGCGTGCTATTCTCGGGGGTTTTTTCTTCCAGATGTGGGAATTTTTTGAGGAGCGTGTCAGGGCGCGCAATTGGGAGGGTGCGGAATAGATACAGTATATGTGGCAATACCATCATTTTGATGGTCTGCACCCTTCCCATCCACGAGACCTCCAGTGTGTGCCATTTATCCAGCTGTGTTTGAAGCTTGGTCATTAGTGGTAAATGGTTTTCCCGCGTGAGCCCAGCAGGGGAGGCAGTCAGGTTAATCCCCAGGTATTTTAGGGACGTGTTTCTCCAGTTAAAGGGATATGCTGCTTTCAGCTTGTTTATTAGTGAGGCCGGTAATCCCAATGGGAGCACCTGGGTTTTGTTGGAATTGTTTTTATAGTACGAGACCCGACCATACTGTGTTAACAGGGACAGTAATGTTGGGATGGACTGTACAGGTTGTGTGAGGAATAGCAGAATGTCATCTGCGAATAGGGTCAGTTTTTGTACGCCTGCTGGTGTGTTGAGACCCTTTATCTCGGTGTGTCGTTTGATGTGGCGGATGAGAGGCTCCAAGCAGAGGATGAATAGCAGGGGGGACAGTGGGCACCCCTGCCTAGTGCCATTGCTTATTGAGAATGGCTCTGATAGAAACCCTGTATTGAAGACCCTAGCGGAAGGGGCGCTATATAGTGCCATAGTGGCCTCCAAAAATGAACGCGGGAAACCCATCTTATTGAGGGTCGCCTTTAGGTAGACCCAATTTAGCCGGTCAAACGCCTTTTCGGCGTCTAGCCCTAGGACAACTCCTCTTTGGTTGCTTGATCTCGCCCAGCTGATCAAGTTCAGGCAATGTCTCGTGTTATCTCCTGCTTGTCTACCCGGGACAAATCCCGCTTGTTCTACGGATACTAATTCAGTGAGGAGATTTTTGACCCGTAAGGCCAGGAGTTTGGCATAGAGTTTGACGTCTGCGTTAAGGAGTGAGATTGGCCTCAGATTCTCACATTTAGTGGGCGGTGACCGGTGCATGATCTGACCATGTCCGTAGCCCTATATCTACTGCAGCTATGTTAGATAGGGACAGTTTGTCGACTAAAATTAGGTCGATACGTGAGTATGTCGAGTGTATAGGGGAGAAGTAGGTATAGTCTCTTCCTGTTGGGTACGTGTTGCGCCATGTATCGTATAAGTCTGATTCGAAGATGAGGTCTGATAGTGCTTTACAGTTATTGCGGGCGGCAGTCGTCTGGTTTTTGTCGAGGCTGCGTTTGATGTCTACCGAGGGGTCCAGACTGCAGTTGAAGTCGCCACACAGGATGACATGACCCTGTTTCATGTTATCTAGTTTTTTAAGTGCTCTGCGTAAAAAGTTTGTTTGGCCATCGTTAGGGGCATACAGCGTTGCTAGGGTTATGTTGATGCCGTTAAGTGTTCCCACTAATATTAAGAGACGTCCTGCTGCGTCTGTGTGAGAACAGCTCGGTTGAAATACCCAGTCTGCATGGAACAATATGGAGACCCCTTTGGTTTTGTTGGGGGAGTATGCATGGAAGGCCTGTGGGTAACGGTTGATATGGATTTTAGGGGGTTTGTGGGAGCACAAGTGGGTTTCTTGCAGGCATACCACTGCCGCCCTGGATTTGTGCATGTCCCTGATCGCTAGGCTGCGTTTGTGAGGGCTGTTCAGACCTTTAACATTCATGGAGAAAACCTTAAACTCATGTTGAGCCATGGGGACGGGGGTCGGTACTCTTTAGCATGCGTGTACAGTGGTCGTGCATCGTTGCCTCGGTATGGTCATTTCCAATCGGAAACTCGGTGATCTTGATGAGGTCTCTATCTAGATTGGATGCTGGACAGGGGGACTGCTGGTGAGTACTTGGTGGGGTCTGCGCTCCGGCTGTCCGGGGTATCCGTTGACGCCGGTCGCGTATTTTATGTAATAGAAGCGGTACGGGGGGTAGACGAAATGGGAGGCGGGAGGGAGAAAGGGCGAACTTCGGGCAAGCCCGAGTAACTGGGGAAAAACTGAACATATTACCTCTGCTTCCAGCAGAGCGTAGATCCGGAATCGTGTGGTGGGGGGCCACACTATCATCCGGCGTGGGGGACGTGGAGTAACTACCACCATGGATTGGCCCGTGGTGTCTGTTACAACTTTTCCGAGCACGGGGAGAAGTACCCGTTATCCCTGTGCTATCTGTTTCGTTCGGACAGCTTTTGATAAGGTGTTGTGTGTAGAGGGAGAAGGGCTGAGTACCCAGTGTAATGACTAACCCTGTGTCGCGGGAGCTTGGGTCATTAGTGGTGTTACTGAGGTGTACCTGGTGACCCCCGGTCTGACGGGGTAACACACCCCGCCTACCCACTCCCAGGGTAGCTTGTGTGTCACATGGTGAGATTAACATAACAATATAACACATATGAGCATAAACAACAGCATTAGCATGAGGTCAGATACAGATGAAATAGCATCGTAGGTGGTATCGGTGATCGCCTAGAACTACCAGTCACTACCAGTCATGCCAAATTAGCCCGTGGTGGGCCGGACCACCTGCGGGTCTAGTGCCCATATGGGGCGTAGGCGAGTGCCTGGAAGTCTCGGAAATGTACCCCCAGGAGCTGACATATCTGGGCTTAATAACCGCTGTTTACAGAAGCGATGGTTGGGGCTAGTGGAGCTCGTATGCTCTGAGACGGCTCTTCCTACTCATATAGGGATGGTTGAGTGGGGCCATGGTGTCAAGAGCTACCATCTATGCCTCAGAGTCTACCAGGCTAAGATTGGAGGAATGAGCTTGGGCGAGAGATCCGGCTCTTGCCGTACGTATGGGCCTAACTTGTGTACAAGCTCTATATATATATTTTTTTTTTTTTTGTTAACCAGTTCTCTATGTACTAACATGTTCTAACTCAGTACTATGCAATAACATTGGGCAGATTATCAGACACATATGATACTCAAGCGTCCGGCGATGAGGTGAGCTGCAGCTCCCGAGATAGTCGGATAGGATCAATTCCTAGGGGGAGAAACCACAGGGTCTCCCGCCATCCTCCACTCCGGCCGTATTTTCGAAGGAGAGATGCGAGCCGGGAAAGCCTGTCCTTGGGCATGGTGTAGGCCCCATTCTTTCAACTTTGCCAGGCCTGCCTCCGGTTCCAAGATTGGCACAGTTCTTTCGCGATACCACACCAGCAATTTTGTCGGGTAACCCCAACGGTATGAGATGTTATTGTTCCGGAGGGTTTTTGTCACATCAACGAATTTCCTCCTCCTTGCCATCGTCGTCGCAGAGAGGTCAGCGTAGATTTGGATGTGTTGATACGGTTCCGGCAGTTTAGAAAGCTTCCGTGCTGCATTGAGAAGTTGCTCCTTCGCTTTATAGTAGTGAAATCGAGCTATAGTGTCCCTGGGGGTGTCCGCGGTGAAGCGGGCCGGTCTCGGGAGTCGATGAGCGCGGTCAAACTCCCATGCGGTGGCCTCGGCTTGCGGAACCAGTGTTTTGCAGAGGGCCGTAAGATATTGGGGTAGCGCTTCATTCGTGATTGAGTCAGCTATGCCCCTGAATCTCAGGTTATTGCGGCGGGAGCAATCTTCTATGTCCGCCAGTTTGTGTTTGAGAACCGCTTGTTCCTCCTCCAACCGTTGTAGCTTATCGACTACGTCGTTATGGGCCACGCATAGCTCTTCTGTTTTAGCTTCAAGATGGCTGGTGCGGCCTCCTATATCTGCAATGTCTTTTCTCAGTTCAGTAGTGAGCTGGCGCAGTTCCAAGCGGAACGACGTCTGCAGGGTCTGTAGCATGGTTTGCAGGCTTTTGTTAGTGACAGGCATATCATCCGCTGCTTGCGGTTCGCAGTTATGGTCTGTGTGGTATTCCGGTGACGGCGGGAGCTCCTCGTGGCCGTCGCCATCTTGGATTTGCCGGGGCTTCTCTTTTTTACCCTGGCGCACCGGGTCCGTAAGTTTGGTCTGTTTGGAGGGAGCCATGCCAGTTAGTGTTGTGGTCTCCGCTCGTTACCGGGGTCAGTTATGCTGGGGGATCCGCTCATTTGTTGCTCTGGGCCTGGTGGAGTACGGAGCGATCACAGCATGCGACTGCTCCTGTCGGGGGTCAGCCACACCCCCCTATATACCTGTTTTTAATGTTGGACGTTATATTGTCCTTTTTTTCTTTCTCTGGGTGAACCCCACTGAAATACTGTGGATGAACCCCACTTGTCTAACAGGTTAATTCTTTATGTATTTTACAACTCCTGTTTAAAGTCCACCGCCTCTTTGTAAATAGTTGTCTGCACATTCAAAAAAATAAATAAATATATATATATATTATATTTTAGTGGTGATCCCACTGTTTTTGACATTATGTCAGGTTTACCAGATCCAGCAGTCTCTGCTAAACTTAAGGCATGGCTATAGAATACAATTGCCGACTCTATACCCAAAGCTTTAGCGGCTTTCCACGAGCAGTCAGTTCAAGCCCCTACGGCGACTATTACCCAGCTGTCAGACTCCAAGGAGTCTCATGGTTCAGACCGGGATGAAGTTCCTCGCAAGTGCCCCTGGAAGGGCGATAGCGCTACCGCCGGTAAAGGCAAAGCGCCTGCCAAACACCCTAGAGTTTCCCTTTCTAAACCCAGGGAGGTTGTCTCCCAACATGATTTTGACCCACTTGAGGGTTCAACCTCTAATTATAATCTTCAGGTGGTAGATGGATACTATGTAGAACATTCGGATAACGATGCTCTACCTCATAAGACATCCCGAGACCTTTACCCTTCTGATTTCACTAATGAGCCCTCCCTCATACCAAATCAAGAGGAATTCCATTTGGAATCTGACCTAACATCTGATCCTAACTTAAAAGATGATACCTTATTTGACACCTCTGGTCGCCTTTATTTGACCCTAGATGCATCAGGCACCCTAGATGTGCCGAATGGACACCCCTGGACCACATTGCCAAATACTGTAGAATGTGGCTCCGTCGGCCTTTAGAAAAAGAGGTGAGGGGCAGCCAAGATGGCCGGACATGCACTCTAAGTGCTCCTGCACACATGCCTCTGAAATAAGCTTATATTGTGCACAATCACAGTGCTGGAACCCTAATCCGAACTTCGGGTAGCCAGGAACTGAGCGGGACCCTGTGGAAACACAATCTGGGACGTTCTGCTGCCTTCTGATACTGCAAACACATGTGGCCTAATCTGGCTGGCGGCCTGGCAACGGGGGGATACGGCCAACCCCCTGGCGCGGAGCCAGCTCAGCATGACAACCATTATGCAGCCCCACAATGCCCCCCTATGGACCGGTAGGGGATATCCCAGTCCCCACTGGAGGCACTCACCGCTCCCCTGCTACAGAATCTCCGAGTGGTCCAAACACTGCATGGCAGGCCCAACATGGATATTCTCCTCATGGCGCAGGACCAAGAGACTCTTCACCTTCAGACAGCCATGACCTCCGCTTTGTTGCTGAACCTTGGCTTCGTGATCAATCGCCAGAAGTCATCTCTCACTCAGTCCCAGATGGTACAATTCCTGGGATTCCAGATAGATTCTGTTCAGGCAGTCCTACAACTTCCAGCAACCAAAATCAAGTCCATAAAAAAGGACATTCGGAGATTGCTGATATCACCATACCTCTGCCTGCAAGATCTAGCTCGCATCACCGGCCTGCTCTCCGCTTCAATACAGGCAATATTCCCTGCACCATTGCACTACTGAGTATTGCAACGCCTGAAGACGCAATATTTACATCAGTCGACATCCTACGATCAACAGATCACACTCACAGATGAAGTCTGGCTAGAACTCCATTGGTGGCTACACCATATGGACGCTTGGAATGGGAGAGCCATCTTCGGATCCCAACCCGATTTCATCCTGGAATCGGATGCAAGCCTGCCCGGATGGGGCGCAACTTGCCTGGAAATCTCTACAGGAGGGCTCTGGTCCCATTCGGAACGAGCACTTCATATCAATTGCCTCAAACTAATTGCGGGCTCCTTTGCAATCCGAAGTTTCGCCAAGGATGTCTACAATTGTTCCGTGGTGCTGAAGATGGACAATGTCTCAGCAGTTCGCTACGTGAATCATCTAGGAGGTTCCAAATCAAAGATGCTTTCGGACCTGACCAAGGAATTGTATCAGTTCTGCCTAGACAGGAATATCTCCCTGCGAGCAGAATATCTACAGGGATCAGACAACCTCGTCGAAGACTGGTTCTCCAGACATTGGAGAGATTCCAGTGATTGGCAACTGGATCCACAAATATTTCTTCGTCTCTAGGTCTGGCGGGGACCATTCAACCTGGACCTGTTTGCGTCTCGCCTCAACCGTCAGACGGATGCTTTTTTCAGCTGGTTGCCAGACCCAGTGTGCCTTGCAGTCGATGCCTTCTTACAGACCTGGCTGATATCCGGAGCATATGCGTTCCCTCCATTCTCAATGATCCCGTGCACACTACAGTACCTCAAAACTCAAGGTGTCAAGATAACTCTGGTAACCCCCCTATGGCGGGCCCAACCATGGTACCCTTGCCTTCTGGAAATGTCAGTGGATTTTCCCCTGCTTCTACCCACCTCCTGCAACCTCCTCAGGGACCCGGCAGGCAGCTTTCACCCGTTGGCAATCCAGGATCATCTCCGACTAGTGGCTTGGACCGTTTCAGGGGATCTTGGAATGTCTCAGGCCTTTCGAATACTGCTCAGGGACTCCTTTGGGATTCATGGGCCCCAGGAACCAGACACTCTTACATCTCCGCATGGCATCATTGGAGTTGCTGGTGTTTGGAAAGGAACTTTGATCCCTTTTCAACATCTATAATTAATATTATCAATTTCCTGTCGTCTCTGTTCGATCAGGGTAAATCCTACCGGACTATTAACATGTTTCGATCTGCTATTTCCGCAGCGCACGTTCCTATTGAAAGTTCTTCAGTAGGCAAACACCCTTCTGTGTGTAGACTCTTGCGGGCATCCGCATCGCTAGACCTCCGGCTCCCAAATATAATCAATTCTGGGACGTAGCTCTCATGCTCACGTTCTTAGAAGCTTGACCAGACAACGAGGCGCTCTCACTACGCCAATTGTCAACCAAATTAGCTTTCCTCTTTTGCTTGGATTCCTTCCGAAGAGTCTCCGACATCAGGGCTTTCGACTTTCATGCCCTCGATTTCACACCGGAAGGGGTGCACTTTCACATCACTAGACGCACCAAGACCAATTAATCTACAGTGAGCTACCCCTACTTTATGGAGAAAACACTTCTCTGCGTAGCCTGTTGCGTAAGACACTATATCTCTCACACTACCCCTCTTAGACCACCTACTGGGCCCCTCCTTGTGTCTTATGTGCGACCACACAAACCAGTCTCGAGCCCTACTATTGCTCGGTGGATTAAATGGCTACTAGCTCTTGCTGGCATTGATGCGTCTTTCGGGGCTCACTAGGTTAGAGGCGCGGCCGCCTCCTCTGTGTTCATGGCTGGAGGTTCCCTGGCGGAGATATTGTCCTCCGCCGATTGGTCTAGAGAATCCACTTTCCGTACCTTTTATTTTAGACATTCTCCACATGTTTCTTTGTCCATGCTATCTACGCGTTAAAATAGCAAATATGAAGCCTCCTGTCTTGCCATAAAATTCGGCATTATTCTAACTTTTAGTGACCAAATAATCTACATTTTATTAAAGACAGGAGGCGAATATTTTCCCACCCTGGAATACCTTTACCCACCCTATTAGTGGCTCTTAGCACCTCCATCTCTAAGTGGCTAGCCTCCTTTCGACTTGTCTTCTTTTCTGGCCTTTACTCGTCAGTTAATTATTATGTTAAAATTTGCATTCAAATTGAACGCTAGTTTCATTGCATTTATAATTTGGGTCTCACTTACCCAAGACACCATACAGTTAGTTATTATATGTTAAAGCTTGCACTTAAATTGGACGTTTGTTTCATGGCATTTAATTTGATTTTCTCTTGCCCAAGAGACCATACTTTCCCAATGTTTCTCTTTCCTCCTAGTGTGAAGATCGCTCGTCATCTCTGTTTCAAGTCTTCCCTGCGGGTTGAGCACTGTTTCATCCTATCGGATGCTTACACCATTACCTACTCATCGTTCTAATGGTTCTACTTTTACATGGTTGACTCTACGACTGTTCGGCTACATCAAGAAAGAGGAATTGGGAGGAGCCTGATGACAGTTTATATTACTGTGATGCATGCTGATTGGTTAAACTTTTTTACACTGATTGTTAACTGTTTCTTTGCTGCTGAGAGTTTCAGTAAAGAAAGATAAGCAAATATTCGCCTCCTGTCTTTAATAAAATTTAGATTATTCGGTCACTAAAAGTTAGAATAATCTCGAATTGGTATCACTAGAAGTGTGTAATCTCTGCCATGTCTCCAGTAGGGACTCGGCTGTCGGCAGCTTGTTAATTGTTAAACTGCATAAAAATATTCCAACATTAGGAAGTTAATTGAAATGAAATTTTTATAGTGCCTACAGTGTCTCCTTAATTGTGAGCAGTTGAGTAGGGTACTTTTTGTATTCAAAATTAGCCATGCTACAAAATAGCTGTGTCAGATTTCTTTCAGATGAGTTATTTTGCGATAACATTTTTAATTCATTGGCTTGTTCTAGTTATGTTAAATGGTTGCTTCAAGGAACCAAACATTATTATTGTTTGACTTTATATTAAATTGTTGTGTTAGCTTAACAGTTCTTGGTTTCCAAATAGAGACTCTTTTAGCACACACTTTTTAGATAACATTTAGACTCATTTATTCTGGGTAAATGTTTACTGTTCTTACAAAACTGCAAGTTAGTGCAATTTGTGCATTTTGCACATAGTCTAGGACTCTAGGTCACTACCTAGCATGCTTTTACTCCCCTCTAGACTGCAGTAATATTCAACATTGATGTATTACAGTATATTTTATTTGGTGTCTTTATAATTGTTACTGTTGTGTCATTATAATTGTCATTGTACTAGCAGTAACTGTTTAGTGAAGAAATATTTCTTCTGTTCATTGCTTTGTACAATTCCTGCATTCATTGCATTATTATTATTATTATTATTCGTATACAAGTATAATTATTTAACTATAACACACTCCAGAATACATTTACATTTTAAAAAGCACAACATACAAAGGAATTTAAAACATATTGACAAACATATATCTTAGTGTTTCCAAGACGATACTTAGCATTGATTATGTTTATTTAAGTTTTTCGCTTCCAACGCAGTATGGATAGAATAATATATAAATAAAATAAAAAAAGAGAGAAAGAGGAAGAGAAAGATAGAGAAAGGGATACATTTTTAAACATGACCCACAGGCAAATATAATATTTATACTTATTTATCATCCCAGCTCACTCATCAGACCCAAAACATGTCTAATGAGCTAAAATTGCCAAACGGCCGTCTGGGTAGTATTGTGCTATATACTAGTTTAACTACAGTCCTCTTTGCCTCTGGTTTTCAACACTGGGACTGCTGCAGGCAAGAACGATGAGGATACCACTCAGGGATCTGTGTACACAAAGTCCCTGCAGGATTGCATTGCAAAACTGCCAAGCAATAGAAAACATGCCACTTACAAGACATTGTAGACAGAAAGTGGTTAAAATAAGCTATCCTTACTTCCTGGGAATGGATAAACAGCAGGCCTTTTAATCTTCCCTAGTGTATAGTTAGTGTAGTTATCCATTTGATTCCACAGCACTGCATCACAATATATATATTTTATATATATATATATATATATATATATATATATTCACACACACAAATTTCAGTCACTATACAAATTCTGATAGGGCCATGCTTCCCCTAATTCTACAAGAAACCCTCTTTTTTGACTATCCTTAGGGCTATCTTAGTAGGTTTTCCCATAAGCACACATCTATTATAACTGGTTAGGGAATTACTAATTACTGCAAGTTGGATTTTCTCATGATACTATACCTTAAGGCTAAGTCTATGTGTCCAGTTTTGTAGCACAGTAATTTGTTCCCGATACTTAAACTAGTAGCCTTTGGGCAGGCACAATGTAGGTACAAATAAATATATAAAGAAATAAGCTTGCTGCTTAGCACATGATACCACGATAGCACACAAACGTTATGTTGTATCAGTTGTAAGTCTACTTAAAGAGTTGATCAATATAAAGAATAACAGGATACATGGCTGTACATGTGTAGGGGGCTTATTAGCAGGTATCCTATATGGAATGTCCATTGGCTCGAAGTAAAGCTAATGATATTAAAGTGTAGGTTGGAATAGAATGAAATGAAGTGTATTTATTTAACACTGTTGCAACAGGTTCAATGGGAAAAGACAGAATAAGATATAACAAAGTGGTTTGGAAGTATGTGGTATAGTTGTGCTGCCATTTAGTCTTCAGGGTCAAGGATCCTAGGATAACTTCATCTTTGACTTCATCCTACATTTCTGCAGATATCTTTAGCAAATGACAATGTTTGCTGATTCAAACACAGCTTTTCTACAACCATAACATAGATTGAAATATAAAAGGATCAGTGGCAAATACGTTTAAAGTGCATATCATTTATTGTGTTGTTAAAGATCTTCCTTTGGGCTATTTTGTCATTCCAGGTTAATAGCCTACATGATTTACCTCTATATGATATGTATATATATATATATATATTGGGTATATTTTCCATTACATTTTGGAAGTTTGATTAATGCAATAGTCTATGTTATGTTTTCTGATCCCTCTCCTTCTTCTCTACATGGAAGCTTTCACTGTGCATATATCCTCGTATTGCCAAATGAGGGATCTTGTTGCATTTGGTTATAGGTTTTTATTCTGTGGTGGTCAATCTCCACATGCGATCTATGCGGTCTTAAAGTAATCTCTTATAATGTACTGGGTATTTATTCTGCTTGATGATTAGAATGTAAGCTCATATTTGAGCAGGACACTCAACACCCTCTGTTCCTGTGCGTCTACTGCGTCTTGTTGCAAATGCTTGTCTGTTTGTTCACCTATTGTTACAGTGCTGTAGAATTTGGTGCTTTCTAATAATAAAGATTGTCATAGTCAGCCTGCATGAGACCCACCTTGTGAAAGGAAGAGACACTATTTCATAAATGCTCTTCTACTATGTATCATGCCAGGCACGGACTGGACATTTTCCTGTTGGGTTGTGATATCGATGAGTCGAGGCTGACGGGAGATCAAAGGATATCCCTTGCTGGCCAATGCAGGGCAGCAATGGACTGAAGAGGGACCTCTATCCCTTTAAGGGTGTGAAGGGAGATTAGGTTCGAGGTAGTAA
Organism: Pelobates cultripes; assembly: GCA_933207985.1. Taxonomy (NCBI): domain Eukaryota; kingdom Metazoa; phylum Chordata; class Amphibia; order Anura; family Pelobatidae; genus Pelobates; species Pelobates cultripes. The sequence continues at coordinate 190,973,100 of OW240912.1, forward strand.
GCCAGGTAGCCCCCGTGCAGCATGAAGGGCAGACTCTGATATTATCATAGTGTTTCTACGGTAACCCATGCAACACTGAACCACCGATGATAGGCAGAGACGTGATCTGTACTCTGTAGAGGTACAGATTAAATCACAAGCCCACTGGACCACCAGAGATCAGCATGACCCCTCTCTAATAATAAATTAATAATAATCCTCTATGAAATAATAATAATAATAATAAATTAATTATTTAAGCCCCTTAATTATTTAAGTACCTCTGCCCCCTATATACACACATTCCATTCCGTGCACTCACACGGGGTGGAATGTGTATATTTAGGAGGCAGAGGGACAGAAACACTACACACACACTATACCCACTATATACATACACTACACACACTCTCTATATCGCCCATTAAACACACATAACACCTTCTGCACTCACACACACAAATACACTCTATACCCACTATAAACACATCCATTACTCCCCCTGACACATACAGAGACAAACACACTACACACTCCTCGATATCACCTATAAATACAAACATTGTATGCACATTGTACCTCTAAAATCACACTATACCCTCTATGCACACCCTATATTCCTATACACACACTACACCCTATGCATACACTATACCCCTATACAAATATTACCCCACTGATACACACATATACCCTACAATACCTAAAGGCATACACACACTCCAGCTTCTAAATATACAGACAGTGCAACCCCCTGAAGCCCCTAGATATGCACAGTAGAGTTCCTGCACACAGAACACCTCCTAGATGCACATACTCTACAGCCCTATAAACACACACATATTTTACAGTGTAAAGACACATCCAGACTACAACTCTTAGCCACACATAGTACATTACAAACAGTCCACTGCAAACACACTACAACACAAACAGTCTCCTTTACACACATGCAATCCCACAAGTAACTTCCAAACACATACAACACCACATAAAGCCTCCTCACATGTGAATAACATGCTTTAACAGCTCTGTTCTAATGTTGCCCTCATGTAAAATAGGCACAGCACATCGGACACCAGAGACAAGTCACTTGCAAACACAGTACATGTTTGCCTTGTGCAGAAAAAAAACAGAAAAATGTTTTGCATCCAAGAGCACAAGATGCTCTAGAAGGGTTTCACACTAACATATTCATTTTGGGGGGGCATGCTTGTCATTGGTCCCCACCTATGGGCTGCTCTTCTAGTAACTTCCCTGGCTGAATGTTTGTCTCAGTCTTGCCCTGTATCATGCATTTTGTAAGTCTGTAGGTATGCAGTGAAACTTCATTGCAGGAAGCACTAGACAAAGTCAAAGGAGTAAAGAGGACTTCTTTTTTTAAAACTAGGGGTAAGAGAAAAGCATCTAATCAAATTCCGTGTATTACTACATATTTTACCAAATCTGGTTTTATTAAACATGTCATCTATAACAATTGGCACATTCTACAGAGTGATCCATCCATTCGAGATCTCTTCGGTGAAAGACCAATTATGGCATACAAGAGATCCAGAAACTTTAGAGCCTTCGTAACACCTTCTAGACCTGTAACTCATGCTAAATCTCCCACTACGTGGTTCACACCGATTAGTGGGATGTATTGTTGTGGCCACTGTGCTAATTGCAATAACACTATAACTATAACAGGCTCTGGGTTCACCCACCCCAGAACAGGCAAAGTGTTTTCCTTCAAGGAGTTCTTGAATTGTCAATCTGATCAGGTCATCTACTTAATCAAGAGCCCTTGTGGACCTGGTTATGTGGGTCAAACCCGAGATTCTTAATAATTCTTAATGATATGTATTTGTGAGCACAAAAGCACCATAAGGACAAAAAAAATACATTTTCTGGACCCGGGTCATTTTCTGCCTCAACTTAGATTTCAGGGTTTACAACTCATTAAGAAACTTTATTCCGGTTGTTCTTTTGCAGATTCTCTTAAACAGGCGGAGCTTCGCTGGATCTATCGTTTGGGCATATTGTTTCCTCATGGGCTTAAGTGGTGTCACTGTGGATTCGCTTTTTGCTCATTACCTATGCCTGTGTTTGTATGTTTGTATTGTCTTTTTAAGGTGTCTCTTTTTTTTTTTTTGCTTTATAGTTTTTATTTTGGGATTTTACACTGGGTATGGCCTTTTGATGTTTGGATCCATCCTGGAATTCAGCGGTGGACAGATGCTGGATCTACACCTGATCAGTACAGTTGGAATTTGCTCTGATCCATTTATGACTTGGGACATCTCATGGGATGTGTTTGACATGTTTTTTCTGTATTGATTGCTTTTTGTCGATTTATGATTTATATATAGTAGATATCAGAGTTAATCCTTTTTGGCACTCTGTACTTGTAATTGCTTTTATGTTCTTACATTATGGTGACCATAGACTTGATTTGCTTGCTCTCATGATTTACAGATTCTTGATTACTACATGCTATAGATGCTCTGTTTACTATAGTGTCTTCTAACACTTTGTGTGGATACTAAATATAATAAAATGTGTTGCATATGAACATTAATATATTAATTTATATTGTGCTTTGTAATTACTTTTTCCTGTGTTTTATATTCCTTTGTGTGTTTTTTCATGTGTACATACTGGATATACTGCCTCCATTACCGTTTACTGCCTATCACATAGGAGTTCAATGTCTTATTTTATGAGGCATTACAGCATCTTGTTGCTCGAAGGCGCTCCACACAATTTTTTCTTATGGCTTCTTTTTGTGGAACATGCAATGCGTTCCAAGTGCTACGTACACATGCGCGATATGTGGGACGCGCTATCTTAGGTTAATTGGAAGGTGGAGCGCATCGTGCGTTCCACACAATGTCTGCTTTTACACGCAGTATGATAGACGTATGTGCAGCTTGCCGCTTGGTCGTCATCAACTCCGTTTTTGAAGTTCGGGCGGGAGCACATCGCGATTACGTCGGGTTCCTGATATCATTGGAACGCATATATGTTCCACTGTGGAAACGGGCATTTAATGTTACAAGGTGCTATTTAGATCTTTTTCTTTTATTTTGATTGTCTATTTTAAATCTTTGGTTGTTTGTTTCTTTGTCTATATAAACTCTTATGTTTCCGAACTTTTCCATCCCTGTCTTGTCCACATATAGTATATACATATATAATATTAATGTATACACACTTCATGTTTATTGGTTTACTTGGTGACCATAGCCATGTCACTCAGGTGTTCTCCATGTGATATTTGGTTTATAAAGGGGTTTCCAAAGAACCCTATGTAGGGGATAACCCTAGAATTAGGTTCAAGACGCTACGACATAAAAGTGATCCCGGGCTAAAGAACCTCAGGAGCACAGAAAAGAGTTATCTGGGTGTTGCAAATATATGTAAAAGTTAAAAACACATTTTATTATAGGACATGAGTTCCCCAAAAAAAAAAAAATATAAGAAAACTTAAATAAATACTGTCACATCTAACAAGGACATGAGGGAGACCTGGGGAGTATTATAGTCTAAATATGGATGAAGGTAGACAGGTATAGAGTTATGCTGAGAAGTTAACAGTTGTGCAGTGTGTTGAGTCATACGCTACAGATCTCAATACCCTACATAAAATCCACACTAACAACGTTGGTTAAGTGGCACACTCAATCCCAATAAGAGTCTGCAGATGGTCAATAGATATACCTTAATTGTGAAGTACAAACTTAAGATAGTAAACTTGATTTGCTCGCAATATATACATTTCTTAGACCTCTATAGACATCAGACCCTATACACCAACGGATAGTTGTATAGGAAGGGTAATAAAAAATCTTGAAGAGTGAACTGTTAAGCTGTATGCATTAACTCATAGGAACTGACTATCACTGTTTCTTACTATACATAGCCAGACTCTAAAGATAACCTGCCAAAACCCCTATATATCCATTGCTAATGGAAAGTGATGACTATGACGCTATGTCAACTCCTCCTAGTGCCTCCTCCCCACCTGGTGTGCACATCAAACAGTGCTGTGGTTTAAAACAAAAAAAGCATAAGTCCTAACGCACGTTTCGGTGCTGCTAAAGCGCCTTTGTCAAAGGTGAATGTTGTACTGACCAGTTATCCATTTATACCTTGCGGTATAGTGTCCCAGACCAATCCAAAACAGTGGGCATTCATACCTGACACGCGCCAAAATCAGAAGTAATCTGTGTAGCTGGGAGCTCATCCTGCCCCTCCTACTTCTGGGCCCGCCCCCTGTGCATTTTTGGGGCAGTCCCAGTTCTCCTTATACTGAGAGTAGGTGATAGTAGTGCCTGCCCTTATTGCTGGGGGTTAGTCCCATCACTTTTGCATCTAAGCATTGACCCCAGGGGCGTTTCTATGGGCGGACCTACTTCTCCCCATGAGGAGTATAGCAATACAAGCCTTGTGCAACACGGGGTTCATCCAACCCCTAAACACAACCTATGGGCGTGTTAATGGGCGGACCCAACACTCCTCGGGAATAGTAGTAACATCCCCCATACCCAGCAAATGCTCATCCCATACAGTGTGCCAGCATCTTCTTCTGATAGTGATATAAATCAAAGTAGGCAGATGTAATATATCATAAATGAATGCCTCTATACTCATTCCTGAACTGAGTGTCTATAGGTACAGAAACATTGTAGTCTTAATGGCTCCACATAGCTATTAGTGGTGTGGGTAGTTGTATCAACTGCCTGTTCTGGACACCAACTTAATTACTTTGTTATATTAAAAACTCCACACTGCTCTTAGTAAAGTATGTCACCCTGATACAATATCAGTTCAAGACACCAACTCACTAGAGCCACCTATATACTCTTGATATTCATTAAATGAACCCTCGGGGTGCTAAATGCCATGGTTACCTCCATAAATAGTCTTGGTATATTAATTCTGAGATACAGTGTCTGTTTGAGATGCCTGCCACCATAAACTAATCCACATGAACCACTCATAATATATATACACCTGATATGAGTCATAATCTAATCCTATAGTTGCTGGTATTCTCCATAGAAATATATATATAACATATCTGTGATAATGATTGCGTGAATATTCTGAGGGATCATGTGAAATTTATCCGAGTCCTCAGCATCTCAATGTGTAAATACCAATAGGTCAGTACCTTTATGCTTGGTTCATGTACTAACAATTATCTAGTGTTTCCAAAATAATAGAAAAAATAATAAATGCAAAACCAACATATATACATATTTACAAGTGCAGAGCGTATACTCATTATGATGAATCAATAAATGGGGTAAACGGGAAACCCTCATTTAATCCCTTGGGTGACAAGGTGTCAAATTTAAGGATCCAATAACATTCCCTTCTTTTAAGGGTCTGGTCCAGATCTCCTCCCCTTCTACCCATTTGGATTTTTTCTATACCTGCAAATTTTATACATTTTGGTGTGTCCATATGATGAAGCCTGACATGCCTAGCGACTGGAGTGTCTTTATTGGAAGTCACTGAATTGATCCATTATACGTCTTTTGAAGGGGCGTATAATCTTGCCCACATATTTTATGCATGTCAGAAGATAGACCACACCGTGAGTATTGCAGTTAAAAAATTGCTGTATGGGGATTTTAACAGTGTCTGATGAGTCTGTAAGTATTTTGGATCCTTGGTGACCATAGCCATGTGACTCAGGTGTTCTCCATGTGATATCTGGTTTATAAAGGGTTTTTTTTTCTTTTCACTTCAGGCTCCCTTAATAAAGACAATTCTGCTGAAATGTTGGGGGCTTTTTTTCATTTTTCTCACTATTTCTGGTATTTTTTCCTTTGATGGTGTGTACTATTTGTTGGGTTATTTTCTCTAGGTATTCATATGACCCTGTATTGGGAATAACATTAATGGTTTTTCTAGCTGTTTTTCATGTACATAAGTGATTATGGTATATTTTGTATGCTATATGTACCATTGTTTTCACATTGTTGCTGAGGTTTTTTTTGCATGTGTTCTGGGATACACAATTAATAAAGTTTTTTTTATCTGTAGTGTTGTGCTTATTAGTTACATAGTTACATAGCTGAAAAGAGACTTGTGTCCATCAAGTTCAGCCTTCCTCACATATGTTTTTGCTGTTGATCCAAAAGAAGGCAAAAAAAACTAGTCTGAAGCACTTCCAATTTTGCAACAAACCCAAAATAGCAGTCAGATGTCTCCTTGGATCAAGCAGCTATTACCCCACAAATTAGAAATTATATCCCTGTATGTTATGTTTTTGCAAGTATTTATCCAATTGTAGTTTAAAAATCTGTATGGACTTTGATAAAACCACTTCTTCAGGCAGAAAATTCTATATCTTTATCTCTCTTAATGTAAAAAAAAACTTTTCTTTGCCTTAGATGAAATCTCCTTTCAGTTCTCATTCAGTTTAATTTGTAGATTTCTTAGGTCCTTAGGGAAATAGGACCTTTGAGTGAGCCCCAGATCCTATGCTACTTTGTTGTTTGCTAATACACTCTGTAACGGACCGTTTTGCACACAAGGGGTAAAAACCGTTTAGGCGATCGTCCCCTTTTCAGAGATGCAGGCACAGCTATTGTAAAACACCAAACTCACGAACCGCCAATAAGGGAATGCTCCAAACTCCCGAACGGCATCCAATATAGCACTCCAAACACACGAACTGGAACCATACGAATCACTGCTAGCAGACGAATAGGAAAAGCATCCAAGCGGCTTACACTCCTAGCAATCAGTCTCTATCAGCATTCAGTAAATCCCCCCAAAGACGAGACAAGGCTCCGTGTTGAGGGTCAAGCAGTGGTCTGTTTAATGAGGGCTACCTGCCCAGTATTTATGCAGGTCTCCCACCTGGTGGACACTCCCCTAGGGGACCAAATGGGAGACTGTGACAAAGGACAGACAAGTAGACAAATAGGACACACAGTCACATTATATTCCCACAATGCATCCTGGCTTCCTCCCCTCTGCCTTGGAGATAATTGAGAAGTAATTCAATTATCTCCCAAGACAAAGGCAAATCGCCATTATGCACGTGGGGATACTAACACACGAATTACTATTAAAATACACTATGTGAGACACATAACATTAAAAGCATACATTTAACTTATCCCCAGATAGCTCAGGTCTGAGCGCACATTATTAAGCGAATGGCTCTCAGACCACACGAATACAGTTTAATCGCCATGGAGCTACACAGTCAGTTTCATGCGAATGAGCTCCATGGGATTCATATCTGGGGTATAACACATTCAAGCAAAACTACCGAACACCGGGCCGTTCGTGCACTTTCACCGAACAAGAAGGGAGGTCGGCGGCTTCAGCGGTGTTCGTGCAAAACTGTGTCCGATTTCAGTTCCAGGAATTAAGCGTCGAACACCGCTGTGCATTCGCATGTTTAAAATGGCCGCGACCTCGTGTTCGTGATACGAATGGCAGCCACCCAGCATTCATCAATTAAGCTGCGGTTAACCGCAGCTTCAGTGAGGCCAATTGCCGGCACACTCCAGCTCCCAGGTGGTCCAGTCATTCATGCGGTTGTTCGGTAGATTGAATCTACCGAACACCAGGCAGAAAAGAACGAATAAATCTTTTCTGCAGGTAAAAAAATGTCTTTTAACAGGGGGCCATAGTCCAAAGTCAGCAGGTGAGCAACCAGGCTTCTCCAATGCAATGTGGCGGGATTGGTCTCGTCACACACTCTAATGTCATTGTACTAGTGTGCCTACCTTTTATTAATTATATTGTACTTACAATGGGGGAACCAGGGCACTTGTTGCAACATAACCAACACAGAGTTATGTAGTAGTTATGGTGCCTGTAGAGTTTTCTTTAACCAATACGTAGTTAAAAATGTATAACTCCAAAGCATACTCACAAAATCAGTGCCTCATCCAGACACTTTAATAATCACCTTCTTTGCAGCCTTTAACTTGCATGAATTGTTATCAGTCCATTCTTGTTCTATTGAGATTGGTGTCAAACCGCTACCTAGTTATCAATTGGCAGTGCTAGTCAGTGTCCAGCATTTTTCCCAATTCTAGTCGCATTAAATCTACATGTCTCATGAGTTGTGCTCACTTCCTCAAGAAACTTTGTTGTCTTACTTTAGTAATCTTTCAAAAATATAGGATTCCAGTAGAACACATTGGATATTCCACTTTATAAGACCTGGTTTTACTTCGGATTTGGTTTTCAGCAGAGAATGCATCTAATTTTTAAAGTATTGTCCACATCAAGTAACTACTATAAAAAAAAAAGAAAAATCAAGAAACCACATTCACTCTTGATCTCTTATGGGAATTTATCATTGTACTGACTGACAGTTTCTAAACCCAAGGAATGATAGTTTAGTGATTTACAATAAGGTTGGTGAGGATCAGTGCTTGTCTTTTTCATATGCTTCAGTTCTATTTGTCTATTGTTCTCCTTTCTCGTCCGACTCTTCCACTTTGCCTACTGACAAATTCTCCAGAGGGGATTTGGTGAAAAAAAGTATAATCATAACATGGGAAACATTCAGGGAAATACAAATGAAAGAAGAGAAATAGAGTGTGTGAAAATTCACGTTTCCTTTTAATGTAAAGTAATGAATATATAAGTATATTCCCCTGCTAAAAATATACAATAGCTTGTCTTAGCAACACATAGGTTAATTCATTTACTGTGCACTGATTATAGGGATTTAAAATATATATATACACATGCCCTGTTAATAAAAAATCTGAATGATAAATAATTAAGTACAATTTAAATATTCATATGTTTTCAGAGGGCAAGGCCTTTTCATCAAGCGTCTGTGGATACATTAGTTAAATTCTGGGCATTTTTCCCTGGTTCACTCGGAACAGAACGATGGAAAGACAGGTGGTTAATATATATCCACAATATCCCATCTAGATAAAGTACAATATCATAAAGAGCTGATGCATAGTAGCCAGCTTAAGGCAATATTAGAAACATTAATTCCATTTGACTAATCTTAATATATATTTTATACGTCTTTGTCCCTCAGAATGCCCGTATGGGAGTCTGTCCTCATCTTTAGGTATCTTTTTGACAAAGCTGGAGAATGAATACTTTGCATTTACAAAATAAAAGTTAACTCTTGCATGAGAAAGGAAGAATTTAAAGATTTTCTTTTTTTCCTTGTGTGTTTCAAAGCAATACAATGGATTTGATCCCCTTTAATGTCATGCTATCATGTTAAAGGGTGCTGTTTCAATACCACATATCCCTGGTATGAGTAAGTACATTTAAATTTTTTTTTCCCAGAATTCTACACCCTGTGACATGCACAAAAGTTAAATATGGTTATTTAATTAAATAAATTAATAAACAGATTTTGTTAATTTATGAAACAAACGAATAACTGAAGAAATAACATTTATAGGGGTCCTATCAAATCCAACTTTTTTCGTTCTTGTACCACATCAGGGATTATGCATTGTTTATACCCAGGACACCTTATCATTGATAACCCTCTCACTCAATTTGTATTTAATAGCTATCGCCCCATTAAAGACATTAAAGGCACACTTCAAAAACCATAGCCACTACAGGTGCTGTAATGGTTATGGTGTAAGGAGTGCCCTGCCATCCTGCACCATACTTACAATGGTGGGCACAAGAGGACCCTTGACACCATAAACCCTAAAGCTTGTTTATTTAACTACCAAGTCGTTTTTAGAAAAAATATATGCCAGAATCCATGTTTTTTGTATTACTATGTAAATTAAAGGAACACTATAGTCACCTAAATTACTTTATCTAAATAAAGCAGTTTTAGTGTATAGATCATTCCCCTGCAATTTCACTGCTCAATTCACTGTCATTTAGGAGTTAAATCACTTTGTTTCTGTTTATGCAGCCCTAGCCACACCTCCCCTGGCTATGATTGACAGAGCCTGCATGAAAAAAAAAAACTGGTTTCACTTTCAAACAGATGTAATTTACCTTAAATAATTGTATCTCAATCTCTAAATTGAACTTTAATCACATACAGGAGGCTCTTGCAGGGTCTAGCAAGCTATTAACACAGCAGGGGATAAGAACAATCTTAATTAAACAGAACTTGCAATAAAGAAAGCCTAAATAGGGCTCTCTTTACAGGAAGTGTTTATGGAAGGCTGTGCAAGTCACATGCAGGGAGGTGTGACTAGGGTTCATAAACAAAGGAATTTAACTCCTAAATGGCAGAGGATTGAGCAGTGAGGCTGCAGGTGCATGTTCTATACACCAAAACTGCTTCATTAAGCTAAAGTTGTTCAGGTGACTATAGTGTCCCTTTAATGTGCAAATACATGTATTAAAGTATATAGATACAATGTTTTTAAATGACAAAACAATAAAATATTTCTTCTTGGATAATAAAAAAAAACCTTTGATACAGAATAAAGGCATTAAAGCTAAAAAAATAAATAAATAAAAAATATATTGTAAATAATGTTTCTATAGGTTTAAAGTCCCAAATTTTCCTGAGCAGACCCATATTTTTTGGTAGTGTCTCAGCAAATATAGGTCCTGCTCCTCAAAATCTGATTTCAAATGTAGGAGAGACTGGTCACTAGGACAATATTCAAAGTGTTTCAACAGCTCTCCATGAATGGTATGCTGGAAGGGCAGGCTGCCAGTCCACCCAGTCACCCTCTTTGGTTGGCCTAGCCCCTTCAAGGAAGGACCTGCCCCTTGCACACCAACTCTCTTCCCTGCTGACCTTTGTCCCAGAATTAAGCCAGGTAATATGGCAGGTATGTTTTTTTTTGTAAATCTTTATTTTATTGAGACGTTATGTGTTTCGGTACAGAAAGGAAAGATTGAGTTAATGCAAACATATATTTTACAGCTTTGTATATGACATAATAACTCTCGAGCAGACGTCTCATTTTTATGTAAACGTTAACAAAATTCTTTGCTAGGAATATCAAGTTATTCTATACAGTGATGTATATTAACTAACAGGTTGATCACCGCAGTGTATAACTAAAAAAGGTGAGGCTTACACAGTGTAGATAAAGTTTAACGATAGGCTATGGAACATGCATTCTATGTGCACTGTGGATAATTATGATATCGCGCTTAGTAAATAAATAAATGCAGGATTAACAGAGAGCATGTTATGCATTATAGTGCCACAGCAGGTACAAGCTCAGAGAGTTATACAGAAGGAAAACAATATCATGGCATGCAAGAACGGCACAATTTTTGTTAATAGATTCAAGTTAGGTAGATAATCAATGTAACAGTGGCATCAATTACGGTGAGAAAGTGGGTCAGAGATATTAGACTAATAATTGTTGTTTGTGCATTGCGGGTATACCGCCCAATCTGGTACCAGGAGCTGCCTTGTGTAAGAGGTGAGTCCTGTAGCCTCCAAATAGATCAGAGTATGTAGGTCATGGATCGGGCCCTCCATGGTCACAGAACTGCGCAGTCATCCCATACCAGTGTGGGACTTAAATCCCAAGCTGGTGCCAAGAGCAGTAGAGTGAAGCCCAGATGAGGAGCCATCCCAGCTCCTGCTAGCCGACACCGACTTCTCAGAAGTTTAAGGTCTGGGGACGAGCGAGCTTCCCACTCTGTGTGACTCTTGCAGTAGGCTCCCTCACCTACTATTGCCAGGCTACCCTGTCTCCCTGCCTGGGGTTAACTTTGGTGGTTGAGAGTCGGTGCTGCACGTTCAGCCAGAAGCGCTGAAAGATTTTGTTGAGTCTCCTCAGGGAGTCTGCTGTGGATTCATGTGGTGTTCGTTGCTTGAGGTCCTCGCCATGAGGCTGCAAGGGACAGGCATCCGCCATTTTGAAGCGCCAAGAGTGAGGCAGTGAAGCTTGGATACTATAGTATTAGCAGAGTCTTGAGTTGCCTTTGGGGAACCGGGATGACCCAGCCGGTCCAGAGGGGTGGTAGGAGTGCCACAAGTCCAGACCCCGGCCTGAAGCACAAGAAGATCGGCCACTTCCACTCAACTCCGCTCCTGGTAGGCCGCAACAAGGTTCCCAGGATCTCGGTAGGAGAAGCACACGGGTAAGGTATCAGTCAGCATGCCTGGGCTCCCCTGACCTGATGACATGTTTAGGTGTGTGTGGTAGCCTTTTTCACCGGGTTAAAGCATTGATTTCAGCCAAATAGTCGGGTGCTCCGGCATACCACGTCTGTCTCGTTCTGAGTTCAGGCTCTGACCCCCCGGTATGCTTTTATTCATAGGCAACATCCTACTATTTTGCTTTGCACCTAATGTATGATGCTATACTCTTCATGTAACACATTTTCCCCCACATATGCCATACTCCTCACATATGCTATAATCCAGGGGTAGTTAACCTGGTCCCTACTGCCCACTAGTGGGTGGTTTGGGATTTCAGGTTGGTGGTGTTGGGATCTGTGGAAAACACCCTGAGGAGCTAATTTCCCCTGCAAGCCCTCTTGCTGTAAGCCCTCACCGTCCTGCTGGCACTTAGTTCCAGCAGAGGGAGGTAATGGCCTAGGAGGCTCTCTGTTCCTTCCGCGAGCAGGCTGGACTGCCGCACATAACCATGGCAATGCTCCAATACAGTGGTGTGCTCGCAGGAAGGCTGGAGAGTCAGCCTGCAACCGGATGAGCTACAGGCTAAAGTGAACATTCCTCCACTGGACCACCAGTGCTTGCAGCATTATGTCCCCCATCCCTGGTAAAAAGTAAGAAAAAGGGAGGGGGAGGCATTAAGATGATTTTCACATCTCACCCACTTACACACAGCTTAGACCCTATGCACCCTTCAAACACACTACACCCCTCACACACACACAGACTGCCCCCTCATACACACACTACACTCCTCACACACACACTGCCCTCTCACACGCACTGCAACCCTCACACACACATACACACAGACTGCCCCCTTACACACACTGCCTCCTCACACACACACCGACTGCCACCTCACACACACACTGCAACCCTCACACAAACACACAGACTGCCTCCTCACACACACACACACACACACACAGACTGCCCTCTCACACACACACGCATACTGCCCCCTCACAAACACACACTTACACACATACTGCCCCCTCACACCTGCATACTGCCCCCTCACACACACACATACAGACACACTGCCCCTCCTCCCACACACAGTATCTCACAGATACACATGGAAAAAAAAGTAGAATAGAAAAAAGAGAAAAAATAGTTAAATTTAATTACTTTTTTTTTTTTTAAAAAACCCTCCTTACTAAAAAAAAAAATTAAAGAAGATAAAAAAAAAATCACACTTGTGCTATAAAATTTGTTACTGCGGCACTGATGGACGGTAAGGAAATTTTACCATCAACAAAGACACAAAGGTGGGCGGTAGTTATTACAAGGTTGACTACCATGCTATAATCCTCCAAAGCAATATCCATACTTTATTGATTCATTATAGCCAAATTCCACATCCCATCAGAATGCTCTCAAATACTGCCCTGGTATATCGCCACATGGCTTCAATATATTTCCACATATTGTCATTTAACAAAAATATATTGTTATAGCAGTAAGATATATTGTCATATTGCCACATTCTCAACAGACCCCTTATATCAATAAAGAGACTGAAGTATGTTCTGGTTGAGGAGGGATGAAGAGAGTAAGTGGAAAATATGTGCCCTGCTGAATACCTGGTGTGCAATAGCTCTCAGCTAACCTCCTAGAAAAGGAATGCTTTAACAAGCACGCAAAAATGCTAATTAAATTAGTCTGTGAGAAACAAAATGTATTTGCCAGGCTACCAGGTATGTGTACCAGGTAATACATGTGTATTGTGGGTGCATGTTTTAGGGATGGATGGATACCTCTGTCAGAAAAGAAGGGAATAGTTTTGGTCAGCAATAAATGGAGCTTACATGGAAGCATACAACATAATTCATTGGATGGCTTCACAAACACAAGAAAACCTCACTAGCAAATGTTCTTTCATTTACGATAGTGGTCCTATGAGTCTTGGAGACTAGGAGTCAGTTCTTCAATGAATCCACCACACCTACTATAATTAATGGCTTTCTCATACAGTATTTCCACCGAGCAATGTGCTTTATTGCTTCAGAGCATGAATTCTTTTCAAAACAATTTTGAAATATGCTTCCCTCCAGTACCATATCAAATCTCTTAAAGTGTTAATCAATATTGGACTGCTGTTTCTATTTTATTTTCTACATGTTTTCCACATAAAGAAAAGGTGTGCTAGTTATTGTCATAGATACGAGGCTTCTACTATTCTACATATCCCTTTAGATTATCACATTGGATACTAATAAAGACAGTGAAATCTAAATAAAGTTGATAAGTACATATAAAAATAAATAGTGAAAACTACGAATATGCTGTAAACATAAATTATGTGACCCCAGATACACTTATATTGAAACTAGAAACAAAACAACATTTGCAGAAAAACAAAACACCTTTTGCGAAAAAATATTCAAGAAAAATGAAGCATATATCCCAATCCAGGAAAGAAACAGAATTAAACTGGTAACAAACTGCAAAATATGTGTATACTTACCATCCGTTGTTAGTATAAATAAGATGTGTAACGGCACCCTCAGCATAAAAGGGTAAACCGTCGTTTAGAAGCTCTTCCCCTTCCAGAGATACAGGCACAGCTACTGCAGAACACCAAACTCCCGAACCCCATATAAGGGAATGCTCCAAACTCCAGAACTGCATACAAAATAGCACTCCAAACTCCCGAACTGGAACCTCACGAATAGCTGCTAGCAGACGAACATTAAAAGCACCCAAGCGGCTTACACTCCTGGCAATCAGTCTCTAACAGCATACAGTAAATCCCCCCAAAGACGAGACAGAGCTCCGTGTTGAGGATCAAGCAGTGGTCTGTTTAATGAGGGCTACCTGCCTAGTATTTATGCAGGTCTCCCACCTGGTGGACAATCCCCTAGGGGACCAAATGGGAGACTGTGACAAAGGACAGACAATCAGCAATCTAGGACTCACAGTCACATTATATTCCCACAATGCATCCTGGCTTCCTCCCCTCTGCCCTGGAGATAATTGAGAAGTAATTCAATTATCTCCCAGGACAAAGGCAAATCGCCATTATGCACGTGGAGATACTAATATAGAAATTACTGTTAAAATCCCCCATGTTGGAACAGTTATAGTAAAGATATACATTTAACATATCCCCAGGTCTGAGCGCACAAAAGTACCGAATAGCGCTCAGATCCTATGCACACAGTCCAATCGCCGTGGAGTTAAAGTGTTCCTAAAGTCTGTTCTCCATACGAATAGACTCCACGGGATGGCTATCTGGGGTAATGCTGTTCTTACGGTTTAAACTACCGAATGAACAGGCATTCGCTTAACTGATCGAATGCAGAAGCAAGGAGGCTGACGGCTCAGCGGTGTTCGCGCAAATAAGTGTCCATTTACAGTTCCACAGTTTGGGTGCTGAACACCGCTGGCCGTTTGGGACTTTAAAATGGCTGCCGCCACGTGTTCGGCAACCGAACAAAGGCCACCCAGCATTCGTCAATTAAGCTGCAGTTAACCGCAGCTTCTGGGAGGTTAATTGCCGACACACTCCAGCTCCCAGGTGGTCCAGTCATTCGTGCGTTAGTTTGGTAGATCGAATCTACCGACCGCCAGGCAGAAAGGCACAAATAAGCCTTTTTTGCAGGGCAAAAGAAGTCTTTTAACATGGGGCCATAATCCAAAGGCAACAGGCGAGCAACCAGGCTTCTCCAATGCAATGTGGCGAGATTGCTCTCATCACAAGATGATTCACTCCTCAGAAGACAGATACTTTCCAAGTGCCCCTGTTTAGGAGACAATCCTTATTTTGAGCAAAAATCCCTCAGCCCGTTGTTTCTAACCTAATGTTCCTCTTTCCTAGGAGCTCCATATTTTTGGTGTGTCTGAATGAATACCAGAAATCCACAGCAATGATACTCACAGTAATGTGTCTTTAAACTAGAATGAATGTGTTTATATATCACTCTGTTTATATAAGATGCTTTATTCTTGTTCTAAATAACATTTTAATTGTATAACTTGTTATTAGTAAGCTGGGCTCGAGTCCTGCAAGAACACGTGGGAATGGCATTCCTGCAATTTTTCCTGCTGGGGAAAAATTCCCTTAATTTTTCCCAGCAAACCATGTTGGGTGGAGGGTTGACCATAATTCCAGAGGAGAAGGGAGCTGGAAGGTGTGTGTCTGCCCTGCAAGGCTGCACACTTTGCAAGCTCTGGCAACACTCTGCCAGTACGTTCTGGGGCTCATATAAAGGTACAGGGCAGGCATAGACTTTCTGGCTCCCCTTTCTGTTCCCAGTGGATAGGCAGCCTCTTGGACCACTAGGGATCTGAATTACCCATCTCCCACACACAGTGCACCCCACATACACAGTACACCCCTCACACACCCGGTGCACCCCCAAACACACAGTACACCCTCAAACACATTGAATCCCCACACACACAGTGCACCCCCTCATACAGTGCATTACCCACACACTGTACCCCACACAAACGCAGTGCATTACAATGGACACACAGTACACATACAGTGCATCCCCAAACACACAGTACACCCTCAAACAAATTGAATCCCCACACACAGTGCACCCCCTCATACAGTGCATTTCCTAGACACACTGTGCATCTCCCCCACACATACTGAACCCCCACAAACACAGTACACACACACAGTGCATACCCAAACACACACACACAGTGCCTCTCCCACACACATGGCATTCCCCCATATACATTATAAACCCCTTTAATCAAGCACTACAACCCCTGTACATACACACATAGTAATGCTCCTATAAACTTATAAACACACAATAGCTCCTAGATACACACACCATGTAACCCCAATACACATACGCTAGACATGGAGGCTATTAAGCGTTATAATTGATATTTGGACTTTTGGAGTTATAATTGAAACTGGATTTTCTAAAATTCAAGATACATACACAGTGTGTAAATCATCGATTGATAAGGAATAGAGCCTTGACTTGGATCAACTATACATTAACAGTAAATTTGAATGCAAAACACCAAGACCTTATCAAAATTCCTAGGTGAAATGGAATATATTGTGAAGTCACATTCATTAAAGGAGATTCCAGATTAAATTATCATTCTCAAGATATTTGCACCTGTTAACGTGAA
Source organism: Pelobates cultripes (assembly GCA_933207985.1). Taxonomy (NCBI): domain Eukaryota; kingdom Metazoa; phylum Chordata; class Amphibia; order Anura; family Pelobatidae; genus Pelobates; species Pelobates cultripes. The sequence goes on from OW240912.1 coordinate 190,990,267, forward strand.
GGCAATCATTAAATATTGATCAGTGTGGCAAAGTCCCATAAATGCACAAATACATTAGTGTTCGAAATCCCAATATGAGAGAATTAATTTAATATTAATTTTGAATGTTAGTGTTCCTCATAATTAGATTGCAACTCCCTCCCTTTAAAAAATATATACAAATACTCACCTTTTACCTGCTGCAGCTGTTCTTCTTTTTCTGAGATCATCATTCCTGAGTACTCAGACTCCAATCAGATGCTTCTCATTAAATCCAGTGCTTCTCTATAAGGTGCATTCACAGCATTCGGCAACATTATACTGTGCCTGATGATGCCAATCATGAAAACTTGAATTATTTAAAGTCCTCAGTATGAACTACCTCAAGCGGCTCACTAATTGACAGCCACTAGAAGCACACTCAGAAACACAGTGCTTTTTATTATGAAGAAACAGGGTTTATGCACCAAAAACACTACATAAATATAAATGCCAACAAAAGCCCACACTATTTTAGGCTCGTAGATTGTAAGACTTTTTGAGTACTCTTCACTCCTTTCTATAATAGTAAAGCACTGGAGAATATATTAGCACTATATTACTACTACTACTACTACAGGGAGTGCAGAATTATTAGGCAAGTTGTATTTTTGAGGATTAATTTTATTATTGAACAACAACCATGTTCTCAATGAACCCAAAAAACTCATTAATATCAAAGCTGAATATTTTTGGAAGTAGTTTTTAGTTTGTTTTTAGTTTTAGCTATGTTAGGGGGATATCTGTGTGTGCAGGTGACTATTACTGTGCATAATTATTAGGCAACTTAACAAAAAACAAATATATACCCATTTCAATTATTTATTATTACCAGTGAAACCAATATAACATCTCAACATTCACAAATATACATTTCTGACATTCAAAAACAAAACAAAAACAAATCAGTGACCAATATAGCCACCTTTCTTTGCAAGGACACTCAAAAGCCTGCCATCCATGGATTCTGTCAGTGTTTTGATCTGTTCACCATCAACATTGCGTGCAGCAGCAACCACAGCCTCCCAGACACTGTTCAGAGAGGTGTACTGTTTTCCCTCCTTGTAAATCTCACATTTGATGATGGACCACAGGTTCTCAATGGGGTTCAGATCAGGTGAACAAGGAGGCCATGTCATTAGATTTTCTTCTTTTACACCCTTTCTTGCGAGGCATCATTCACATCAGGCAATGCTTCTTGTGAAAAGCAAACCCAGAAATGGTGTGTGTTTTTTATAGGGCAGGGCAGCTGTAACCAACACCTCCAATCTCATGTCATTGATTGGACTCCAGTTGGTTGACATCTCACTCCAATTAGCTCTTGGAGATGTCATTAGTCTAGGGGTTCACATACTTTTTCCACCTGCACTGTGAATGTTTACATGGTGTGTTCAATAAAAACATGGCAACATTTCATTCTTTGTGTGTTATTAGTTTAAGCAGACTGTGATTGTCTATTGTTGTGACTTAGATGATGATCAGATCACATTTTATGTCCAATTTGTGCAGAAATCCATATCATTCCAAAGGGTTCACATACTTTTTATTGCAACTGTATATTGCAGCAAATACACCACTGTCTAACAAAGACAACAGCAATTACACCATATTAAATACTACTATTTGTTGTTCTAACTACAAATATTGAGTTGCTCTTATGGCGGCAAGTTTCTCCAAGTTATATGCTATACCTCTTGGTAAAATTGTATAAGGTAGAACCTAGAATTACATTTATTAGGTTTATATTAAGCGTTAGCAGAACTTCAGCAATAAGAACAGAAACTAGTATGAAATAGACACACCAAGAGACATAATCTTATCAGGCACTACCTTTAACTCAAAACACAGAGATATATTTGATTTACTTTTAACAGTCACTTTTGTCACTTTGTGCATATATTTAACAAATATGTATTTGTGAGGTATGAAAAATACAATTACATTCAGAAAACCTTACTTATTTGTCCTAGAACTGGGCACCTCCATCTTAACTCCCTGTCAATCATTGTTACAAATTCTGTCATTTATACCATGCAGGTAACTTAAAGATAACATATAGAAAAGAGGAGACATGAAACAATGCTTCTATTTCTTCTTTTCATTTGCAATGTTTGTCCTGGTTTAGCTTTGTCTGATTTGGATTATGATGTTATGTGCGAAATCTGTCACATAAATTTAAAAGACAAAAAAGCATATTTTTTTAAAAAAAAGGTAAGCACAAGTTATAGATGAATTTCAGTATTTTATTTTCAATATTTTATTCAGTCGTGTAATTCCAGCGAAATGGCAGTTCCCCTTTAAATGTCAAATCATAGAATTAATTCTAGGCAAAGTAGTAACCTGTGTGATGTGTAAATATATAAACAGACATACAAAAAGAAGCATAGAAAAGGTAATGATCAACAGTGGTACTGAGGTTATATATTATGCAGTATCAGGTCATAAGATGTCATTAACTGACTCTAGTAGAGACGTACTGGATACCACACTCACCAAATAACCCGGGTGCTCTGAAGCCAGGGCTGGCCAGGCCTCCCTTCCAAGATACATAATAACAAATAACAGTTCAGGCACTGCAGAATAACAAAAATAGAAGCTTTATCAAGCTTGATAAAGCCCCAGTAGGGTCGAAACTTTGCTACTTTTGCCCCAATAAAACTGCTATTTTTGTTATCCGGAGTGCCTAAACCGTTATTTATTCTGCATATTATGAACTGACTCTAGTCAGAGACATCCTAGAGAACACACACATACATATATAAAGGATTTAAAGAAATATTCCAACCACCATAATCACAACAATGGTGACAGAAGTGCCGTTATTATTATTTTGGGTCCACAGGGTGCCCCTCAGCCAGAGAGCCACAATTTATTTGCCTGCACTAAGCCCTACATCATTGTTCTAAAATGGTTTGACTACTTACAATGAGGAGGACGTGGTACCAGCGCACTCTTAACACCATAACCACTACAGTGCATATAGTTATTATTGCTAGACAAAAAAATAGGGTGAAGAAATAGGGTGAAGTACTAACTTATTATGAAATATTACTCTGAAACTATATTATTGTTCTATCTCAAGTGGCCCAGTGGAAAGAAAAGACGAGCAGGAAAGAAGCAGTATCAAACATCACTGACAGCCGTTTTTACAGTATTAAACCCAATCTTTTTAAAGAACAAGTTAATTTCTGCATAAAACCATAATTACTGATACCACCGTGCGACTAGTTTTTACTATTAAAATTAGATAGTGCACAATTGTATGTAGGAATGTATATTGCAAATCCATGACAGTGAAATATTCAGTAGTCACTCACTAGTGATATGAAGTGATAGGATAGTGATACCAGTAATAGGAAGGTTTTTTTTTGCTTTGTTTTTTTTAAAAAACCACTATTCTCCCTAAAAACAAAAAAATTAAATGTATTTGGGATGTCATGAATTCAAACTTGAAGGTGATCTCTGGCCTGAAATAAAAAACAGCAAATTCATCCTATTTCACTATCTGATGGCAAGGAATTTATCAGAGTGGCAATGTCAGCTGTGATCAGAACTGTCTATGAAAAAGTTGTCCCACTCTACAACCATTGCAATGCACAGTTTAGTTCACTGGCTCAAAGTTTGGAAAAAAAATTAAAGCAATTTCATTTTGAAAGTGTTAGATATGAAAAACTTACCATGTTTGTTATCAAATAACTTTTCTAAATCCTCAGCGGCAGGGCCAAATTAAGAGCCCAGTGGGTCTGGTTCTGACAATTATGATGGGCCTATTTACAGAATCTTATCGACCAAAAACACTAAAACAATCATAGCTCCCACGCATCATGTATCTGATGGAGATGGTGTTGGAGGGAAACTCAAAGGATGAAGCTATACGAAAACACATACTCTATGCTAATCTCTCTCTAATTTATGCTTTCATCTTTCAAGTAAATCCATATCCCCTAACAGCAGAGTTCAGTGAAGCAGGAAGTCAATGGGCAGGGTAAAAGGGTGTGCCACTGGCACGCGAATCATGTGACCAGACCTGCCAAAAGAGGTGAACATGCCCAAAAAGGGGGCATGTCTGCCCAAAGAATTGGAAGGCAAGCCTGGCATGAATGCATGTCAGGCTGCCTGCCAATCATGCAGGCTGTCCAACTAAGGGCATACTATGCAGGCAGCACCCTGAGCTTGACAAAAATGCATCAAATGATGCGCCTACTCCACGTTTTCTAAGGACTGTCCCCTAGCACTGACATGTCCACTTGTCATCTTATCTTCTTACTAGCAGGCATAAGTTCCTGGTAAATAGTCTGGGACAGAGAAAAGGTGTATGTAGTGAGTGTGGAAGAAAGGGGACATGCCACAGTGTTAGAGAGACCTGCATTAGTCTGCATTATCTAAACAAATTTTATTGTCAGCCAGTCCACACAAGTTTTGTTCCCATGCATCCCTCCTAAGCTTCCAACCTTAAAGGGACACTATAGTCACCAGAACAACTACAGCTTATTGTATTTGTTCTGGTAAGTAGAATCATTCCCTTCAGGCTGTTTGCACTGTCTTTTCAGAGAACTCTGATGGGCACTCCTTAGATGGCTGCTAGACGTGCTTCCTGGGGCAGTACTGCCTAGTGTACAGCACTGCCATTCAGTGTCTCTACCCTCTGCATGCAGACACTGAATTTTCCTCATAGAGATGCATTGAATACATTTATCTTTATGAGGAGACGCTGATTGGCCAGGGCTGTGTTTGACTTGTGCTGGCTCTGCCCCTCATTTGCCTAGTTGACAGTCTCAGCACATCCTATGGGGAAGCATTGTCATTTGCTCAGACCACCACTTCTGATGATGTCAGCAGACAGAGTCAGTTCAGAGGCAGAGCCTGCAGCTGCAGACTTAAATACAAGTAAGATTTTACTATATTTAGTGAGGCAAGAGGGGATCAAGGGGGCTAGCTGGTGGTTTTAACATAATAGGGTCAGAAATACATGATTGTGTTTCTGACCCTATAGTGTTCCTATAAGAAAGAGTATGTGAAGAGTAGTTAGGGTTGCCACCTTTCTTGTAAAAAAATGTAAAATATGCTGCTTACATAAGTGTTACAGCCACTTGTGTTAATATTAAGTTGAGATACTTCTTGCTGTAGAAATATGTTAAGGTAAATATCCACCACCTTTGCACATTGCCTAGAAGTAATTTTCCCTAGTTTTTTGGGCAGATTTGCTCCAGGTTTGTTCGGGTTGATCGGGTGGTAATTCTGGTTGTCGATTTTGAAATAGCTCCACAGATTCTCAATAGGATTGAAATCAGGACTTTGACTTGGCCACTGGATGATATGCATGATTTTGTTCTTGAGCCATTCTCCAGCTCAAATGTGAACTTTAGACTTTGAGATTAATTTCATTATGAACTGAATTTCATTCAAATTTGGGTGATCATACAAATTCTCTAAGCTGAAACAGTCGAAGCACAAGCCACAAAAACTGTGCAATGGATGAACATGTGTGCTTGATTTGTGATTCAGAATTAAGCCCTTAGTCATGTTCAGCACAAAAATTTTTTTTCAGAGTGCACAAGTCTAGTGAACTTTGGCAAAGCTCTAGCCTTTTAGGAGCATAAAAAGGTTCTCCTGCAATTTTGCTCCATTCATTCTTCTTTCAGTTCTCACAATTTTCCTAGGCCGTGCTGATGAAAAGCTTCCCACGGCATGATACTGCCACCACCATACTTCATTGTAAGGATAGTTTTTGGTTGCAGAATGGAGAGTGTTTTGTTTAAACCACACACAGCTGCTGACTTATTACCAAAATGCTCTACCTTGATCATAACATTCCATACCTTAGATTAGCAACATTCCAGATGTGATTTCTTACAGCATATTGAAATATTGGCTTCTTTCATGTTACCCTCCCATACAAGCAAGTATGGTGTAGAGCTCTGGAAATTGTTGACTGGTGCACATTTTCTCCAGTCTGTGGTCTGCAGACCTCTGTAGCTCTTTTAAAGTGACTCATTGCCTTTTTAGCTCCTTTCATAAGTATCCCCCTTGCTTGGTCTCTGAGTTCTTGAGGGCAATCTTTTATCGGCAGCTTCCACTTCTTGATAATTTATCCAACAGTGTTAACCAGCATTTCCAGCCTCTTTGACCTTATTTTATAACCTTTCCCTAGCTGATGCTGTCCATTTACTCTCTTTCTAATTGCTTCATAATGCTCATTTTTTTTCAATATCAAAGCTTATTTTAACATCTGCTGCCTGACCAATGAACCTTATGAATACTTTTGCAAAGATATTATATACATGTTGCCACAACTCCTAAATAATTTGGGTTTAAACCAATTATGTATACATGTAACACAGACTAACTTTCTTAAACATGACTCCATGTACTGATCTGTTGTCTCTATATATTCTACATATATTGTCACATTTTCTTTAGAATAAATTCAGAATATATTTATGTAACCATTACTATCTATGTATTAGTAAGCAAAGAGCAACCTATTGACTTGGGTTTATTTTAGTTGATTTCATATTTCAGTACAGGCCTTATTTCAGGTAAAATAAGTGTTAGTTTAATATCCCTAGAGTTTATATATATTTCAATAAGTATATGTACATAATATATGAATTCATGCAACTCATTGAATCTATAGCATTTGCGATATGATATTGTAGTTGCATAGGTTTGAAAGCAATGGAGACATCTCTTTTTTTAATTGGCTACTACTATTTTTTTTTTTTTTTACTTGACCTTATCATCTACAAGGGTCAGGAAATCCCTGTACAACTTTAATCCAGTAAATTCAGGAAGGGGTCAGATGTGAAGGTCACTGGGCCTCCGTGGTTTCCTAATAAATGAGCTGGTGCAGCTATTATGCTACCATGCTCATATGATCTCAAGTGTGCATCTGACGGACACTGGGAATCAAATGTATAGCCTTGCATTTAGTGCAGCAAGGCAGCAGCCTGCAAAATTTAGCAAAGTAAAAGGGAGAGCTATTGAGATGTTATGTCGGAAGATATAAGTGATATAATTTATTTTAACCACTCCAGTTTTGTAGACCAGCACTACGGGAGGGCACAGATAAAGCTATTCACTGTACAATGACAATCAGCTAGAATGCAGCAAGGATTTATTAATCCCCTATTGGGTAAATCCTAAAGATAGCCAGTGTGGAGGGAAAAATGTTTATGTTTTAAGAGAAGCAGGAAAACCAGGAGAAGTAAGAACAGGGGATACAAAACAACCTACCCGAAGATACCCCGAGAGGGAGAGGAGAAAATGGAAGCACTAACGGCCAATATTAATTGAAAGAGGATGAGTTCAATGTACTAAACAAGAGTTTGGAATTAGTCCATACATACAGTGGTGATCAGTTTAACATGTACATTGAGCTAAATTACGTTTAAAAGTTTTCTTTTTATGTACTGATGAGGTTAGTTACAGCGAATATTCTGAGATTGAAATTCAAGGAGTTTATTTATCCAGCTGCAAATCTAAAAGAAAGCTCATGCCACCAACTACCAACTGAACTTTGGCAATATTGATAAATTTATTGTCCCAATAACTAGAATATAGTATCAGCCAAATAGCAACAAAAAGCCTTATCATATTTTTTTAAATAAATGCCATGTCTTAAAGGGACACTGTAGGCACCCAGCCCACTTCGGCTCCTTGAAGTGGCCTGGGTGCCTACTGTGTCCCTCTTGCACCTAGTGTTCTAATGTTAAACATTGCAGTTCCAGAGAACTTATCTGACACTGGACGTCCTCACGATCTGCATGAGGACCTCCAGCATCAGAATTTTTCCTCATAGGAAAGCATTGATTCACTGTTTTCTTATGGGGATGTCTAATGCGCGTGCGACATTTGCCACGCATGCGCATTAGACTCTGCTCAAAGCGAGTCGGAGGGGGCAGAACTTTGACCCAGCGCCAAGGGTTTCTAACCCTTTATTTACCAGGTAGGAGTGGGGGGGGGCACAAGGGAGGGGGGAGGTAGAGGGATCGGTAGTGCCAGGAATACAGCTTTGTATTCCTGGCACTACAGTATCCCTTTAAGCATAATGTTTAATCTTTAGCCTTTTTCTCTATGTTTGGAAAAAGTTAATTTCTTGTACAAACTGCATTGCATTGTCCCTTAATTTATTTTTTTATATCTACTAAATTCACTAACTTGTTCATGCAGAACATGACTAGATCAGTGTTGTTGTATGGCCTACACTGAATACACTTCCCCCGTATAAGTCGGTATAAGGAATCCGAGAGTCAAGCAGCAAGGCCATTAAGATCTCTCTCAGGAAGCTATTCTCCTTCACATTAAAGGAAACAGAATATCCTTGAAGACCCAAATTCCCTGCTTGGCTTTAAGTGAAATCAGCCAATCTCATTAATTTACACACTGAGTTCTGATTTGTGTCTCGGGAATGTGAATTCAGGGCCATAATGTGTCAGAGGTCGACCCACAACAACAAGGCTTCCATTCAAACAGATCAATTAGAAATGCCATCTTTTTTTGAATTCTTTTTTTTCTTTACTTAGAGAACCAATACCTAGTGAATTTAAATTAATGTATTCAGGAAGTAGAGATATCAATAGGAAACAGTTTGAGCAAGAACTATTTGTGATATACAATCTTTTAGCTGAGCCGCTGATATCCAGATTTTATTGTTCTTTTTAAGGTGGAAAAAAAATCTGCCATAGTTCTTTTTCCTGTCCTATATTATTTTTTCTTTTTATTTCAATTCTCATTCTCTTTCAAAACCACTGTACATTCACTTTAGCTTGTCTGCAATTATGTAATGTTATGTACAGAAAATACTAAATATCAGCAACTGGGAATGGAGGCACCCATATCAGCAACTGGGAATGGAGGTACCCATATCAGCAACTGGGAATGGAGACACCCATATCAGCAACATGGAGGCACCCATATCAGCAACTGGGAATGGAACCCATATCAGCAACTGGGAATGGAGGCACCCATATCAGCAACTGGGAATGGAGGTACCCATATCAGCAACTGGGAATGGAGACACCCATATCAGCAACTGGGAATGGAGGCACCCATATCAGCAACTGGGAATGGATGCACCCATATCAGCAACTGGGAATGGAGGCACCCATATCAGCAACTGGGAATGGAGGTACCCATATCAGCAACTGGGAATGGAGACACCCATATCAGCAACTGGGAATGGAGGCACCCATATCAGCAACTGGGAATGGATGCACCCATATCAGCAACTGGGAATGGAGGCACCCATATCAGCAACTGGGAATGGAGGTACCCATATCAGCAACTGGGAATGGAGACACCCATATCAGCAACTGGGAATGGAGGCACCCATATTAGCAACTGGGAATGATTGCACCCATATCAGCAACTGGGAATGGAGACACCAATATCAGCAACTGGGAATGGAGGCACCCATATCAGCAACTGGGAATGGAGGCACCCTAGCTAAAACACAGATATGGAGATATGTTTAGGAAGGGGCAAATGAGACAGAAAAAGAGAATTAAGAAATAATGAAGGGCAGCTAAGGCTGACGTAAAGGTTTTATAACTGAAAGACCCACTAAACATTTTATTAACAAAATATAAGAGTGTAAAAGGTATGTCTGTGAGTTTACTGTAAATGTATGCTAGATTGAATCTATAAAATCACTCCCTATACAAGTTTGTTACTTACCTTCCAACATTTCTAATTTTAGAGCTGTGAATATGGGTGTGGACAGAGACAGGGCCCTGCTGAGAAATTTTAGGTGACTTACTAATAACAATTTATGCAACTAACAATTTTATTTTAGCGCTGCCTTCTAGAGCTGGGTCGAGTCTCGTCAGAAAACACGAATACTCACTTAGTCCACAGAGGCAGAGGTCCCCAGTGGCGTCCTGGCATGCCGCTCTCCTTTAGGGCCGAGAACTAAGATAGCCGCTGCCCACATCAGCTACCCGCAGCTCTGTGGGACTGCCTGCAGAGTGAGAGTCCCAAAGGATGTCCAACTGACCACAGGAGATGGTGGGGTTTGTGATATCCAGGCACAAACTCGTACACCATCTTCATGGCTTGAGAGGCCCCCTTGTGCAGGCAGGAGGTGGTGGCAGCGCCATCCGGTAATATACAGCTGAAAGATGAGCCAACTCCCAACTGAAACATGTCTGTAGCATTGGCTAAAACATGTCTCTAGCATTGGACTGTCACTAATATTTGGTCTGATATACTTAGATAAGAGCGATTGTTCTAGACCTGACGAGTGCTTTTATTTTTGTTGCTAGTGTCAAATGCCTAATTTTAAGATGTTACACCTCTAGCACTCTCTTATCCCTTTAACGTAGTCAGCCTAATACTGTAATTACATAACTACCTGGTGGTCCATTCCTATAGTTCACCTATGCATAGAGATAGCTTGTTATATTCTAGACAGTGTAGTACTTCTCAATGTGCTGCACCTCCTCTCTACGATCTATTACTGTCTATATAGTCACAACATATATGCATAAATTTAACATGTTATAAATTACCAAAAGTGGTGCAGTGTTTCATGATGTTTTGTGCCTAATCGTTATACCATATGTTATTGTACATTCTCTCACAAAATGTCATTCCTAACTGGTATGCATTTTTACGCACTACAAAAATAAAGAAGAATAAAAAAATAATAATAATAATAATAATATGTAATTATGAACAAGGACAATGTATCTTATTTACACAACCTGATTTCAGACACCCTTATTTAAAGACACATTACTGTGAGTATTATTGCTTGTATCTCTGTTTTACCTAGGCACACCAACAATATGGTGCTCATTGAAAATAAGGGACTGTAGGATAGACAAGAGGGACAGAGGGCTCGTGTTGAGTTTGTGAGTATGAAGATTTTTGCAATATTTACTATAAAAACAACATATACATGTATACATTTTGGATCATTTTCTACTAATTTATTATGCAAATATTAAATTATAATAAGAGGGTGAGTACTGGCCGAGAGTATGTACCACCATAACTAGTAGCTTTTATACACACACCCTAACTGTATTAACTACAGGAGTGTTTGTGTCTGTCAATTTGATCTCGGCACCATTCTAATTTCTTCAGTCATTGTTATGTCTTATCTTCATGCAAATCTAGAGGTGCCAACAGCACTCCTAGGGGAACTGGAATTGAGTAGAGTCTTAGTAAGTCATTTATCTCACTCATCCTTGGTTACTATTTGCCCTCGACCCTTGGCTCCTCTGCTCTTTTATGCTTGCCTGATAGTATTTTTACTGAACACTGATTGAAAATCTACTATTTTGGAGTGCTGCTACTGAGCTACTTTACATCTTATTTGATCTTTCATATACACATTAGTACCATTACTTAGGTAACTTTTTAGCTATAACTTTGATGATGGGATATTTCTTACTTTAATTGGTTTGTTTCACTTTTTTATATTCTGTTACAAAGCTACTTTTTGTTCTCTGCATAACTCATGCATCTGTATGAAATGATTCACATATCTTTAATTTTGCCCCATTGTGTGCTGATTTACATGTACAGGATGTTATTGAAATGTCATGATGCATCAGTGTTTGTCAACCTTTATGATCGGCTTAGGGCAGTATGCAGTACCTTGACAGTTCATGGGTAGGCTTACAGACTGCTGGGGTCGCTCGTGCTCACAGCAGGCAAACTGTTTAGATTGTATACGTGGAGAATTAAATTGGTAAAGATGTTGTTAAATTAAGCACATTACTTGATTACATGATTATTTGTGTATTGTTCCTTTATTTGGGTGGGTAAATGATTCTGAACACAATATGAGGGTGCATCAAATTGCACTAAAAGTTAAACAACACAATTATCAATTTTAGTTATCTCATTATCAAGATCTAGTCATGATGAGTTTTAAAAACCAATCAGTCCTGAAAAAAATGTATTACGTTGCCTTAAATGATTAAAATAAAAATTAGTTTCCAAGCCAATGCTTTTAAATCATATGCAACAACACGATATCTCTGTTAAACTACACAGAAATACACCATTGCATTCAAATGACACCACCCCATACAAACACAATGATGCATTCACACTTCATACAAATACAACTCTCCATTCAAACTCCAATACTGCACATACGTTGCCTGGCCAAAAAAAAAGTCGACACCAAAAAAATAGGTCACACACTCTTATATTTTGTTGGACTGCCTTTAGTTTTGATTGTAGCACGCATTCGCTGTGGCATTGTTTCGATAAGCTTCTGCAATGTCACAAGATTTATTTCTGTCCAGTGTTGTTTATTTCTGCCCAGTGTTGTTTATTTCTGTCCAGTGTTGCATTGCAAGGTCTTGTATTGATGATGGGAGAGTCGGACCACCGAGCAAAGCCTTCTCCAGCACATCCCAAAGATTCTTGATGGGGTTAAGGTCTGGACTCTGTGGTGACCAATCCATGTGTGAAAATGATGTCTCATGCTTCCTGAACCACTCTTTCACAATATAGCCGGATGAATCCTGGCATTCTCATCTTGGAATATGCCCGTGCCATCAGAGAAGAAAAAATCCATTGATGGAATAACCTTATTTTTTGGGCACATAATGTTGCTGAACCTAGACCTGACCAACTGCAGCAACCCCAGATCATTGTACCGCCCCCACAGGCTTGTACAGTAGGCACTAAGCATGATGTGTGCATCACTTCATCTGCCTCTCTTCTTACCCTGATGCGCCCATCACTCTGGAACAGGGTAAATCTGGACTCATCAGACCACATGCTCCAGATTCCAATATTTATGCTCTCTAGCAAATTGAAGCCTTTTTTTCAGATTAGCCTCACTGGTTAGTGGTTTTCTTAAGGCTACACAGCTGTTCAGTTCCACTCCCTTGAGTTCCCTTCACATTGTGTGTGTGGAAATGCTCTTACTTTCACTATTAAAAAGCCCTGAGTTCTACTGTTTCTACGATTTGATTTTACCAAATGTATAAGTGATCGCTGATCACGATCAATCAGGTTTTTTTTTCCGACCACATTTCTTCCTCGAAGACAATGGTTCCCCACTATCATTCCAGTTTTTAATAATGCATTGGACAGTTCTTAACCCAATTTTAGTAGTTTCTGCAATCTCCTTAGATGTTTACTCTGCTTGATGCATGCCAATGATTTGACCCCTCTCAAACAGACTAACATCTTTTCCACAACCACATAATGTATCTTTCGACATGGTTGTTTAAAAAATAAGAAGCTACTCATTGCATCAGTTGGGGTTAAAAAACTTGTATCCATGTAGTAACTAGGAGGCTCTTACCTATTTGCTTAGTTAAATCCAGGTGGTGACTTTTTTTTCACACACACAGGCATTGCATTACAAATACAACTTTGCAAGGATGTACAAATGTAAGATCTCCAGATGGCAAATTATTGTGTGACTTGTAAAACAGATTAGGATTTACCTTTTGGTAGCTTTAGCTTTCAATGAGACAGTTGCTTCACTCTGCTGGATGAAATTATATCTGGTGACACCAGGGAATTGTTCAAAGCAAGCACATTGTGAACACATCAAGACACAGTCTTGCAGTGGGGTACATCTGGAGTTCTACTAGACAGTAGACTTGGAGATTCATTTTGCACCGAACTGCAAATTGACCGAATTTGGGCCGATTAAGGGGGTGGCAGAAATTCTGAGCCGTCGCGTGGCAGAATTTCGGGGAAACCAGTTCACATCAGCCCAAACATGTTTGGTTTAGTAATCTTATTTTGGCAGCTCAGAACTGGCATTGCAAAAATGGCTGATATTGTGAAGCCGTTAGGACAGGCAATATTGCAGCCATCTTTGCATGCCAGCACAGTAATAGAAACCATATTATCTACTGTTCTGGCTGCCTGAATGGCAGTATTTTTGCAGCATAAAGTAAATTTCATCGACTCCCCATCCAAAAAAGATAATTCCACCGAAGTGGTTTCATTGTGGTTTTTCCCTGGCTGACTGAGTCTTGCAGTGTCAGACACAGCTGGTATAAGCTGCATAAGCTAATGGTACACAGGTTTTTTTTTTACACACTGAAAAATTGTTTTCTAAGGAAAAGGTGGGTATGGGCAACTGAACACCCACTCACTCCTTCCACCCTGACAAGAACAAAGCTTTCCTGCACATCCGATCTGTAGCATGATTGACCATCTAGCAAATATGGTTCCAATGACTGTGCTGACATGCAAAAAATGTCAGCACCATGGCAAAATATTGAACAATAATGGCTTGCAACAATGGCTACAATTGCACATTGAGTTCATGCTTTTTATTTTGGATAAATATACTATTTTAAAACTAAAATGACTCTGGCTTCCCATTTTTCATAATACAAAATAGCGCAGGGACAAAGTTTATGATTAATCAGAAAACAGTTCTGTCACTTCCTGTTTTAAAATCAATGTGATCTACATTTTGTCAATTCAAAGTTGGCATTGCAAAAAAGGCTAATATTGCATAGCCTTAAGGCCAGGCAATATTGTCACCAAGTTTGCATGTCATTGTCTCTGTTTTGTCCTGCCTTCCTGAATGGCTTTCACAAATTTTTATTGGTTCCAAAATTTGACTGAGCTAAACAGCGGTGTGAACTAAATTCTAATGTAAAAATTAGTAATAGTGCAGATACCTCCTACCATATAGTATTATACTTACATTCATCCTTTTCCCAGTGTAGTTTGAAATAATACTGGATATACATATCTCCCAATTCTGTCAATCAACATTGGATAGCCTTGCCTTTGGCCACACCCTAACTCACGACCCTAAAATTAAAGTGTTTATCTTTGTCCATTTAAAATGTTGGGAGGTATGTAAAAACACAAACAAAGGGTAAAACAAAAATCAAACAGTATACATATACTAAATGTTTTTAAACCTTAAAAAGTAAATACTTGTGAAAGTGAGTACAAGATAAATTTGTTAGTGTGAGCTGAGTGTCTGTTGGTGTGACATGAGTATGTGTTAGATGAGTGTATGTAAGCTGAGTATTGTGCAATTATCGTAAATATCCTCTTACTCACCAAGATCTGCCCATTTGCCCGTCTCATATTCCCGTCTTAACCTACACTTTTGTAAATTGGGAATCTAGTACACAAATAAACCCTCAAGTAATTAATTTTTATATATATTAATTATCTAAATGTCTCAAACACTGTCCTTTTTGGCAGTTTTGATAAAAGTAATCCACACATTCGATACACCCAAATCAATGTGATTACCTATTATTAGTATATTTGAGATTTTTGCTGGACAGTTTACCTGTAGCCCTGAAATATGTCACTATTCTAAAGCTGTAATAAAAAACAAAGTCATATATCATGTTAAATCATGGGCTTGGGTCTTGACCAATTAAACTGGCAATTAAATAAAACATTCCGAGGAGGTCATACAAAAACCTTGAGGTCAGTATGTAGACCTTTAGCGGACAACGCTGTCCTAGAACATTATGACTGAATAGGCATGCTGTTAGCAAGGGATGGTCTTAGAAAGGACTAATCTACCAAATATTTAATTGTCTTTATTACAAATTAGTTCAAATGACATTTTATTTAGGTTCATCAGTAGGAGCACTGCACTTGTATCTAAACATCAGTAAACTTGCTATAAGACTTCAGTTCAGCCGTGATATATTTTCCAAGAAATAAGTGTTTGTTTTTTTCACACATCTACCTTTTCTTAAGTTTGACATATAACACCCTGGATATATATATAAACTGATACTTTACACAAAGTGTAATTGTAGGCACTTCAAAATGCTTCCAATGTTCTGAGAAGCAAATATTACAAAGATAACTTTGCCTATTTCTTCCATATCAAGCGGTCTCTTTCCTGCTTAGATACTGTAAGAGTATGTCCTATGGTAATTACTGGGAAGAAACCAGCAGGGTATAAATCTAGCAGGCTTTTTGGCCTTGTCAGATTAAAACTTACCTATCAACCCGCTCCAGTCCTTTACATCTTCCTAAATCCGCGCTGGTGGCAGAATTTACGACCAGGAATTGCATTTTGCAAAATGATTAAACTTCCCAAACATCTATAAAAAAAGTTGCAAGCGGTTGTTCTATGGGTTTTATTTATTTTATTTTTTGCTCACAGGCTGCTTAATTTATAAGGTTCTAGGAGGTGGGGGAGGAGGAGGTGGGGGGAGGATGGCATTAATAGTTCACTAGAAGCAGAAATTCTCTCTCTCGGTTTACTGTTTTGTATGTGGTCGTGTTGTCATGTATAATAATGGATTAGCCATGATAAAATACACGAGACATGGCACTGTGAAAAATTAACCACTTCCTGTACCGAGTGAGACATGCTGATAGGATTCAATTAGAAATTAAATGACTGCACTATATTATTTAACTTTCACATTTCTGCAGCCAGTACATTAAAAATATTTATAATGAAATTTCTAATTTTCTTGCTTTGTCATGAAATTGCAGTTAATCTCAGCATTACTCGAGATCACAAGGGAAGACTGTTGGGTTATTTTATTGGCCGCAAATCAGACTCATCAGATAATTAGAGAAACAATAACAACATACTACATATGGACATTGTGACCATCTACTTGCTGTATTCACTGTCCCTTGTCTCTTTGTGTAAAGTTCCAATTTCTGCATGCAGAAGCCATCCTCTTACAGTTCATTTTGCAAATCAATTATAAATACTTTGGGCAGAATGCCAGATGTCTCTCTGTAGCATCTTCCTGGTTTTGATACATGGATTAAAGAACAAACCATCTACTCATTTGCTTTAGCAGATGGCAAATGTAAAACCTTGCCACAAAACTGAGTTGTGGTATAAGATCTGTACTCTCACTTGAGATAGTGAAAGTGACTCATTGGCTCAGAGAAAATTTAACTGGGGAGACGCTTCATTTAGAAGAATTTAGAGTGCCACACATGTAATTTTTTGAAGAAAAAGATGATCCTCTTTTAACCCCTTAAGGACACATTACATGTGTGACATGTCATGATTCCCTTTTATTCCAGAAGTTTGGTCCTTAAGGGGTTAAACAAGCTCATCAATAATCATGAAGTAAAATAAAATAATAAAACAAAACCAATCTATAATACCACAGTATTTTATAAAGGTAGTCTAAAGCCCGTCTGTCACTTTCAGGGGTCTTTGCATATTTTGCAAAACATCCTGAAGGTGACATCTTTGGTTATGATAAAATGGTGAAGGTAGGTTTATCTGAAACTGTCAATCACGACCACCTAAATCTTCTTCCTGGAGACTTTCTTTAGCTCCTGGTGTTTCATCTGTCAAGCGCCATGTCAGTGCTGTACTTTTGCGCATGCATACTGTCCTTTCTTCTAGGGCTGGTATTGGGCAACAACATAAAGAGGTAAAGTCAGACCTCTTTAAAATGGTTGATGTTTTGCAAATTAATCTAACTATAGAAATCAGGACACGACAGAGGTTGAGTATACAGAGCTTCATAAATCAGAGGGAAGAGTCAAATTCCAGAGGTTAGAGTTTAGCACCTGCCCATGTTTAATCTTCACCAGGTATCACTGTAAATGCTTATGTTTTGTAGTATCGATTTATTCTGGTCTATATTAGAGGGAAAAAGTGCTATGTTATGTTTATAGAAATCAGCTTACTGTATCTAGCAATATCTGTCTCTTTACATTTGAACTCCATTTTCACATTTGATAATTGAATGCTCATATGGAAATGTCAACAAGTCTCAAAATTCCAATTTTCTGTAAATCGCCATCATTAACCTAATAACAGCAGCATTTTTTTTTTATTATTATTTTTTCTTCTTTTTTTAGACACAAAGCTGACGTTTTTTTTTCCTCTCCCGAACTAATTAAAGCCATGCTGATTTATCCTTGAATGAAATCCAACATTTTCTCCCCGGAGCATAATATTTTTGCTTCTAGTTAATTGAATTCAATGTGCTGTTTATGATGTATTTTTAAGAACCTCTTAAATACAAACTTGGATTGCTCTGTTCATTAATTTTGAATTTCATCTTGTTGGAAACACAGTTTTATCTGTGGGGAAGGATGGTGGATATCAATTGGCAATTTTAATAAAAACCCAACTGCTTTTTAATAACTGAAGTTAAAAGGCAGCAGTTATTATCACTGGCTAATTAAAACAATACGTTGTTAACTGGTGTTTTAAAAGCCATTACCAAAAAGCAGCATTTTTCATTTAATTTTCTCTCTCTCTCTCTCTTTTTTTTTTTTACATATAAGAAAGCACTCACAATCTTCTTTTATTGCTGTAGTCGATGCGTTTTTTTAAAAAGACACTAACATTTAAAGAGTCCATTATCACGCTGTCAATAACTGTGAGTGTGTGTGTGTGTGCGTATATGTACATATATATTGTATAGCACAGCAAATGAATTTAAAAAAAAAACATTTCTTTGGCATTTTAGAGAAAGCTTGTAACAAGAGTTTTAGGAATATAAAGAAAAAATAAATACACAAATAAATAAACAAAAACAAAAAAATCAAACATACGGTAATTAAAAACCAAAGAAACCTACTAGGGAACATTCAACAAAGTAAAAAATAAAATATAGTCTAAAGAACTATAAGTAGGGCAATCACCATGGAAACCAGTAGAACCAACAGGCACATTAATTGGTAACAAGTGCCTTTTACATTTTTGCACCACTTTTTAAAATCTAAATCTCCCCCATAATCCATGCCTCTCTGTTCTCAGATGATTTGTTTTATTAATTATAATATATATCTTTCTCTATTTGCTGACAGAGTATCCTTTTTATTTTCATTCATTAATGAAACTGCTTGGTGGCTGATATAAGTGTGGCTACTTCACTCATGGACAGCTATTAGAAAACCCGTATTAGTCAATTTGTGCAACATGTAAATTTCATGTGTGCACAAACTATGATCCGTGGAAAACATTGATACTCAATTTGACGTTACAGAGTGGTTGTGGGGGATATAGTGGCAGACATAGGTTTTAATTGCTACAGCTCCATTTATTAGGAGAAAGGGACCGGGAGCTCCATGAACCATACAAGGACCACATGGTTTTGCCTTACTATCACATTCCGACATGCAAAATAACATAGCTTGACTAATATTACACATACATGCTGTAAATAAAAATGGCAACAAAAATATAAAAATATGTTCCATAACCATGTGCATTATCTAAAATTCCCTTTGGATTTGGTTGATTCCAAAATCAACACCGAACACATGAATTAGAAGAATTTTGCATTTTATTTGGCCACGAATGGGTCAACTCACGTAGTTGACAAGACCCTTCAATTTTCAAAATAAATGCACTGAAGAATTACTGCATTTCAGTGCTTTACTGACAGCCTTTCAGAGTAGATTTCCCAGGGCAGGAAGGTGTATCATTTATTTGTGGTCTCATAAAAAAATCAATGCTCTTTAGGATAAGTGGCCAGCATTTATTTGGTTTTAGTGTTGTTTAATTCCAGACATCAATTAAAGATGGTGTAATGCCTACATCGGTCCATGGTTTCTGTGTGTGTTTACCTCATCTCTTTGACATCAGTCATCTTTCTCTGCATGTGTATTTCAAGGGCATGTGTCCAAAATGTAAAACCTTTAAAGTTACAGTCTGTTTTGCCTTGAGTGGTATCTATAACATTCTCCTACACACCTCAAACTTATTTACCATGAAAAAATGGTTGACATAAATAGTTCTGCTTAGGAATTTAAGCCATTTTACTCCCTTTTTATAATTTAATATTTTATGTTCTGGTGCAGTTTTACAAAGGCATAACATATCAAAATTGAGACCACATGTCTAATATGAAAGAAAAAGTCACAAAACAACAAAGCAACATAACCTTAATTTTTAGAGAGAGTGAATGGTTGTATGGATGTTCCAATTGACCAATGATATACACAAATGGTAGTCAAAAGAGACTGCAAATACAAAATAGTAGTTTGATTTACTCAAAATGTTGAATGTACTTGTTTTAAAACTAATCAAAAGCAATTACTTTCATGCATCAAGGAATACAATGAACAAACATTTTATTTCAGTGATAGTTGTCCTTTATGATAAGCGTGTGTTACAAACTTTGAGACTATTTGTCTCTTAAAAAATAACAAAGAAATATATTACCCGTTTCTCCTCCAGTCCTTCCTGATTAATAGATGTCTGGAGAAACTGCTGTTCTGGTGTTAAATAGAGTGTGAAGTGCCATTGGATCAGAAGTGGAGTAAATTAAGCCAAGTGGGCAGATTTTTACAGGTGGAGGTGGAGTTTATTATTACATCATCTCAAAGTGGCTATGTAATGATCTGGGGTGTTTGTCCAATTTAAAATGACACCCAAAGGTGACATTGCTGCTGGGTATCTGATGGCCCTGGGGTGCTGGCGAAGGTGGTGTATACTTACCAGAATCTGTTTATCATGGGTGCTGCCATGTTTTTGTGTCCAGTCCTCTTAAGCTCCTGGTGCTTTAACTGGAACCAGGAACCAACGTCAACACTGTACACTCATGCATTCGCCTGGGGTGGTGGGTAGAACACATTGTATTTTCTGAACACATATGGGACCACACACAATTCATCTTGAAGTGGAAACACTATATTGATGATGTCTGTTTGGTCGTTTGGTTGGGTACAAATAAAGACTTTTTGGGGTTTATGGAAATCCATAATAAAAACAACATTTTAAGGTTCACATGATGGTGCAATACAAACAACTCTAACTAGAGATAAAAGTAGGGAGAGTGTGTCAGGTTGCTGATAGTTAATGGGGGGGGTAACCCCTAAAGGTAAAATAAATGAGAACGAGAGCGGAAGGCTAGGTCAGAGAAAAATCAGTCTTAAAGTTTCTTGACGTAATCCTTGAATGTGTTAAAGCAACCCCTATAAACTAGTATAGATTAAAACATAGCTTTTAATAAAATTAACTAAAAGTACTATATAAACACACACAGTAGGGAGGGGGAGAATTGTATCCTAAAAGGTACTAACGTAATAAGTAGTTATACTACCTGAGACACAGGGGGGTAATAGTAGAGTAGTCTCAAAAGTAAAAAAAACCTAAAAGGTAATAATCAAATTAACATGTCTCCAACTCAGATCACACAGTGCCAAAACAGCATCAAACTCCTTTCCCATTATGCTACCTATTAGTATAGCTACATATCCATACATGATATGTTAAATTAAAACTTATAGCGAGGTGTCTAATCTGGGAGATTTAAATAGCTACAGCATCATACCCTGTCTGCCCATGCCACCCACTGCTCTAGAAATCCCAACGCCCGTTTCGCCGGATACCGGCTCTTCCAATCCAAACAACTCTATATAAAAAAAATAACTGCCACTAACAACCTTCTAATATAGGAACACCACCATCCATCTAAATTGAAGAAGGGGATTCTAATAAGATTGTATTTGCGTCTAAGACACAACTGTTCCGATCTGGTGGATTTTAAGATCAAAGCTCGAAACATTAAAGCATTTAGAGAAAAGGGGTACCCTCACCATTGTCTCCAGAGGGCATACCAGACATAGAATCCCTTATTAACAATGAGGATACTCCCTCACAAGAAAAACAACCTATACCTTGTATTGGTACATTTGATGTGAAATGGGATACTGTAAGAAACATCCTTACCAAGTTCTTGCCACTACACACTTAGGATCAACAACCGCACAAGTGGCTTTCACGGAGAGGAAAGGATGAAATTTAAATAAATTCTGGCGAGAGGCCACCACCACACATCGAACAAACTAATAACATGGCTCTCCAAATCTGTCTATGACACTGTCTAAAAACTATTGGCACGAACATATCAAGACATCTGAAATCCCAACACAACAGTGATTCAAATGGAGTGAAGTTGACAGGCATAGAGATAGTAAAACTGCATCAGAGGAAAGATGATCTAGATAAAAAATTTTATTTTTTTTAAAAGAGAATGTTTCCGAATATGCCAGTGTATAGCCCTTGCTCCATTTGGACTGGACGAGAGGTTCTCATATACATAATTTATAAATGATTGTCTTGATATTCTCCTTTGATTATTATTTACGATTTACATTTGTAAAGAAATGTCCCTTGAGAACTGATTAAAATCTACCTCCCCTATTCAAGATTCGCCCAATAAATTATTAGTCATTAATTTCCTGGTGTCCCTTTAAGAGTGTTAAATATATGGACCCAAGTAATGCTACCATACAGATTAGATTGTACTTTAAAAATACTTATATACTTATATTCATTATACGGACTAAGCTATGTTTTAAAAATACTTACTTTGATGATTCAGACACATTCAGATTTTGTCAGCATTAGCTTAGTAAATAGATCTTTATATATAGATAAGGTAATGCTTGAAAAAAATAAGGTTTTTGCATTTGATTATTAACAGTATGATTCAGGGCCGGACTGGGAATAAAATTTGGCAAGGGCATTTAGAGGCAGAGCAGCCCAGTAGGAGGGGGCGGGGAGAGAGAGAGGCCGTGAACATTTTAGTTTGCTGTTGCTCCAGAGTATCTCATGCTGAAGAGCACTTTGCATGGAAACAATGCCCTGTGTTTTAAATAGCACAAGCAAATTTAATTACACTATTGCAATGCTTTTGCTGTTGACTACGTGTGTGCGTAGAGTTGATTGTCTGTGGTGTACTGTGTGTAAGGCAGTCTATTTGTGGTGTACTATGTGTAGTTAGGGACTATCGTGTGTATGTGTTTCCAGTGGTTGTAAAGTGTGTGTGTCTAGGGGCTGTAGATATTGTTTCTGTCTATCTGTCTAGGGGTTGAGAAGAGAGAAAGCGCATGTATGCATTTGTCTATGGGATGTAGTGCATCTTGGGGGTGTACTGTGTGTATAAGGGCTGTAGTGTATGTGTGCATACAGGAGAAGTAGTGTGCATGTTAATGAATACAGGCTGTATGTGCACAGGGTAGTGTGTGTTTGTATTGGGGCTTTAGTGTGTGTATGTACAGGGGCGGTATTGTGTTTCTAGAGGCTGCAAAGAGTATGTGTGTGTCAGGAGGATGTAGTGGATGTATTTGTATATGGGATGTAATGTGTGTCCAGATGGTGTGGCCATCTAGTGGCTGTAGTGTGCATGTATTTGGGGCTGTAGTGTGCATCTACATAAGGTCTGTGGCATGCATATACATGTATCTAAGCCTCTTATGTGTATATATATGGGCTGTAGCGTGCATGTATTTTAATATAGGCAGTACTGCGTGTGTGTATACTACAGGGGTTTCAGTGTGTATGTACAGGGGCTTTTTTTGTGTGTGTGTGTATATATAGCGGGCGTTAGTGTGTATGTACAGGGGCTGTTGTATGTGTTTGTATTAAGGGTTTTCATGTGTTTGTATAGGTGGCTTTACTGTGTATTTACAGGTGCTGTTTTGTGTGAGGTTAAGTGTGCCAGGTTTAGGAAGGTTAAAGTGCCAGGGTTAGGAAGGTTCGTATGGTAGGGTTAGGAAGGTTAGCAGGATTAATGAGACAGGGTTAGGGGGTTAGTGAGCCAGGGTTAGGCAGTTAAAAAGACATGGTTAGGGAGGTATGTATGGCAGGGTTAGGAAGGTTAGGGGGGCTAGTGAGGCAGGGTTAGGGGGTTAGAGAGAAAGGGTTAGGGGTTAGTGAGACAGGGTTAGGGGACTAGTGAGCAGGGTTAGGGGGTTTGAGAGACAGGGTTAGGGGGTTAGAGAGACAGGTTTAGGTGTTTAGTGAGACAGGGTTAGGGGACTAGTGAGCAGGGTTAGGGGGTTAGAGAGACAGAGTTAGGGGAGCAAGTGAGACAGAGTTAGGGAGTTAGAAATACAGGGTAAGTGGTTATAGTGGCAGAGTGAGGGGAAAACACACAGACGTAAAATACATTTAATATATTTTGCTTTGCCCCTGTCCTGCTTACCTTCTGTGCAAGCAGGGGAGGCAATAATTAATTTCATGGTGGTCCTAGGGCCCTGGTTTTCCACCAATTTCACTGGGTTTTCTATACTATGTGCACTTTGGCGTAAAGCTAATTTTATTTAGGCTACTGGCACGGTCTAGATTGGGCTGCAGGGAGGGGAATGGAGCAAGTATCTAGGACAGTGGTGGTGAACATATGGCACGTGTGCCACAGGTGGCATGCCGGACCCTCTCTGTGGGCACATGGCCATAGGTCGCCGGTTGGCATCAATGCCAGAGTAGTCACCTGCCTGCCTGCCCAAAACAGCAGGCGGCTACTCTACATCCATGTCAGGAGAACGGGGAGGGATCTGAGAAGCAGCTATCCTGTCCTCCCACAAGCAATCTGTGTGGAGCGTTGCCGCGCATTACCATGGCAACGCTCCACACAGCATTCTGAGCGCGGGAGGACAGGAGAGCATTCTGCGCACGGGAAGACAGGAGACTTCTTACCACCACCGGACCACACACACACCCCCACCCTTCCCACACACACCCCCCCACCCCTCCTGCCCCCACACCCCCCCATCTTCCACACACCCCCCACACACACAGACCCCCACACACACACCCCACACACCCACCTCCCCCCTTCAAGCACCCCACACAAACACACATCCCCCCATATCCCCCACACACACACATCCCCCCACACACATCACCCCCCCACACACACATCACCCACATCACAGCAATCTTTGTGTGTGTGTATTTAGCGGACTGTGTGTGAATATGTTCAGCAGTCTATGTGTATGTATTTTATTTATGTGTTGCATTTGTTTTAGATACTACTAAATATAAGCCTAATTTTATCTATAATTACAATTTTTATTCCTGTAAATTGTGTGTAGGCAGGGCCCCAGCTTTGCCCGGGGGCCCATAATGTTGTTAAGATGGCTCTGGTGGGTGGGTGGGATGGAGGGCTGCGAGCAGCACTGACGTATGTGCTGTTCCAGCACTGCTCCCTCCGCTGATGCCGCTGGGAGACAGGAAATGACGTCAATCAGGCGCATCGCCTGATTGACGTAATTTCCTGTTTCCCGGCGGCATCAGCAGAGGAGCAGTGATGGAACAGCACATACGTCAGTGCTCCCACGCACCCACAACCCCTCACAGCAGTGGGAAAGAATCAGATCCAGCAGGTAGGGAGCCTGGGTGGACTTCAAATCCCCACCCGTTCAAAAAAAAAAAAAACATTTATGTGCTGGGAGGGAGAGGGGGAATATACTGGGGGAAGGGGGATATGCTGGGGTAGTGAGGGGAAGATGCTGCGGGGAGAGAAGAGGAGATGCTGGGGGAGAGAAGAGGTGAATCTGGGGGAAGAGAAGGAGGAGAAGGAAGAGGAGATGTAAGAGAAGAGGAGATGCTGGGGAGAGAAGAGGAGAAGCTGGGGGGAGAGGAGTAGGAGATGCTGGGGGGAGAAGGGCAGAGGAAGAGGAGAATCTGGGGGAGAGGAAGAGGAGAATCTGGGGGAGGGAAGAGGAGGAGATGCTGGGGGAGAGGAGGAGAAGATGCTAGGAGGAGAATCTGGGAAGGGGAAGAGGAGAATCTGGGGAGAGGAGAAGGAGATGCTGAAGGCAGAGGAGGAGGAGGAGGAGATGCTGGGGGAGAGGAGGAGGAGATGCGAAAAGGAGAATCTGGGGGAGAGGAAGAGGAGCATATGGGGAGAGGAGAAGGAGATGCTGGGGGGAGAAGGGGAGAGGAGGAGGAGGATATGCTGTGGGTAGAGAAGGGAAGATGCTGGTGGAAGAGAAGAGGTGAATTATTTCGGACAACTGTATGAGTTGGTTTTTTTTAACTTAAAACTCAGTATTCAGGTTTGGCACTTTGAGGAAAAAAAGTTGGCATGTATTGCGGTTTGGGTACTCGGGCTCAGAAAGGTTCGCCGTCATTGATCTTGGATGTAGCTGTAATAGCTAGCTCAATTGATCTCTATTTTAAATGTTAGATATATTAATATTAACAAAGGCTATACTATATCTGCTTATATATGTGGTTATAAACCTTGACAAAACAGTACCTTAAAACTTACAAGACTACGATTGACTTGGCAAGTTTTCCTATGGTTTCTGAGCTTGGAAGGAGGCCAAACAGATACAAAGTAATCAGGCATTTCGATATTAATAGTAGAACAGAATTGTTATTACTTTGATCAGTTTCTGTATGTAAACAGACGGTTTAGAGTCATTTAAGGTAGCACTGCTTTTATCCCATTTAAAGTTGGGATAAACTAACTGGGAGCATATTTCTGTACTGTTTTTTTTGCAGTACAAAAATGGAGCACATTCTAGAATGCTTTTTAGGAGTCAAAACACATGAGGTGGTGGATTGATGCAATCCGCAGCAATGCTCTTATGCGTAGGTAGAGTGTACTGTGTATGGTGTATGAGAAGAAAAAAAAGGGGAAAAACAACATTAGCTATTCCTCCCACTTCCATCCCTTTTACTTACCCAAAATAACGAAACCACAGACATACTTGGTGACAAAATAGGCCACAGCTTTATTAAATAACATATATGTCGTGTAACATCAACTTGTTAACCATATTAATATAATACAACCTTATCCGTGTATAACACGAGTACCGGCTTGCCAACCTAAAACAATCACTTGGGCACCTGTCCACCCTCTTCGTTCCAACCACCACACAGGCCTTTTCCAGGGCCTTACATTAACATAATGCTAACCACTAGCCGGCAATTGGCTCAGTGGGCACGTCCGTTAACCCATACATGTACCCGAGGTTAGGGGAGGGATCAGCCCTGACCATACAACTTTCCACGGACTGCTTGTCCAACCACTGGTTGGCAAGAGCCATTTACTGCCATGCTGTGACAAGACAAAACAAGAAAACAGAGAAACCAACAAACAACCACAGGGGAGGGTGGGCGGTAAGCTGTTACCAAGCTAGTTAATTAAGATGGCTGCTTGGCCTCCAAAATGCCCTCCTGTTTATACTGCTAACACCTCTTTAACCTTAGCCTTCACCAACCATGCCTAAGACCTCCCTACTATTTTCTTGTATACACTCCACTCACTCTCACATGTCCCTATTCTGTCTAAACCTTGCTGGACTCCTCATGGTTTGGATGGCTGGGAATAACTGGAGGAACACTCTCAGTCTGCACCCTGCAGACGTGCAACTAGAGTCTCCCTGTCCTGTGCCATGGAAGGTTGCACTAGAACCATGAGGGAGATCTTTGATCTCCACACCGTACATACACAAGGCTGTATATATATGTAATATATACATATAGCAATATTTTGGGCAAAAAAACTGCCTGTATCCTATATTTCAGGTATATATAGCTAGTATGACTCTCTCTCTCTCTCTCTCTCTCTCTCTCTCTCTCTATATATATATATATATTTATATATACATACAGACAGTTTGTTGCTGTAGCAAACTGCTTCCTAAATTCTGATAACTACTTATGGATTGCAGGGTGCCTGTGCATTGTTTACCTGGGGAAGAGATGGAAGCAGAATGCACTATGGGAAGAAGGCAGGCTGGAGGAGGCTGTGTTATGCTCTGGACAATGTTCTGCTGGGAAACCTAGTGTCCTGGCATTCATGTGGATGTTACTTTGACATGTACTACCTACTTAGAGAATGTTGCAGACTATGTACACCCTTTCATGGTAATTTTGTCACCTGATGGCAGTGGCCTCTCTCAGGAAGATAATGCAACCTGCCACACTGGAAATTTATTCAGGAAGGGTTTGAGTAACATGATAGAGAGTTCAAGGTGTTTCCTTGGCCTCCAAATTCACCAAATAGCTCAATCTGGTTGAGCATTGGATGTGCTTGAACTAGAAATCTGATCCACAGAGACACCACCTCACAATTTGCAGGACCTAAAGGATCTGTTGATAATTTCTTGGTGCCAGATATCACAGACGTCTTGTGGAGTCCATGCCTGATGCATCAGAGCTGTTTTGGCAGCACAATGGAGACCTACATGATATAAGGCAGGTGGTTTTAATTTTGTGGCTGATTTTAGCTTTAAACTATTTAAAATGTTTGCCCTACCTGTTCTCAGCATTACACCTTGTGTGACTAAGTCCAGAGGTGGTTCTTTGCTCCCTCTCAAATAGTTACTCCTCCAGCAGACATTCCTCACATAACACTGCCAGTGGTGCAGAGTAGTTGCTCCTTACATTGAACCACCAGAGATGAATATTCTGCCACCCAGGCCCAATGTCAACAATAGAGAGTGGGGATTACTTTTTTATCATTAACTTTATTTTGTATTCTTCCCTTTAATACTACAGCGCCTACCCTCCATACCCACAAACTGCTACCTCTATCCTCCCCCCCAATCCCGTCCCCCAAAAAGTACAGCCCAATTAATGAGCGGCAGAACTGACATCTAATTATTGCAAGGGTTAGATGTCGTTAAACCTGCTTGAGACAAGACTCCCAGGACTCAGATAACAGGGCAAAACATTGCAAAACAGTTTGCCCCATTAAAAGGGAATGAGACATCAGTGTACTTGTAACCCCTTCAGTGGGATCTTGATAGTAAGCACTACATGCTGTACATCAACAGAGAGCTCCATTAAGGAAATAATATAATGTGGAAAAAGTCATTTAAACAAATAACTTTTGTTAAAATCTTCCTGTTTGTCATAAATGCAAGTTTAACACAAATTGAAACACTGTGTGAGATCAATCAAAAGCAGAAATTTTAGCTTTTTATAAAATTTATAATTATCAATCTTGTGAAAGAAAAACTCCAGACAGATAATTTGCTTTGTGAAGAAGAAATGCTAATTGTAGGGTGCTATTTCACAGGAATTACAGCCTTCAAAATGTATAAAGGAAGTGAAAGGGATCTGGGATCTTAGATATTCTGTCAGCTTCTTCAACATACAGCTTGTCTTTCTCAAGAGCAAAATTAACTGGATCCACAGCAGGTACTTAGCACCGCACATTTTAAAGACAAATATGTATTGAATAGTATTTCATGTTAACACATTCCAAACTTGCAGACCTTCTAGAGTGTGTGATATAAAAATAAACAGAGTATTTTGGTGTCTTAAATTATATGGCTACCATTTTGGAAATTATAACAAACTCTTTCCATTCATCCATATGGACCATATCTGGAAGGCATTTCCACCCTCATGGGTGCATGTATGTGTTTTGGTGATGGCTGATGCTTATGGACTATGTAGCAGCATATTGATGAATGCGTTGTGAGATGCAAAGTATAGACGTAGCTGTCAAAAGCTCTGATATAACTAAAGCTATATTTAAGTGTTCTTGCATAGCAAGACCACTTAATGTTATCTCACATATATATTATTATTATTAAGTGTTCTTGCATAGCAAGACCACTTATTGTTATCTCACATATATATTATTATTATTAAGTGTTCTTGCATAGCAAGACCACTTATTGTTATCTCACATATATATTATTATTATTCTTATTATAGCCAAATTTGCCACCCTAACTCCTCCCACAGTTTTTACACTACATAGACAAAAATTTACCAAAACGCAGGGCCGGACTGGGAATGAAAAGCAGCCCTGGAAAAAAATTCCATACCAGCCCCGTAATGCATCGTGCCAGCATAGTGCGCAGATATGGAAGCGGGAAAAAAAATTAAAACTAGCACTCAAACATGAAATAAAGCACTTATAGGGCTTCAAAATAAAGCAGAGCAGATTTATTGTAAGCAGACGCAGACGTGCATTTGTGTGTGTGTGTGTGGAGAGAGTGCCGTTTGTGTGTGGAGGGGTTCTGTGTGTGTGTGTGGAGGGGTTTTGTGTGCGTGGAGGAGTTCTGTGTGTGTGTGAAGGGGTTCTGTGTGCGTGGAGGGGTTCTGTGTGCGTGAAGGGGTACTGTGAGCGTGGAGGGGTTCTGTGAGCGTGGAGGGGGTCTGTGTGCTGAAGGGGGTTCCCAGGTGTGTGTGGAGGGGTTCTGTGAGCTGTGCGGAGGGGTTCTGGGTGAGCGCGGAGGGGTTCTGTGAGCCGCGGAGGGGTTCTGTGTGTGTGGAGGGGTTCTGTAAAAGTGGGAGGGGTTCCAGGAGCCGCGGAGGGGTTCTGTGTGTGTGGAGGGGTTCTGTGTGCGTGGAGGGGTTCTTGTGGGGTGGAGGGGTGCTGCTGGTGGGGGGAGGGGTGCTGTTGGTGGGTGGGAGGGTGCTGTTGGTGGGGGGGGAGCTGTTGGTGGGGGGGGGGAGCTGTTGGTGGGGAGGGAGCTGTTGGATGGGGGTGCTACAGTGGGGGAGGGGTGCTGTTGATGGGGGAGCTGTTGGTGGGGGGAAGGGTGTTGCTGGTGGGGGGAGGGGTGCTGTTGATGGGGAGCTGTTGGTGGGGAGGGGTGCTGTTGATGGGAGCTGTTGGTGGGGAGGGGTGCTGTTGGTGGGGGGAGCTGTTGGTGGGGGAGGGGTGCTGCTGATGGGGAGCTGCTGGTGGGGAGGAGCTGCTGATGGGGGTGCTGTTGGTGGGGGGAGGGGTGCTGTTTGTGGGGAGGGGTGCTGTTGGATTGGGAGCCGCTGGTGGGGGAGGGGGTGCTGCTGGTGGGGGAGGGGGTGCTGCTGGTGGGGAGGGGTGCTGCTTGATGGGGGAGCTGTTGGTGGGGGGAGGGGTGCTGTTGATGGGGGGGAGCTGTTGGTGGCGGGGAGGGGTGCAGTGTGTGTATGGGCATCGATATATATTTAAAAAAACTTCATTTACCCCCCTCCCACCTTACCTTTGGTCAGGGGAGAGGGGGGACGGCTACTCTTCGATCCCTGGTGGTCCAGTGGTGGCGCGTGCTGTTCAGACTGCAGCTCCTCTGGATGCAGGCTGACTTCGCTCTCCTCCCGCGAGAACAGCAGGCAGGTCGGAGCGTTGCCATGGTAACACACAGCAACGCTCCAACCTGCCTGCTCGCAGGTGGAGCGTTCTCTCTTGCAGTTTCCTGTCAGACCGGGTAGGGGAACAGAAGCTCCCCTACCGCGGTCTGCCTGCTCGGCCACGCTACATTCTATGACCGGCAGGATGGGAGCGTATCCCCTCCTGCTGGTCACTCTGTAATTGCAGCCCGGGCTGGTGCATACTAGGCGGCCGCGCACCGGCCCCCTAGTGTGCCGGCCCACCGGGAAATTTCCCGGTATCCCGGTGGGCCAGTCCGGCCCTGCCAAAACGTGCAGATTGTTCCCGATCGGATTGCTATTACTTTGTGGAACGTTTTGCCGAATGGTTCACGGAATATCGTTGTTCTTGTGGCGAAATTTGTCCCATAGGAATGAATGGCAAAGCTAGAGTGGGAGCTGGCAAAAGCTGAAAAATCAGGACATGATTTCTAAACTGCCACCACTCCCTTATTTTCAGGCCCACCTACACAAATCTTATATCAAAACGTTCAGCTATCCCTACTGCCACTAAACATGTCAACGGCTAAGCCTGTAGTCCTGATAGTTTTCACAATATAATCATTTGTTTGCATCTAACGCCGTCCATTGACATTCATTGAAACTTCACTCTGCAAAGCTCAAATTTGAAGTGCAATTTCTAAACTGCGACTGTGCCTTCAATTTTAATACTTCAGAGACATACTATGCATCAAAACGTAGGTCTGGGTCTTGTGATTCTCACAATATAAAGCTCTTTGCTGTAGGATTTATAGTTTTTAAAATACGACCGTTTGAAGATGGCAACCGCCAAAATACTCTGACCTGTGCCAGGCTGCAGCAACAAGTGATGTCATAGACAGGGCCTTTTGAACACCTGCTAATGTTTTTATAAATGTATGGTTTAATGTAACTGTGCAACAACATTGCAATTAAATGTGCTATATAAATGATAACAGTTACTCCGCCCACTCCAGTTGTAGACTACTGGTGGTGGCAAGAACACTTCACACAATTTCCCCAGAAATTTTAGCTTTTCTAGTTATATATATATTAATTGTAAAATACACCTAGACAGTGTATGTGTGTGTATGTATATGTGTATATATATATATATATATATATATATATATATATGATCTAAGTATATATTATTTTTTTTTACACTTTACTTTTTCATTAATTTATTTTTATTTTATTTTCAGCCAGCAGGGGGACCACCTGTCATTATAGGCAGCCCCCCTGCTGGCAATGCAGGAGGCAGCTACCCCCGGCCATGTGATTGTAGGGTCCTCGCAAGGACCCCACTCTCACATGGCCGGGGGGCTTCCAGGGGGTCGGACGTGCCGCGGGGGGCTCCCTGGGAGTCCCCCCCACCGCGATCGGCGGCATGGGATCGCCGGCGACCGGGTAAGTAAAGAAAGACCGGAGGGCGTACAATTACGTCCGACGGCATTTAGAGCCGCCTAAAATAGGGCGTAATTGTACGCCCTCCGGTCTTAAGGGGTTAAATGTGCTATATAAATAAATAAATGTTGAAATGCATTTCTCACTCTATCAATATCGGTATCTTTAGTGGCCGATAACGATATTGCCGAAAATACCGAATATCGCTCGATCCCTAGTTGTAGACTATTGGTGGAGGCAAGAACACTTCACACAATTTCCCCAGAAATTGTAGCTTTTCTAGGTCAACATAATATTCAATATAATAATTGCAAACACTGGAGACTAGCAGGCAGCAGGAAAGTGGTAATCATTAGTAGGTATAATTGTGTTGCTTCCAGTGTATTAAACACTTCAAACCAGTTCCTTATACATTATTAGGTCCCTTATATGTTATAGGTCAGAAATCCATATCTTGGCATTTTTCTTACAACAGAAAGTGGAGCATCACAAAGTGGAACTGGTAAGGACTTTGAGAAGCATATTTTGAAGGACTGCTCTAAAAAAGTGTTTCATTAAAACGGGACAATCTATGTCAATAGGGCATAACTTAGAGTTACTCCAAGTAAAAGTAAATATGTAAGAAACAACGGTCTTTGGTCAAAGTAAGCTAAGACTTACGTCCGTTCCAGCACCGAGACCATGTTCTTCTAGCATTTCGATTCTCCTCTGATGATGTCACGTCCTCATTGCTGAAGGTGGAGAGATGTTAGGAAGAATGGGCTGAAGGGATTATGTGGGCGGCCTTGCGCCAATGTCTGCCTGTCACCAGCATGCTGTGTGTGCTCACGACAGACACCAACAATACACAGAATTGACATTAACCAGCCTGGAGCTCATAGGGGTTAAACTCTGTATGAGCAGTGTTTTAAACTGAAACATTGCACATGCAGACTACAGGCACCATGACCACTTCAAATTAGTGAAGTGATCATGATGCTTACCATATTCTACAGACGCTGCAAGTTTTAGGATTAGTTGCTCGTAAAAATATTAATTGGAAAACTCTGGTCAATAATCTTCTCATCAGTTTATGAAATGTTTGCAACAGTAATGTAGTTAGTTTGGGGAATTATTCACTCAAGTGGAAATTGTAGAGAATTATCTAGGGAACTGCAAATTTTAGGCAAAATACTTAGCCCAAAAAGGATTCAAGTCTTGTGTGATTTCTCCACAATTACTGATTGATTGAATAAACCCCCATTCTTAGTGGTTTATGATCCATCCAAATTACATTTAAAAAAAATAGGATTCATTCGTGTTACAGCTCAAATATGAACTATTATTATGGAAGAAGTAGAAAAACCAAGATAAGATGGCAGCATCGTTAGTCTGCACGAGCTATATACCTATGTCATAAGGAGTTTTAAAAAAAATAGTGAATTCAAAGTGAAATTCAAATGTATGAATTTCCAGTTTATCTATTTTGGATTTAAATTTGAAATTCACTTTGAATTTACTTTGAATTCCTGACAATTTTAACTTTAGTGAACAACCTTGAATGTGTCTCTCAGAAGGTAATGGTCAAGCCAACTCTAAGCTAAGGGACCACAAAATAGTGCTCTCTGTATGGTAGACCCTTGTGTGTGTTCATGCCAGGCTAGACTGTCAGTAAATTGGGTGGACTGGCCTCATTCTGGGCAGCTTTATCCCAGGCGATATTTATCACTGGCCCATCTTTTTTTATCCCATCCACCAGCATTTCAACTCACAGGATGCTATAGTTGGGCGCTATGTTCTATAATAATTGTTAATACCAAGCCAACAGAAAACATCAGAACAAGTAAGCAGGTTAAGTTCTACCCATGGCTATTTAGGAAGACACACTACGAAAAGGAAGAAACAAATTAACAGTGCAAAGCGTTAAGGCTCTTTGCCTTCCTCAGATATCTCTAAGATGGCAAATAGCTAAAACACATTATGCATTTTAGCTTGTCAATAATTAAACTTTCATACCAATACCTTTATTTGACCATTGAGATCTGGTACAGCATTGCTTTTTAATCTTTGTAATTATTACTGTTTATGTTTATTTGGTAAATAAATGTACAATTTTTTCTGTAATACAGGTTGGTTCCTGGTTCCTGCATTTGTATCAACTTCATACCAGCCGTGAAGGGGGGGGGTGGGGCACCTTCAAAATATTCTCATAGAGCCTATCCACTACGTTATGAGTGATCTGTTTTTTATTATCTTCCTGAACAGATACCAAATTGCTATATAACCATTGATAGTAAGAAGAGTATTTGTGTACTGTTTTACTATGGGATATATTCACAGACTGCACTGTGCGCACTTTACTGTTTGTTTATTTTTGTGTAAATTTTGAGATTTCTGTATAGTTTAGTGCTGCACATGTACTTTATTAAAAACAAATTGGAAGCACCTGAGCATTTTATTGGTTCACACATTTTCAATAGACTATCTCTACAGAAATAATTGTCCATTGTTTTTTCTCATTTTTTTTTCTCTATCATTCACTTTCTATTTTATAGTGTTTTTTTCATGTTTGTAGCTATAATTTTCTGTGAACAAAAATACCCTTTATATTTTGAATATTTTGTTTGAATATTACACATTTGAAACAAAAAAATATAAAGTGTCATGCATGAGTAGCAAAGCATTTTTTACCCAGTTTAATATAAAGTTTAGTTTGCAATGGTTTCTAATGTGGCTAGAGCCTTATAATAATGTTAAAAGAAACAAGGACAGTCAAAGATATAAGAATAGTAAACTTAATCACACAATTTCAATGCAAAAATATAATAATGGAAAAAAAGTATAATGTAAATCAAGTACATGAAACAAATATATCCCACTACGCTATCCGAGGCGGCATTTAAACATAAACATGATTAAACAAAATATTAATGACATATTCTTTTTAATGGGTTGGCCTCCACCAGTCCTACAGGGGACACCATGAATCCCAATGACAATAAAAGAGGCAAAAGTCTTCAACCCATTTGTGAAGCCTGGCACAGAATCAATTGCTAAGACATTTTGTAGTTAGTTATTTTCCTGTTTCTACTCCCATAAGCATTCTGGATAGATTGAATAGAAAGAAGAACATCACCATATACTACATCTTGACTAGATAACAGCACTAACAAACACAGAACAATAGCAAAGCTATAAATCCTTTAACATTCAAATGCTTCCTTTTTGTTTTCTCTTTTCCCCCTGACGTGAATGGGCACATGCTTTAATTACAATAATCTTTTCCGATATACTGGACGTTCCATCATGTTGAAAGGGTTTACATGCCTCTTGTATTAAATATTTACATACAAAAGGTTCTGGAAGGTGTGTGGAAATGATAAATTATGTAGAGCGGCATTGGTCTAGGCTAGAGCTAAGAGACCCAAATTGTATCATTATAATACATTATTCACATATAATGCATCTACGCTCTGCCATTAATGTTGCCCACATGGAATTTGAGAAAGCGGAGAAAAAGATGCGAGATATAAACAAACAGGGGTTGTGTCTTGCAGCTAGAGATGTGTCAATTAAATTTCAGCTTCTACCTGGGCCTAACAAGTCATGACAAAGTGAGCATGATGTAGAACAGGGCAAAGTGAGTACAGGGGCAAACAATGATCTATAATGTACTAATCCAAAGGGAGATTTGTTCTGTGGGGCTTTTAGCATAGGAGGGGCTATGTTTACATGTATATTCTAGTTAGTGCAATGATCCATGCTCTCAGGAATTTTTTGCTGGCATCCTGAATAGAAAGAGGCACATTCACATTCGGCAATAGAAAGGGAGACAAAACAATTTAAAGTGTGACTTTCTAAAAATACTGTTGCCAGTGTGTAGTAAAGAGGAATATGAACCTATGTTGCATAAAGACATGACTTTTTTAAGTGCTAAATTATGGTACATTATAGCACTATATTCAGGATTTTGTTGGACACTTCTCAATTCCTGTGCTTGCTTGCAACCTCCTTGTAATATCCCTGCCTTTCCTTTTGCTCTCGTTTGCTCCATGTACACCTGGTATATGCCCTCCTGCCCTTGGAAGTCCCTGCCCTAATTGGTTTTATTTATGCCAGTTTGTCCTTGGTTTCCTGTTTGGCCAGTATGCCAAAGACCAAATCTTCTCACCCTGTGTCCACCCCTAGAGATCTGGGGACTCTACCTGCAAGGGAGAACTGAATTATGTTGCCAGCAAGCAGTGCACACTGACAATGGACATATCTTCACACAGAGTAAGGTTTGCCCAAGTCTCATGTGCTGGGAGTGTAGCTAGCCTTCGACACAAAAGTGCAAATATGTCAGTAACTATCTCAAGCTGAAATACTGTGCATACAGGTTTATGCCACCATGATCACTTGTAAAAGCAGAAGTGGTAATGGTGGTCGGAGTAACCCTTTAAGTAAACATATTTAAAATTCTGCAACAGAAGTTAGATGCACATGTAAAAAGCTCTAAAAGGGTAACCTACATCTCCATAACCCCAACATCAGCATCCCTTAAAGCTGGATGACAGTGGGAGCGCTAAAGGGGTGCTGGCCAATAACAAAAGCCAGACACATTCCAAAATATTGTGGAAAGCCTTCCAAGAACAGTGGAAGCTATTAAAGCAACAAAATGGGGCTAACTCCAAATCAATGCCCATGGTTATGAAAGCAAAAGCAAGGAGAAAAAAAATTTTGTTTTTCAGAGGAAACATAGATATTAAAGGAACACTATAGACACCTAAATTACTTTAGCTAAATAAAGCAGTTTTAGTGTATAGATCATTCCCCTGCAATTTCACTGCTCAATTCACTATCATTTAGGAGTTAAATCACTTTGTTTCTGTTTATGCAGCCCTAGCCACACCTCCCCTGGCTATGATTGACAGAGCCTGCATGAAAAAAAAAACTGGTTTCACTTTCAAACAGATGTAATTTACCTTAAATAATTGTATCTCAATCTCTAAATTGAACTTTATTCACATACAGGAGGCTCTTGTAGGGTCTAGCAAGCTATTACCATAGCAGGGGATAAGAAAATCTTAATTAAACAGAACTTGCAATAAAGAAAGCCTAAATAGGGCTCTCTTTACAGGAAGTGTTTATGGAAGGCTGTGCAAGTAACATGCAGGGAGATGTGACTAGGGTTCATAAACAAAGGAATTTAACTCCTAAATGTGCAGTGAGGCTGCAGGGGCATGTTCTATACACCAAAACTGCTTCATTAAGCTAGTTGTTCAGGTGACTATAGTGTCCCTTTAAGAGTATCTGGGCAAATGTAATTGAAATGATAACAATATAGTAGAACATAGTATTTTCAGATTCTAAAGTGTGAAAGAGAGCTGCTATGTAATGAAATGCATGCGTCTGTTTTTTTTATTCCAGGACTGACACACACCGCACATGCATTTACTGATCTCATACACAAGTACTCACAGACAGTGTTGGCATATATGTTTGGGGCAAACTTGATTTTGTCCCAGCTACTTGGTCTATAGAACATTATCATAATAAAATATTTATATATATATAGTGTACTTGCCCTTTGCCATTGATTGCAGCCATTTACATTGTTCAAGACAAATGTCTTGAAATATTTCAAATTAAAAGTTGTCAGTGCAGTGCAACACCATTTAACCTAGGTCATGATTCAAAAGTCCTCTTAAAGAATGAAAGTTTGCTGAATAGGTTGAAGTGGATACAAAGATTAAAAGATTCTTTACAGTAATTAAGACAAATCTCACAGAGCTTTCTGTGTTTAAAACTCTATATTCTACAAATGTTCTTCCCTTTCAGATGTATTTTTCACTCTTTTCTCACATCTGGTTTTCTTCTTATTCTCTATCCAGTTTAAATGTATGGATTTCTTCTTTGAAAGGCATACTCTAGGCATCATAACAATTTAAGCTTATTGAAGTGGTTTTGGTACTATGATACTGCATTCCATGTAACTGACAAAACAAAGAATTAAAGCAGACCGTGTAGCCTGTAGTTTGCTCATTTCTAGAGAGAAAATGGCATACCTATTTCACTTGTATCGTTCATGTATAGGGCTGGTTTTGCCATAAGGTCACAGAGCAGCAGGCAGGAGTGATGTGGCAAGGCCTAGCATATCAGAGAATTTTCATGGCTTATCCTCGGCAATACATACATTTCCTGGTGCTGACTGGTAATTGCCATTTGCAACCATAGGGGTGTAGACATCAACATTTCCTACCAAACCACCAGGAATCAGGGCCCCTCTCTCTGGCCCATGGTAAGCCTCAGGAAATGAGGAATACACTTTAGGTTTTGTTCAATAAAAAATGTTTTTTTGAAGCACCTCAGCCCTTGCCCTATGCACTACATTCTCCACTACTGCCTCTGACCCATTCCACAGCCTCTGTCCTCCCATAATAGCCTCTATCCACTCACCATGGATCCTGTCTCCTCACTATAACTGCATCCACAATACTACAACCCCTACCACTCATTAAAGCCCCTGATCCCCCACTACTATAGCCCTTGTTCATCCGCTATAGCACATGTCCTCCACAGTACAGCCCCTGTCCCCCAATACAGTCCCTAACCCCTCCATAGCCTCAACCCCCCACTGTCCTCCCACTACAGCCCTTATCCTATACAACAGCCACTATCCCCCACAACAACTCCTGTTCCCCCACTAGGATCCCTAGTCACCCACTACAGCCCTTGTCCTCTAACCACAGCTAATTTCCTCCCACTACAGCCCTGTCCTCACCTCCCAATACAGCCTCTATCCCCACTACAGCTCTTATTCTCCACCACATCCACTATCCCACCCACCACAGTCCCCATCCCCAACTATAGCCCCAATCCTCCCTTCTAAAACCCCTGTCTTCCCACCACAGTCAATATCTACAACACATCAGCCCCAATCCCCCCTCTACAACTACTATCTCTGCACTACAGCTTCATACTCCTTTCTTTCCCAACCATAGTCCGTACATGCCATGAACACTCATACAACGGCCACTGTTTCCCCCAATCACCCCTTTTCCCTGCAAACATACACTACAGACCTGATCCTCCACACACATTCTTTACAACCCTAAATCCCTGCACACACAACAGCCCCAATTCCCCCCACACACACTCTGCAGCCCCATTTTTATTTCCAAACATACTCTATAGCAAATATACCACCAAATACACCTTACTATCTAATCAACCCAAACACATCATAGAGCCCCTATCCTCCCCAACAAACACACACACTACAGACCATATCCCTCTTAGCACCTACACGATGCCCAGATACATACTACATCACAAACAACCCCATCCACACACACAAATGCAACACACACAAATGCACATGCAGCCTCCACACACATACATACACCCTCCCATTAACGCATTCAATCGAATTCCCCAAATGTTTGTATATATGTGTATGTGTGTATATCATAAATGCTTTAGACTTGACAAAGGG
Source organism: Pelobates cultripes (assembly GCA_933207985.1). Lineage (NCBI taxonomy): Eukaryota > Metazoa > Chordata > Amphibia > Anura > Pelobatidae > Pelobates > Pelobates cultripes. The sequence continues at coordinate 191,029,893 of OW240912.1, forward strand.
AGGTTCTCCCGAAATCTTGTCATTACAAAATTCTGTTAGTCCAATAAAAAAGGTATTACAAGATACACATTTGATCTATTTTTTACATCTGCCTCACTGGACTAATACAGCTATAACCTCTACTCCCAGCCCTATCTTTGTACATTCCTTAATAATGTCCATCTCGATCTTGTGATTTTTTTTTTTACATTTCTTACACCCATATTCTTAGCAGTATACTGCATGTTGTGGTTGTTACTTGTCTTTTCTTAAAAGTCCAATAAACACAGACTTGACTCCTGAGGACAGAGATGTAAATCAGTGTTTTGCTCCCTTCTATTTCAGAAGAGCCAGATCAAATCCCTAGCCCTTCAGTGTAACTAGTACTGGAAATAGTTGCTGGCTTTCAGTGCGAGTGGTTAGCCAGGCGTTTTTGGCACACAAGTCACTCAGTCCATCTGTTAGGCTTGCACCTTGAATCCCCTGTTTGTGTTGTATGAGCAATATGAAAGATCAGAGCAAGCAGGAGCCAAGACCTAGACCTCATCACTAATTCTATGGAAGCAGAATGGATAATCTTTTTCGTTCATTCGCACAGAGAGTTAAATATATTGTTAAATGAGTAAAACGGACAAAAAGAGGCACGTCTGCTTTCCTGGGGAAGAAACCTATGTGAGGGCTCTTTAAGTATCACCAGTCTTGATGTAAAAGTGGCAATTTACATAACAGAATTGCTGCAGATCTATGTGAGTTACTCATACACACCATACATTCTGTACTCAAATAAGGAAGTTCACTATAGTAGGAAAGTGGGACCATTTTTTGAACTTTGACCTCCCTCCAGGCTTTCACGAAGTCCCGTTCGGCAGGGAGGACGGAGGAGGAGTCGGGCCCCTGAAGGTGGGCGGAGCGGTGCAGGGTGCCATTGCACTGGGTGGAGACACGAGGAGGAGGCGATCTGGCAGAGCAGTGGAGCGCTCCCAGTCCCAAGATGGCAGTCAAGATGGTGCTGGAGGTCCAGAGATCATGGCCGGGAGATCGTGCAGCCAGTGTGCTTCTCTTCAGGCCAGAGTGGAAGCGACACCATCACGCACGGTGCATGGCATGCGCGCAACGTCAGACATCACAATAGGTTACATGAGGGTGGCCTCCCTGGGGGTGCTGGCTCGGCTCCCTTTTCCTCTCCTGAGTTGGTTGGAGGGATAGCTAGGGTCCCTATGGGTGGCGTGTGCCCCTGCTTGCTGGGAGGGGCTGGCACCTCTGGGGGTACATGTGAGGTCAGAGGTTAGGGAGAAGATTCTGCGAGGGGAATATGTTGATTTGTTGTCGCTGGTCCCGTCTGATCAGGAATCGGTTGACCGACCCCAACGTGAGAAGGCGGTGGAGACAGACAGGTAAGCAGCTTCTGCCGACGTTCGGTATTTGGTTGCAAGGGTTCACCATTGTCATAAACATTTTGTCTGGGAGGTATCCAGAGAAGGCTCCGGCCTTGTTTGGGTATCTTGATTTGATTTGGGGGGCTTATAAGTTATGTGGGAGTCAATGCTGATTTAGCTGACCAGCAGTTGCAACAGATGGTGGTTGGTCAGGGGATGGATTTTAGGATCCAGGATGGCAGCCTGTGGCTGCTGTTGATGAACCCCTGTCGCCTGGCCACCTTTCCCGCAGCTTCCGGCGCCCAGTCAGGTGCGTCGGCAGAGCAATGCAATAGAGTGTGTTAGCTCTTCAATGAGAGCCACTGCAGGTAGTGTGGCTCCTGCAGGTTTCGTCATGAGTGTGCACACTGCGAAGGTGCGCACCTGGCACCCTGGAAAACCGGGGGCGCGATCCACTAAAGACCACGTATCTTGACTGGAAGAAGCCAATGAGCGTGGTAAAGATGCGTCCGGTATCCTAAGTGGAGGGAGGCTTAAGTTTTGTTGAATGGGTTTTCCATAGGTTTTTGGATCCTTTTGTTTATTCTGAGTCTCCATCGTTTGCAAATAATTTGCGGTCAGTTGGGGGTAAGGAGGATGTTTTGGTGAACAAAATGGAGAAGGAAGTATGCCGCGGGGTGGATGGCTGGTGTTCCCTAACTTGAGGGTTTCTTCTTTGGGCTTAGTGCCCAAGAAGGAACCTGGAGCCTTTTGTCTCATTCACCACCTGTCCTATCCGGCAAGCAGGTCGGTGAATGATGACATTGACAAAGAGGTGTCTTGCGTTTGTTATGCCTCTTTTGATAGGGCTCTGAAGCTGGTACGGGAGGCAGGGGCAGGTATGAACCTGGCAACCTGGCAAAGTTGGACATTGAGCCCCCTTTCCGCCCGCTTCCGGTGCACTCGTATTGTTTTTACTTGTTGGGTTGTATGTTTTGCGGTTCTTATTGTTTTGATATGTGCGTGCCTATGGGCTGTGCCATACCTCGTTAGTATTTTGCAATGTTTGCAACATCCTAGGAATGGGTGGTGTCTCAAGTGTCGAGTCTGTCATCTTTGACCCATTATCTTGATGATTTTTTGTTTGTGGGTCCAGGGGAGTTCAAATCCTGGAGAGTCCTTTTGGATTTGTTTGGCAAATGACAGCGGAGTTCGGCATGCCAGTGGCTCCTGGTAAGACGGTGGGTTCTTCTATGGTATTGTTCTATCTTGGATTGAAATTGAATCTGGAATTGATGGTGGTCTCTGGGCAGAGGTATGGGTGTTTCTTCTGAGTCAGGGAGGTTGTCCATGATACTGGAGTTGCTGGAGTCATTGTGTGCAGAGGGTAAGTCATCAGTGGAGTCTGATTTTTTACAACTTGCTGACTCGGATTCTCGGGGTCCTTCCTCAGGTATGTTTCTTTCCCTACGAGGTGCTGTTTCAAGTGGCCTTTTTGCTGTGTTTTTTTCGGGGCTCTATGTATTGGGAATTGGTGGCGCCTAGGGCTAGCACATCAGCTGCGCTACACTTGTCTGATGTTTCTGTGGCTGAAGGAGTTTTGTTTTTGGTAATTCATAGGTGTTAGACGGATCAGGTAGGTAGAGGAGCTCAGGTGCGTATTGGAGCGACGGGGGGCCCTTTTGTCCTGTGAGGTTGGTCAGGGAGTTCTTGACTGCCTGGGGGTATCTTGTGTCTTTGCTTCTGCTACATCAGAGTGGTTCATTGTTGAGCCACTTTCAACTTTCTAGGGTGTTACGGGTATGTATGTCAGGCATAGGTCAGTATCCGAATCAGTATTCATCTCATTCGTTTAGGATTGGGGATGTCACTCAGGCTAGTATGTTAAGTCTTTCTTTGGAGGCACTGAAACGCTTGAGGCAATGGAAATTGGGGGAGCTTTTGGCTGTATATTAGGCCCCAGTTGCTCTAATCGTTCTCCCGTGTTTCTTCTTGGTGGAAGGGAGTGGGAAAGAAGCAGGGGACAGGGAAGGAAGGACAGGAGGGAGAAAATGAAGTTGAACAGCAGTAGAAGGAAGGGAAGAGACAGATAGGGAAGAAATCTTAGAAACAGGGGGAGTGAAGATAGGTACAGTGGAAATTAAGCGGTGAAGGAGTTGGAGAAAACTCCTCAATATCTTCCATTGCAGGACTTCAAGAAGAGGGAGGAATGGAGTCTCTATACCACTTTGGGGGGCCTACCAAGCGACGATACTTTTCCATACTGAAGAGGAATCCACCAGACCAGAACTTCAGGTGACAGCATCATACAGCAACATTTTCACGACTTAACTACAGTCCCAGGAGAAGATCCCCTTAATTATGTTTCAGGTACACTAGGGGGCTCTACATTCCCATTCTTTTAGGTTTTAAAAAAAATCTTTTTGGCTTTTCTGACATTTGGTTATCTAACTAGGTAATTCTGCAAATTTTAGCTTATTTACCAAATGTCAGCTGACCATTAATCTCTGAAGCCCACTTACAGCACTAGCAGTAAGCAAATAATGAAATAACCCTCTACAGTGTGAGGATTAATCATGTGGCAGCACTTGCAAGCTAGCCGCCACATTTAAATGCATAAAAAAAACCAAAAATGCCTAAAACGTGAAAAAATATATGCGCTGTGAGCTCAGGTTAGAATTAATTTACTAGCCGAGAAAGCCTAGCATGGTAATAAGGGCTTTCCCACACTGTGTAAGCTCAGTCAAAGCACTCTGGTTGGTATGCTTGCAAGATATTATTTATTTATGTTCAGTAGTTGCGTCAGGCTAGTTTGGATTTTAATTTTGGCCTTTTTGAAGGCTGAGGAAAAGAAGACATCTGATCGTCAGAATAACTTTTTTTTTACAGGTATTCTTTTTTTTGTCCTCACTCACTATTATTATGGTGGCCAGTGGGTCCCCATTGTTACCAATTTTTAAGTCTCTACCTGCTATCCATGGGAGGAGGGAAACTAGGTCCTCCCCGTTATCATAGTTACATAGTTACATAGCTGAAAAGAGACTTGTCCATCAAGTTCAGCCTTCCTCACATATGTTTTTGCTGTGGATCCAAAAGAAGGCAAAAAACCTTGTCTGAAGCGCTTCCAATTTTGCAACAAACTAGGAAAAAATTCCTTCTTGACCCCAAAATAGCAGTCAGATGTCTCCTTGGATCAAGCAGCTATTACCCCACTAATTAGAAATTATATCCCTGAATGTTATGTATTTGCAAGTATTTATCCAACTGCAGTTTAAACATCTGTATAAACTCTGACAAGACCACCTCTAAAGGCAGAGAATTCCATACCCTTATTGCTCTTACTGTAAATAAAAAAACTTTTCTTTGCCTTAGATGAAATCTCCTTTCTTCCAGCTTAAATGTGTTTCCTCGTGTCCTTATCAATATTAAAGCCTCCAATTGCTGCCGATGGGTAGGGGTTTGGGTGCACTAGGCTCCTCCCAGTTTATTAATAGAGCCTCCACACACTAACCATGGTAGGGGTCAGAGGGACACTAAGTCCCCCTTTTTACTTTAATCATAGCCTGCACCCTTTGGCCCTATGTGGACACTAGAGATGTCGCGAACCGTTCGTGAACTTCCCGCGAACGGCTCGCCGCGGTTCGCCACGAACCGTTCGCGGCGAGCTCTGGTCAGCTGACACATCCCGGCCAATCTCGGTTCGCGACACCTCTAGTGGACACTATGTCCCCTCAGCTTTGTTTTATTAAATTATATTAGCCCCAACATGGAGGCATTTGGTGTGGAAAGTGATCAGCCCACCCCTATTTGTTTAAGTTGATGCTTCGTCCAATGACCATGGGTGGGGGCACAATGGGGCGGGGGGTAAATTGTACTAGCAACTGGGCAGCAATACATTGCTAGCAACTGGGTCCTCACGATGGGGCTAAAAAAATTAAATTAAAAAAAAAAATGGAATATGTTGACTATGCCTCTTAAAGGGACACTATAGTCACCAGAACAACTGCAACTTATTGAATTTGTTCTGGTGAGTAGAATCATTACCTTCAGGCGTTTTCCTGTAAACACTGTCTTTTCAGAGAAAAAGAAGTGTTTACATTACAGCCTACGTCACTGGCCACTCAGATGGCTGTTAGAGATCCTTCCTGTGTCATGGCTACCTAAAATGCATCCAAACATTCAGTGTCTTCTCCCTCTGCATGTAGACACTGTACTTTCCTCATAGAGATTCATTGATTCAATTCATCTCTATAAGGAGATGCTAATTGGCCAGGGCTGTGTTTGAATTGTGCTTGCTCTGCCCCTGATCTGCCTCATTGTCAGTCTCAGCCAATCCTATGGGGAAGCGTTGTGATTGGATCAGGGTATCACTTCTGATGATGTCAGCAGAATGCTTGTTTTTTTTTTTTTTTAGGCAAACAGCATGCAGATCTACAGCTTCAGGCTTGAATACAGTAAGATGTTGCTATATTTATGGAGACATGAGGGGCCCAGGTGGGCTAGATGGTGATTTTAACACTATAGGGTCAGGAATACATGTTTGTGTTCTTGATCCTATAGTGATCCTTTAAAATCTGAAAATAGTTGGAAAACTCAGAAGTAAAAGAACATTGCAAACACAATAACCAGTACAGCCTGGAGGGATACAGGTAAGTGTCAAACCATGCTAAAATAAAACGACAAATCATACTGGGATGGCACAAGGGCACTCAATGGCATGTCAATGCCCCCAAATAATTTGTCAACATGACAGAGGGCTCACTATGTTGCATTGCTACAAATTTAAAGTGGCACTGTCAATTTATTTTTCTTTCAGTTTTCCTGCCCTCATGCAACTTGTATTAATGCTTATATGTTCCATGCACATATGTATTGTATTTTCAGAACTTCAAGTCTGCAGTTTGCCCTTCTGTGAAATACTTTTGACTGATGGATTATGAGCAAATTAGTTTGGTATCTGGACCAGAACCTTGCTTAAAGGTACACCATAATTGGAATACATAGGTTCTGGGTCCTGTTTCGCCGATCTGTCTTATGCCATTCCAGGGGTAACAGGCAGTGATGGCCTTAGAGCGCTAGCTGTAAAAACAAATATTTAAGGTACATTTAAAAACATAAATAAAAGCAAGGGTAACTAGAGAGACAAAAAGTGATTAATTAAAGGCAGTGTCACTTTAAAGGAAATTAATAAATAAATATGTATTGCTGCTGAGGGTTTCTTTGCAGTAAAACTGTAGTTTTCAATACAATTTTACAAGCTGGAGGGCTGGAGTGCTTTGAAAAACAGTTGCAAACTGCCACAGAAATAACATTTACCTTGGCGTGTTCTCCTGCTTCAATAACGCTACCAATAATCCCTTCGGCTATTTCATCCAGGTGTCTCTCATCGCCCTCGGCTATATTTAAAACTGTCGACTCATCCATCTATCTCACCTCTTTGCTTTGCTGTCCTTAATAATATTTCTGTAAACAAACTATTCGTGTCAGTGCTTGTTACAACGCTTCTTCCTACTAAACCTGTGAAAAAGAGCAAAAAAATGGTCAGCAGTTTCATTATCGAAGTACCAAGAAAAGCTTGTGAAATTAACTCTTGTCCACTATGAATATATATAGATAGATAGATATACAGGGTTTGACAAATTTGCTTGGAATCTAACTAACAAAGATAAATTTTCAGGGACAAAAATACAATTCCTAAAGGGACACTATAGTCAAAATAACCCCTACAGCTTAATGTAGTGGTTCTGGTGTCTATAGCCTGTCCTTGCAGTCTTTTTAGTGTAAACACTGCATTTTCAGACACACTCCCAGACAGACAGACACTCTCAAACAGACAGAAACTATTTCAGATAGGCACACTCTCAGACAGACAGACAGACTCTCAGAAAGAAACAATGTAAGACAGAAACATTCAGAGACGGACACACTCCCCTCTCTCACACTCAAGCATGTATATATTTTTAATTATTTCAATTTAAATCCACCCAGCTTTCCCACCTTTGGGAGAGCTGCAGTGGGTAGGCTTGCCCCGGTTTCCAGCGGGGCTGCTGCCATCTCCCTTATCCCTCCCTCGCCGCCTCCATTCCACACAGGCGACCAGTGTTCTATCAAAATCCCCTACCTCGTGAAAATCCCCTACCCTCGTCACTTCCGGGGAGGGGAATCAGCTGGATCCTGTGCACATGCGTGCTAGCACTCCTGCTACGCCTCCACAGCAAGGTCCTGGAAGGTAAGTAAAACTAGTTTTACACTTTCATTATAGTTAGTGCATTCACTAAGCTTAGGCACACGGGACATTTAGGGTTAAGTGAGGGTTCAAATTAGGGTTAGGTATAAGTGATTCTAACCTCTCTCACACTCTATTCTTACCCTAACCCTTGGGGTAAGGGTTAAAATAGAGTGTGAGAAATCACAATTTAGTGATATTCCCCTAATGTGAAATGTCACTAAATATGAACAAGTCCCTAATCCTAACCCTAATTTGAACCCTAACATTAACCCTAAATGTCCCATGTCCTAAGCTTAGTGAATGCACTAACTATAATGAAAGTGTAAAACTAGTTTTACTTAGCTTCCAGGACCTTGCTGTGGAGGAGTAGCAGGAGTGCTAGCACACATGTGCAGCACAAGGTCCAGCTGAAGGTCCGGAAGTGACGAGGGTAGGGGATTTTCACGAGGTAGGGGAATTTGATAGAACATCGGCCCCCTCCGCTCTCCATCTGCCTGCATGCACCCTGCCTCAACTGACCAGCTCACAAAACCCAGGCACCAGCAAAAAATTCATAGTCGCTATGGCGACCTGGCATCTGAGATTTATTGAGCCCTGATATATGTTTATATTTACATACGCAGATTGTTTATTACCTCATTATGTTCCAAGTTAAATTATTCTATTAACTCGTCCTTGTCCCAAATTCTCCCATTATCCTTTTTTAATGGCTCTTGTATGTATTGATAAGAATTATGTAGTTATAAAGTGGATATATTATAGAGGTTATGTATAAAGAGCAATTGTGGGGCACCATGGAAACCAAATCCATTTTAATAACTATGCTCCACAAATCCAGTTTGTAACTCAACTCATTTATTTCAGGGCCCTGTGTCATGGGAAGGCACATATTGGTCTCTTTAGAAAGAGTGTTCGTGTTAATTGCTCCAAAGCTAAAATTTAAATTCACTTTGAATTCTTCACAATTCTAACTTTATTGAATAACCCTGTAAGAGTAAAATTTAAACCATGCCTATTTTATCCATTCCTAACAGCTGCGTTTTCTTAATCTAACCAAAAGATAACAGACTCTCAGTAGCTCTACTTCCTGCTCACTTGAAGAGTCAGGGAGAACATAAATTTGCTGTTTTTGGCACTTAACAAACACTTTATATTTAATTGCAAACAGAAATGGCTTAACCACTAAGGGCCTGATTATCTCAGCTTACTTTAAGAACTTTTACAACTTAAATTTTGCAAGTCAGTTTACAACTTTCACCACAACCCGTTATTTATTAAATACACACCTAATATTTAACATAATCAGTGAATATTACTTTTTTTAAACATCCCAGTTTATAGTACTTACTATACTATCAGAGTTTTCTCTCTTCTACTTTTATATTTTATTTGCACTCGCACTTGGAGGATCAGTACCATCTCTATCATCCTGTATCCTTAGACGAGGATCATACCGTCCACGCGCAATACAGCAGAGCTCTTATATAGCTCTATCCAATGTGAGTGGTTTTCCTACAGCTATTTAGCTAATATCTCGCACTTTACAAAATTGTATTGCACTATTATTGTTTTTCTGTTTCATTATTTTGAGGTATTTACCCTCCCTTCTCCAGGTGTATGTACGTATGATTTTGAGCGCAGTATGCGCCATATTCTATTTCTGTCCTCACTTACCGACCGGTTGTGTTCTTACGACATGGTCGTAAAATGGATTGGTCAATAAGTGAGGCTGCGCTAGCGAGCAAGCGCAAGAGAGCATGTCTGTTTGGGGAAATTCCCCTGAACATAGACCAGTTCACTAACGCAGGGAATCCCGCGAATCTGTGTTCAGGGAAACTTCCCTGAACATAGATTAGCTTACTAGCGCAGGAAATCCAACGAATTTATGTTCGGGGAATCTTCCTCAAACATTCCTCAACGCTGAAATCTATGTTTGGAGAAAATTCCCCAAACATAGACCAGTTTTCTAAAGTGGGGAATCCCTTGAATCCACATGCTAGAGAGCTGGTTGTAAGTGCGAGCCATCATAAAACAGGTAGGTCATTCAGTGAGGACCACCTGTACTTTTGAGAGGGCATAGTCAGGGCCACGTTTCACGTTAGGTAGAGTGGGCACCTGACTACAAGCACCTGTCCTGTAGGGTATGCCTGTTTTTAGTAATTTTTATTATATCTTTTGGAACTAAAGTGGTCTATGGGGAGAGATAGGTAACAGTAGCCTTAGACAGTGTAATCCAGTAATAGCTGAGCTTCAGGAACTTTTATAGAGGGTTTAAATCTAATTGCTGTCGCAGTACTTCCAGTGTCTTTGTCTGAGGCTGGACAGGAAGTGGAAGGGATCACTTTCACTCTGCCCATTAATAGTCTTTCACACAGGAAATGTCTTGTAGGAGGAGCAAATACCTAATTGGGTGATGCACACTGTATAACATTTACTGCAGCTCATCAACCAACTATAGTAGGCTGACTTGACTACATGATATAGAAGAGTGAGTGCCTTGCAAACTTCAAATGCCCCAAACAACTCTTTTCGATAACCCTACATGTAATCCATATCCCTTCCAAAACCTCTCACACATTTAAACATTCAATTCCTAAAACTGAAAATCCTTATATATATATATATATAATAGGAACCTTTAAATAACAACAAAGAGCAATTATATATTTACTGTATTATTCCATAAGTAAATGCTGCTACTGTTGCTGAACTACACTCTAAAGACATATTCATTTATACTTCAGCCCTTCCTACAATTTTCCCTGAAGCTTTAGTAGCTATGACATCATGAGAAGCAGAAACAGTCATTTTTCAGCTCAGTTTAGCTTCAAGCATTCTCTCTTGGGTGCAGCGTCTCTGGAGGAGTGTAATAGAGAAGGCTGCATCTTTGGAATATTGATTCAGAAGTGCGAGCAGTGGTATTTTACTAACGAAATAATGATATTTACGCATGCTCAGCTAAGAAACAAAACCACAATCCACAAGACAGAAATTTATTATTTTGTCATCATGTACAGTAGAACATCCATGTACTGCCATTCACTTTATGGTAAAGAACAATATCAGGTAACTGTATGCAGGGGCAGATTGACCAGTTGAACCCTTGGTCTTGGACTGCAAAGGCCCTGCAGCTTGCAAAATGTTCTGAGCTGCTTTCTGGGCAGATCAAGACTCCCTGATAAGTCCAGTGTTCTGTTAGTGCACATCCTGCACTGAAGAGAAGAGATGTTTCTCTATCACCTTGTTTGGGTGGGTCTGGCACAGCTGACCCTCTTGCAGTGAAGGCTTATTGGCAGCTCCTATCACATAATCACACCCCAGACTGCGAAAATGCTTCATGACCACCTCCTAGCTGCCCTCTGAATGGCCACCTAGTACAATGCACAGTATCTTAGAGCAGAGGCCAATCCCAGGAGTGAATATAGAGAGGGAGCATGACTGCTGGCCAGAGTGGTTGTTAACCAAAATTGTTACAATGTTAGGACTAAAGCACCTGGGACAGGGGAATCTTGGGAGAACCTACCAAACCACTAGAGAGCATGGCTGAGGGGTACTAGCGGTGTTTATACCACCGCACTCACCCCTGTTGCTGTGTTACAGAGTTGTTATTTGTGTTTTGTTTTTTTCTATTATGTCACAGCTAAGGTTTTCCTTCGCCAGCATGTTTAATATGAATACTACCTGGATAGACTTGTTGAGTTGCAGCCTTATTTGTTTGAGGATGAATGACAGGCTGAAGAGGCTTGGGAAGAATGGTTAATGTTAGCTGTCTGTTGGGTAAAACCAGTAGCTGTAGTTAGTGTTTAAGAGAGATAAGAATCAATGGGATCAGAACATTAGTAAGGCACACAGTGGTGCTTGCCCACAGAGTACAACTGGGGCTCACCCAGGAGGAGGATAATAATGGTGGTGCTAAGAATGGTACCAGTGGAAATGAACTGAAGGGCTCACCCTCAACTAATGACCGTCATGAGTGGTCAAGTGTAGAAAGTGGGGGGGGTTACACCTAAAATTTTTCACCAACAGAGTGGTCAGGTGATAATATATGGGGGCTCACATCAGTATGGCAGTGAGCTTATCCCTGTGTGCAGATGTACACACAATCTGCACTCTCAGTCTTCGAATGTAAATGCATACATGGAATATATGGGATAGGTATAGCCAGTATCAAACAAACAGTAGATGTACCTGTAATATTAAATAATCCCGTGGAAATTAGGGTGTACGGTAAGCACACAGGCCCAGATCATGCAAAATCCAGTTCTGGAACAGAAAGCAAGACGGCCACTATGAATCTCGATGGCCACCGTGCGCCTGAACAAAATTCACAGAGTAACAAGTAAATGCTTCTCCACAATTGCGGTGCCGTTGGCCACAAAGCTAGGGCAATTGGAGATAAGAGAGAAGAGCTAGTAGGAAAATTGGATTAAATAAACAGGGGAAAGTGCATAAAACTGAATATACCAAAAGGGGTAAACCATGATACTAAACATGTATACCCAGTAAATATAATGTAATAGCAAATACATTGACCTGTGCAGCAAGAGCCTGCTGCTGGAGTTCAGTAAAGTGAGTTTAATGCAAAATATGAAACCTCCTGTCATGTGGCAAAATTAGTGCAGCCTAAGTATTTTAAAATAAATTAATTTATTTTTCCAAACTTACTGAGAATATAATATGTCTAGGATTCCAGTTTATTTTTGGTAGTTAAAGGTAAAAAAAATTCAAGGAGTAAAATACAATTCCACTGTGGAATGATTTTAGAATTTGGCATTGTTATCTTCTAAGTTTAATAGCCATCACAGAAAACCACACAAGTATATTTTTACATTTATTATATATTTTTTAGAAACTATCCACAGATATATTAACACTTTTCTGTGTACTTATTCATCTGCCAATCTCCACTAAAACTTATGGTAAAAACATGGCGGGTTTCTTTTATATTTTTTTAGGCCAAGTGTGCTCCTCCAGTACAAAAGCCCAAATTGTGTTCAGTTACATATTCTACAACAATACCCAATTTCAAGGACCTGTCCTGCTGTTCCAACTTCGTTACCTGGTGTCTGCAAAAGGCATAACACAAGCGCACTATTAGACATGCCTCCACTGAGCTCAGGACATCAGGATCCTACTGAGAACACTGAAACAGTGCTCCCTACTTTGTCCGCACGTCTCCATGACACTCCATGCTGTTGCACCTATTGCTTTCATGAGTGTCCGAATTCGGTTGCTAATGCTGCATTCATCAAACTGAATTCGGTACAATCTGATGACATACTGAATCAGCCACAGGGATTTGTACTACCTGCGAGTCATCTGGAATTCTAAGATTCTAAGATGATTATACTCACCTTTCCCACTCCTTGTTCGCCTATGGTGGTTTTAGTTAGCCAAATAGCATGTGCTTGTTTACTTTGATACTAATATCAGATTCTTGGCTTGTTTTTTTTTCTCCTGACCTCTGTACTCATTTGACCTTGGCTAATATACAATTTATCCAGTTTTTTCCTATCCTTAATCTCTGCTATTTACTCTGACTCTGTCCACTGTTAGTCCAACCACTCTAAGGACTGGTACACTGCTATTCGCTCTTTTCTTTTCTTTTGTGGTCTCTGGGTTTTGGTTCCTATCCTATGCTGACAGCAGGCAGCCTGGTATGCATTAATGCTAGGCAGACCTGCCCAATTTCTGGTCGAGTCCACCCTTTGGACATTACCAGTGATGTGATTTGTGTCACTAACTTTCCCCCTTTTGCTCCTTTTACATCCCACTTCATGTGATGTTGGAGATATGCCAATGTATTCCTTTTCAACAATCTTATGAAGCTACAGTGTCATTTAAGAACATTAACAATTTCAGTGTCTAATTTTGGCATTATAGCAGTTTCACTGTTTAACCCCTTAAGGACGGCGGGCGTGCTATGCCATCATTGGGGATCTAGGCTCTAAATGCCGGCGAGTGGCATAGCACTTCCCCGCCATCCTATGTACTTACCCGCTCGCCTGCGATCACGGTGGGGGGAGTCACCTGGCATCCCAGGGAGTCCCCCTGCTGCTGTTCCGGCCCTTCTGGGCCATGTGATCGCGAGGTCCTTGCGAGGACCTCACGATCACATGAACGGCATAGCCGTCCACAGCAGTGCCAGCAGGGGGAGTGCCTGTAATTACTGGTAGTCCCCCTGCTGCCTGTAAAAAGTTAAATAAAGTTTAAAACAGTTTAAAATAAAATTATATATACTTAAATAATATAAAATAAATAAATATGTAACTATGTTAAAAAATAAAAAAAATTTAATAATAAAAGTATATATATATATATATATATATATATATGTGTGTGTGTGTAATTTCGTTCAAACTGTATTTTGATATTAATATATATATTGATATCAAAATACACGTGGAACTTAATAATATATATCTATATATATATATAAGTATATACGTATATATCATTATATATATACCTATATATAAATAAAAATAATTTAAAAAAATTATATATATATATATACATATATATATTTAGACATATATATATATACATATATACATACGTATTTATATAATAATTCTATGTATATATTTATGTTATATTTTTACACAATTAGGTCTTTTATTAATTACAATTTGCGGGACCTGCCTGACAACCCAGGACGAAAGTCCAGAGTATTTAATTTGCTAGCACTATATTTAACCCTGTAACTTTCCAAGACACTATAAACCCTGTACATGGGTGGTACTGTTTTACTCTGAAGACTTCGCTGAACACAAATATTAGTGTTTCAAAACAGTAAAATGTGTTACAACGCTAATATCATCAATGAAAGTACATTTTTTGCATTTTTCACACACAAATGGCACTTACACGGATGATATAATTGTTGTGAAAGTTTTACTGTTTTGAAACACTAATATTTGTGTTCAGCGATGTCTCCTGAGTATAACAGTACCCCTCCTCATGTACAGGTTTTATGGTGTTTTCAAAAGTTGCAGAGTCAAATATAAGGCTTGCGTTTCAGTTTTTCCACATTGAAATTCACCAGATTGGTTACGTTGCCTTTGAGACCTTATGGTAGCCCAGGAATGATAATTACCCCCATGATGGCATACCATTTGCAATAGTAGACAACCCAAGGTATTGCAAATGGGGTATGTTCAGTCTTTTTTAGTAGCCACTTAGTCACAAACACTGGCAAAAATTGGTGTTCAAATTAGTTTTTTGTATTTTCAAATATTAACACTAACTTTAAAAAAAGAAAATCTTATTTTCTCCCATATTTTTATATTTTATTCATATTAAATTATGTTCCATACCTAAATATTTGATGCTAAACGAAAGCCCTGTTTCCCCTGAATAAAATGATATATAATAAGTGTGGGTGCATTTAATATGAAAGAGGTGAATTACAGTTGGACAGACATATAGCGCAAATGCCAGGTTTTGTTTACGTTTTGTTTTGATCACAACTTGTACATTTGGCTGCGGTCTTAAGGGGTTAAGGGGCTACATTTCTTAATGTGTTTATGTCAAAGTCATTTTGGCTTTATTTTTTTAAATCTTGACACGGTATAATATGCAGGGACGTTTTAGCCGCGAGGCAAACAAGGCATTTGCCTTGGGCGGCATTTTCCAAGGGGCGGCAAAAAAAGCCGCCCCCAAATGCCCAGGGCAAATGCCTTGTTAGCCTTGCGGCTAACTGACATGGCAGGCGGCGCTGGCGAGTGAGCACTTCCTCTGAGCTGTCTGCTCAGCTCCCTCGCGCGCCGCAGAGTGATGCCGGAAGCCGGAATATGACGTCATATTCCAGCTCCCAGCATCACTCTGCGGCACGCGAGGGAGCTGAGCAGACAGCTCAGAGGAAGTGCTCCCTCACCAGCCGCCCGCCCAGCAGCCACTGGACCTCAGGGAGAAAGACAACTGCCCCACCAACCCAGCATTCCCAAAGGTAAGGAGGCTGGGGGGGGGGGTAAATAAATAAAAAAATATGTTAATCTGAGTTGGTGCATATGTCTGTTAGTGTGTGAATGTGTGTCTGTTAGTGTGTGTGTGTGTCAGTTAGTGTGTGAGTGTGTGTGTTTGTTAGTGTGTGTCTGTTAGTGAGTGTGTGTCTGTGTGTGTCTGTTAGTGAGTGTGTGTGTCTGTGTGTGTCTGTTAGTGTGTGTGTGTGTGTGTGTGTGTTAGTGTGTGAGTGTGCGTGTCTGTTAGTGAGTGTATGTCTGTTTGTGTGTGTGTGTCTGTTAATGTGTGAGTGTATGTCTGTTAGTGTGTGTGTGTCTTAGTGTGTATGTGTCTGTTAGTGAGTGTGCGTGTCAGTGTGTGTGTGTGTGTGTCTATTAGTGTGTGTGTCTGTTAGTGAGTGAGTGTCTGTTAGTGTGTGTGTGTGTCTGTGAGTGTGTCTGTTAGTGAGTGTGAGTGTGTCTGTTAGTGAGTGTGAGTGTGTCTGTTAGCATGTGTGTTTTTCTGTTAGCTAGTGTATGCGTATCTCTCAGTGAAAATGTGTGTGTGTGTGTATTTAGAAGGCGAGGCGGGGAAGGGTTGGGTGGGGGTTAGCGCGGGGGGCGGGGGGGAAGGGGGCCGCCTGAGTTTTGTCCTGCCTGATAATATGTCATGTGTTGTTGTAGTTTATCTGAGGTTGTATTGACCTACTTTTAAGACTGATGATTGTTATTATTTCCTGATATGTAAAATCAAAGAATTCAGGGTGTAATTTATGTTTCCTATGGCTGTAAATATGGGCAATACATGTATGTGGGCAAGATACAAGTGGGACCCTTGTTCTCCTATTGTATGGCTTTCCTGTGTTCTGGCATTATAATTATACAAAATATAAAATGCCCCTATCCTAAACATAGCATTGTCTAGGATTTAATAATGTATGGCTTCTGTGCACTGTTTGAATTAACTTTGGATCGCACATGCTTCCGACATTTATCCGGTTAAACCAGAACATACTGGGAAAGGCTTATCATAAAACAACTTATTATATATGGCTATATATATAACTGGCACAATAAAGTCTGTTTTATTACAGTTCCAAAATGTTATCTCTTCTGAAATCTGAGAAGTAAATCACCTCAAGACAGATACCGCTAACCCCAGATTCTAAGGACAAGGCTGAACACCTTATCTGTTGTGGGTTCTTTACTGGGTTTCTTTAATTAACAGATCTAGTTCATGTGTACCTCTAAGCAAATTAGATATTGGCTCATGTACCTTGATTAGGTTCCAGGAGGGATCACGCCAGCACTTGTTTAACCCAACTTGAATTAACATGAATCAAGGGTTAGGTTCTCATCCTTATCTCAAGGCAGACATTTTAGCCATCTTGTCTAAAGATTTTGGATTCCCTTAACCTCTCCCCCAACTAAAAATTGTTAAGATTACTTTTCAGTAATCAAATCACAAAATTCAGTAAACAAAATCACAAATCCCATTGTACTCAAATAACTTGTCACATTATTAAGAAAGCAAAAGATGTATATGGTCTCTGTTGAGATTATATTTAACATTTTGATTTTAAATTTTATTCATTCTGTAAGTTTGTTTTGAGCAGGGTCCTCTTCAACCTATCGTTCCTGTAAGTTTTTGTAATTGTCTCATTTATTGTTAAATTTCCCCCTCTAATAATATTGTAAAGTGCTATGGAATATGCTGGCACTGTAATACCAGTAATAACAATAATAATAACTATAATTCCATATTATCATACTTTTCAAGTGTCCCTATTTATGAGAGGCAGTCCCTATTGGGGTCCCAAATCCCTATGTCCATCTTGTTTTACCCTAATGTCCCTCTTTTCTAGGAACTCAGTATTCTGGTATTTGTATGTATAACAGAGCACCAGAGCAATAACACTCACAGTAATGTGTAAATAATATACACAGTTCTGTAAATTGCTTTTTAGTTACATAAATTGTTATTATTAAGTCTCCTAAAATGTTTCAGAACAGCCCCGCCCTTGGTCACACCCTTACCCAAACCCCTAAAATTATAGCATCCTTTTTTATCCATTTGAAATGTTGGGAAGCATGTATTATTATAAATAGAAACTGTTCATGTTGATTAAAATACATTTATGATTTTTCTGTATTTGCAACCAAATACACGATTTGTCTTTTTATTAAAGGCTAGGGTTTTTAATATGTTTTACTGTACCAGTGTTAGTTTTGGCGGCAAATTTCAATTTAGTTTTAGTCATAGTCTTTTGACTTAAAAGCCATTTTAGTTTTAGTCATCTGAATTGTTTTAGTTGTATTCAACTAAATCACAAAAAGTTTAGTCGACTAAAATCTGTCTAAAATTGTCAGTCGATAAAATTAACACTGTACGGTACTATAAGAACATAAATTAACTTTTTTTGCCATGCAGTCTGAAATTAAACCTACTCTTCTAGAGCAACAAGTAGGGCCTCTGCCGCAGATCTCATGATGATTACTCTCTTTTAAATTGATTTGTTTACAGTCACCTTCTGTCTTCTTCCAGGTACCCATACATACAGGGTTGGCCCAAGACAATGTGCTGCCTGGGTCCAAGGATGAAATAGTGCCCCCTCACCTGAACCCCGTCCACAAAAACAAGCCCACATACATTATGTTATGCAGTGTGTGTGTTGTAAATCCACTGTCTGTGTTTGTGTAGTGTATGCAGTGTCTGTGTGTAGGGGATGCAGTGTGTATTGTATGCATTTTGTGTGTTTAGTATATGTAGTGGATGCAATGTCTGTGTTTCTGTAGTGGATGCAGTGTGTGTAGTGGATGTGTTGTGTGTAGTGGATGCAGCGACTGTGTTTGTGTAGTGGATGTAGTTTGTGTAGTGGGTACAGTGTCTGAGTAATGAATGTAGTGGATTCAGTGTCTGTGTTTGGGTAGCGCATGTAGTATGTGTGTGTAATGCATGCAGTGTCTGTGTTTGTGTATTGGATGCAGTGGACACTAGATTCCCTGGTGGTCCGGTGACAAAGTGGAGCTTGCTGTGTAGGATTGTGAAGAGGGGGCTCAGGAGTTTCATCTTTTACCTGCAACCGAAGCAGGTCCTTTCCTCTTCCGAGCCCCAGGTTGCCATGGTAAGTCACTGCAATGCTCTCGCAACTACTGCTGCTGGAGGTGGAAAATTAGACTTCTAGGCCCCCTTTTCATTGTACAATTTAGTTTTAGTAGCTGCCTTGAACTGCATATATATGTAGTGGCATTATATATATATATATATATATATATATATATATATGTGTGTGAAAATAGGTGGACCCAGTCCCATACAGCCCAGTGGGATCCATGCAAAGGTCAGCCTTGCATATATGTTATTTGATAACTGTGTGTTAGTGTGAGTAACTACCAATTCATAGGCAGGTTGTCTCTTCACTTTGCCTCCTCTATCTGTCCTGTATCAAAGATCTGGTAGTCAGTGTTTTGGTGTTGTACTTGAGCACCTGATAATTATTGCGTCACTTAAAGTGACCTGTACCTGATATTAGCACAGACCACAATGCTTCCTTGGTGAAGTGAGGAGGCATAAAGCCATGTAAAGAGGTCTTTTGAGGAGTGCCTACTCAAAGCTGGAGCCCATGTCTGTTCCTAGACCCTATGATGCATGCTTGGTCGCCTTAAAAGCAATCCAGCTCTGGTGTGGGGAGAGTACAAAGCATAATTTGGGAACAATGATATATGTTAATATTTCCATTACATAATCATGCACTGACATGCACTTACACTGAGATTATAAAACATTTCAGTGACCTTTGTAGACATACCGGTAAACAGAAACATTCCAAAACACTCACACTGAAATTGTACCTGTAAAGACTTTTACATCTGCTTGTACTGATGTTGCCCTTTCAGAAAACCTCTCATGTACACAGGAGGTGTAGCATATGACCTTGGGGTATAAAGATAGACTGATAATTTAAATATTACCTTAATCAGTGTTTGCAAAAGACCAGCTTTGGCGTACATTATTCATATGGAAAAAAACATTAATTTACTCAGCAAAGCCAGAGAAGTGGGAGCAAATAATGATAAAGTGATATTGCCTGCATTACTGTGCCTCACTGGTGTGGAATTGCCAGTATTTGCAGACATTGTTCCAGAAGGGGAGGAGAAGAGTATATGCCCTTCTGTCCAAAGCAGGCATTATGTCAGGATTACATGTTGATCCAGCACGCAGAACTGTGTCACATCTAGGACTAAGGATAACGTATAACTGGAACTTAGAATGGCCGGACTTAATGTATCCAAGAATAGTCAAAATACTTGCCGAGGTCAGGAACACAGAATTAGACACAACAATGAGGGAAAGCCAAAAGTCAAGGATACCAGAAATTAGGGAAGTCAAAACAAAGCCAAAGTCAAATACCAGAAAATCAAGATCAGGAACGCACTCTCGGATTGCCATTAGGATGAAACCACGACAGGGCAATGAGCAAAAGGAGAATTGGTTTTAAATACCCCTCGTTTGGATCCTATTGGCCATAACTGGACTTTGACCCCAAAAGCAATTACCAGGTTTCCATGTGCATGATTGCTGCTCGGCACAACTTTTCCTGTCTGGATGGTAAATGCCATTAACCACATTTTTATGTGTGGATAAATACGTGACATTACCCCCCACCTGAAGACCACCCACTGGGGGGGCAGGACCAGGTTTGAGAGGAAACTTGGCATGAAAAGAACAAATTTTATGGCCAGCATGAATATCAGAAGCCAAAACCCAAGAACGGTCAGCAGGCCCATACCCCCTCCAATCAACCAAATACTGTAAGGAACCATGAGAAAACCTGGAATCAATGATGATGGAGACTTCGTACTCCTGCTGTCCAGAAACAACCAAAGGATGAAGGGGAACAACCGAACTTGTGTACCGATTGCAAACAAGCGGTTTGAGCAAGGACACATGAAAAGTATTAGGTATACGTAAGGATGTTGGAAGGGCCAGAGAATAAGAAACAGGGTTGATTCTTCTAACCACCGAAAAGGACCAAGGAACGTCGGAGCAAACTTCATGCTGGGAATCTACAACCTGATGTTGCGTGAGGATAACCAAACCCGATCAGCCACCTGGTAAACTAGATTAGCACTCCGCCGTTTATCCACATGAAACTTAAAGCGAGCAGCCGCAGTTTCAATAGCGGAGTGAACCTTAGTCCAGGTATCATGAATAGAGGTGAGGTGATCATCCAGAGTAGGGATAGCTGTATCAGAAAACACAGCAAGGAGAACAGCAGGATGACCACCCGTATTGCCAAAAAATGGTCTATGCCCAGATGAGTCATGGGTAGCGTTATTCCATGCAAATTCGGCTAAGGGCAATAATTCAGCCCAGTTAGACTGTGTACTATTCACAAAGCAACGTAAATACAGCTCAAGTGATTGGTTAACTCTTTCAGCCGTACCATTAGTTTGGGGATGGTAAGCAGAGGAAAATGACAATTCAATGCTCAACTGTTTATTGAATGCCCTCCAGAACCGTGACACAAATTGCGAACCCCTGTCAGACACAATATTTTGAGGAATACCATGTAGCCTGACAATATCACGTAAAAAAAATGTGCACCAGATCCTGAGACGATGGCAATTTTTTAAATGGAGTAAAGTGTGCCATTTTGGAAAAACGGTCAACTACCATGAGGATGGTTGTATACCCATTGGAACTAGGCAGTTCAACAATGAAATCCATCGATAAATAAGACCATGGGATACTGGGTATAGGAAGTGGCTGTAACAGGCCACACGGATGCTTATGAGCAACCTTCGAAACTGCACAGACAGAGCAGGCTTCTACATAATCTTTAATATCCTTCCTGAGTGACTCCCACCAAAATGACCTGGAAATGGTGGATACAGTTTTATTCATACTCAGATGCCTAGTGGTTACATTGTCATGGAATAGCTTCAGGACCTCTTTCCTGTCAGGCAATGGAATAAACAATTTATCTTGAGGTGCCTGGGGCTGAGCCGCCATGATAGCACGGAGCAAAGGGGACAATAAAGAAAGGACAGTGGATGCAATAATGCACTCAGGAGAAATAATAGGGGATGTCTCTTGTTCTAGATCCGATTCAACGTCAGATTGCCTAGACAAGGCGTCAGCTTTAACGTTCTTAGAACCGGGTCTGTAGGTGATAATGAAATTAATCCCGTAAGGACACATGACGGAAATATTCCGTCATGATTCCCATTTATTCCAGAAGTTGTGTCCTTAAGGGGTTAAAGTGAGACAAAAATAATGACCATCTAGCTTGTCTAGAAGACAGTTGTTTGGCATCCCCAATATATGCCAGGTTCTTGTGATCAGTAATATTCAAAATGGGATCCTTGGAAACCTACAAAAGATGTCGCCATTACTTAAGCGCTATTACCAAGTTCTCTATTACCAATGTCATAGTTACGCTCGGCAGGAGACAAATTTCTGGAGAAGTATCCACATGGATGCAAAGGGACTTCCTGACTCTCTCTCAGAAAGAACAGCTTCCGGACCCCTGTCTTGGAGGCGTCAACCTCAAGTAGGAACGATTTACTAGTTTCAGGATGTCTTAATATTTCAGCAGATGTGAACATTTGTTTAAGAAGCCTCTTTAGCTTATTTAGGCCATATAGTACAATTAGCCTCATTGCGTGTCATATTGGTGATGGGGGCTATTACCAAAGAGAAACCTTTGAGGAATCTCCTATAATAGTTAGAGAAACCAATAAACCTTTGGATGGCTTTTAACCCATTGGGTAACGGCCAGTGAAGTATGGCCTCTAGTTTGCAAGGATCCATTTGGAAACCAGAGGCAGAAATATTATACCCCAAAAACTGAACCTCATGCTGATCAAATATGCTTTTCTCAAGTTAACAATAAAGTCCATTATCAATCAATGTTTGTAATACTTGTTTAACATGTTCATGATGAGTCTGGAGGTCTGGGGAATAAATAAGGATATCATCCAGGTAAGCTGGAACAAATGAATAGATATAGTCCCTGAGTACATCGTTAATAAAATCCTGAAACACAGCCGGAGCATTGCATAATCCGAAGGGCATGACTCCTAGTGTTAAATGCCGTCTTCCATTCGTGATCCTTCCTAATCCTCACCAAAGTGTATGCACTCGTAAGGTCAAGTTTGGTAAAGATCTTAGCACTCTGGAGTCTATCAAACAATTCAGATAGAAGGGGAATGGGATAGGCATTTGTAGCGGAGCTCCCTGTACCCCGGCTGGGTACCTCCGCCAAGGACCGCTTCCTAGCTGGAACAGGGGACAAACCGCAGAACTTCTGTTGGGCACAGGGACACAAAGTGAATAAACCAATAAAAACAGAGTCATACAGTGATACACTCCCATACACAAACAATAGAATCCCTCCTCTGTGCTTGGGAGATAATTGAATCAGGAACTGTACTAATCTAACCCAATTATCTCCAAGCACAGAAAAACATAAATTTTTATGAAACACCTTAAAAACACATAAAACCCCATTGCATCCCCTGATAGCCCCGATCTGAGTGAACAACATATCCAAAAATCACCCAGATTGGTTCAGGGGTTCAGGAATTTCCTGGAAGTAATAGTTTTGACCGACCGTGCACATGGTCCTATGCCAAAAACAGTTCCAGGGAAATCAGTGCGAACAGTCGGTCAAGTTCGGTAGTCTTTTACAGGTTTCCCTGCAGGGCCCATAGTCTGTGGGCAGGAGGCTGGCAAGCAGGCTTCTCCAGGAGCTCATGCCAAACTCGGGTAAAAAGGGGAATTTGCCACATATCTTCCTCCTCTCGGAGAGACTATCCAGACCCCAGACCTCCAATCGGTCTGTGTCTGTGATAGTCTGGTGGCCTTTCCCAAAAGGCATAGTTGTCCAGATGGCCTCCTGCCACAAATGCCCATTTGTAGATCCAGTGTCCAGCGGGGAATCAACATGGACGCACTCCCCCCAGGTTGGATAAAGTTGTCCCTGGGGATGGCGGGTGCAGTTTCCCTCATCCGTGCCTGTTGGGCAGAGGCCAGCGGTGCCCTGCCCCGTAGCCAGCGGTTCAGCTGGGTTGGTTAGTGGGTCGTCAGGCCCCAGAACAAAGGGGTAGGTAGGGCAGAAGCCAGTCTGTCTCCACTCCCTGTAACACAAACTGCCTCTGGGGAGAGAGACCGACCATCTCCTCTCCCAATAATACACTCTGCCGCTGGGAAGGAAAGTCGACACACTCCATTCCCTGTAATGCACACTGACGCTGGGGAGTGAGACCAGTTGTCTCCACTCCCTGTAGCACGCTCTGCCCCTGGGGAGGATGGACAGCACACTCCACTCCCTGTGACACACTCTGCAGCTGAGGAGAGAAAGCGACTGTCTCTTCCCCCAAAAACATACTCTGCCGTTGGGGAGGAATAACGCTCCCTGTACTGCATGCTGCCACTGCGGAGTGAGACCAATTGTGTCCACTCTCTCTAGGATACACTGCCACTGGGGAGTGAGACTGGCTGTCTCCACTCCCTGTAATACACTCTGCCACTGGGGAGGAAGGACGACACACTCCGCTCCCTGTACTGCACATTGCCACTGCGGAGTGAGACCAATTGTCTCCACTCCTTGTAGGCTACATGGCTGCTGGGGAGAGAGACCGGTTGTCTCCACTCCATGTAACACACTCTGCCGCTGGGGAGGAAGGACAACACACTCTGCTCCCTGTATCACACTCTGCCACTGGGGAGAGAGACCAACCATCTTCTCTCCCAATAATACACTCTGCCGCTGGGGAGGAAGGACGACACACTACGCTCCCTGTAACACACTCTGTCGCTGGGGAGAGAGACCGACCATCTCCTCTCCCAATAATACACTGTGCCACTGAGAAGGAAGGACAACACCCTCCACTCCCTGTAACTCACTCGGCCGCTGGGGAGTGAGACCGGTAGTCTCCGCTTCCATTAATTGTACTGCCACTGGGGAGGAAGGATGACACACTGCTCTCCCTGTGATGCATACTGCTGCTGGGAAGTGAGACTGGTTGTCTTCATTCCCTGTAACACACTCTGCCGCTGTGGAAGAAGGGCAACAAGCTTCTCTCTCTGGATTGTACACTGCCGCTGGGGAGTGAGACCGGTTCTCTCCACTCCAAATAACATACTCTGCCGCTGGGGAGGAAGGACGAAACGCTTCTCTCCCTGAACCTCACCCTGCTTCTTGGGAAGAAGGATGGGGCGCTTCTCCCCCTGTGCCCGCCATTCTGCTTGATGCTGCAATTAAATGGCCGCCAGTTTCCTCATGTGCTGTACGTTTTTCTCGGTGAGGTTTGGCCCAGAGTAAGACAAATACATCTTCAGCCTCTGGTCCAACTCCGCTTCTGTGTAGCTGGGTGCCATGCTCGTTCCTTTTGGCTGGGAATTACGATCCCGCCGCTTGCCACCAATTGTAGCGGAGCTCCCTGTATCCCGGCTGGGTACCTCCGCCAAGGACCACTTCCTAGCTGAAACAGGGGACAAACCGCAGCACTTCTGCCCACAGTCGCCGTGGCTTGACTGGGGCCCTGAAACCGCTCCTTCCTGGAGCCGAATGGGGAATTAGCTCTAGTCCTTACAAGAACTTTCCCCGTTGAATCCCTGCAAGCTGGAACAGCAGACACAGGAGTAAATCTTCTTTCCCTCAAATAACAGGACGACACACAGTTTTGGAGTGTTAGCTGGAATAGGAATTTAATGGAGGCACACTGGCCTTTTATGCAAGTTCCCCAACAAGGGTGACACCCAGGTGGACCTTGTTGGGCACAGGGACACAAAGTGAATAAACCAATAAAAACAGAGTCATACAGTGAGACACATACACAAACAATAGAATCCCTCTTCTGTGCTTGGGAGATAATTGAATCAGGAACTGTACTAATCTAACCAAATTATCTCAACGCACAAAAAAACATACAATTTTATGAAACCCCAAAAAGTATCTTAAAAAAACATAAAACCCCATAAAAGTTACATCCCCTGATAGCACTGATCTGAGTGAACAACAAAATCACCCAGATCGGTTCAGGGGTTCAGGACATTCCTGGAAGTCATAGTTTTGACCGACCGTGCACATGGTCCTATGCCCAAAACAGTTCCAGAGAAATCAGTGCTAACAGTCGGTCAAGTTCGGTAGTCTTTTACAGGTTTCCCTGCAGGGCCCATAGTCTGTGGGCAGGAGGCTGGCAAGCAGGCTTCTCCAGGCGCTCATGGCAAACTTGGGTAAAAAGGGGAGTTTGCCACAGCATTCTTTATAGTAATCTTGTTTAATCCCCTGTAGTCAATGCAAGGACGTAACTCTCCATCTTTAGCTACAAAAAAAGAATCCTGCTGCAGCAGGCGAGGATGATTTATGTAAATGGCCTTTTCTTAACGATTCTTTGATGTACTCATCCATGATCTTACTTTCTTGTGGTGATAGGGCATATACTGCTCCCTTTGGTAGCATAGCCCTGGGCAATAGATCAATGGAGCAATAGTATGACCTGTGTGGAGGAAGAACATCAGTCTGGCTTTTACTAAACACCTCCCTAACCTCCCAATACTATACGGAAATTTCAGGGGTCCGAGACATAGTAACGGGTAAAGCAACAATGCCCACTTTTTAGTAATGAGAAACATGCAGTTTTCCTGACAGTCTTTACCCCATTCCAGTATTTCTACTTTAGTCCAGTCAATATGAGGGTTATGCTTGATGAGCCAAGGGAAACCTAATACAATGGGACAAGAAGAGGAAGCAATTATCTGGAAGGTAATGTCTTCCTTATGCAAAGCTCCTATCGTAATGCAAATAGTCAAGGTCTGATGGGTAATCAATTGTTGAGATAGGGGTCTCTCATTAATAGCCTCAACCGCTACAGGTGGTGATCTCTCCTTGACTGATATTGTGTGTTTCTTAACAAAATATAAATCAATAAAGTTACCAGCCGCACCTGAGTCAACCAGGGTTTTGCATGAAAAGTTCTTCTCATTGCAAAAGGCAGAAATGTCAAGGAGAAATCTGCTTCGGGAATTGCTTGAGGACATATCCATTACACCTAAGACCTGTCCCCTTAAGGTTCTTAGGTGCGGAAGTTTTCCGGACGTATAGGACAAGTTTCTCTCATGTGTCCTTTTTTTGCCACAATATAAGCAAAGACCCTCTTTTCTCCTATACTGCTTCTCTGCCTCAGACAGTCCAGTAACCCCTAACTGCATAGGTTCGGGTCCAGACAGCGCCGGAAGGCCAGAGACAACAGGTTTGGAGAATCAATGTGCTAGTGACATAGTCAAAGGTCTTGAATACGTCCAGGTTTATGTGTGTTTGAAATTTTATTTATATGACACCTCAATAATTCCTTAAGTCCATTCTGTGGAAATTTTTAAATAATTTTTAAAAATGTAATAAAGTTGTGTCTATTTATCCTTGGAGCTTTGGTGCTCTCTATATGCGATATATTTCCAAGTGATACTCTGACTTGCACACCAACCTCAGATATGGCCTCCTGGTGTCCAGCTTAACTTTAGTCTTAGATAGGTAAGCACAACCATGTTTTTTTTCTTTGTTCTGACTGGACTCCAACCCACAGCCAACCAGAGCCCTCCTATTACATGTAGAGTATTTCAAAGACATGTTAACGAGAAAGGGAACATATAATAAGAGGTCAGTGACCTCCAGCAACAATGTTGTTTTGTTAAGGGAGTAAGTATGGCTAAGGGGGCAGAAATCTGCAAAACCATGCATGCCCATAGACATTAAACATCCCAGGAAGGAGCCAGGATCCACTGCACCATTTATTTCTTCTCTATTTCACTTTATTCTTTCATAGCGTCTCTATTTAAAGTTATAAATATATATATATTTTTATTTGTATTTTTGTTTTTACACATTTATTAATTAAGTTGCTAAGGTGTGAGGAGGTCCCAGTTGCCGATTTAATTTTAGGGCCGGACTGGCCCACCGTGATACCGGAAAATTTCCCGGTGGGCCGCGGCACCTGGGGGCTGCACAACTCTAAGAGGGAGCTCTGCGGTCGTTTTCAATAATATCAATATCAGCATGTAGGTGCCGCCGGGTTGCACACTTGAAGGGGCCCGGGCCTGGACGTGTTATGTAGTTACCTAGCAGCCGGTGGCCCCATCTCATGTAGTGTATGGTGGTGGTGCCGCAGGGCCGGGTGGTCGCTAAGCCGGTCCAGCGGCCCACTCACTGATACTGACAGTAGTACAGCTGTCAGCACAGGAGGACTGAGGAAGGGGGCAGAGCGGACCAACATAGAGTGGTGATAGTGACATAATAGTCCTCTTGTGTTGTCTGACAGACTGTCAGATGACAAGGTCAGTATCAGGGGGTGGTGAAGGATAGACATAGACACAGGGAGAAAGGAGACAGAGACAGAGGGGTAAGAGAGAGACAGAGGGAGGGGGAGAAAGAGACAGAAGGGAAGAGAGAAAGCAGGGTGGGGGCAAAGAGACAGAGGGTAGGAGAGAGACAGGGGAGGGATAAAGAGACAGAGGGGAGAGACACAGGGGAGGACAAAG
This sequence comes from Pelobates cultripes, assembly GCA_933207985.1. Classification (NCBI taxonomy): domain Eukaryota; kingdom Metazoa; phylum Chordata; class Amphibia; order Anura; family Pelobatidae; genus Pelobates; species Pelobates cultripes. Next base: position 191,057,943 of record OW240912.1, read on the forward strand.
AGACAGAGGGGAAGAGAGCGACAGAGGGTGGTGGAGAGTGAAAGGGGAGAGACAGAGGGGAGAAAGAGAGAGACAGAGGGTGGAGAGAGACAGGAAAAGGGGGGAGAAAGAGACAGAGGGGAGAGAGAGAGAAAGAGGGGGAGAAAGAGATAGAGGGGGAGAGAGACAAGGGAGGAGAGGGGGAGAGAGACACAGGAGGAGAGGGGGGAAAGAAACACAGGGAGGAGAGGGGGGAAGAAACACAGGGGGGAGAGAGACACAGGGAGGAAAGGGGGAGAAAGATACACAGGGAGGAGAGGGGGAGAAAGAGACACAGAAGAGCAGTGAGGGGGAGAAAGAGACACACAGAGGGACTAGAGGGAGACAAAGATACACACAGAAGGACTGGGGGGAGACAAAGAGACACACAGAAGGTTTGTTGGCGGACAAAGAGACATACAGAAGGGAAGGGGAACAAAGTGACACACAAGGTTTGTGGGGGGCAAAGCTGGGGGAAACGAGACAATGCGTGGCTGGTAGAAGAGAAAGAGACACACAGAGAGTCTGGAGTTAGAAAGAGACACACGGAGGCTGGGGCTAAGACATACACAAAAGGCCTGGGGGAAAGAGACATACAGAGGCTGGGATGAAGTAAATGATACACAAAGGGAGCTAAAAGAGAATTACAAAGGTGGCTGTAAGAGACAGAGGAGAAAATTGGAGACAAAATAAACTAAACAAGGTAAAAATAAACTCAAAGCAGGGAATAAGAAACACAAAAAAGGCAAGAAATTCATAAGGAAATTAAGAGAAGCACAAGAGAAGATGCATTTTTTTTTGTGTGTTTGGGGAGGGGGATTCATTTTCACATGTGTCTCCTGCAATCCCTGTAACTCAGTTCTTCAGCATGGGAGTTTATTAAAAATACCTCTTATTAAATAGATTTTCCTTCCAATATATACATTTTGCTAGCAATCTTGCTAACACAATGTACAGATAGACGTAATTAATGTGATTCTGACAGTAATATTAATAAATATATATACACACACACACACACACACACACACAGACACACACATGGATATTAATGTGTGTATTAGTAATATATATAACTATGCCTATAATATTTACACTTCATTTTTTACAGATGTGCAACTGCATACATTCACCATTTCAGTCCCATTACCAAAATTTCCTTAATATGTCAAGGTAGTTGGACTGAAGCATTGATTACATGCAAATGTATGTCTGCTTAAGATAAAGGCGCTCTTTTGATTTTTTTGAAGCCCTATATGCTTTCTTTCATTGTAATAGTTTTAAATTTTAAGTTATCTTTTCCACCTCTATATCAGCACACAATGCTGGCGACGCATTATTGGGCTGATATAGAGTTTTTTCCAGGGCTGCTTTTAGTTTCCAGTCCGGCCCTGTTTACCTCCCGCAGTTTAATTGCAAAGTCTTCAAACTGGTGCCCATCAGCTATGCCCTTTCACTTCCGTTTCATTCCATAACTTGAAGTGAAGGAGCAGAGCTGAAACCTACTTTCTACTAATAGCGTTAAGACTTTGAGCTTAACAGAGGTAAGCCGGCGCCATGGGCCTGCTCGTAATTGCAAGTTGGCAGACTGTTCTTTTAATCTTTAGCTGTATTAATAAATACAAATTGTGGGTTCACTGTTACCACAGGGTCCAACAACATGGGAACTTGAAGTTGGACCCGGTGGTAATAATAATACAGTCGATCACCAAATCCTGCCGTTTCCATCTCAAAAAAACATAGCTTGCATCCACCCCTATTTAACACCAGACGCGGCTAAGCTACTGGTCCATGCCATTGTTATTTCTCGCCTTGACTACTGCAATTCCCTTCTTAGTGGTCTTACATGTTCGCAGATTGCACCGTTGCAATCTATAATGAGTGTGGTGGCCATGCCCATTTTCGTGTCCGCCCGCACCTCCCACGCCTCCTCTCTCTGTCAGTCCCTACATTGGCTTCCATTTAGTGATAGGGCTCAATTTAAGATTCTGGTGCTTGCTTACAAGTCCCTACATAATGCTGTTCCAACCTACCTATCGTCCCTAATACACAAGTATATCCCGTCGAGGCCACAACCTACGTCTATCCTCTGTCCGTACTCCCACATCTGATGCTCGCTTCCAGGACTTCTCCAGGGCTGCATCTTTTCTGTGAACTCCCTTCCCTTCTCTGTTCGACTTTCACCCAGTCTCCACTGCTTAAAAAAAATATTTGAAAACACACTTCTTCAGGAAAGCATATCATATAAACTGTTAGCGGGTTTTCATTTCCCCCCTTGCCCCCATGGCTCCTCTCCTGAAACTGTAAAAATAACCAAAATTCTCAGTGAATACTTTTCTAGCAACCCATTTCATTACCCCAACTTATACCCTTTGTGACACTATACCCCATTCCCTCTAGCATGTAAGTTCATTGAGCAGGGCCCTCAACCCCTCTGTTCCTGTGCGTCCATTTGTCTGGTTACAATTACGTATCTGTTAGTCCACCCATTGTACAGCGCTACGGAATTTGCTGGCGCTATATAAATAATAAAATAATAATATACTCATAACCTCAAAGCAAGCATTTCATAGCATTTGGTTCATGGCAGCCATTGCATAACATGTGCATCCCTGGCACAAATTACCCAGCTCTAGCTATACGCAATAGAAGACAGATAATTGGATGCAAAATGTAGAAAGAACAAATTTTCTACAGCTCGACAAAACTTAGCACTATTTGACATCTCAGGTCTCCTTCATAGTTGTGTGTTTAACTTAGCGCTGTTAAACCTGTTGTCAGTAACATCTAAATATGAACAGCAAACAGTGCCCAGGCTGGATAAAGTAAGCCTAGTAAACCAAACTTGTTTTGCAATGGAACCATTGGACCCACCAAAACCTTTGTGGTAAATATTACTCTTTTGGGTTATCAACTAGACATCACTGTATTTGTTTTACTGCACCTATCCTCTTCCTACTATTTCACCACTCATGCAGTCATATAACCCTTGTGTTACATCTTCAAGGTTTCTAAACCGTTTACATTTTGACAGAACTGTAATTATAAATTAATTAAACTCGTAATGGATTAATGAATGGGTGTGCCAGCTATAAAAAGTAGAGCTTGTGTCCCTAGGCAAAGGGCATGTGTTATAAAGACCTCTCTCGTTGCTTTATATTAACTCATTCATTCTGTGCCAATTGTGTTTCTGGCATTTTAACACTGTGACGACCAAAGTATTTTAAATCACTGGACATCTGGAAATAAAATGAATGAATAAAATGAGTTGCACTGAGAAAAGCAATATTAACAGCTTGTAAGACCCTTATTCTTCCATTATTTAATCGATGATATCCCCCTCTGTTGGTTTGCAATTCCATAAAACTACTCCTGTGTTTGCAATGGTGAAATTGTCTCAAAATTCAAATTAATTAAAATATCTTTCAATTTCAGCACATTGGTAATTATTACAGTGTTTACATTATGTTTAGAAAACTTTGTCAACTAGCTATTGTGTTCCCCATTAAGTTACAATTAAGGTACAGTTGTGGAATTCAGAAAGCTAAATAATTGTGGAATAATAAGGAAAGCTAAATAATTTGACATGCTGAACTGTATATTGAAATATACTAGAGTGTTTCTCAACTTGTAATATAACTTGTGAATAATATTTAACTTGCAGGATTAAGAGTTTAATTGGACCTGATCTAAAGAACTGATCAGTCTAATATTATGAATATTAGCTACTTTTTCTCATAGCCCTCTGATTGCTTTGGAATGGCAGTCTTTATGGGTTTATAATAAAAAATATATCCACCTTAAAGGATTACGCCAACCGAATACCAGTGTTTTCATAATGATGCCGCCAGAGGTGGACTTACACCACCGACACCTAAGGGTTTAATCTTTGAAACTGAAACGCTGTACAAGCAAACTCCATGCACCATCACCATTTCAAGTCAATAAAGTGGTCATGGTGCTAGAAGTAACCCTTTAAAGGGACACTTCAGTCACTATAACAACTTAATAACAAACTGTATAACCCCAAAGTCTTGAATCCTACACTTGTCAGCTCTGCCCAGCTTTTCCGTGCCAGTATGAGGATTTAATCAGGAAGCCTAAGGCTAGGAGCCACTGATAGGAAAAGAGCATCAGCTGACATTCACAGCCTCATCAGTAGCTCCCCATTCATATAACACATTTAGAAACATACATATTTTTTTTCACACCATTTTGTGAATGGGGATATACTGATAGGCTGATGTATAAACTGATGCTCTCTGCCAATCAGCGGCTCCCAGTATAGTGCCTTCTAATTCAAGCCTCGGACTGCAACACCAGTAGCAGGGCATAAATGATAGGTGTCAGATTCAAGACTTTGGCATTAAACCATTCGTTAACTGTTTAACCCCTTGGGTCGGAGCCCTGGATCCATCTCACACCATAAAAAGATTGTTCCGATGAAGTAGTTGTGGTGCTCTGAACTTCTTTTTAAGCACATAAAGATTAGCAGGGTTATTTACTAAAGTGAGAACTGTCGGAATTAAATGTAGATTTCAGCCTTAAGGCCAAAATTTCCAAATTGGAAAAATGATCCTAGTCATCTATGCTTCTGGTTCAGCTACTTTGGTTTCAAAACTTGAAATCCACTTTGAACTCACTTTCTGTTATAAGGGCACAAAAGATAATCTGGTCCTTTTTGTTGCATGAAAACATTGGTGTGAGAGATAATTAGGTTGAATAATTATTAGTGGCACTTGATTAGAAAAAAGTTGATGCTGTATTATTCCAAACGGTACATCTGCGAACAGCATTTCTGTTAGCTGATGTACTACTCTAAAAAAAGATGTCTTCACATAAGATCTGCTAAACATAAAAAATTGAAACTGTTGGTGAAAAAATAGTAACATGTAGTTGAGTAATTCTAGGTATTTGCAGAGGGACGTTTTTGGCTTTAGTATTTTTGTATTATGCCATAGATTCTTAGACCATATTTGACTATCAGCGATTTTCATGGATCTCTGGATCTATCACCATTTGTGTTCATGCAGAAATCTTAAATGAAAGTTAGGTCCTAATTTAGGATTAGAGTTATGAATGACCTAAACCAGCAATAATAGGGAGGATTTTGATTACAATGATTAGATTTAGAATTAAGGCTTAATAAATCTGTTACTGTATATATAATTCTAACTTGGACCTGAACTTTCTGCAGTTTTTTTTCATAGAGTTTTGACTTAAAGCTTTTGGGAAGACCACTGCTTTGGAGTACTCCAAAATGGTGAGGACCCCGTCTAAGATCACTTTATTTAAAATACAAATGATCTAGTACAGGGATTTTAAAATGGAGTATTTCTTTTCTTTTTCTTTTCCCAATATATTTTTAGCACTTTTTGTTTTTGTTTCACATTCTTTATCCTACTTCTAAAGTCAGAAATTTTAACAATGCGTTTAATTAACAAGTTGAAACTTTATGTAAAACAATACTGCACCAAATATATTCTCTTTTTATATTACAATTTAGTGAAATAGTGATAAAACATAATAACCTCTTTATTGCTAAGCACTTTTTGTTTGAAAAACTGTTAGCACATGTATTTGACACGAGAGATGCATAGCTAACGCATAAACGTATAATAAAAGAGACATTTTGTGAAGGTATAGCTGGCAGTATAGCTTAGTGAAAATGGCAACATCTTCACATATAGTAAATCCTGTATTTAAAAAGTATTTAAAGAGTGCTATTGCAATCTATATTAATCTCTAGAATTTTAACACATAATGCTATTAGTGAAATGGTAGAGCTTAATCCTCCATACTCACTGTAAGAATGGTAGGATCCACTGAAACCTCCTTTGCCGTTTCCAAAAGAAAATAAACAGACCCCCAAAAAATCTGAATGGGAGCATCTTCAAAATGGGGGTAACCCCTAGGAAGTAAAAGAGACTAGACTAATATCAATAAGGTTTTTCCTAATAGGGAAATAGCCAGTGTGAATTTTTAAAAGGGTCCACTTATGTCTTGATAAATAGAAAAGGAGAGCCTCTAGATTGGGTTTCCAAGCTGCTTACTCTCATTTAGCCAATATGTTGTGAGCGTTGATACATATAAATGAAGTCAAAACTGTTTATTGTTTTAAAAACATTTCTGTTTGCCCTTCTCAAAAAAGTGTGCCCCTATTACACAGGGCTAACTGGTATTCAGTTACAGTTTATTGCATGGTTCATGGTTAATTTTTTGACTTGGAAAAGAGTCTCTTAGGGATTCAAATATTGACATCACATTAATAAATAAACACGGCTGAAATGTTTCAAAGACCTGCAAGTGCCTATGCTCTCTTCTTTTATGTGATCAGCACACAGCTGTGGAAGCAGACAAGAATATGTCCACTGGGACAGGAATACAATGTATTATCCCCCTTAGGATCCCTGACAGAATTATTCCATCAGAGCTGTCTGTGCCAAGAGCACCACTGACAGAATAATTCTGCCCTCTACTAGGATTAACGCCAGATCGCTGAAGTTGCAGTGATCGTGAAGTCAATGCTCTTGCAGGGTGCCATAAGGTCCGAGGCAGATCAGCAACTGCAAATAGCAATGTCCCAGATCATGTGATTGCTGTGACAGCTAGTCACAGTGATCAAAGTGCTGCTAGGCTATCTGATCCGCCTCCCTCTACCTATGTGTGAGTTGTGAAGTGGATGGACACAGATCGGAGAGAGATACTTTGTGTGCTGCTAGTGATAAAATTGTGAGTGATCAGAAATGAGCTTACAGTACTTTACTGTGACCTGCTTTTTTTTATCCTCAGAAGTTTTTTCATCCTGAGAAGAAGCAAGTACTCATTCCCCTGATGCTGCAAAAGACAGAGATGACTGTGTAACCCCCAATCATTTTACCCCTGACATCTCTATCTGTACTGCAACTCCAGGCATACAGGCTGAAGTGTCCAGCTATGGCCCAGTGGAGTTTATGCAGTTATGCAAGGGGAAGGGGCATATTTTAGGGAAGTCTTGCCCAGGACCATGAGTCTTTTTTTACCAGTGTCCCTGAATTAAAAAAAATTCTGGGCACTCACAATGTTAATGGGGACCATAAAGAAGCCTATTATTTATTTTTATTGGACACAGAATCCTATATGCTGTACTCCCATTTTGTCACAAACTACGAAGAGACGTAGATTTCAGGCATTACTGCGGTTTATGCATTTTATTAATAATAGAAAGTGCCTACCGCGAACTAATCCGCAATATGACATATTGTTTAAAATTCACCCCCTAGAGTTTGAAAGCCTTTATGACCCCCCAAAAAACATTCATACAAATGAATCCCTAATGAAGTTCAAGGGTAGATTGGGATTCAAGCAGTTTATACCATCTAAAATGGCTACATACTTTGATAATCTGTATAAACTTTGTGAAGGTGGTAGTGGATATATAGCTTTCGCATATATGAGGGAAAGGACAGCCACCAAGATAACCCAGGTTGTCCTGAAATCATAGGGTCAAGTGGGAGTATTGTATGGGACCTTATGAACCCCTTATTAAATAAGGGATATTACCTGTACATCTCTGTCTGGAAGCTTCGCCTCCTTGGCTGAGATCATCCAATGCAATGCTTCCCATAGAAAAGAAGCATTGCTGTCTAAACAAAATGCTGTCTAAACAAAAATGCTGTCTAAACAAAAATGCTGTCTAAACAAAAATGCTGTTCTGCAGAATGCCATTGTTTTTAGCTTCAGGGTTGAAACAGGAGGGCATAGCATTGAGATGAAGTGGTCTGGGTGCCTTTAGTTTTCCTTTAAGGCCTGCTGTGTTCTCTTTGGTTCACAGTATCGCTAGGTGTCCCCCCTTTAAAAATGTTTGTGGTGATCCTCTTTTTGTGTGATTAGGTGCTGTAATGTATTTAGCATTATTGTTGTCTTGTCCCAGCAACATTAGGCTCCCACCTTTCACTGAGATATTCTGTGCTGGGGTTAAATGTGGGTCCTTGCGAACATGTGAATTATGTTAACGTATGTGTAATTGTATTTGTTTGTGTCAAATATGTCTTCACATGATTTAATGTATGTGTAATGTGTGTGAATACATATGAAGGATTTTACGGTATTTGGGTTTATATATATATGTGTGTGTGTGTGTGTTTGTAAAACAAGAGATATAGGAGCATAAAGAGGTTTAAAATATATTTACTGCAAGAAAGAAGCCGATGCTCTACATATATGACAGTGTTGTCCCTTTCATTTAATGCCCCTTGTTGATCCTACCTCAGAAAAGAATGAGTGATGAGCTGCTCTAAATGACTAACCTTGAGAACCCAGATGTTTGGGAACTGCATTTTCAACAATTCTCAGGTAGCCATTTTGCACTGCAAAGATTATCCATCATTGATATAGGTGCTACATATATGCAGAGCATCATACGGTAACTGTGAGTGCAAGGTATAAGCAGATATACCGTATCTCCTAGAAGAAACACACATATACATACTTCACATCCTCACCTCCCACTGCATGTTAGGAGAGACCTGTTTGAGGTGGAACATGAAAAAAAAAAAAATAAGATGCAAGATTTAGGAACCAAAGAAGTAACCAAGAAACCCCAGGGTAATTATCTCAAGTAATGAGACTTTTTTAATACAAAAATCAATGGTTCTTTTAATGGAAATAGATTTCTCTGCTCCTGCAGGGCTAAGCTTGCAAATCTTTCCTTTTGGTTTTAAAATACAACCATGTTAGTTCCCTCAACACCCCCGACACTACTTCATTAAGGGGAGGGGGTAACCAAATTAATTTTGCTTTTGCAAAATAGAAATGGAACAACCTTAATCAAGAATAGATTTAATGTTGAAAAAGAAAAACATCGCTTTCCAAGGGAAACAATATAGAAAGTTAGAAGTTTCACAACTCTATCTTCGATATAACTGCTGTAAAATATCACAACTATCTGATCTCATTGTGGACACCTCTAGTATAGTGTGCATCTGAAGATGACAATTTTTCCTGGAAAATAATGAAAAATAAGAATTCGCAAAACAGTATTTTTTTATTTTTTATATAAACCGACAAATTAAATCTAAAAGTTAAGCATTTATGATATGAATAGCAAGAAGTTTTTTTTATTCAAAAGTTAAAATTTAAGCTTTCACCTTTTAGTTTTGTAGATCAAAGTAAGCCTATTATTTTGTGGGAGTTGTCATTCTGTAACAAGCTATCTACGTCTACTACTAGAGTGGAATTATTTGTGTTCTTCTTTACGTGTCTGCTATATATAACCTTATGGCCATTGTAACCTTTAATCATGTTGGTGTATTAGTCACTGTTAATGGGAATACAGCTAATGTTTACTCCGAACCGGACATCTTCTAACTTTAGAACATAAACTCTTGTTGGAGCTTTTTATTTGTCTCTTGTTTAGTAATAATATCAGTTTCAAGTTACATTTCATTTTAATCCCTGAAAAGTATGAGAAAAGCTGGTATCACACCTCCCTCTCTTTGTGTCTCGATGCTGGGCTTATTAAGGTCTTTGGTCTTTCCTGATAGATGCACGGTGCTGCTGATTGTTAATTATTTCCCTTGCTTACGCTCAGCTGAGCCTCCAAGAGTGCAGCAGCGATCGTGGCAGATCAGGTGGGTGAGTAATGAGTGGTGAGTTCATGCCGTGGCCTTCAGCATGCAATGCAGTAGAACTGCTCTTCTGCATACCATATTAAATATTACCATGAATAGGTCTGCCGTGAATATCTCTGATATACATTTACCTTGAAAATAACTCATTCCACCAGCCCGCAGGATGCATTCTGACACAGGGGGAGAATAAAAATACTCTTAACCCTATCTCTTTGCTGTGGGATCTGCAAGAAAAGACGTAGGAAATCAAATCTCATAAATATTCATACTTTTTTTATGTCCTCCTAGAAAGCAAACAATAAGAATTTAATCAAGTCACAAAAGAACATTACATGAGGAAAAAGCAGCCATTTTAAATGCCCATGGAAAGTATGAATAGGAGATATACTGTACCAAATTGAATAAAGAAGCCAGAGCTTTTCCACGTTTAAATGAACTATGGAGAGAATTTATAAAACAACTCCTGTGAAAATTTTAACCTGGGAGTAGAGCAAGATAAATATGTGCAAACATTCACAGGGCTGTTTGTGCACAAATAAACACAGCAGGTGGGAGAAAGTCTGTGGAAAATAAGTATCTGTCCCGTTAACCCCATAATTACTTGGAAACATGCTCACAGCCCCTGGTTTACCCTAAGTAAGTGAGTTTATACATTTTAATAGTGATGCACGCAGGGCCTGTCGACTAAACCCATTCTTCATAATAACCAGGAAGAAGTCCCAAAAGTAGATCTCAATCACCTGTTTTTTTTAATAAAGAAACCTATATCTTGGGTTAAGCAATCTAGCTTCACAATTGCCTCAGATCATCAGTGCAACAAAGTAATTAGAAAGACTGGAAATTTAATGATAAAATAGCAGAACTGGAATCATATCTACTTTATACAAATTTTCAGGTTGGCACTTTTGGACTATGACAGTTACATTTCCCAACAATTCTCACTTTAGTGAATTACTGTATTACATACTCTAGGCATCAATTACATGGTGGTCTGGGTGAGGACAAGAGAGACGCTATTACGTCACATGACTTTTTGTTTGAGAATTCTAGAATCTGGTTCTAAACCAATTGGAATTATTTGCATATTTGTTGAAATTTGTTTGGTTTAACTTCACAAAGTCAAATGATTTGTTTATATTTTTGGTTGACACCCAGTAGTGTATGAATACATAAGAAACAGAGATGTTTTTACGGGGACTTAAATGGCAAAAAGTTAAGACTGTTTTTAAGTTAATAATAATTTCTAACTTTGGCTGTATGTGTGTAAATAATTGTGTGATGTTTTTTCATTGTGATTGTGTTAAAAACAAAAGTACAATTCTAGGATGTTGTTTGCAACAATTGTTTTGTCTATTCCAGGATAACACAGCGGGTGAGAAAGAATTGAACTGTAACTATGTTAATCTGTAAATTTGTTGCGGATATTGCCTGCATCTTTGTATGTTTACTTGAAGGGGGACTTGTCATTCATATGATAAAGAGACTACATGTTCACATATGACATGGTTGCTTGTTTTTCCACAGTCAAAAAATTGACAATGAAAGGGAGGAGTCTAACACGGTCAAGGAGGAGAAATGCGGTCTTGAAAAAGGAAGGCTAAGATACTGTTTGTGTCAACCTGTAGTGTTACCCACACACACTGTTTTACGAAGGTAACAGATTGGAAAAGAGCACACTTTAGGAGTGGCATGCTTGCTATTCCTCAAGTAGTTTTTCCTTCAATTTATATTAACCCTTCACATGCCTTGCATTCTAATCTACACAGAATTAATTGCAACAGTGCGGTGACACCTTCTGATCTTATTAACTCTATGGCTGTCAACAATGCTGCCCCTGCTATTCCAAGTGTAGTTGATCTTGGGGTTGGTACCCTAGCGGGAACCACGTAATTTTTTTTCAATTCAGCACCAAGGAGGGTGGGTCTATAATGCTATTATCTGAGATTAGTTACATCCATTATGAGTCATTTGATGATGAAGTGGCCTTAATTCAGAGCGCAGGCCAGGGCACACGACTTGCCAGATTGAACATAGAGTTAGCCTTTCATCTATTCTTTCTCTATTCTTCTTCATTTTAAATGGATCTTTTTCACTTTGCCTGAGTCTGCACCATCCATAGGTGTGGGTTTGTCTTCTTCAAGTTTACCTTGCTCTTCCATGGGGCAAATGTTACTTCATCCTGGTGTCATGTCGGGATTAACGTCTTGTTCCACACTAATTCCCAATTTGTCCAATGCCCTTGGTGCTCCCAAGTTTTCTTATATTTTTCAGGCACTTTTCTAGGAAATGTTTTCATAAGTGCAAAGGTGTGCATAGGGCCTGTAATGCAGTCCTTTCTCAGCAACCTGGGAGAGCATCTGTTGATGCGGCCCCTTCTCGGCAACCTTTGGATGAAACTCCTTCAGTTCTTTCTCCTGCACTAGCTGGGCCAGGACAGGGTGACCAGCAGCCTTATCCCCATAAGCCTATGAATGATGTGTATGTGCACAACACCTCTTTCTTCTGCTGATGTTTCTCTGTCCCCAGTTCTCTAGTGACAGGTTGCCTGATACAGTGGCCATGTAGCAGAAGGCAGCGATACCGGAGGATTCTTTTACCTGCTCCATTTATTCATTGCAAGCACACTTAAAGCCTAAGATTAAGGCACAAATTTTGAGTTTTAGGTATGTTCACATCTTCAAGCTCTCTGCTGAGGCTTTTTGTCTTCAGCAGAAAGCTGAGTATCGTACAGGGTCTAGAAGGCCAAGACACACTGAGTCATGTGACAAGTGGCAGGGCTATTTTAGGGTATTGGCATCTTGTATTTTGGAGAAATACCCTGAGCAAGCAATCCCTCTTCTGAAATACATGGGTACTGTACAACCACCATCATTTCAGGGAGGGTACCTGGAGTGAGTATACATCTTTGTCTTTTGGGTCTTGGGATATGCAGATGTGGTTGCACTTGCGTCCCTAGAGGCTTTGCTCCTTAAATTCAGCAGCCACACAGCATTTTTGTTCCTTTGCTTGTCTTATAAATGTTACATACACTTTACTATACTACACATTTATTAATAATACACGAACATTTTATGTATATATGTTACTACAAATCACTTGATTGAAACTATTTTTAAAGTGTTTTGAAGTGTTCTTAGTGCCTGGAGTCTCTCTGTACAGATTTTTGCTATGAAACTCTGCACATGCAGAGTTTAACCCCTCTGCTGCTAGAGGTATAACTTCACTTCAGGCAGCATCAGAGGTTCATCATAAGCCAGCCTGAAATGAGAGTTCAGAGTTGGTTAATGTCAGTTCTGTGCATATTCCTATGCACAGCATTGGATTCATTGGATGAGAGTGATAGTAAACTCTACTTCCTGTGTCTAGGAAAGTTTTCTCAGAATACTCACCTTTCCTCCACATGCTCGTGTTGCCTCCATTTGCCCTTTTCAAAAATCCTGTGAAGTGGGCAAGCGCTAGAATTTCACTGCACAAGCTAGTGTGGGCAGACGATTAAATGATAAACGTCATTTTCAGGAATACTACGATGGTAGCAGTTAGGAAATAGATCTGGAAAAGAAATGAGGCAGTATAAAAAGGTGAAATGGGGGACCCAGAGGAAGTTGGGAATAGTCGTGGGGACAAAAAATTGTAGAGAAGTCGAAAGAGGGATTAAAAAAATATTTAAAAAATGGATGCGTCCATGACAGTATCGCTTTAATGTTTTGGGGATGTTTTTATGCCAGAGGAGCTAGACATTTTGCTAGGATACATAGCATCATGGACTCTCTCAAATATCAACAGATATTAAATGAACACCTGATTGCCTAGGCCAGAAAGCTTAAAACGGTTTGTGGTTGGCTCTTAAAGCAGGACAATGATCTAAAACATCAACACAAAAAAATATTTACTGACCACAAAATCAAGGTCCTGCTGTGGCCATCCTAGCCTTGACTTGAACCCCATTGAAAACCTGTGGGGTGAACTGAAGAAGAGAGTCCCCCAGTGTTGACCTCAAAATTTCAAGGATCTGGAGAGATTTTGGATGGAGGAATGGTCTCAGATCCCTTACCATGTTTTCTCCATCCTCATCAGGCATTATAGGAGAAGGGTCAAGTTATCTTGGCAAAGGGAGGTAGCACAAAGTATTGACTAAAAGGGTGACAATAATTGTGCCATACATATAAATGCATACATTTAATAAAGATTTTTTTTTTAATAAACCTGTGTTGTGTTTGCAATTCTTTGATATCAACGAGAGCAGAGTATTTTTGTGTATTTTTTTAACAAAAGATCAAAAGGTTAAACCATTGGTTCCCAAACCTTTTAGGTTCATGGCGCACTTAATATTTCAGTATTTTTCCAAGACCCCCCAAGTCAAAATTTCTAGGTTGTATATCTGTACAGAGCTGCGGCATTTACTGGCGCTATAGTGTAATGTACAGTGTGGGTGTTTGAAGGGATGCTTGTATAAATTTATTGTGTTTTAATACAGGGGTGTGTTTGTATGTAATGTTTGCGTTTGATTGCAGGGGTGTGTCTGAATGTAATGTTCACTTTTAAATTTGGATGTACATTTGTCTGAAGTATTTGTGTTTGAGTGAAGGGATGTGTTTGTATATATATTTTTTGAGTTTGAATGCAGGGGTGTGTTTGTATGTAATATTTGTGTTAGATGGCAAGAGTGTGCTTGTATGTTGTGCTAGTGTTTGATTGGTTGGATGTATGCACATACATTACCACATACATACATACTTTCACAGATATTCATGCACATCAACACACAGATGCATATAAATATACCGACACATACACACAAATTTATATAGACACCGACACATACACACATAGATACACACTCATACATACACTCACAGTAATACACATACACTCATACACACTCATACGCATACACACACACACACTCACACTAATATACACACTTATACACACACACTCAAACTCATACAAACACTCACACACAAGTAAAACATTTTATATCTCCAGCCACCCTCCTGTTAGCTTACCTTGTGTGTCCAGAAGGGTGACTTGGAGTCGTGCTCCTCTCCCTCCCGCGCCGTCTCTTTGCATGATGCTGAGAGGAAGTGACAGGCTGTCACTTACTCCCAGCCGGCCGACATTACAGGGGCCCGGTCGCTTGATCGGGTCCCTGTTGAGCAGTAATGTTTCCCGGTGCTATAATCATAGCATCGAGGAAACATTCCACGGCAACCCTGTGTGTATGTCACGGTGCCGGCACAAGGTTTGGGAAATGCTGGGTTAAACAATAAAGAAACATTTTTCACAGCCTTTTTTGCTTATATTTACCAAGGGTGCCAATATTAATGGAGTGCACTGTAGCTCACAGGAAAGATAGGCTACACTGAGCATTGTTATTTATTTACTGTATAATGTTATATTTGGTATTTTTGTCCCATACAGAGAAAGTCTATACAATATAACCACTATAGCGCCAAGTAGTGCTTATGTTGCCAAGAGTCTGTGCACAGTGAGCACTGCCCCTTGATTTTTTATTTAAACATTTAGGAGTAGTTTGAAAAAAAATCAAAAAAAAAAAAAATCCAGAAACTGACACTTTTTAAATGATATATACTGTGGTTTTCTCTTCCATATTAAAGAACACTCCAAGCACCATAATCACTACAATTTGCCTTTTAAAATATTGACTTCTTTCCTAGGGTTTGCCAAGCACCACTCCCATGCTACACTGATGTCAGAGAGCTGTAATCTCCTCAGAAGGAGCTCCAATCAGCTCTTCCTAACTAAGCCTGGCAATGCTGATCTCTGCCAACCAGTGAGCTAAGCCATGCATTGCTTTAGATCATCAGAGAAGTAGGGAGAATCATCTTGGCGGCCCCCGGCTAAGAAGTCATACCGCCTTACAATGGGGAGACACCAAGGCACTCCTGGCACCATACTTACAATGCTGTAGTTGTTATGGTGCTTGGAATGTTCCTTTAATTATATCAGTTTCATCCATACTGTTTGACAGTGATAGACTGTGAATGCTGTGAACAGTGTAGCAGAAACTTTGCAGTCAAAATAGAGAATACAAAATGCTGAGCACCGCTTGATCTATATTTAAAGGGACACCCAGACCATTTCAGCTAATTGAAGTGGTCTGGGTGCTGTGTCCCTTTTGCACTTAGTGCTGCAATGTAAAACATTGCAGCTCCAAGGCTGCCCTCTGTGGCTGTCTACCAGACAGCCACTAAGGGGCTTCCGGAATCCAAACGGACTTTTGGTCTGTTATCTGATGCTGGACGTCCTCACAGACCTCCGTCAGATTTTTCCCTTAGGAAAGCATTCAATAATGCTTTCCTGTGGGGAGGTCTAATGTGTGCGTGGCCATTGCCGCGCATGCGCATTAGGTCTCCCCCACCGGCTGCCGTTGGCGGGGGAGGAGCGTGGGCGGAGCCTGACCCAGCGCCAAAGGACATCGCCGCTGGATTCAGGTAAGTGGCTTAAGGAGTTTTAACCCCTTAAACCCCACAGGACGGGAGGGCATGAGGAAGGGGACATTCCACGAGCCTATAGTGCCAGGAAAATGGGTTTGTTTCCTGGCACTATAGGATCCCTTTAATGGATGATTATTACAGCACTGTTCATAACTGAATCCTTTTAAATCATTGTTTTAAAACTGTTGTAGTTACAGTCCACAGCATCCAATATCCATGCTAAGTTAGTGCCTCACTTCACTCTTAAATTCTAAAGATACCATGTTTCATCACCAGGTACTGATGTACCCTGTGCGCTAATGCCACATGCTATTATGGACAGCAATATAATGACTATTTTGAATGCAGCAACATTACAGTGGCTTCTTAATTAAATTTTAAAGTTGCCATTTAGATTACATTACATTTAAAGTAATTTATTCTGCCAATTAAGACCATGCATGCTTAATTGGTCAAGGCTGTTGTTCCTAATCTATTTCCCCCAGAATAAATAACTACTAACTTAACCCGCAATAGTGCTAAACTGTGGGCAGCATGGGTGCGTGACCCACTTACTACCTGAACTACTCAAACATTCAGTTGTTTTACATTATGAATTTAATAATGTGAAGCACGCCATCTTAAACTTTAGATGGTTTGCCTCGCTAATAATTAAAATAATTCAGACAAGACAACAGTCTCTGTATGTATGTATATCTTAGATGATACATATTCATCTATACACAGTTATCTTTAAAGAGAGTAAATGTATCTTCTTATCTGTGGATCAAGATGCTAGAAGTGCAGGTAAATCTGGAATGAGACATTAACTGAGATGCCACAATCAGAATTCATAAATATTTCCCCATGGGGTCTGCCCTGGGTTTTTAGAACAAGATTAGGTCGGCTTTGAATGACATGCAATCAGGTTATCTCATGCACCAATTGGAGCTGTTTCAACAACCATACAGATCCTTAATTCTGGGTTCTGTCCGCCTCATCCTTCTAAGGTACAATGAGGCAATCTGAGGCTTAAATAGGCCAAGATGTGCAAATTAGACCCACTATCATGTCTCTCATACGCACACTGTTCTGAAGATGCATTGTTCACCTTCCCTCTTTAGAAGAATCAAGTTCCATTATGAGATTTTAGTTTAAAAATGAGCTTTAAGAAGGATGATCTATTTTTAAACAAGAGCTTTTCTGCAATAATATTAGATGCTATTTAAATCAGAGGATCTTGAAAGAGAATTCAAAAACTCCTCCTTTAGCTGAAGTTCTCAAACCTTGATAAAAAATAATGATAGAAGAAGGGGTGTAAAAGAAGATAATAAAGAATTCTGACTTGTAATTTGTATGGAGGGCTTGCTAAACTGAAACCAATAAAAAAAAAAAAATGAAAATAAAAATACAGATTCGGAAGAATAAAGAGCATATTGTTAAGGTGTAATTGTTTTCATGTGTTATAGCTATTTATTTATGCATAACATAGCAGTCATGTAATTGTATGTTTATTTTATTTTATTTATAAAATATTTTACCAAAATTTTTAAAAATAATAAAATATATACAAAATATTATATATATATATATATATATATATATATATATATGTATGTATATATATATATATATATATATATATATATATATATATATATATATATATATATATATATATATATATATATATATATATATATATATTTTACACACATGCACACATATATAAATTTAACACATAATAGGTGATAAATATAGTCAACCATGACAGGTGCATTCTGTATTGCTGTCAAAGAATTAGTGAAAATACAGTAAAAAAATCTGCCATCATGTATTTAGGCTTGATATGCAACAACAGAGTGGCAATCAGGGGTGGTGAGGATGGTACACCCCGGGTGACAGGAAGGAACCACCATCCCGCCTTTCACTCTTTGTGGCCGCACAGGACCTGGTTAGATTTCATTATTTTCTAAGCAGGTCTAGCAGGGAGGAAGCTGTCTTACAGATACAGACAATTGCAGTAAGAGTTAAATGTTGCGTAGGTTACTGTGCCTATGACTGTGTGGTGTGTGACTGTGTGTGCCTGTAACTGTGTGTGACTGACTATGTGTGTGACTGTATGCCGTTGACTATGCATGTGTCTGCCTGTGTGACTGTATGTGATGTAGTGTATGAGTGTGACAGTGTGTGTCTGACTGTGTAAATGTATTTATGTGACTCTGTGCATCTGCATCTGTGAACGTTTGTATATGACTGTGTCACTTTGTGTATGTGACTGTGTGTGAAGGGTGCAGTAAAGTTACCGCACTATGGTTTGAGGTTAATACACCAGGTATTGAGTTTATAAATATAGGTTTACATAATACATTGAATGTTTTAAAAAGGTGCCATCTTAGTGTGATTTATAGAACATTTTAGAGTTTACAGTTTGGTATAGGGTGGGGTTTGGGATGGACTTAAAACTATAATTGCTAAGCAATACTCCCTGTAAAAGTTTCACTATCAGGTAATACTGTAGACATGTATAGATCACTAGTACCATGACAGGACAATGAGTCTCAAGTTGTTTTAGTCTTATATATGGTGAAACTCTGTGGGATTTGATCAACATTTGCATTTTAGTAAACGATCTATCATTATATTTAGTATAAATGCCTCTGTGTAAGTTGTGAGTGATTATACTGAAAACTATATTCACAGAGTGGAGGTACTGAAATTATAAAGCTATTGCTGCATACTCATAGTTGGAATGGATGTGAATAACCAGGTCACTAGCACCTCAGGAGATAATGGTAATAAAAGGGGTTAAAGGGATAATCTTGCCCCCCCCAAAAAAAAAAAATTTAATTATGCATTTTTTATTTGGGGTATATCTAAAAACAGCAAAAGCTGCAGTACTCTTGCCTGAAGCATTTGCAAGTCGTCCCCTCCCTCCCCCCCATTCTAACCCCACCCAGACTTACTGTGACTGTCCAATCACAGACTTTCCAATGCAACTTAATAGACTGTGGCGGCAAATAAGAATCATTTGGCCCATCTAATCTGCCCAATTTTCTAAATACTTACATTAGTCCCTGGCCATATCTTATGCCTATCCCACACATGCTTAAACTCCCTCACTCTGTTAACCTCTACCACTTTAGCTGGAATGCTATTCCATGCATTCACTACCCTCTCTGTAAAGTAATACTTCCTGAAATTATTTTTAAACCTTTTTCCTTGTTTTTCTTCTTGTTGTGGTAGTAGTCTTCTTCTTTACTGTGTTGATTTCTTTTATGTATTTAAAATATTTCTATCATATCCCCCCTGTCTCATCTTTCCTCCGAGCTATACATGTTAAGATCCTTTAACCTAATCCATGAACCAGTTTAGTAGCCCTCTAAGCTCTGTACAATTGCATTAACTCTTCCTTCTTTCTACTGCTAAAACCTCTCCCTATACAATCAAGCATTCTGCTAGCATTTCCTGCTGCTCTATTACATTGTCTGTCTACCTTTAAGCAATCTGAAATCATTACCCCTAGATCCCTTTCCTCAGATGTTGAGGTTAGTACTTATCAAATATCATATACTCTCAGGGCCGGTCTGGGGATACAGAGCAGCCCTGGAAAAAAAATTTGTGCCAGCCCCAAGTCACTGCACCATATATTGTCGCGTGTAATATGTAAGGCTATGTCTTGCCATGACAGATGATTGAGTAATATATATTGCTTTTTCTAATATAAAATATTGGTCCTTTCAGGGTAAAACGCTTACTTATACAGTAAGCATACTCACATGCAGACACAGGCAATTTCACTGACATCTCAATGACAAACACAAGCTCATTGATACACAGCCTCATAGACAAACAATCTCACTGATATACATCAGCTCATTGACATAAAAACACAAGCTCACTCACTAGCAGGCACATGCATGCAAGCAAGCTCACTCACTAGCAGACGCACACACACAGCTTAATGTAGTGGTACTGGTGTCTATAGAATGTCCCTACAGGCTTTTCAACGTAAACACTGACTTTTCAGAGAAAAGGCAGTGTTTACATTGCTTCAAAGTGACACTGCTAGTGACAGTCACACAGACGGTCACTAGAGGTGCTTCCTGTGTCAGTGCACCTACATTCAGGGCCTCCACACTGTGTCAGTGCACCTACATTCAGTAGGTGCTGAACGTTCCCCATAGAGATACATTGATTCAATGCATCTCTATGAGGAGATGCTGATTGGAGTGGCGTTTTGCAGCCAATCCTATGGCAAAGCATTGGATTGGCTGAGATCGTCAAGCTTGATGATCTCAGCTATAGAGGCAGGACCAGTCGAGGGGAGACCAGCACGCTGCGTGGGGGAAAAAAAGTGAGCAAAAACACTATTTTTAAACACACATATACACCATGACAGACACAGAAACACACATATACCATGACAGATACACACCCCATGACAGACCATGACACAGACAGACCCACACACACACACCATGACACAGACAGACACACACACCATGACACAGACAGACACACACCCCATGACAGACAGACACACACCCCATGACAGACAGACACACACCCCATGACACAGACACACACACCATGACACAGACACACACACCATGATGGACAGACAGACACACACACACACACACACACACCATGACACAGACAGACAGACACACACACACCATACAGACAGACACCATGACACAGACAGACAGACAGACACACACACACCATACAGACAGACACCATGACACAGACAGACACACACACCATACAGACAGACACACACACACACACACCATACAGACAGACATCATGACAGACAGACAGACACACACACCATAACAGACACACACACACACACCATACAGACAGAGACACACACACACCATACAGACAGACACCATGACACAGAAAGGGAGGTCTTCTAGCGGCCGCATGGGGACTTGTACTGGCGGACGCTGGAGGAGCTGCGCTGGCTCTCCCGCCCTCACGCGCTGCTGAATGAGACCGGGGCCGGAATATGACGTCATATTCCGGCACCGGTCTCATTAAGCTGCACGCTGGGGAGCAGAGCCAGCGCAGCTCCCCCAGCGGCCGCCAGTACAAGTCTCCCAGCGGCCGCCAGAAGACATCCCCCAGTGGCCGCCAGAAGACCTCCCCCCAGCGGCCGCCAGCAGACCCAGGTGTCTGCCCGGCCCCAGGTGCTGACGGCCCACCGGGAAATTTCCCGGTATTCCGGTGGGCCAGTCCAGCCCTGTATACTCTGCCCTTGGAATTTGTATGTCCAAGATGCATGTGACCACATTAAATGCCCCTTGACATAGCTATGACCATTTTTCTAGTTTACCGAAATCATTTCCCTCCTGGAACATCAAACCTGTTACATATCTTAGTATAATCAGCAAAAAGACATACCTTACGATCAAGACCTTCTGCAATATCAATAATGAAAATATTAAAGAGAATGGGTCCAAGTACAGATCCCTGAGTTACCCCACTGGTAAACTAGACCTTGCTTTGAATATACTCAATTGACTGCAACCCTCTGTTGCCTGTCCAAGGCAGGGTGATCTGAGCAATTGTAACAGGATCAGTTGTTTTCTTAACAGCCAGGGTGTATAGCAATGACACCAAGGAACAAAATAGGGATGGCAGGACAAGACTGTCCCACCAGAATCGAGATGGTTGGGATGCCTGCAGGTATCTAACTTACAGAGTGACACAACTTTTTTTGTACAATATGTTAAATGAACAGAAGTTTATGGAATATATTTATAATTAACTGTTCATGAGAGGACAGCAAAATATGCAGCAGAAGCATAAAACAAAAGCTCTCATTAAATCTTTTAGCAGTGCTGACTATCAGTATTTGGGGTTAAACTCTGTATTCAGAACTCAACCAGCTGACATTTGTAGACAATAGTAGCTGTGGCCGGAAGTCCATCTGATTAATGTCTCATTTGTGTTTAACAAAACAAGGCTAAGGGTCGGCTTGCTGCTAGCCCTATAAATATCGCGTTAATGGTGTTTTCCAAACAAGCTGTACTTAAAAAGGCGGCTCTTGGGCCTCTTGCTGGGGATATTAAAATGCAAATGGATGCAGGCACGTGTCCTTCGGAAGAGCCGTCTGCGTTTAACCTGTGACCTTCTTGCCTTTAGCCAGAGATTCTGCTCATTTGTATAGCTCCTGAATCTGCTTTGGCCTCTGGTGTAACCTGTAAGAAACAATGCTAAGTGGAATGAGGGAGCAGGTCTGATTTGATATGCTCAATTAATCAAGACTATTTGCTCCTTAAGAGGAACAATCAGGTACTTTCTTCAACATCTGACGCTAGTCCTTGACTTTCAACTAGTAATGCATGCTAAACAGTTAAAAGCCACATATGAGAGTTTTAATTAAAATGATAGTTGTAGGTCACTTCAGTAAAATCCAAAATATTTGGTACCTGTGCTTCATCCAGGTAAGTTGCTTGTTCGCCAGACCTCCTCATTTATGTAAACATTATTTCACAGGAGTTGAAATAATTATGGCTGGCGGTGTCAAGTTCCAAACTAAAAGGTTGCAAACACAAAATATACTTTTTTTTTTATCATGATAGCTTTCTTCTTTGCTATAAAATTTCTTCTCTTGACTGTTTTTTTTTGTGTGTGCATGTTTGCAGAATACTGTTACTAGTCAGATTTGTACCTGTCTGCTTTCAATTTGGAGGTCTGTGATGCTCAGAGTATGGTTTGGACAACAAGGGGTGGTAAAAGTACATGAATCCTCTTCTTTCTTTGTATTCACTTTGCAAAATATCCGTACAGCCATACCATACCCTATGGTTTTAGAATACGGTTTACATTTTTCTCTCTCTCTCAATAGAAACAACAGTTTAGAGGTAACATGGGTTGTAATACAAAGACAAGGTACATTGCACCTTAGACATTGGAAAAGTGGAGAGTCGAGCAGGTTAATAAATCATTTTAAAGAAAGTTCACAAGTTATCCATTATGCCATAATGATGGTTTCATCAGGGATGCTTGGTAAAAAAAAAAAAAAAAACATACTTCAGAGTTGTATTTGGTACAATGACCTAAAACATAATAAAGCATGACTATGTTTAATTTGTGCACTAGTATGCTATTATTCTGTATGTTAACAAAAACCTCCATGCCACTTTCCCCTAGACTTAGATTTATTTAATCACCTTCTGCAATTCCTTCAAATTTGGGACGATCGGTATGTAGCTCAAACACAAGCCAAAGGAATCGCACAATGGATGAGCATGTGTATTTGTGTGTGTTGATTTGAAAAAAAAATAAATTGATGATTTATGTATAGGGAACAGCCACTAAATGTTGAAAAGGCATAGCAGTATAAATAAAAAAATCTATATTTATATATTTTAACAAACCTACATAAATATAGATGTATTACTGCTCTTCTCTCTTTTCCTTCTATTGGTTACTTTTTTTAACTTTATCTTTGAGCAAAAATGGCACAAAGATGCGCCTATCCGTACACTAAAAAGAAAATATACATAATATTTTTACATTCTTTTTGCTCATCCGAATTGTTTTCCCCGATATATTTCTGCAGACAAAATTCTGAAGAGCTGAACACATGCGTGAAAGTTGGCGATCCCAACTAATTTTTATTTTCAAATGAAGTGGTTCAGACAATACAAATTTGTCTGCTGTTCACATGTCTACTCTCTCCTATCTTCCTTTATCTTTATTCTTGGGTCGTTGTATTAGGCTTGAATTAGCTTTAGTCTTCCAGTGCTCTTTACTAAAATTAAAAGTGAATTTCAAATTACAGAACAAATTAGCTGAAATGGCAAAATTCTCCAATTTGCTTTGCTTTCAGTTTTGTCCTATACTTTGAAATTCACTTTGAATTTTACTACCGTAGGTTGTCCTTTGATTATACTTGCTGCTTGGTACAATGACAAAACATCAAAAAAACTTTATTATTATGCTTTAATATTTTCTAGTGCCAGTTTATATATGCAAAATTAACATTTACGATGTCAGAAAATACAGAAATAAATTACTGGGATACTGTATTGTCTAGAATGGTTGATTTGAATACAACTTCTTTAAAATAATAGGTTAATGTATTTTCTTCAAGAACACCAGTGGGTTTAACAACTAAAGCTTAAAGATGACCTTTTGGTCTGAAAATATTGGAAAATATGTCTAGTCTTCTGTAAAATCAATTGGAAGCAGTAAAAGTTGTTTGCCTTAGAAAAATAAAAAAATATAGAGTCATATATATTAAACTCCCAGAAAGATCATTTTGGTGTTAAACTGACACTAAAACAGCCATTTAGAGATTGTTTCAATGTAATTTATTGCTTCAATAGACAATATAGTCAGCGAGTGTGAAACGCTATAGTGAAAGCAATAGGAGAAGATATGTTAAGGTAAAATACGCTGAGGCTTTTAAAAGATGCACAGAGTATATTTGGGATGCAATGCTTGTATGTGAACTTAAAAACAATAACAAATATTCTATATTATTATCATCACAATACTGCATGCAACAGAAACTTAAAAAAAAAACAGAAATAAATAATTTAAATACTAAAATATAAAAAAGTGGATTTTAGTAAATCGTTTGGGTAAATCAGCCAAATTTCTATTTTATACATACAAAATTGTGTATTAATATAACAAAAAACTGTGTGTCCATTTTGCCATTTACATTAAATGTTGTTATGGTTTAGTAAACATTGCCATTTAATGGAACATGTGCAAGAACTTTCACTAAACACAAAATTTTGATTGGATGGACACAATGTGGTGAAAATGGCTAGATTATAACTGTTTCTCTATTCTCATATTTCCTAACCACAAAATTATGTTGGTATACTTTGTGCCTCATTTAAAAATCAGTTATTTTGCCATTTTAATGTAATATAAAATATAGGATTTGCATATTTATCAAACACAGAATGTGTAATAGTTTCAACAGGATCTTGTCTAGAAAATGCCAATCCTGTAAATAAGTTTAAGGAAGTAGAAAAAGGTATCACCACAGAGATAATATGTACAATAAATATAAGCAAGAAGTAATATAGAAATAAACAATGATATATAATATAGAGGGAGAACATTAAAAATAACAATATGTATATCTCTACACACACAAACATATGATACTGCACTCAAAATAATTTGTTAGAAGAAAACTTGATTTTTAATTAATTGCCTATTAAAAATCAAGTTTTCTTCTAACAAATTATTTTGAGTGCAGTATCATATGTTTGTGTATATGTATTGAAGGTAATAAGCGTGGGCTACCTTGATACCCAGCACCAATACAGATAGAAGAGTGCCTGTACATATCATTATTTTTTGTGTATATATATATATCAGTCCAAAAAGAGTCCCGTAAAACCTTAGGATGAGACAACAATCACAGTTCTATCTGAGGTAGAGACGTCTATGGAGTAGTGAGATCAAAGGGTTGGTGGAATCCGTATGAAAGAGAAAAGAAAATCTAATAGTGCAATAAAACCCAAATTGGTAGCAGCCAATAAAAAAGGTCTATATGGTCCTACTCATGTTTTTGAGAGCTAAAAACAAGCTCTAGTATAAACAGCGTACAGTGGTATAATCCCCACTTATGGGATACGTGAGGGAGTGTTGTAAGTAGATTTTTCGGCAGATGGGGACCATATGTAACATAAGAAATAACAATAGTGCTCACTGTGATAAAACCAGGAGAGTGTATAAAAATAACGAATGGTTACTCACATTTAATTAGGCAGACACACTGCTCAATGAGTGGTGTAATCCCCACCAAAGATGCTTTGGAGTAGTATCTCTCTTGAACAAGTAAAACTCAGATGCCAGGTAGTAAAATAATAAAAATGGTAAAAAAGATAAAATGGCTAACTCACAACAAATAAAGTGGGCAAAATACCTTTATTAAAATACAGTTAGTTAAAATCTCCACAACGCGTTTCTCCCCTCAGGGCTTTCTCAAGTAGATAAAAACATGTACCTGACAACACTGGCTTTATATAGGCCTCAATTTACTTAATTTTGATGGCAAAATGATGCCATGGTCACATGAACATGTACATTATCAGGATTGTTCTCTCATCTTAAGGTTTTACTGGACTCTTTCTGGACTGTTCTATATATATATATAATTTATATATATGCCTATTATTTTTATTGTTCTCTCTCTGTATTATATATCATTGTTTATTTCTATATCACTACTTGCTGATATTATCTCTGTGGCACCACCTTTTTCTACTTCCTTATACCTATCGGGCCTGTGAGGGAGGCCTATCCTTTAGGTGTGCTGCCTCTATTTAAGTTTTTAAATGGTGATCCTTCTGTACACTTTTCACTGTAAATAGGTTTATTTGCTATTTCATAGGTGAACTTATTGAACTTTGAACTATTTGCCTGCTGGCAGTAAGGAACCTAATTAAAAGCTAATTAGTGACTGGGCATCTATGGCTCTCCAGTCACTAAAGTCTCCATCCCACTAGTGATGGGGCCAGTAAATAAGTAGGGTGGATCTGGCACTGGCATTTAAAGTGTACTTTGATTTCTTTTTTTATATCTACATGTTTATTTTTCTATTTAAAAAAAAAAAAAACTTTTCAGGCGTTTGCAAATAATTGTTATGCTTCCCATAATAACCTAAGCAGGATTCAAATGAATGAATGGCTTAAAGGGATACCATAGTCATGATAGCAATTTTTTCACATTGAATTAGTTATAGTGTCTGTCCCTCCATTCATAGTTAAACCATTTTTGCAGTTTAACATTACACAAAGCACCCTGGCCATCCATTTCCCCACCCCTACTGAAGGTATGGGCACAAAGATTACACATTTCAAAGATTACACATTACACATTTCCTTGTAGACATACTTGCAATGCGAACTCTGTTAGGCTAAAAGCAGTCAGCCAATTCTTGCAGCTAATCACAGGGGCCAATTGCTTTTTAGGCTAATATTTCCTCTTTAGCCCAAATGACACACAGGGGAGTTCAGTGAATATCCCTAAGAGTTGTGCAAAGATTAAAGATCTACCATACTTCATTATATGTGTATGTAGCGGAGGCCTGGTATTTCACAGGTTAACTCCACCATAGATCCCAGTGAGGCTCAGGAACAAGTAATAAAAACACCATGAAGCAGTAATTCCAGCAAACAAGTAATCCACGAATATTCCCATACAGATTCCAATGACTAGACGACACACAGCATCAGGAGCAGAACTGACATTTAATCCACACAGTCACCTTATAAAGCATGCTCCCATGCAAGGGAGGGAGTCACAGTAATTAGTACAGTATCCAATAGTGTAACTGTTACCTCCCACACATCTCCTCCCCTCAGTATGACACTTAATCCCATTATACATACTGTAGTTTCCCCCGAGTTCTGAATGTACCCCAAAACAAGCAGTTACAATAATACTGTGGGTACCCCCTGGTAGCCCTGATCTGGGTGACTAACATATCCAAAATTCACCCAGATCAGACCAGGGGTTCGGGAGTTAGGTGGAGGATGTATTTTGACCGACCGCACACGAGGTGGTATCCGAAAAGGGTTCCATGAGTTTTGGCCCTGCGGTCGGTCTTTGTTCGGGAGGTAAAACACACATAAAATACTGTCATCCACGATTAATCTTGTATTCGTATGAACCCCCTCGTTCGGTACTTTGAATCTACCGAACGCGAGGCTGATTAGCCTTCCCGTTCAGGAGCTACGGAGCCATGGAGGTCTCAGTGGTGTTCGGGTAATCGAGTGTCCAATTTGAGTTCCAGACACTCGACGACCAAACACCGCTGAGTTTCGTGCGTAAGATGGCCGCCGCCACGTGTTCATATACCGAATGGCGGCCACCCAGATACATCACTAAAGAAATCGATTAACCTGCGGTTAGAGAAGTGTGAACGCTTAATAAGGTACACACTTCTCTCTGGGGTGGTCTATTGGTTCGGTAGTTTACATTCGTATGGAGTACGAATGGAAACTACCAAACAATCATACGAATCCCACATACATTTTAACCATAGAAACGGAAACAACACAAGAATTGCAATATTATTCCAATCTTTTAGGACAGCCCTGGTACTATCTGCTACAGTGTACCCTTCCTACAGTTCCACCAAATGTCCAGTATGGTAAATATACTAATTATATATGACTGATGTTCTTCTCCAACGAAGAACTCAACAGAGATTCTTTATTGCAACTCGTGTGCAGTGAAGGGGAGAATAATTAAAAGTCTAGAGTACCCCTACCCTATTGGGCTTTAGGGTAATAACATATATTTTGAGCTAAGGAGTCTGCATGCCCCTAAACACACAGATGAAGGAAATACTTAATTTCTATGCATTTTACGGCCATTCAGACCCAAGCCTCTAGTACCATGAACCATCCATCCTATTAGAAACAGTGGATGTCTAACTCAGTCCAATTTATTTATAAGATGCCATTAGAAAAAGAGTAGAAAAAAGTAAAAAAAAATGAAAGTAGTATTGGCATTGTTAACATATTGTAACTTTCTAATAGAAACATATGCTGATTTATTTACAATTTTCTGTCAATACTGCAACGATTAAGATTTTTTTGATCCATAAAGTTTGGATGACTTTGTATAGGAGGTTAACTAGTGTTTATATATATATATATATATACACACACGGTATATACTCCCTCTCACATTAAATTTTTCTGGCTTTTTTTTCATGGGGGGTGGGTGAACCTTTATATATCTATGGAAACATAAAACAGGTAAATATATATATATTGCTATATGGAAATGGTTAAGATTTGGAGGATATTACTGGTGGCTAAATGTATCCCCCCAGATATGTTGATGGACATCCAAAGGTAACAACTGGATCTGTGAGTGAGAAAATGTCACCTAAACTGTTGAATTGTGAAATGTGCCTTAACTGAGCCAATGTGTTCTGTGAGCAGATATGCTCAACTATGAAGTCAGTCCTATTTATTGTAAGTTAAAACAGATTCAGTTTGTTTTTTTTACTCTTTTTTTCCTTAACAAATATAAGCCACACATCTAATTATAAATGCTGTGAACAGATAATTTATCCTTAGTTGATAAAGTAGGAAAGCAACCAAGCTCTTAGATTAACACTGACTGAAGCATTTACATCCTACAAGAAAAAAAACGCATTAATGGAACTGGAAAGATCAGTTTAACTATTTGTATTTCTTGTGCATATGGTCTTGAGTGGGTTGATACTGAGATTCACTCTACAGTAGATCAATATTTGTGAATATTGACCTTTAACTGTCTCCAGTGACCTGCTAGCTTAACAAGGTTCTTCATGTTTGTCTAATGTTCAATGCACCAACACATATTGTAAAACAATGAATATATATTGTTCAAAAATAATGAAACGGCAGCATCAACTGAAATTTTAACCTGTGGAGGTTGATAAAAAAAATATTCAGTTAGATATTAATCTCTTCACATCAGGATTAATGTATACACGATTCTTGGGGGTGGGGGGGGAGAAGTGAGGGGCGGAGAAGAGGGAAGGAGAGAGAGAGAGTGAGTAAATTAGTTTAACAAAGAATTCCTAAGCTGTGCTTCAAAGCTGTTGTATACAGCAAACACAGACTCAAAGTAATCCATGTTTAAAATGGAATGAGGCAAAAATGTGATTCTTTGTTAAACTAATTTGCATATGCCCACCCAGAATCCTTTGCGGCGGTAGCATCACTGCAGATTTGTGATTTCTGTGGGGAAAGCAAGTCTTATGGCTTGCCTGGTGAGCAGATTATTGTTTAACATTGTATTAACTATCCACAGATGTCAGGTGGAAGGGGTTTTCAATCTCATTTTTTCCCCACCATAACTCCTATGTTTTTTTTCGTTCCAAGCACTACCAAGCCTCAATAATAAAACTAGTAACCAACCTCATGCTGATGATTTGCATTAACAATGAAACCTCTGTCCATGAGTGGTTCACTAGCTTTGCATCTTTTCCTAAATTGTTTTCAAAGCTGTTGTATACAGCAAACACAGACTCAAAGGAATCCATGTTTAAAATGGAATGAGGGAAAAATGTGATTCTTTCTTCAACTAATTTGCATATGCCCACCCAGAATCGTTTGCCATAGTAACATCACTGCAGATTTGTGATTCCTGTGGGAAAAGCAAGTTTTATTGCTTTACTGGTGTGCAGATTTTTGTTTAAAATTGTATTAAATATATATACTGCCAGCCCAAGGCTGAAACGGAGCAGTAAGATGGGTCAGCACCCAGTATGAGGTTCAGGCCTGCCTAACAGACCACCGGACCACCAGGGAGCCCACTGGAATGCCAGCGAATCAAGATTGTAGCTCACCTCCTGTGTACCTTTTGTGCAAGGAATGGGGCTTTTGACACACAGCCTACCCCCGCATAACCCTGTAATACTCTCTCCAACAATCACCTTACCACACTTATCCCTCAAACACAGTAACTCTGTCACATTCACCCCCATCTCACCCCATACAGTCAAACTGTCATGCCTTCCACACTCTTCAATTCCCCTGCACAGTCACCCTCATTCACACATAATGGCCCACATACATAGGCACCACCACAGACACTAACCATCATACACACACAGTCACCCCTCACACACAACATAACCTCTCTATAAACACAATACACACATCAAGACCACAAGCAGCCCTCCCAAACACACAACATACTGCAGGCTGTTCCCCCAACATGCATATGCTCACAAACACAGAGATACATCGATACACATACACTCATGTACAAGGATGCGTATTGCTAGATACACACTCTCAGGCACATACGCAGATACACAATGTCAGACACGCTCTGTGATCGTGTATCTGTCAGTTTGTGCATCCATGTGTTTGTGTGTGCATGCACCAATGTGTGCATGTGTGCATGTATTTGTGTATGTCAAAAGAGGCAAACTGGCTGCAATGTGAGGGTGATATGGTATAAGCAATGTCATGGTAAATGCAGTGCATTTTTTATAGGCATCCCTAATTAAAGAGAGGATGATCATCATGTGTCCATGCTTTATTATGTGTATTTGGAAACATTTAAATGGTCAAAGCAGTGTGAACAGCTGCCTAAAGAAAGCGAATACTTCAGGACCTTCTATTACCATTTTTTTAATTGAAGTACTAAGCACTATCACCCATTTAAGATAGATAGATAGATATATCTATAGATAGTCCATTTGTAATATTGAATATGTAATATTTTATATTTGAGAGGATTATAGACTATATAGGGTAAAAAGTTTTGGTTAGTTATTGAAAAATGTTATGCATTTACAACACTGTTTGCTTATCTATGTTATTTGATACTTGAATTGTTCCCAAAATTTTTTTAGTTTAGTCCATAAAGAAATGTGATATCTATGCATACTGAAATGAAAATTACTCAGATTCTGGTAGTGTTTTGTTTTTTCTGTTTGTTTTTTAATCAGTCACTTAGTATTGAATGGGTTAATAACACCAATACCCCAGAGCTTAAGTGAAAAGCATCTTATCTGTTCCTGATTTAATATTTTGTTATTATGTAAAGTTTAATATCTAGGTTTAAAGAAGTATCTAGACTTTTGTCAGAAATGTGCATGGTTTTCTAATGTGTACATATTACAAATATTACTTTATTATAAATAGTTTCATTTGTCAGAATCTGTTTGTTTAATGAAACGAGAGCTTCTCAAACCACTTTTCAGGTAGCCCTGTGCATTTTGAATTTCAAGATCTCTTAAATCTGTTGTACTGGTAATACGTACCTGAATTTATCTGTGTGTGGTACATCATAGCCACATTTAAATCAATGCAGTGCATTTTTTATAGGAATCCCTAATTAAAGACGGAACATGATCATCATTATGTGGTCATGCTTTATTATGCGTATTTGGAAACATGTAATTGGTCAAGGCAGTGTGAACAGCGGGCTAAAGAAAGTGAATACTTCAGGACCTTCTATTACCAATTGATTTTAATAGAGGTACTAAGCACTATCGGCCGTTTATTTCACCTTTGCTAGCAAAATATATTAAGAGTGGTGAAAAAAAAGTTAGGTGTATTGAGCATTAAGTACGCAGAAAACAAAGATGTTCATGCTTCCATCAGACCAACTGGCAGCTTTCGCCTCTGCTAATTATTACGGACAAGCCTCTTTATTGAACCAAATCTTGTTATTGGCATCAGGATGCATGAGCTGTGGTTCTTGTTTAAAATGCACTCATTAGCCGTACAAATCAACCTCGTTGACAGAAAGCTTCGGAATTAAGCATCCTGCGTTACTCATTGGACAAGGGGCAATTTATAATGCCATTAGCAACACTTGCGAAGGTTACAGACATCAAAAATTGTTCAGCCGTAATTATTCTTAATGGATACAAGGAATAAACTGACGTGGGACAGCATTTTCATTAGCTTTCAATCAAGGCTGATAGCTGTAAAGAAACAGACGTGTGGCTATTTTTTTTTATTATTATTATTTATTTTTGGTTGATTGGGGGTAAAAAATAAAATAAAATAATGATACACTGGTGGGATGAAATGGTCTCAGAGCAGAATTTATCTTCTAACAGCCTTAATGATATGTGATTAAAATAAATAGTTGTAGGTGTTAGGAGATCTGGGATTGCAGCAAGTGATTGCAGATTTTTAATCTTTCTCCTAAGAAGGGGTTAATGTTCTGTTGTTAACTATTGGAGGGACAGCGTAAATAGGGTTGTGTTTTTGCTTTTGTTCAAAAGGAGGAGCAAACAAAGTTCTGAATATTGGCACAAAACAACATAGACAATACCATAATACAACATTGTCATTAAAATATTTTCTACAAAAAATTTTGCCTGACAGATCTAGACTGACAGTTGGGTACCCAGTAGTTTGGATAGGGTATTTCAGATTTATTAGGCCCCAGGCAAATGGCATCAAGAAATTGCTACAGTCAAAATACCTCTCTTTGTGCCGTAACATTGGACAGAGTATAATCAAGCTATTTCAAGAACTATTTTATATATTTAAACACAAAGATAAAGCACTGTGCTTACAGCAGCAGTAGCTTAGTATCCAACAGCTTAAAATACATAGTAAAAACAAAGAGAACGTTACCTGCACTCTGGCCTAAATCCCCATGTACATTTAAACAAAATGGAGGCTCTTTAGTTTTATTCCAATGGCCATTTGAATGTATAAGCTCACCTGCCACGTCAAGGCAAGCCTCAATAGGTGAGTTCCTACACTAGCCATTAGATATGCTGATGTATTTTATATATTTCACTACAATTACAAAAAAAACTTAACAATTCATTTAGCAAATAGAGGATGGGTACCTGAACAAATATTCACTTAATTTATATCTTCATTGAGAAAGTTACAAATTGCCAGGTTAATTACCATTACTTTTTTTACCCTTACAGTGCTTTGCAAAAGTATTCACCCCCCTTGACTTTTAACCTCTTTTGTTACATTACAGCCTTAAGTTCAATGTTTTATTAATCTGAATTTTATGTGATGGATTAGAACACAATAGTCTAAGTTGGTGAAGTGAAATTAGAAAAATATATACTTAAAACTATATTTTAGAAACAAAAAACAGAAAATTGGCATGTGCTTATGTATTCACCCCCTTTGTTATGAAGCCCATAAAAAGCTCTGGTGCAACCAATTACCTTCAGAAGTCCATAATTAGTGAAATGATGTCAACCTGTGTGCAAGCTAAGTGTCACATGATCTGTCATTACATATACACACCTTTTTTTTTTTTGAAAGGCCCCAGAGGCTGCAACACCTAAGCAAGAGGCACCACTAACCAAACACTGCCATGAAGACCAAGGAACTCTCCAAACAAGTAAGGGACAATGTTTTGAGAAGTACAAGTCAAGGTTAGGTTATAAAAAAATATCCAAATCTTTGATGATCCCCAGGAGCACCATCAAATCTATCATAACCAAATGGAAATAACATGTAACAACAGTAAACCTGCCAAGAGACAGCCGCCCACCAAAACTCACGGACAAGGCAAGGAGGGCATTAATCATAGAGGCAGCACAGAGACCTAAGGTAACCCTGGAAGAGCTGCAGAGATCCACAGCAGAGACTGGAGTATCTGTACATAGGGCGACAATAAGCCGTACACTCCATAGAGTTGTGCTTTATGGCAGAGTGGCCAGAAGAAAGCCATTACTTTCAGCAAAAAACAAAATGGCACATTTTGAGTTTGTGAAAAGGCATGTGGGAGACTCCCAAAATGTATGCAGGAAGGTGCTCTGGTCTGATGAGACTAAAATTTTACTTTTCGGCCATCAAAGAAAACGCTATGTCTGGAGCAAACCCAACACATCACATCACCCAAAGAACACCATCCCCACAGTGAAACATGGTGGTGGCAGCATCATGCTGTGGGGATGTTTTTCAGCAGCCAGAACTGGGAAACTGGTCAGAGTTGAGGGAAAGGTGGATGGTGCTAAATACAGGGATATTCTTGAGCAAAACCTGTACCACTATGTGCGTGATTTGAGGCTAGGACGGAGGTTCACCTTCCAACAGGACAATGACCCCAAACACACTGCTAAAGCAACACTTGAGTGGTTTAAGGGGAAACATGTAAATGTGTTAGAATGGCCTAGTCAAAGTCCAGACGTCAATCCAATAGAAAATCTGTGGTCAGACTTAAAGATTGCTGTTCACAAGCGCAAACTATCCAAATTGAAGGAGCTGGAGCAGATTTGCTAGGAGGAATGGGAACAAATCCCATGTGGTTAGATGAGGCAAGCCCATAGAGGCTTATCCAAAGTGACTTGGAGCTGTGATTGCCGCAAAAGGTGGCTTTACAAAGTATTGACTTTAGGTGGGTGAATATGCACATTGACTTTTTCTGTTATTTATAAAAGAACTACTGTTACTATTTACCATACTAAGACAATTGTTTTATCACAGTAAACCAATCTTAAACAATTCTGCTGACTTCTAATACATTAAGGGCATATGTTTTATACAAATGTGCTGAAAGAAGGCATACCTATATAACGTACTTTAGTGTATGTGTGTTTATGTGACTTGAAAATATTTTTAATTGATAAATGGTTACTGTAGCAAACCCAGAGGCTAATTTAGATGAGGTAGCAAAAATCATGGACTGTAAAAAAAAAAATAAAAAATAAAAAAAAAAGTTATTATTTGAGTAAATATTGTAATTTGAATCCAAGTGGTTTTCCATGATAGCAAAACCCTTGGAAATACAACTACATTTTATGCTGCATAATTTCCTCATATTGTTTATGAACAAGGTACCAATTGCTTAAAAAAATCACTAAAGCTGCCACAGCCAATTAACAGTAGCAACATGCAAGTAAATATAGTGTAAAGACCCCACACAATCTTCTACAGTTGAGAGTTGTTTTAAAATTGTAGAACTCTGAGTTATTCACTAAACGATTCTTAAGGTCCTAGAGAGCACTGGCCCAGGGGCACAAAATCAGGGGGGTGGCAGGAGAGGAGCGCACAGTGCTCCATCTCCTGCCAGTCACTTCAAGTAGCATGGCCATGTGGACCACTGTAGATGATCTTTTGTATCATCTTCCCTGTCTGACAGGAAGTGCTTACTGAGAGCAATGAACAGCTTCCTGTCACATTTGGTACAGAATACAGAAGATCCTCTACTGCAGACTGTGCACACCGTGTGGCCATGCTACTTGAATGCAGGTAAGAGCTGGGAAGAAAAGATAAGCAAAAGGGGCTGGGCAAAGAGATACACAAAGCAGTTTGGGGAGACACACAAAAGGGGCTGGGGAAAAAAGATACACAAAGCAGATTGGGAAGACACACAAAAGGGGCTGGGAGAAAGATGCACACAAAAGTAGTGGGAGGATGACAAACACAAAAGGGGCTGGAGGAGAGAAACACAAAAGGGACTGGGAAGGAAACACACAAAAGTATTTGGAGGAATAGAGACACACAGAGAAGCTTGGAAAGGGTTTAAGAGACACAGAAAGAGGCCAGAGTGAAAAAGAGACACACAAAGGACCTGGGATTAAAAAGAGACACACATATGGGCTAGTTGAGAAAGAGACAAACAGAGGGACTAGAGAAGGGGAAAAGAGACATTAAAAGGGGCTGATGAAGAGGAAAAGAGACACACAAAGCATATTGGGGGGGATAAATACACAGAGGGCTGAGTAAGGTGAAAAGAGACACACAGAGGGGCTGGAGAAGGGGAAAAGAGACACACAAAAGGCTAGGGGAAATAGACACAGAAAAGTGCTGGGGCATGGGATTAAGAGATCCAAAAGGGCCGGGAGAAGTAAAAGACCTACAAAGTTGCAGGGGTGAGAATGAGACACACAAAGGAGCTGTGAGGGAGTAAAAAACACAGGGGCTGCAAAAAGTAAGAGACACAGAGGGGCTGGAGGGAGACACATGAAAGCCTGGGGGAGTAATTGGCACACAAGGGGGTCGTAAGACAAGGAGGGTATAAAACACAAATGTAAAAAATGGGGCGTGAGACATAAAAAGGGGAAAAAGATACATTAAAGGGGTAAGACGTTCAAAAGAAGGCATAAGAAACACAAAAGGGGTAAGAAATTCATGATGAGGGTTTAATCGACACACAGATTAAGATGCACTTTTTGGAGGGGGGGAGAGGGGGAATTTGCCTGTGTAGCCAAAAATCTGTATGTTGTCATGCATTTTATCCCACAGTGGAATTCTGCTAGACAAAAAACATCCTGAATAGCAATGAAAAAGAGCCCATGTTAATAAATACTACACTTCCGGAGTGAGTAAACATGTGAGTATACATTTCTCACATAAAAGTCATGGACATTGTGAGCAAAAACTTCTCAAAGTGTTCAAAGCAAAATTCCACATAGTTGTCAGTTTATCATAAAAAATGCATTTATCTTCTCATGGACATTGCAATGACATATTAAAGTCATCTAAAATATATGATACAGCCACACAGAAATAAATAAATAAAAAAAATGGGAAAGATCATGTTTTTTGCCTCATGGTGTAGGGAGTTATTAGAATTGTGTTCTACTTTTAAACATTTCAGATACATGCTAACACAGTTATAGCATACTCAATGAAAGCTTTTTTTTTTAGCCGACAGAGAAAAACGAAATATTATTTATTGTAAAGCCATATTAAGTGTTTGTATTCGTACAACAAATATATTAAATCCTCAAAACAAAGATTCAATGAAGTTGCTACAGCATTTCTAAGCACTAGGAGGGGCTCAAAAGCAAATCCTTTTTTTGTAAACATAGAAAGTCAAGGTATTTCAGACTTTAACCCCTTAAGGACCGGACTGTTTTTGCGATGTTGTACATTTGCTACCAGGCCTCTTTTTACACTTTTGTGGTGTTTGTGTTTAGCTGTAATTTTCCGCTCTCTCATTTACTGTTCCCATACAAATTATATATTGTTTTTTTCAGGACAAAAGGGTCTTTCTTTACATACCATTATTTATCTAATCTCATGTAATTTAATTTTAAAAAAATGAAAAAATATGAAGAAGAATTGAAAAAAATACATGTTTTTTGACTTTTACTTGAAAAATCTTTTACTCATCTACAAAAGCGAATGAAAAAAACTGCTAAATAGATTCAAAATTTTGTCCTGAGTTTAGAAATACCCAGTGTTAACATGCTTTTTTGCTATTTTTTTTGCATGTTATAGGGCTATAAGTACAAGTAGGATATTGCGGTTTCAAAACATACATTTTTTAAATTTATCAATAGTGACATTGTAACACTATTATCTGTCATAAATCTCTGAATAACACCCCACATGTACATATTTTTTTTTTAAGTAGACAACCCAGAGTATTCAATATGGGGTATGTCCAGACTTTTTTAGTAACCACTTAGTCGTAAACACTGGCCAAAGTTAGCGTTCATATTTGTTTGTGTGTGAAAAAAGGAAAAAACTAAATTGAACACTAAGTTTGGCCAGTGTTTGTGACTAAGACTGGACATACCCCATTTGCAATACCTTGGGTTGTCTTCTTTTGCAAATGGTATGTCATCATGGGGGTAATTCTCATTCCTGGTGTGATGAAATGCCTTTTGTCACTAGATTTTTAGGTGACAAGTTGTCCTTTGCCCCTGGCTGTTGGAGGAGCCTGAGTGCCAGCCTCCTGCCTCATGACTATGGCCCTGGGTTGTATGGCCCTTTACAAACATTATTTGGGCTTATGGACTTTTATTGTACAGTGTTGGCCCTTTAAAAACAGTGTATGGACATACTAAAACTTTTGAGACACTTTTTCTGCCCTTTTGAATTCATGGGAAGGTGTGCCTCTTCCCCTCCCCCAGCTCCATTGTTCTCCAGCAGGGAGTTGTCCCAGGGACACTGCCAGACCAGTGGGAACTGGTTTGGGCAGGAAAAGCCATGCTTCCTTTGGTCACAAAGGACTTCTAACTAACTTTTGAACTAATGGAAGGATTTGCATGATTTTTGGGTATATTTGTATTTGGGATGTGCTGATTAATAATATGTGACTTTTATTAATATTGGATGTATGGTTTTAGAGTTAGGAAAGTTGGGTAAAAAGTGTGTTTTAAAATGTATGGATAATTGGGTTACCTCTCAGGCTAAGGGGAGGAGATGTGTGGGATGTAACCATTGTGCGATTGGTTGTACTGTGTCCCACCCTGTGGGATGTCCCCTTGCATGGGGACTTGCATAAAAGCCAGTATGTGGTCATTAAAAGCAGATCATCTTGTACCTTCATGAAGTTTCGGCTCATGTTTGGGGGATTGGAGAAACTACACTCTGGGGATTGCTATAATCACTATACTCCGCAGGGTATAATCACTAAGCTCTGCTAAGAGCTTGTTCCTGTTCCTGCTCTCCGGAATTCGTAGAGAGGTCAACCTACTGGAAGCTGGACCCTGGTCTTGGGTCCAGAGTGGGTGGAGACGGCGAGACCCCAACCAAGCTGCGGCGGTTCGTGGGGTCTGCAGTGGTTATGGTGTCGGGGAGAGTGCTTGGAGTCCTCGGAAAGCACTAGGAGCATCCGTCAGCGGAAGGTACCTGGTCGGGGTGCCAGCGGTTCCGTTACACCTGGGCTACCATACGCTCTCAAAGGCAACGTAACCAACCTGGCCATTTTCAATGTAAAAATATTTGACCCATATATCTGACCCTGTAACTTTCAAAAACACTATAAAACCTGTACATGGGGGGTACTGTTATACTCAGGAGACTTTGCTGAACACAAATATTAGTGTTTCAAAACTGGAAAACGTATCACAACAATTATATCATCAGTAAAAGTGGTGTTTGTGTGTGAAAAATGCAAAAAAAGTCACTTTCACTGACAATATCATCGTTGTGATATGTTTTACTGTTTTGAATCACTAATATTTGTGTTCAGCGAAGTCTCCCGAGTAAAACAGTACCCCCCATGTACAGGTTTTAGGGTGTCGTAGAACGTTACAAGGTAAAATACAGTGCTTGCAAATTAAATTCTCTGGACTTTCGGCCTGGGTTGGCAGGCAGGTCCCTCAAATTGCAATCAATAAAATTACTTAAGTATGTAAATATTACATAAATACCCACGTAGAATTTAAATATATAAGCATATTTATATATTTGAAGTCCACGTGTATATTTATATCATTATTTATGTATACTTTGTATTATTTTTATTTATTTATATATACATAGATATATACAATTTCATTCTAAGTGTATTTTGATATAAATATATATATATATATATATTAATATCAAAATACAGTTAGAATAAAATTTCATATAGATATATAATTTTTTTAAATTTTTATTATTATTTTTACATTTTTAATTTAATTTAAATTACTTATTATTTGTATTTTATAATATATATATATATATATATATATATACACAATATATATATAGTTATTATATATATTGTATATATATATATTTAAGTGTGTAATTTAATTATAAGTGTATTTTTTTATTAATGTATGTACATATTAATATAAAAATACACTTAGTATGACATTATATATATAATATATAGACAAATATTATATAGATATAATAAATGTCTATATATCATATTTATATACACATATATCATTTTTTTTTTAAATTAACATTAACTTTTTTTATTTTTATTTTTATTTTACACTAGCAGGGAGACGGCCTGTCAGCACAGGCAGTCCCTTGCAGGCAGACACATGGACACCTATTGTGACCATGTGATCACTGTGTTGAGCAATCACATGGCCCCAGGGGTCCTAATCTGCCATGAGGAGACTGTCTGGGCTGCAGGCAGTCTCCCCAAACCGGGAGCAACGCCGATCACCGCCGGGGGAACGACGGCGATCGGGTAAGTACATAAGACTGTCACCGGTCGGCAATGCAAAAATGCCGATGACGGTCCTGAACCGTCCTCGGTCCTTAAGGGGTTAATGCAGCTTATAGATTCCAAACCTTCATTTCAAATCAAATCTATCTGCACTAACTTTTGTTTGTGTATCTGTATTCTGCAACTCCAAAATGCCACATGGACATATCACAAAATAAACTAAAGCAAAATTTGTGTTGTTGTGATTCGGAACTCCGTCTATGTTGGCAGAAAAAAGGAGGAGGAAAAGGAAGAGAAATATATAGGGAAGGGGGGGCAATAGGCACCTTTGTTTACCATGATCGGCATGAGGTCTGTCCAATGATGTAGGCTTAATCTCCTGTCCAATCGAGAGGTCGATTCTCCCTGACACATTGACTTCAGCTATTGGCAGTGGCGGATGCAGAGCCTGATCTCGGGAGGGGCACTTGTAGATTATTTAAATAAATAATCCAGGCACAATAACCACTACAGCTCAGTGTAGTGGTTATGGTATCAATAGTGCCG
Organism: Pelobates cultripes; assembly: GCA_933207985.1. Lineage (NCBI taxonomy): Eukaryota > Metazoa > Chordata > Amphibia > Anura > Pelobatidae > Pelobates > Pelobates cultripes. Next base: position 191,098,864 of record OW240912.1, read on the forward strand.
GTACCCCATCCCAGAGTAAGTAGTCAAACCGTTTAAAAACAGTTTGACACCTTACCTGAGGTCTGCAGGGAAATGGGGCAGTAGTAGGGCATAGGAGCAGTGGTGTGTGTGAGTGGTGCAATGTGTAAGGGGTGCAGTGTGTGTGTGTGAGGGGGACAGTGTGTGAGCAGTGTGTGTGTGTGAAGGTTGTAGTGTGTGTGGTGTAACAGTTGCAGTGTATGTGTGGGGCGGCAGTGTGTTTGTATGGGGGGACAGTGTGTGTGTATTGGGTAGTGTATGTGTGTAGAGTGTGTGTGTATTCATAAAATGTGTATTCATAAAATGAAAATCCACATGTTTCTTATTCTTTCATTTATTTATTTTTAATTGTCTCTTTTCAAATTTAAATTAGTCTTGCTGCTTTTTTTTGTTAATTTACAAGATTGCAAAACCATATATAAAAGTTTAAAAAAAAAATAATTGCTTAATATTTTTTTTAATACAGATATAATATACAATTCTGACAACTCACAGCTGGCATTGCATCTTGTCTGAATTGGGCAGTGTGTGTGTATGGGGGGGCAGTGTGTGTATGGGGGGGCAGTGTGTGTGTGTGTATGGGGTAGTGTGTGTGTAGAGTGTGTTTTTGGGGGGGCAGTGTATGTATGGGGGGTAGTGTGTGTGTGTGTGTGTGTGTATGGGGGGGTAGTGTGTGTGTATGGGGGGGCAGTGTGTGTAGAGTGTGTGTGTGTGATAAGGGTATGGGGGGCTTTTTTATATATATTTTTTATTTAATTCAATATAAATAATCATTATGTCCCCCCTCCCTTCTTACCTTTATTTAGGAGGAGGGGGGACATTTCCCTGGTGGTCCAGTGGGGGATTCATTGGTGGTCACAGTGGGGAGAGTGAACTCTAGCCTGCGCTCCATGGCTAGAGTTCACTCTCGCAAGATTTGGCAACGCTCCAAATCTCACGAGAGGAGGACCCGGAGGAGCTGCAGCCTTAGCTTCCGGGTCCTCTCCCTCACTCCTTCCCTCCCCTGCCGGCTTCCAGCACTGTGCCTGCGGACCGGGGAGGGAGATCTCTGATCTCCCTCCCCGGTCCGCAGGCACATTGCAGGGCTGGCACCTGCATCTGCTGCTGGCAGAGGAAAGGGAGACCGGCAGATTTCTCGTGGGGGGGGGCAATTGCCCCGTTGCCACCCCTGGATCCGCCACTGGCTATTGGTGGAGAAAGACCAGCAGTGAGAAGGTGTGTTTTACCATAACTGTGCCTGTGTAGGAGTGTAGATAGCCCGTGTCATTGATCCTAATGTGAAACTGGTTACAACCGTGCCTAGCCACTGCCAATGCTACATAAGCCAACTTCTAATCTGCTTTGTTATGTTTTTTTTCTTTCTCATGAAGAGACAGGTTATTTGATTTTTAGTGGTACTTAAGTGCCACTGATTGTGTTTTACAAATTGAAGCCTTTCTTTGCTCCGTGTTTCAAGTATTTTTTATAACTCTTCATAAAATGAAAATCCACATGTTTCTTATTCTTTCATTTATTTATTTTTAATTGTCTTTTTTTCAAATTTAAATTAGTCTTGCTGCTTTTTTTTGTTAATTTACAAGATTGCAAAACAATATATAAAAGTTTAAAAAAAAATAATTGCTTAATATTTTTTTAATACAGATATAATATACAATTCTGACAACTCACAACTGGCATTGCATTTTGTCCGAATTGTTTTTCCTGAAACAATCACATGGCCAAAATTCATTTGAATCAAAATGCCACATATATCAGGTTGTCTGAACCCCAAAAAATGTGGACTTATTGATTTGGACAAACCAACATTTTTGGCTGTGCACAAGTCTAATTTTAACTTTAACCTTTTATACTTGGGATAGCCACATTTAGTATTGATTAATTTATTAATGTAGACATCATTACCTCTTTGGAGATGCTGTTTGATTAATCACCAAAATTTTGGGTAAAATGCCATTTCCTCATCTTTTCTCAAAGCTTTGTGCTCAGAACTTCAGAGCACGACCTCTTGTTCTTCAATGTGTCCTTTTGTATAAGCACAAAATGCATTCAAAAGGTTAACCTGTCTCCAGCAATAGATACTCTGTATCACCTCCCTTCTACTATGTATGGGTTGCAAACCTACTTTTTTTCTGTATCGCAAGTGTCTGCATTTTAGAGATCCAGCAACAAACCCCCAGCTTTCTTATCTCCCACGTCCTCCAACCATTACTCTTCCATCAACCTCACGTCTCTGCTCAGATTAGGACTTTCCCTGATAAACGTCAGCCTATCTCCACCAATTATTCACTTATTCCAGCAAGCCAAGAGGCTAGAGGAATCAGTAGTTACATCGGAGCCGGAGAAGCCAGCTGAAATACATTTCTACTCCGCCGAGCTGAATATTTAAAAGCTGCAATATCTCAAACCATTAACTAATATATTTCCTTTGCTTGCTGAAGTGTTTCAAACTTCCCCCCTCCTTAAGGAAAAGATTACGTGTTAAACCAAATGCTGCCTTAAAAATATCACCTTCAATTTTACGTCTCAAGGTGTTGGGAACTGGATTTGATTGCAGAGATTTGTGCTGGTACAGTGGCCATGAGGGCTGTTTCAGATGTCCATGGGCAGCCGTGTGTTCTGAATATGAAATTAATAAAATGAGATGAAGCACTATCAAGCAGTGCAAAGTATCTTGATACAATTCAAATTTGGTTGTTCCGATGACTGTCCATTTTGTTTGGATATGTTCAGTAAGTTATGTTTATGAAAATCCAAAAGGAAGTATTTTGTCACGGTATCTACTGCTCTCTAAAATATATTAAACACAAATGTTGAATTTTATTTATCTAGCAAATTATATTGTTAAATCATATTCGCACATCATGAAGCAAATTTTAGAAAGAACTTGTCCTCGACACAGCATCTATATATAAAATATAGCATTAGTTAGGATAGAATCATTTTAACTTGGATCTATGGACTGATAAGATAAGTAATGGCTAATGCACTTATTGTAGACACATTTTAAAACAAGGATAATTCAGTCTCAGGTTAGAATTCTATATACATTTCTAGTGAAGGGCACTGCAATCCAAAGAGATAAAACTCATCAAAGCAATTAATCAAAAGTACAATCGTGGTGCTCCAGGCCTAGGGTTGGTCCCAACCACTTGTAAAAGTACTCCAGCAAATCAAAGAAGGTCCACGCACTCAGCAAAGTGAATTTAACACCTTTTTAATGAAGCATTACACAGGTCAATGTTTCCATCACCATCTGCAACATTTACCCAGCCATATCTTAGAATCCTTCATAAAGGCTCCAGTAAGGAGCCAAAATGTTGCTTCAAGACAATACAGACTGCTCTCCACAACCTCTCTGAGTGCTCATGAATTTTCTTTATTCTAGCAGGGTTATCTCAAACTTTAAGCCTTCCAAGACTGGCTAATGAGGGCTATTAAATTATCAGATGCTCATTTATTTAAGTCTCAGAACATTCGTTAATAAATTCAGTGTCCTTTGAGTGAAAATGGTGCTTTCTATATGGACATGCTAAGGCATTTAAAGCCATCAACAAACAATCTGGGATGCAGACATGTCCAAAATTGTTTTCTGACATATGTAGAAATACTGATTAAGTTCCTCATTCTATACATTCAATGCTGATCAACTACTTATCTGCATATCTCATGTGTATGCCAAATCTTTATCATTCTATGGCAGGGCTAAAATATTCATAGGTAATGAGCTAATTACAATGCAAACAGGGCAACAGTTGCATATGCATACATAATTCCTAGGTTTATCCATCTACACTCTTGGAGAAGGGCACAATGTTTATTAATAAAATTAGGCCAGGCATTTATGACCACATTTGAACTATGGATAGTTTAGAAGCTCAGGAACTTTTGTCATTTATGATTGTCCTATCACACCAGTTCAACAATTGGCAAAAAAGTAACAGAGAGGAAATGTCCTCCTGCTCACATTATCAAAGACCTCTATCGTTAAGCTTAAAAATATATTTTATTGACCTCAGTGGATCTATGAATAAATTGAAAATGTTAGCCATGAACAAGGTGAAAACGCAACAAAGAATAAACTTAAATAACTATAAATATAAAATAAATTTGAAATGTGCTGCCATGAACAGTCAGTATATTACCCACCTACTTCAAAAAATGTCCTGTTTTTATTTTCATTCGAACTCTATATAAATCCTGAAGTTAACTGACTAATTTGAATGGCTCCTAAACTCATTATTTAATAATCTATCTTCTCATTTGGAACCTTCCTCACAATTTGTTCTTCATTCTTTGAACAAACCCATTACCATATTACTCTATAACCCTCAATTTTCTACTAGACAGTAACCTTTCAACGGCTGCGCTGTTATGTCCTTTTGCACTGTATGTATGTATATAGCTGTGTTATTCACAAGTAAAAGGTGTTAATAATTCAAAGTAAATTTCAAATTTAATCACACCCCCAGGTTCGGAGCCACCGACGGGCTTGAACCTACCAACCACGTGCAACACTGCCCAATCCACACTAAACCTCTGGATGCCCACTTTCTCCTCCATCTACCCTCCGATTTAACCAGGCCATTCCCCTCTGCTGTGAAAAAATGTGAAATCAACTAACCTAACCAAATACTGGGAGAATGGGAGGGACAACTGCTTAGGTTCAGTTAAAATGGCCACTTCATATAATGGCCGGTATAAATACTCCCCTTATGGCTCAGCCCTGTCACTAACTTCCTGTGGCTGCAATGCCTACCTCCTGGCCTATTCCTCTTAGCTGCGCTGATCCATGGGCTACATTACAGACGCACAGTAGGATTTGCCGGCATATGCGCTTACCTTACCCAAACCCCCATTAAAACACGGACATAGGTTATACTGTTGGAAATAATTAGTCCACAGCTTTATTAAATTATTGATAAAATAATTAAGGAATAACAAATGGGGTCATTGCCAACAAATCTTATTAAAGTTAACATCCCCCCATGTACATAACATACCCCTAGCAATGACCCCACAATAATAACAATAGATAACAATCTAAATAACATGTTAATACAGAAACTGGCCTCCCAATATCACCACATTTTCACCAGGTTAAATTGTAGGGGTGTACCGAGACACTGCTACCCACCAAATCGACTGTAGGGGTGTACCAAGACACCACTACCCATCATATCCATTATAGAGGTGTACCAAGACACCGCTACCCACCAGTTCCAGTGTAGGGTGTACCAAGACACCACCACACCCCCAGGTTCGGAGCCACCGACGGGCTTGAACCTACCAACCACGTGCAACACTGCCCAATCCACACTAAACCTCAGGATGCCCACTTTCTCCAACAATCTACCCTCCGATTTAACCAGGCCATTCCCCGCCACAGCTCAGGACACCTAAAACTCCTGAGCGACCCCCACCACACTGGAATAAGGCCTGCTGAATGCCTTCCTGAAGGCCCAATTTAAACAGATCACACCTTACATCCGAAAATGTACCTCACCCCCCCTGGAGTACCCAGGGAGCTTGCTTCCCAATTTGTTGTGTCTCACTGTTACACCGCCCCCACATCCGATAAATACCGCCATCAATTTTTTATTAATTCATCCTCAACACCGAGCCACCGCGGCCAGGTTCTAGTATGTCTCCAATTTTACAGAGGAACCAACTCGGTCCGCACCACCACCACACCTGTGGCCAGCTCCGATAGCCGGTCCACATCCCTCTGCCTCCACCAGATCAATTCCTTTTCCGGGACCATCCCGATATCCTTCCCGCCCTCGCGGATTACCAGAATGTCCTGGACAGTACCCCTTGTTACCTTCCGGAAAATTTTCTCCACTAATGCCTTGCCACCAAAACCCCCGAAAACCAAAACCACTCCAGCTCCACCAATACCAAAGGAAAGCCCAGGTGCGCTTGACCCGAACCGTGGCTCACCAACCATGAGTGGCTCACCAACCATGTCACCAAACCTGAAACAAAAGTAATTAGCGACAAGGCATAGCCCCAAACATAAACCCATACGTCCATAGCCATTAAACCAAATAGACTGGCCATAAACCGTACTGACTCCCACTTGCCTAAATGTTTCCCCAGGTCCTCACTTAAAACCAGGAGGGACGCCTCTGTCGCCGCCATTATCCGGAAAGAATGGGCCCTAAAGTGCCCAGGATCCAAATCCAACATTGTCAAACCCCTCCGAACAAACCCCTGCAGGAATTGAATCGTGACAGCGCCGATCCATCCCCTTTTACCAGTAAGCCATCCGGGATGTCCGGGCGAAGCTCCAAGTAGCGTGATGCGCTTGACGCCAGGCATACCCCTGACCTCGGCAGGGAGTATAGCTTTACCAAACCTCCTTTACCAGACACATCTGTTCTTGTACAACCCTACTGAATCGTTACCTTAACCGACTGAGGTTCGACAACTGAGTCTACAACTGAGTGTAGAACCCCCCAACACCCACCCGAAAGGCACTCACCAGCTCCCCAATCCGAATTGCCCCAAACCCTCGAAAAGGCCACCGCAAACAAACTCACCGCAAAAGTAGAGTAACAGGCATTGCGTTATCCAAGGAAACCAGCCGCACGTCACCGACATATTTCATACCTCTCTGTAATACCTGCGATGCCTGACCGACGTGACAATGTTACGTCACTTCCTCCTAATCGGTCAGTTTGAACCCTAACGCCAATGCCACCATGCTCCTGTCCAGTGCCGATGGAGCTAACGCTGAACGAACAAGCGACTTAGGAACCACAGCAAAGTATCCCTTTACCCCTCCTTTGACTGGGACCCCCCAGTGAAACCAACCGCCTCGTCCCACATATCCCAACACCCTATATTAAACGACCTGCACAGTGATATGGCCGCATGAACCCCGCCGTATTGTCCGTGAATTACGACTTTTCGTCCCTTAATCCTTCACCTTTTAGAGCCATGGCCACTCCCAATGAAAATAACTCAAAAGATGCCAACTTCGAATGAGAGGACTTACCTTTCATGCCTCCCAAACCCATCCCTCATGACTTACCCGACATGCGAACTTGAAACTGCCTTATGAACAACTGCGATTTCTCAGCGTGACCTTCTTGGACCTGCGAACCTTTACCCTGAACTCCCGAAGTGCAGTCAACTGATCCCTAGGCAATCGACACTCTTCTACCACGAAACAATTTCCAGCCCAGCAAAGACATGCGGTAGGATTCCAGCGACCCTAAGGTATGTCCACAATGGCCCGGCCCAGCCGAGCCCACACAGCAAGCTATCTTCCAGATAATGTACTAAGGAACCCCTTCCTGATTGCTCTTTCACCACCCACTCCCTGACGGAACCAACTTCTCGAAGTAGGAACATGAAATGGAACCGCCCCTTGGCAAGCAGAGGTTACCAATAGGCTCCTGCAAACATGCAACCCAAAAGATGGAAGGGTCGCCAATAATCAAACACGTCCCGCTCCCCCGAACCAACTCGACGGCAAGGCCGAATGATGCCTAAGATACAGAACAGGTCCGCGTCGATGTCCTCATTTACCGATGCCCCTTTCGGGTGCGATAAGTTTTGTATCAGACTGAATTTGCCTGCCCCTTTCTAGGGGACCACTCCCCACGGAGACACCCATAGATCCGCTAATGGCAAGGATGTAACGGACCCGCCATCCCCCCAATTGGGCTTCCTCGCATGACCACTCGTGAACCAATCCCAGATGTTCCCCCACAGACTTGATATTCGCCCACCACTTTTCCTGGTCCCTCGACTTTGAATGGAATAGCGAAAACCCCACCAACAATCCCAGTAATAAAACTAGCGCCTTCATGGGAGGCCTTAGCCACCCATGCAACGCACTGATTGTCACCGGTGCGGCTCCGAGCCACAAACGCGGGGCTGAAGCCCCGGCGAGTACCTCTCCTGCCTTAGGTTTTCCTTTCTTGACACGTCAGTTGACACCGTGACTCCCACCGCCTCCGGAACACCCGTATCCAAGCCTACCCGACGGTCCCCAGTTGCATTGACCTTTCTTCTTTCCAGCCAGCACCACACCTCCTGGGGGCGCGCTGGCAGCCCCCCCAGAAAGAGCTCATTTCCTGCACCATCATTAGGAACCGGGCACCTTACCCCGATTACGCCTACTAGAATTCAAAAGCCCTAAGCCAATTCCCAAAGTCTTCAGTATCTTGCAATGCCTCCGCCTTTTCCCTCCTCCTCTTTTCCGGCCTCCTTCCTATCGTCCCCTTTTAAATCAAGGAACTCCTCGAGCAGAAGACAGGAAAAAATATTACAAATTCCCTTAATAAAATCTTATCCTCCACCTCTGCCTTCAAGCGACCCCCCAATGGCCCCGCGAAGGACTCTTGCCCATTTCGTTGCGCCGCTCCTGGAATATTGCCACACTAACTGTTCTAACTAATCTAACTGTTCTCCTGCCCCACCGGATGTACCGCATCCCCTTCCCTTACCCGGCATGCCATAACCACCGCCATAACTTCTGCCTCCGGTGACCCCACCCTTCCGCACCGCGGGGATGGCCCCTTTTTTCCTTGATCATGACTCTAAAATGATTTTTTTCTATTTAAAAAAGCTTCCCAGAGTGTGGTGGGTTTATTGACTCACCGCCCGAACCCCCGTCTGCGCTGTCCGCCAGGCTCTGGAGTATCCGGTGGACGCCAATTCCTGTCCGCACTGGTCCCGCCTCAAGCCCGTAGGAGTAACACTTCTCGACCTGCTGGGAAAAGATAACCTTGGTAGTCTGTTCTGATATAGCCTTACCAGCTCTTCCTTCCTGCGCTCTGTTCTGTCGTCCTAATCTCTGCTCCTTTTTGCTGTCTGACCTTCCTGGCCGCAGGCAACACACCTCTGCCCTAGTGAAATCCTGCCAGACGAAGCTGAAGCGCTGCACTGAAACCTCCTCCTCCTCTCCCAGGAACTGGACCTCCTCCTACCACATCGACTTCTTGACAGGCTCCTCACCTGCTCCTCCATCTCTCATCCGACCTCCTGCTGCTGCTGTGCCTGTCATTGTCCTTGTGCTGCTCCCTCCCGTACTCACTCCTGCTGATGCTCCTCCTGTGTTCCTGCTCCTGAGAACACCCCCAAGGGGGCTCATGCTTGCCTCTGTCCCTTACGTCCATTTCCACCCGTCCTTGTCCTCTCTTCTGCCCTCTGCTTGCAGTACCTGGCCTCTCCCTGGCCGCCTCATCCACTTGTGGCCCCTTTAATTAATCCTGGTTGCTGGCCTTCCCCTCCATAGCTGCTCTGCTACGGCTGTAAAGACTCCGCCTGCTGCTTTCACTATCCCCTTCCTTCATCTCTGGCCCTGGCCCCATCCAGGGCCGCCTCCATCTGTGTCCCGCTGACCTGGACCCCCCTGCCTGCCCATTTGGGGGGGGGAGGGGGGACCGCTTGTACTGTGCTGGCCCCTTGCATCATTCCCCCCTGTCCCTCAGGTATGCCACCAGGGGCAGACTCACCAAGACGCCCGTTGCCGCTCTCTCCTCCGTCTCCCTGCCCGGCGGCCATCATGTCATGCTGGATTCCGCTGTCCTACGTGCTTACAGCAGGGGGCGCTTTTCATGTGCAGCCTCGTCCTGGCCTGCCACTTCGCCTGAGCTGCGCCGCATCGAACAGACGGCGCCGGCCGCCCTTCAACTCCCACCTGCTTTCCGACCTTGTTTTCAGCTGTCCCCTTGCCGCCTCCTGACAGGCTCTTGCGCCGCCGAACTGCCGATGTTACACCCGGGCTGCCGCTGGGGCGGCCTCGCTCTCTTTGCCGGCCTACATTCCGTCGCCGTGTGGGGGCGGGGGGCAGACGTGCTCGGGGCCCCCAGCTGCTCCTGCAGCCACCATCCACGATTTCTGCCACAGCCTTTGTGTCCAAGATGGTGACTTGCTTGGAGTTCTGTCTGAGGCTGATGGGAGTGAGCATGCAGCAGCAGCTCACTCCAGCCTCTCCTGTACCTCCATGCTGCCTCCTGTACCTCCATGCTGCCTCCTGCCTCAATACTGCTCTGTTCTTCTATGCTGCCTCCATGCTGGAGGGCCAGGGCAGGCAGCTTTCACAACTGACAGGTAAGCTTAGGTTCAGTTAAAATGGCTTCCTATAATGGCCGGTATAAATACTCCCCTTATGGCTCCGCCCTACCCAGCATGCTAGCTGTCACTAACTTCCTGTGGCTGCTATGCCTACCTCATGGCTCTGTCAAGGCCTATTCCTCTTTGCTGCGCTGATTCATGGGCTACAAAACTGAAAACATCTGCTAGTCAGCTATGCTTCCAGCTTTACTAAGTTGGCTTTAAATATAAAATTCACTTTACATCCTGAATCCTGACAATTCTCCTATGTTTCACTTTACTTAGGTTTGATTTAAATCCTGACCATTTGTTCAGCACTCATAATATTGAGCCATTTAAAAAAAAAAAAAAATTATTATAACAACCAGACTGGGAAAAAAAATTCAGCCGGGGCATTGAAAGGCAGAGCAGCCCAGTAGGAGGGGGTAGGGACAGAGAGGGGTCAAACCATGTCATTAACAATGACATGCACACCATCTCAAAGTGAGTATGTGAGTTTAGTGTCCACCCAGACCATCTCATGTGCAGAGCCCCGTTGAAGAGTTCTCACATGGGAACAATGCCCTGTGTTTGTTTTACATGGCACAGCTCTGTGCTTGCTGGTGACTTGTCTCTGATGTCACTATAAGAAGGTACCAAAGTACTAAAGTAGGACATAGCCAGTAAAGGTTGTTGTGCATGCGTGGGGAGGCTGTCTGTGGTGCAGTAAGTATTTGTTGACTGATTGTGGGATTGTGTGTGTAGAGGCAACTGTTTGTGTTGAAGTGTGTGTGTAAATTATTCTGTTTGAGGTGTTCTATGTGTGGCTGTATAGATTGTGTGTGTTTTTCTGTCTAGCAGTTGTAGAAAGAAAGCGTAAAAGCATTTGTTTGTATTTGTCTATGGGATGTAGTGTTTTTAGAGGGTTTAATGTGTGTGCATGTATAAGGGGATTGTTGAGTGTGTATATCTAGAGGCTGTAGTGTGTGTGTGTGTACAAGTGCTGTAATGTTCATGTTTATGTATAGGGGCTGTAATTTGTGTGTTCATAGCAGTGTCTGTATAGGGGCTGTTGTGTGTGTCTGTATAGGAGCTGTAATATGTGTGTCTAGGGGATTTAGAGAGTGTTTGTGTGTCTAAAGGGTGTAGAGTATGCATTTGTCTATAGGGTGCAATGTGAGTCACTAGGGTGTAAGCATTCAGGGTGGATGCAGAGAGGAGGAAATATTAATATTAATAAGAAAAAAATCAATTCAGAAAAAAACAATTATATATAATTTATTTATTTTAACCTCCATTTTGTTAATACTTTCACTTTTTGCCAAGGGGGATTGAGGAAATCTTGGTAGTCCAGTGTGCTTTCTGGCTGGTGGCACATTGTTTCAGACATGGTCCGGCAATAGTGAGAGTGCTGACATGGTAACCTACAACAACGTTCTCAGTGACAAGAGCACAAGAGAATATACCACTTGGCCCGCAGCCAGTGGTGAGCTTTGATGCTCCCTGTGCCACTCTACATGTGTGTTTAATGGTCTGGTGAGGGAAATCTCTGTATCGAACCATAAAAGGACTTAGCTATTTGTGTAGACCGCACTCACAGAGCGCCAGCCCTGCATGGGCCAGCAGGGGTTTCCTTTGTCTCCCTGATCGATCTCACCCCTTGGCCATCGTGGCCAAGTGGGTAACTTATTGACCAACACAATGAGTCGTTGGTTGCAAAATAGTTGCTGACATGAGCTCTATGACTACACATGGGTGTGGATGAGAGGCTGCCTACATAACTTCTAAATTGAGTTTGCTATTAGTACAGTTCTGCGATAATAACCACTCACAAGTTATCATATTGTAACATAAAAGAACCCGTGCTATTTTTGGCAGTTACTATGATGACGTTGTTACTTTGGCATTCACTTAACATCAAACTTTAATTTAATAGGGATTATCAAAATTATTTCAAATTAACATCAACAGATCTCTGTTTATAATTTACACACTCATACTGGCAAACAGAAGAATTGTCAGACAGCAACTTTGTATTAGTGATTTACTTTCTCGTAACCCAAAATAATGGGTGGATTTATGCATTCTGGATGTCAACGAGTATTACTGGCTAATGTTAGGTGACTGACGAAACACAAAACTCTCCATCATCTCTGCCGACAATGGCTGCAGAGTCACAATCTACTGAATAAATGACAAGTTGCTAGTGAAAACCTATTCAATAAAGTGAGAATTTTCAGTGAATTTAAAGTGAATTTCACATTTCAAGGGGCACTCCACTGCTCAAATAAATAAATGAATAAATAAATAAAAATCATTATTTAATAGATACACCCACAATGAAAACATGCATGCTTCTAGTGGTGGAGGAGTGAAAACTGACCCAAGGGCATTGGAGCTGGAGTGGGGAGGTTGACGGAGGGGGAAGTTATACTGCAAGGAAATCTAGCTTGCTTTTCTGGCACTATAGTTTCCCTTTAATTATGCTTTTTTCACTAAGTGTATATTTAACAGTTTGCAAATGCTGCAAATATGTTGTCTTAAAACTTTGCAAGCACTCCCCTTCTAACCTGTTTTAGATGTGTGGAGAGTTGTTTTCAGGCTTAACAGGAAACATAGCTGTAGCGGAGCTGCAATATTAAATCCCAATATCTTCGCTGGTAAAATAAGGTAATCCAAGGAAAGCTCTGAAAATGAAGGCAATATCCCAAATCCCCCCCCGTAACCGGACGAAACACAGTTCTGGGAATCAACTGACGATTTTATTCACAAGCTCCAGTATTTATGTGGTTCCCCATGCAAGGGGTTTCCTTACTGACTTTACAGGGGTTGTACAGTAGGGGACTACATGGGGGGGACTTAACATACAGAACATTTCTCCCACCATGCACCGCTGTACGAGAGGGAAACTCCCACTAGAATATCCTGTTAAGTATATTATCCCTCCGTACAGCAGAACCGGCTTTTCATATAAAAATCCGTAACTTACATATTATTCGTGCCATTGTACCGAATGACCGTTCGGCAGTTAGCTGGGGTCTGAGTGCATACTTCGTGAAAGTACCGCTCAGATCCCAGCACAATCAGCCGAACGCCGCACGAAATATACTTCAATATACATTCCTCTTAAAAGTCACTAATACACAAGTGGGGAAAAAGTACCAAAAGACCGGCACTCCCGAACGACCTGGAAGTCCAGTGGTGTTCGTGCCGCTGAGTAGCCGATTTTAGTTCCAGGCACTCGACGACCAAACACCGCTGGGCAAAAAGGGAATCCAAGATGGCTGCCGCCTCGTGGTCGGTAGCCGAACGACGGCCACCCTGTGAATCAGTTAACAGCCGATGGATACATTGTTGCAATCGGTTAATGGGAGCCACACGACCCCCTGTGTGTGGGCTCCCATTCGGTACTTTGTTCGTTTTACGAACAGTGTTGAAAATCACTGTTCGTGAAACTACCATATGAATGCTAGCGGCTTTCGTGTCACTAGCATACAAACTCCCTCTTTCACATTTTAAGCAAACACATCAAACATCATATATAAACCAGTCTTTCAAGGGCATCCCTCTAAGATAAACAAAATAGTCTGAAGTGGCTAGGTTTGCCACAACAGCTTACTTAGAGAAATTTTCGACTTCAGTTTGTTTGTCCTTAAATTTGAAATTTGCTTTGAATTCTCACTTTAGTGAATAACCCTGTTAATTTTTCATGGCAGCTAGAATTTGAATATTTTTGAATGTTTCCCAACTTCTTTTACAAAAACCATCACCACACACAGGGCCGCCCCATCCATAGGACGGACTGGGGCAATGGCCCCAGGCGGCACTTTAACAGGACGGCATTTTGCAGCAGAGGTGGCTCTCTAAACCTTGAGGCAGACTGATTCGTCGGGTCCTCGGTCAGTGACCGAGGACCCGACACTAGGAGGGGGCCCGGTGGCTTGCCCTGTGTGCAGCCGGGCCCCTCCATCAGTCTTCCCGGGGAAAGCCTCCGGTCTGCAGCTCTTCACACGACACTTGGTTGAACCTCTAGAGCCAGCCACTGGACCATCAGGATATGGGAAAAACTGAAAAAAGGTATGTAACCAGCCACCCCACCGCTTGTCACCCTCACACCCTGCCCCTCACCACTGTCACCCCCACTGTCACCCTCATACCCTGCCCCCACTGTCACCCTCACTCCCTGCCCCCACTGTCACCTTCATACCCTGCTACCCACTGTCACCCTGCCCATCCACTGTCACCCTGCTACTGTCCCCCTCACACCCTGATCCCCCGGTCACTGTCACCCTCACACCCTGCACCCCACTGTCACCCTGACGCTGTCACCCTCATACCCTGCCCCACCCTGTTTCTCTGACACTGTCACCCTGGCATTATAATTCTCACACCCTGCTCCCCACTGTCACACTGTCACCCTCACACCCTGCCCCCTCCACTGTCACCCTGACACTGTAACCCTCACACCCTGCCCCCCCACTGTTTCCCTGACACTGTCACCCTCACACTGTCACCCTCACACCCTGCCCCCCCCACTGTCACCCTTGATGGATGCAAGTCTCTTTTCAGTGTAACTATGTAACCCTGGCACTGTCACCCTCACATCCTGCTCCAACAACTGTCAGCTTCACATCCTTCACCCCACTGTCACTTCCACACACTGACATCCACCACTATCACTCCCACACTGTCTCCCTCACATTCTGCCCCCCACACTGCCACCCTCATATCCTGTACCCCACACTGCCACACCCAGCTCCCACCACTGTCACCCCCACACTGTCATTGTAACCCTCACATACTGCCTCCCACACCTTTCACACCCTGCTCCCCACACTGTAACCTGCCTTCACAGCATTTCCTACACACTGCCCCCTATACTGTCACCTTCCTACACACTGTTCTGCCATTACAGCCCAGAGGGTAAGAGACAGGAAGGGGGGATAACCCCAATTTAATTTAAACTGCTCACCCCCCAGCATGTATCCAACTCTACACATACACTACATGCACTATACAGACACTATTACATACACAGAAACTACATCCTCTACACAGACACTGCATCCACTAGACACACTGCATCCACCACACACCCTACATTCACTAAACACTGCCTCCACTATACACACAACACAGTGCATACAATACACACTACATACATGACACAATTACAGACGCAGCATCCACGGCACACAGACACTGCATCCACTAAGCAAACACACATTGCCTCCAGTATACACACACAGACAATATATTGAATACACACACTGCATACAATACACACTACATCCATGACACAATAACAGATACAGCATCCACAGCACACAGACGCAGCGTCCACAACACACAGACGCAGCATCCACGACACATAGACACTGCATCCACTGAACACACACACACACACACTACATTCACTACACACTGAATATTATGTAAACACTGCATCTACTACACAAACAGACATTGCACTCACTTCACACACTGCATAATATAATGGATGTTGGCATGCTTTTGGTGCAGGAGGTGGGGGGTGCAACATTTCATCCTTGAACCCAGACAGCCCAATCTCTTGGGCAAGCCCTAACTACACATTCATTCCTTTACTACTTCATCAGTATAACTTTTCTTCATTTTAATTGGCCATCATTACACCATCTATTTTATTTCTGTCCTTCTAGAAAACAAACGGCCTCAAGTACAGGACTTTTAAGTAGCTCAGGCAGAGGTTTTAAAAAGACCTGTGAATCACATTTGAGATTTAAAATGCTACCTTTTATTTGCGTTCTCATAAGAAAATGCATCACAATATTCACTTTTCTGACCCTAGCCCTGATTATTCTGGAATGTTAGTTAAATAGCAAGAATGAAGGCAAATTCATGTGTTATTCAACTAATTAGATTGCAAAACATGTTCTTGGCCTGAATGGAGTAATAGTAATATGCGTTGGACTGGCATGCTATACAATATTTCAAGGCTAGTAAGGCACTTTGAATAATATGGACCTGTGTTTTGCAATGCTAATACACTGCTTTTAATCAGAAACCAGGAAAAGAAGTTGATAAACTTCAAAACTTGTAAAAAAAAATATAAAAATAAAAAAAAAAGCACCCAGAACACAATATTTGGAAATAGAAAAAAAAAGACTCATAGAAATAAAAATTATAGTTGAGAAGTCAATACATTTGCGGTCAAAAGATTCAAGTGTTAATCATTTTGAAAATTAGTTTTCTATGGAAAAATCTATATGCTAATTAACGCCATGGCTTTTTTTTTTAAATGGGTCTACTAACAGGTCATTCAGGAAACACTGAGTTGTTGCTGTTTAAAATTCCATCTTATTAAGGTTTGGGAGTTTGTAACTGCTTTGAAAAGCATAGTGTGTGCTCAATACCGGCTTGTGTTTGGATGCATTTAAAAAAATAGGACCTACTTGCTGACAACGAGGGACAACTTCAAAGTTATTTCACCTGAATCCAAAAGTTGCTACAAATAAAGCTAGGCAACCAGCAACAGCTTGCCTTGTAGAAACTTCCAAAATAGTGCGTCATTTGCAAAGCATTTTTTGATTATATATTTCCAGAAATGGTTTAATGGAAATATTCCGTCCATACAATATCTATCTGTATACGCATCAGATTTTGGTACCTAAACATTAAGGTAAGGCAAAGTATTATTGGAGTTAAGTTTAAGCCCTGGGGTTTTGTCTGTAGATTTCAAAATGCAGGAGGGACCATGCATGAAATGCTTCAGCAAGTTCTGTACATGGTCTGCTTGGAGCAGGGCCAGATTAAAAGCCCAGTGGGCCTTGTGCTGACAATTATGAGGGGCCTGAGTACAGAATCTTATCAATACAAAAGGACACAGATACACACACACACACACACACACACACAGATACATACTAACAGACATACTGAAACAGACATACACACATATAGGCATACATAGTGACACTCACATACTGAGACATACACACATATACAGACACAAAAGCATACATAGTGACACTGACATCCATACATACACAGACATACATTCATAATGGCATACATGCATATATACAGACATACATACAATCATACATACTGACATACATGCATACTGACATCCATACACACATACATTCATACTGACATACAGACATACATACTGACAGACATGCATACAGACATACTGACATACATACAGACAGACATACAGACAGACATACAGACATACATGCATACAGACATACATATAGACATACATTGATACTGGCATACATTCATACAGACATACATACAGACATACATACATTCATACAGCTGTAACTTCCTTCCCTGCCTCTCTCCACACACAGTGCGACCCCTACTGGCCGGTGCTGGTATCGCAGTGCAATCTCTGTTTATACTGAGAAAAATACCAGCATTTGTATTGCCGGTAATACTGCAATATCAGCACCGACCAGGCAGCCTCAAATGAAGACCAGTCAGGGGGCAACCCTAAGAGTAGTGTGTAATTTTTTTTTAACAAAATAAAAAAATGAAACCCCTTCCCAACCAAGGACGTATCAGGTACGTCCGACAAAAAACGGTCCTTCCAGCTTCCATCTTCCAGCAGCTCTAATGGTATTGCAGTGATGCCTTGATGTTGAGGCATCACTGCAATACCCCTCTCACTGCCGGGCCACCGGAGAACACAGGGTTATCGCTCCCTCCAGAGCGATTGCTTCCGGGTTGATCCACATGGAGCCCGGCAGTGAGGCAGAGCACCGGAAGCTATCAGGCAGGCTTCCGATGCTCTGCCTGTACTGAGTGCCTCGAGGTGTAGAGGCACTCAATAAATATAAAAAATAATTAAATAATAAAAAAAAATGAATTTTAAAAAACTATTTTTATCCCCTGCCCTCCCTCCCTCTCCTTCCCCATGTACTTACCGAGGGACAGCCCAACAGTTCTCCCTCTGCAATTTAAGACCCCCAGGGGACATGTGACCACTCTAAAAGTGCTGACAGGCAGTCACCCTGCTGGTGAAAAAAGTTTTAAAAAGTTTATAAAATAAAAAAATAAAGTTCATAAATGAATATATATATATATATATATATATATATATATATATATATATGATATATATATCTTATATATAACATCATACTAAGTGTATTTTTTATGTATACAGATATTAATATAAAAATACACGTGTATACTATATATATATAATAACTATGTATAGTATATATATATATATATATTATTATAAAAAATTAATAATAATGAATTGCAAATAAATATAAAATGTAAAAATAATATATATATATATATATATATATATATATATTTATTTATTTATATATATATATATATATATATATATATTTAAAAGTGCTGACAGGCAGTCACCCTGCTGGTGAAAAAAGTTTTAAAAAGTTTATAAAATAAAAAAATAAAGTTCATAAATGAATATATATATATATATATATATATATATATATATATATATATATGATATATATATATCTTATATATAACATCATACTAAGTGTATTTTTTATGTATACAGATATTAATATAAAAATACACATGTATACTATATATATATAATAACTATGTATAGTATATATATATATATTATTATAAAAAATAAATAATAATTAATTGCAAATAAATATAAAATGTAAAAATAATATATATATATATATATATATATATTTATTTATTTATATCAAAATACACTTAGAATGAAATTATATATATATATATATATATATATATATAAATAAAAATAATACGAAATATACATATGTCAAAATACATAATTACATACATTAATGCATAAGTATACACGTAAACTTCAAATATATAAATATGTATATATATATATATATATATATATATATATATTTAAATTCTACGTGCATATTTCTGTAATATTTTTACATAATTAAGTAATTTTATTGATTGTAATTTGGGAGACTGGCCTGACAACCCATGCCAAAAGTCTAGAGAATTTTATTTGCTAGCAGTATATTTAACCCTGTAACTTTCCAAGACACCCTAAAACTTGCACATGGAGGGGTACTGTTTTACTCGGTAGACTTTGCTGAACACAAATATTAGTGTTTCAAAATAATAAAATATATCACAGCGATGATATTGTCAGTGAAAGTGACGTTTTTTTGTATTTTTCACACACAAACGGCACTTTCACTGATGATATTGTTGTAATAAGTTTTACTGTTTTGAAACACTAATATTTGTTTCAGTGAAGTCTCCTGTACAGGTTTTATAGTGTTTTTGAAAGTTACAGGGTCAAATATAAGGACGTTTTTTCACACAGAAATTTGCCAGATTGGTTATATTGCCTTTGAGAGGATATGGCAGCCCTGGAATAAGTATTACCCCCATGATGGCATACAATTTGCAAAAGTAGAGAACCCAAGGTATTGCAAATGGGGTATGTTCACTCTTTTTAGTAGCCACTTAGTCACAAACATTGGCCAAAATTAGCATTCATAAATGGTTTTTGCATTTTTAACACACAAAACAAATATAAATGCTAACTTTGGCTAGTGTTTGTGACTACGTGGCTACTAAAAAAGGTTGGACATACCCCAAATTGAATACCCTGCATTGTCTACTTTTAGAAAAAATATATGGTTTGATGGGGGTAAGTTACATTGTCGAGCTTCCATAAAATGTCCCAAATAGGACATGGGTGCATGATGACCAGCTGTGAAAATTCCACGTTGGAATGCTGGAATGCACACCCTCCTAATAATGTCTTTTAGCCACCAGAGAACCCGACACACCTATAAATGGGTGGTATCAATGTACTCGGGAGATGTTGCTGAACACATATTGGGGTGTTAATTGTCAGTAACCCTTAAAGTTCTCAGTGCATGTATTCTTAAATTGCTATGTGTGTAAAAAAATCACCAATTATTATTTTTATTTAAAATTTGGCATAGATTGGTGGTAAAATGGTTGCATGAAAAGAGTCAAAATACCCCAAGTTTAATACCTAAGGTTGTCTTCTTTTAAAAAATATATACATGTAAAGAGTTATTCAGGCATTCCTGTCAGTGTTACAATGTAACATTCATTTTGGAAATAGCACTTGTACTTATAGCCCTATAACTATCCAAAAAAAGCTAAGAACATGTTAACATTGGGTATTTCTAAACTCAGGACAAAATTCAGAAACTATTTAGCATGGGTGTTTTTTGGCAGTTGTAGATGCGTGACAGATTTTGGCGGTCAAACTTAGAAAAAGTCTTATTTTAAATGTTTTCATAATATTTTACAATTCTTTTATAATAAATTATATGATATGATGAAAATAATGGTATATTTAGAAAGACCATTTAATGGCAAGAAAAGCTGTATATAATATGTGTGGGTACAGTAAATGTGTAAGAGGAAAACTACAGATAAACACAAACACCGCAGAAATGTAAAAAGAGCCCTGGTCCATAACGGTAAGAAAATTGAAAAAAATGGTCTTGTCACTAAGCGGTTAAATCAATGGGCCTATTCCAAATGCCTGGGTCTTAAGCTGCAGTTCCATCAGCCCCTATGTTAATGCAGCCCTGGCTAGAGGGGATAAGTTGTCAGTCAGCCTGACTACACCATTAGCAGGCCGCCCTTTGACAATCAACCCAAACCCTTTGATGGACAGACATGCTACCTTTGCCTACTAAGCCCACTTCTTTTATGCCTGCTTTCTTCCCTGGCCACCTCTGTCCATTTAGGTGGGCAGGGAAAGTTGGCAGGTGTAGGCTAGGAATTATATTTTTCAAATGTAAGGGAATTTTCAGAGAAATGTTCTTGAACTCATAATGCACATATTGCAGAAATAAGCAGATCATGCTTTCAAGCATTGTACTGCATGATGGGCCGGCCGTAGGGGTGTGCGAGCTGTGCGGACCAAGGGGTGCCATGTGGCCGACACAACTCGCATGTGGCCAGATGACAGCAGTACAGGGGAGCTAAAACAGGTACCCGGGTGGAGGATTTCATTATTCTCCACCCTGGTCTATAAAAAAATAATAAAACTGCGGCATACAATCATGAACAGTTATAGGCACACAGTCACACACACAGTTACAGGCAGACAGTCTAACACACAGTCACAAGCAGACAGTCACACATACTCCATTACAAGCAGACAATCATGCACACTTGGTTACAGGCATGCAGATACTCACGCGCGCTGATAGGCGCACACACACTCAGTTAAAGGCAGATCGTAAAACAGAGCTCCACAGCAATAATACTCACAGTAATGTGTCTTCAAACTAAAATAAATGTGTTCAGAAATTGGTCTGTGTAAATGATACACATTGTTTTTGTTCTAATTTACATTTTAGTTGAATACATTTTTTGTAAGTCACCTAAAATTTCTCAGAACAGCCTAATGTATCCCTCTTTGTTCATTTGAAATGTTGGAGGTATGTGGTGTTGCTTCAGCAACATTTATCTTCATCAGAAGAGGGCTATATTAAAATTGCAGTAACTTGCATGACTCTTTTCTTAAGTGTAACTCTTCACTTACGTAGACTGGGAAATATATACAGGGCTATATAGGGCTGACCTGAGATTGAGGTCCTCCTACTATAACATACAGTATATATTTTTTTATACATAAATATGTATTATATGCATAGATTATATACGTCAATGAACAGATCATGCTTTCCAATCCCGTATTGCATGGTGTGTCATCAACAATGCATTATTTTCCATAATACACATTTGATTAGCCATTGTGCAGTGAGGGAATCTCTAGTCTGCTAATGATTAATAGGAGTTGCCCTCCCGTGCTGCAGCAGCTCCTGCCTTTTTAATGTAAGCCCTTCCCAGTTACTGAAATGTATGTAGAAGGAAAGAGCAGAGGAGAAAGAAACAGTGGGATTCTGCCCATTCATCTCCTCTTTAAACGTATCAATATTAGGAGAACGACTGTGTTAAATGTGGCATCTGTTAGAGGCAGCTGCTGGCTGACGTGAAACTCCCATCAGTCTCAGGCAGAATAGATCATGTATGTCCCAGTGCTGCTCTAACAGTAAAGGAATTCTTACTTTAGCCGTAATCCTTATTCTTGCTCGAGACAGCAATCCTATCTCCAATCCAGTACAAGAAAAATAAGAAATGTTATTTTGTACTGAATTACGCATAAAACTGATGGTTTTTTTCTGTCCATCATATTTGTGTTCACTTGTCATTGGTGTTTAAGGTATATTAAGAGGTATACATGTTTATCTTTGCTAAACAAATTTTATCTGAGTGAAATCCTGCAAGAACTGAAATGCTGATTTGAACATCAGAATACAACATTGTGATTTGTGTTCCTTTTTGTTTTACATATATTTGTATGTGTGTTTGTGAGTGTCTAAAAAACACAATCAACCTGTACAAATGCATTGAATTTGTTTTATTTATAAACAATTAAAAAAAAGGAATGAAAAAAAAATTGGCCAGTCTTCCTGAGATTTCCCCCCTGATGTGAATAAAAAGTTTTGAATATTGGTGCAATCCATTGTAAATTAAAAAACAAACTGTAAATGTTAGACGTATTTAACAAGTCATTAAACCTCGGTCATAATCTGCCACGGCTCCCTTAATTGAGTAATGACATATGTTAGAAAGGCAGTTATGGCTTAATGTTCAGTGGTGAGATGGTGTGAATGAAAGGACATTCCTCAGAAGGAATGTATCATTACTAATGAGAAAGTCTGCTAACTCAGAGAAATCGAGAGGATACTAAAGTGTAGTACAACATGTTAAACTGTAATAAATAGGAAATTGAGAGATTCTAGCGTACCATGGTTTTCCAGCATTCGCTCATCTGTTATAACAGTATTGAATTTCCCAGAATACTCTGCCAGTTGCTGGCCAGCAGAGAATTTCAAGATTTGTATTGCCAGTGTAATGAGGGATAATTAACCAGCAATGGATCAGTGGAAGTAAAGAAACTTGCCAATGACTGGAAAACATACACAGTTAATATGAATATAAAAATAAATCAAAAGTAAATAAAGTGTTGTGTTTTATCTTTTTTAAGAAACAAGGCAGACAGACTGAGTCTAGTGAATATTATTTATATCTCTGTATGTGTGCTACAATCAAACCCTTTCTCTGCTGGAAGGAGTGTTTAGCATACATTGCTCACAGAGATCTATAAATTATACATGCAATCTGCAACAGATCAAGCCAATTTGACAGTCAGCAGAATTTCTGTGCAGTGTAGAGCCACACAAAATTGCTGTACAAATGAAATCAACTGAATTTGCCATGGATACACAAAGGTGCGGCTTTGTGGTTCTGTGAAATCACCTGTTTTGATCAGAATTTGTCAAACTATGAATATAAAAGATGAATAAAAAACAAAAACATAAGTCTAGTCAGGAGGATGGCATTGATAAAGTAACATTATTCTTATTTTAAGGGTAAATACTCATATATTATTTTATACCAGTATGTTATTTTATGAATTGGGAAAACAATGGGAAACCACCATATTCAGGCCTCTGATCAGTAACATATTATTGGTGTTCTAAAATGGCATTTCTTTTGCCCTAAAATGAATCACGTATAATAAAAAAAAAAATGAAAAGCACTGTTAATTACAGCACCCAAGTTCTCACCCCCATATAGGTTTAATCTCAATTTAAATTTTTTTTTAAAAGCCTTTGCTCAAATTGGAATGTATGAACGACAAGATTTTGGTTTAAGTGCAATTAACCAAGGATTGATTCATTTTTCTTGAAAAATCATTCCAAGTGTTTTTTGTGAGCCTATAGCATGTGGTGGTATTTTAATTTATCCATAGGCTTAAAGAGAGAATGCCCACCATTACTTTTCCAGTGGTTTATAGAGTCATTGGCAGCATATACATCATATATATGTTTGTTCTTTATTAAATTTACATTTTTATAATAGATTTATGAAGCAGATCTCAAAAATGTGCAGATTTCTTTATGGGTCCTTCTATTAAAAATGTTACCAATGGCTTTCTTCTTTTCTTTTATCTATTGGGGACTCTGAATACACTCTCAGGCCTGGCTTCTGACTTCCTTCAGGGCTCCTGCTAGCCTTACTCAGGAAGAATTCAATAAG
Organism: Pelobates cultripes; assembly: GCA_933207985.1. Taxonomy (NCBI): domain Eukaryota; kingdom Metazoa; phylum Chordata; class Amphibia; order Anura; family Pelobatidae; genus Pelobates; species Pelobates cultripes. Next base: position 191,123,032 of record OW240912.1, read on the forward strand.
TCCAATGATAATAAGTATGGACACTTCTCAAATTTTCTACCACTTCCTATCTGTTAAGTAACTTACCTAACTTTTTTTTCTATTTATTCAACTTTGATGTTTGTACTTAAATATGTTCTATCATCATTATATAAAATCCTCCTTATAATGGCCCTTCAGAATGTTCAGATGCAGCATGTCCTTGTATATACACGCTATTATTTTACACTCTTTTAGCACTCTTTTACTGTGTTCAGGGGCCCTCATCAGAAATCTTGGGGCACCTTGCAGACCCACTGGCTGCCCCACCTACACAAATGTCCAGACACACACAGGTTTCCATACAAATACTCCCAGAGTCAGATGCACATTTATGGTCATTAATAGACAGGGCCGGCCCTTCCATAGGACGGACTGGGGCAATAACCCCAGGCGGCACTTTAACATATGCAGCCCTAATTGGGCAATTTAGGCGGCTGCCTAAGGCCTCACAGCCGCCTATAATCACCTTGAGGCAGACTAATTTGACCGACACCAATAGGCCCTGGAGGAGAGCACCACTGGGTGTGAACTGCAGACCATATAACTGGGGGCTTCCATAGCGTTGCCACCAGTTACCATGGCAACACTTTGTCCAAAGCTCGGGAGAACCGCATCACAGCAAGCAGAGCTGCAGACTGAAGAACCAGCCCACTGGACCACCAAGGAATAGAGAACTGAAAAAATGGTATGTGACTGTGGGGAGGCTGATCACAGCCTCCCTATAACCCCCCCCCCCCACTGTCACCTTCACAGCCTGTCTCCCCCTCACACAGTCTGTCCCACATGACTGGCACCTCCACAGCCTGCCCCCCCAATTGTCACCCCCACAGCCTCCCCCCCTATTGTCACCACCACAGCCTGCCCCCCACTGTCACCCCCACAAACTATCCCTCCCTCCCCACTGTCACCCACACAGTCTGCCCTACACCACTGTCACTGTCACCATCGCATCCTGACTCCACACTTTAACCTGCCACCCACCACTGTCACCCTCACATCCTGCCTCCCACCATTGTCACCACAACATTCTTCCCCCACCACTGTCATTGTCACGTTTACATCCTGCTCTCCGCTACTGTCATTGTCACCATCACATCCTGTCCCACACCCTGCCAGCCACCACTGCCACCCCACACTGTCACGGTCCCCTAACATCCTTCCCCAACCATTACCACCCTCTCATCTTGCCCACCACCACTGTCACTGTCACCCTCACATCCTGCCCACCACCCCTGTCACCAGGGGTCAAGTCCTGGGGAATAAAGTGTGGGAACTCACCCAAGTTCCACCCCCACTCCACCGCCAAAAAACCCCAAAACTTGTATGCATATATAAATGCGTACACATACACACATACACACACACACTCTGGTGCACAAATACACTTACAGACACACACATACACTCACAGACACACACACACACACACACACTCACAGAAACACACACACAAAGACACACACACACACACACACAAAGACACACACACAGACACACACGAATTCACAGACAGACACACATACTCTCACATATCCATGTATAGGTAATGGAAATGCACTCAATCCCTCCTCCTGGAATCCTGGGTGCAATAGAAGCTGGATAAGCCCCAGTACCAAAGGGACCAAATATCAGATTTAAATGTAGAAAATAATCCACACACTCCAAGGTATTCCAACAGATAGGCAATTTTATTGGACCCAAGCACCAAAAAACAACATTTCGACCTCTTGACAAAAGCCCTATGAGGTCGAAACGTTGTTTTTTGGTGCTTGGGTCCAATAAAATTGCCTATCTGTTGGAATACCTTGGAGTGCCTGGATTATTTTCTACACATGCTCTCACAGACACACACACACTCTCACAGACACACACATACACTCACAGACACACATACACTTACAGACACACACACACATACATACACTCACAGACACACACTCTCACAGACACACACACTCAGACACACACATACAGACACACACACACACACTCACAGACACACACACATACACTCACAGACACACACATACAGACACACATACACTCACAGACACACGCACATACACTCAGACACACGCACACACACTCACAGACACACACACACATACACTCACAGACACACATACATACACTCACAGACACACACACATACACACATACACTATACACTCACAAACAAACACACATACACTCACAGATACACACATATAGACACACACACATACATACACAAAAATTATTCATATATTTTTTTAAATTTAAAAATGTCCACCCAGCCTCCCTACCTGGAGAGTGGCGTGGACCTGTCCCTGGGGTCCAGTGGGGCCTCAGTGCGGCAGGCTCTTGTCTCGCTGTCAGACGTGGCGAGGGAGCTGTGTCCTCTCTGCTCCCTCTTGCCGTGCGGGCTGTCTACTAATGCAGGGAGCCGGAATATGACATCATATTCCGGGTCCCAGCATCAGCAAACGGCGCGGTGAGAGGGAGCAGCTCCCTCGCCGCGTCTGACAGCGAGACAAGAGCCCCCTCGGCGGGGTCCATCAGGCCTTGACAGGGGGGACACGGGTGGCATTTGGGGGCGGCATTTTTTGCCGCCCCCAAGTACCTGCAGGACCACAAACGTGAACGGCGTTCCTGCTCTAAAAAAAGTGCAGGAACACCGTTCCCACGTGTTCCTGCAGGACTCGAGCCCTGTCTGTCACCCTCACATCCTGCCCCAATCACTGTCATTGTCACCATCACATTCTGTCCCACACCCTGCCACCTACCACTGTCACCGCCACACTGTCATTGTTACCCTCACATCCTGCCCCCACCACTGTCACCCTCACATCCTACCCCCCACCACTCATATCCTGCCCACCACCATTGTCACTTTCACCCTAACATCATGCCCCTCACACTGTTACCCCACACCCTGCCACCCACCACTGTCACCCCACACTGTCACCCTCACTTCCTGCCCCCATCACTGTCATCCTTACATCCTGCCCCCACACTGCCACAGTCATCCCCACACCCCCCCCCACACTGTCACCCTCACATCCTGCCCCCACACTGCCACTGTCACCCCCACACCCTGCCCCCACACTGTCACTCTTGCATCCTGCCCTTCACAATTGTCACTGTCACCCTCACACACTGCCCCCCACACTGCCACTGTCACCCTCACATCCTGCCTCCCACACTGTCACCCCCACACCCTGCCACCCACCACTGTCACCCTCACATACTGTCCCCACCATTGTCACCCCCACACCCTCCCCACACCACTGTCACCACCACACTCTGCCCCCACAGCCATCCTAGACACTGTCACCTTCCTACACACTATTTCCCCTATACTGTCACCTTCCTACACACCACCTCCCCCCTTTCTAGCCCACAGGTAAGAGGCGGGGGAGGGGGGTTAAGCCCAATTTTATTTAAACTGCTCATCCCCCAGCATTTATCCAACACTACACACAATACATGCTCTACAGAGACACTACATCCACTACACAGACACTGCATCCACTAGACACACAGCATCCACCCTACACATCCAGCATCAACTATATACACACAGACAATGTATTTAATACACACACTGCATACAATACACACTACATCCATGACACAAAAACAGACATTTCATCCTAGACACACAGACACTGCATCCACTACACATGCACACGCACACATAATGCGTTCACTACATAAACTGCACACTGCCTCTACTACACAAACAGACATTGCATTCACTACACACACACTCTGCATAACATAATGGATATTGATATGCTTTTGGTGCGGGACGGCGGGGGGGCAACATTTCATCCTTGGACCCAGGCAGCACAATGTATTGGACCGACCCTGTTGACAGATATACACAGATATGCATTGCAACTTTAACAGGATACAAGCACAGGTATACACTCACTTATGTAAGTGAATACACAGAGATACATATACATACTGCCAGACACCCCACGCCTCCATATATATTGTCAGGTGCACACTTAATACTAAATATACAGTCTGCTGAACATATATACATACAATCGCATTGCAAACACATACATTATGCTACACACACTCTGCTATACACACACAGCCTACTACACATATGCTGTTACACACTCTGGAAAACACACACACAATGATGAATAAATGAAAAGCCAACTCTAATATATGACCATTTACTCCAGAATAAAAGGCAGTCAGGTTTTATGCACGCCCAACAATAGATGTGAGGCAAGACCACCATTAATATATCAATTTTCAATATGAGTGATCAAAATAACATCTTCTAAAGAGCATCAGGAAGTGCAACATAATTCTAGAGTAACACATTTACAAAAGAACCATCATTTAAGTCCCATCTGAAGAGGGAGTCAAACTGCATGTTACAATTTAGCAAAAATAGCCAAAACGTATTGCATAAAAGGCACTCTATGAATCCAAGGTAAGCTTGGTATAACTCTTTTGTATCATGTTCAATTGATATATTTATGAGGCTAACATGTCCTTGAAATCCAGATATCACTGTTATGTCTTTACAATCTAAGGTCTATGACTGCAAGACACAACAAACAGCCAGCCATTACCTCCCACTGACCTTCCCTATCATCTCTAGGCCCAAAAGAATGAGGGAGTATGTCTCAAAAATTGACATTATATCCAGTATGTGTGGTTTAGAGGCAGTTATGGTGTAAACTAACTAGAGGAAACAGCACAGACAAAAAAATACAGATGGAAGGTTACTTAAAGGGACACTATGGTCACCAGAACAACTACAGATTATTGTATTTATTCTGGTGAGTATAATTATTTATTTCAGGTTTTTTTTGTATTAAACACTGTCTTTTTAGAGAAATTGCAATGTTTACATTACAGTCTAGGGATACCTCCACTGGTCACTCCTCTGATGGCTACTAGAGGAGCTTCACAGGGCAGTGCTGCACAGTGTGACTGCCATTCATTGTATCCACCCTTTGCATGCAGACACTGAACTTTCCTTATAGAGATGCTGATTGACCAAGGCTGTTTTTGACTTGTTTTGGCTCTGGCCTTGATCTGCCTCCTTGACAGTGTCATCCAATCACATTGAAAAGCATTGTGCTTGGCTCACAGAATCTCTCCTGATGATGTCAGCCAAGCAGGTAGATCAAGGGAAAATCCAGCAGCAGCATACTTGATTAAAATTAAGATTTTACTATATTTAGGAGGGCAAGGAGGAGCCAGGGGGATAATTGGTGGTTTTAACACTATAGGGTTAGGAATACGTTTGTGTTCCTGATCCTATAGTGTTCCTTTAAAATCTTGTCAAACAAGTTCCAAGGAGGCACCTGAAGTGGGGGTCTGGAATGCTCAACACAAAAAGAATGGGATAAGAGTGTCATCCTTGTATGAGATGTTTTTAATTTTTACAACGTTACAGCTGAAGCAAATGTTACAAATGTATACAAATTTCCATGAGTACTTCTTTACAACTAGTCTTACTTGAATCTGTTTTCTTCTGCATTGTATATTCTTTCCTTCGAGGAATGGTGTATTTTCTTCTGCAGTTAACATCTTCACATATGCTGACTTATTCTTTAGGTATTTTTTCAATATCCTAATATTTCTGCTATTTCTTCAACTGCTGAGGTTGTGTCATTAGAATTGCATCTCGATATAGTTTCTTTCTCTGGTTCCAACAGTATTTTGGTCAAGCCGTTCATCTGGGTCTGCAGGTAACATTTCCTTCTGTGTTGTCAAGGAATGTATGGTTTGATTGCTGGTTAATCGAAGTGCAACCTGTAGACTATTGATATTGTTATTAGCCCTCATGACCCAGGATTCCATATCCCTAACAGCGGTCACTATAGTCAACCAGTATTCCTTTAAAGGTTCTGTCTTCTAGGAACATGTTTCATTTAAAATGCAGACATTAGCTTTTCACTGAAGTCCCATGATGTGCGTTCTGTTTTGCTTTAAGCCATTGCACAATGTGTAATGACTTTTATTGACAGTATTTAATGGTAACCTGTTTTTCAAGTAGGTAGCTTTCATCTCTAAACAAAGCTTCATTATAACTTGTCTTTTCTCAGACATGTTTATGCTTCCTTAAGCACCACACCAGACATCATAAGCAGCGCAGACTCCACAACCACCGTAGCTTAACTGGAATCTCGCCTTCTTCCTCCCAGGTTCATGCTTTAGTATTGGAGGCTGGCAGCAGCATGCAGCAGTCCCCAGGTAAGAAGCTAAATCATTTAAAATGGTTTGACTACTTACTATAGTGTGATGCCGAGATACTCTTGACACCATAACCACTTCAGTGAGCCTTTCATGAATGTGACAGACTGGAGAGTAAATTGAACTGTAACAAGCGTACAGTCATAGGAAAAAGAAAGTATACCCTCTTTGAATTCTATAGCTTTACTTATCAGGACATAATAATTTATTAGCATCTCTTTATTAGCAGGACTTAAAATTAGGTAAATACAACCTCAGATGAACAACACATGTCATATTACACCATATCATTTGTTTAACAAAAATAAAGCCAAAATGGAGAATGTGTGAAAAACGATTTACACCTTATGATTCAATAGCTTGTAAAACGACCTTTAGCAGCAACGAGTAATCGTTCTGTGTATGACTTTATCAGTCTCACATTATCGTGGAGGAATTTTGACCCACTCTTCTTTACAACATTGTTTTAGTTCATTGACGTTTGCTGTCATTTGTTTATGCACAGCTCTCATATGTCCTGCAACATAATTTCAATCGGGTTTAGGTATTTGACTGGGCCATTGCAACACCTTGATTCTTTTCTTTTTCAGACATTCTGTTGTAGATTTTATGGTGTACTTGAGATCATTATCCTGTTGCATAACCCAAATTCTGCCAAGCTTTAGCTGTCAGACCGATGCCTTTGACTCAAGAAGTCTTTTGTATATTGAGAACTTCATGGCTGACAAGCCCAAATCATCACCCCATCACCACGATGCTTAACAGTTGATATGAAGTGTTTGTGCTGATAGGTTGTGTTTAGTTTTCAACAAACATGGCGCTATGCATTATGGCCAAACATCTCCACTTTGGTTTTGTCTGTCCAAAGGACATTGTTCCTGAAGTCTTGTGGTTTGTTCAGATGCTGCCATGTTCTTTTTAGACAGAAGAGACTTTCTCCTGGCAACACTTCCATACAAACCAAACTTGTTCAGTCTTTTTCTAACTGTCCTGTCATGAACTTTAACGTTTAACATGCTAACTGAGACCTGTTGAGTCTGAGATGCAACTCAGATTTTACAATTCTCTGAGCATTGCACAGTCAGAGTTTGGGATGAATTTGCTGGGACGTCCACTTCAGGGAAGATTGGCAACTGTCTAGCAGATTTTACACTTTTTAATAATCTTGACCTGCGCATTGTCGCCATATGGGCTAATGGAATAAAATCACCCATTATCTATACAAAAAGACACGTACACTGATGTTATATGTACATACAAAGTAGGCGGAGTGTAGTTGTTTCTTGGGTAGACAATAATTTATGATGCAGAAATAAATAGCGACGTACACTGAAAAAAAACAAAGGGGATAACCAAAACCTAGTGCAATATCGTTAGATGCAGGTTTATAGATAAAGGAACAATCTTTAGTCTTGTACTCACAAGAAAAGAGCCAGTGTCATTAGGCTCAATATGTATGCTTGTGGGAAAATTAGAAGGGATCCCACTCCCTTTCTGTACACCTGCTGGTAATGCGTCCTCTGGTCCACCTTATAGATCCACTAGATGTTGATCCACTAGAGGTATAACAATCCTTTATTGGTAACACGGTTAAAATAAAACACATATATAAATAAAAATTGGTATAAAGTCCACATATGGGTTGCAAGATAGGCTTCCTCAGTTGCTTGTAGTCCTCCTGGGTGGTTGGTCTATTATATATCCTCAATGATTGATGATTGAGATCACCTGTTTTTTTCTTACTTAATTTCCGTCTTCTCTATATGAAGTCACTCGTCGCGGCATCTATTCGTACTGCATTTCCGGTACATCTGTATTTGGAACGCATCCATGCATTCCAATCATTATCAAAGCTTTATTGTTCATATTTCATACTTTCAAATTGTAGTTTTAAGAGTCTCTTGTGTATATATATATATCGGAACAAAAAAGAAACAATAGATCAATGAATTAATGTTGGGTTAAAATTGTGATTAGACTATTTAGTATGTTGGTATTGGATAAAAACATAAAAATATATTTATATGTGCATAAATTCCTAAGCATGATCGTGATACTTTCAATATTCATGTAAGGTGGAAAAAAGGTATTCAGATATTATTCTGTTGGAGTATAAAGTCTACAGCTTTATTAATTAATATAAATACATAAATTAACAATTTAGGGTCATTGTCAACAGTACTCTTTTCGTTCCGCTCTATCCTGTACCATACCCCCGACAATGACCCTACCAAAGAACAAACATTAACATAACCAATAATACATAACATGTAACTCACGGCCTACCAAGAGGCCCCACTTCCATTTGTCTAACTGCAGGGGTGTACCCAGACACCCCTACACCCCTTGATTCATAGCCACCTATGGGCTGGAACCTACCTCCACACTTTTAACTCCGGCCTACTCCAGCCTAGATCATGGCCTACCAATTTCCTAACCCACCAAACTTCCTGTTTAACCAAGACCTTTTCCACCACAGCACTTGCCTTGACCCATTAAGGACATGTGTGACCCCCACCACACAAAAACAGGGCTTGCGCCATACCTTCCTGCAAACCTAAGTTAAAAAGGTCACAACCTACATCCGAAAGTACCCGGGTAACTTTTCCTCCAATTCCCAATGGCGCACATCTACCACTCCTAACCTACGAACAAACACCACCATGGTCTTGTTTACCTTACCCCGACATCGAGCAACTGCAGCTGAATCCCTGGCGTGTCTTCAGCTCAACCTAGGCACCATCTCCGACCATACCACCTTTACGCCAGGGATCAGCCCCCGCAGTCGATCCACATACTTCTTCATTCGTTTAACCAGTTCATGTTGGGGGACCAAACCTGTCGTTTACCCCCCCATGAACTACTACCACATTTGGTAAAGCCTCCTTCGCAATCTTTTGAAACATCGGTATACTAATGTGCTGCCAATCAAACCCCCGATAACCAAACCAGGATAACGCCACCCGTTCCACAGGAAAGCCCAGCTGTGTTCCGTTTCTTCGAACTGCGTCCCTCTTCTGTGCCCAATAGACATACAAATGGCCAATTATCCACACCGTCCAACCTAAAAGAAAACACAACAGCGATAAAGCAGCATATACTCCCCCAAACTCCCCCCACTTTGTCCACCTCCTCACACCAGTCTATCCGGCCGCACATACGAGCGGAACCTTAGTGATTCCCATCTCCCCATCCGTTTAATCCGTGCGTCTCCTAAGCCCAAGTGCTCCACTTCTGTCGCTGCACATATACGGAATGAATGTGTTCCGAACTGCATAGGCTCCAGTCAGCGCTGTGCCGTCGGCATGTATAAAGAAACATCCTTTCACTTCCGGTCGGTTTTCCAAAAACCTGGCCCCACTCGCCACTGCACACAACCCAGACCCCGGTAATTCAAACAACGTGACCATGGAACCTTTCCCGAAGACATCCGTATTCGTGCGAACCAGTCGTATCTTTACCCTGTCCCCACCAACCGTCACGTCTTCCAACCTGAGCCTGCCAACCCCCTTCTTGTTGGCGCTAACCAATTCTCCTATCCGAAACGCTCCAAAAAAGGCCATGAAAATGCTACAGCAAACAACGCCACTTCGAACGCGGAAAAACATATCTCAGGTAGCTTGCCTATCAACGCTTGCAATACCGTGAACGAAACTGGCCTTCTCGTATCTCCTGTTTTCTTACCCTTCTTGAATCCCTGTATCGCTTGCCTCACTATAAAATGCTTTGTCACGTCATCCCAGCCATTGAACTTGAACAGGAATGCTAATGCTGACAAGTGCCTATCCACCATCGATGGCGATGATTGCGGCATAGGATCCATAACAGCACGTCCAGCCGATTGTTCACAAACCCCTCCACCCCTAACTGCTGCATTGTTTCTTCCCAAACCTTAACGTATGAGTACCAAGTCCCAGGCGCCAAAGACTTATTTATGTAATCCCCAAGCAGGACGTCCCGAGCTGCCACATCTCTGCTGGACAAGCTTGTCCCGTTTCCTCCGGCGCCGCCTCCCGAAAACACTCCCACATGTAAGTGAGACAGTGCATCAGCGACTACATTGGTTAGTCCCGGAATATGTCTAGCTCAAAACACAATATTAAACGACATGCATAAGAGTACTAATTGTCTTAGTAACCATAACACCGGCCACGAAGAAGCAGATAACCCATTGATTGCCTGCACCACTGCCATGTTATCCAAATTGAATACCACTCTTATTGGCTAGCTCTGAACCCCATAATGCGACCGCTACGACCACTGGAAAAATTTCCAAAAACGCCATGTTCCTAATCAATGGGTTTGCTTTCCAGGCCTCAGACCACCTCTCCGCGCACCATTATCCTGCTAGGTATGCCCCAAACCCGACGCTACCGGATGCGTTTGTAAACAAGCCCACGTCTTCCAATGACCCTACTGGTTCCCGAAAAAACACTCTCCCGTTAAACTCCTGCAAAAACCTCGCCCATACCCTCAGGTCCTCTTTCATGTCTACCGACACTCTGACATAATGCAATGTTTTTTTCACCCCGCTCGTCGCCCGCGCCAATTGCCTGCAGAAGACCATCCCCATGGGAATTACCCAACATGCTAAATTCAGGCTCCCTATTAACGACTGAAGCTCACGCAAAGTGACCTTCCCTGCCTTCCTAACCGTGTCCACCAGTTGCCTAATGGCGTGCAGCTTGTCCCAAGGCAACCTGCATTCCCTTCGTACTGAGTCGATCTCCAACCCCAGAAAGCTGAGGCACGTAGTGGGCCCCACCGTTTTGTCCTCTGCTAATGGCACCCCGAACGTATGCGCCACCCACTGAAAGACCTGCAATATTTGGCTACAGTGCTCCGTTTCTGGCGGGCCGACACATAAAAAATCGTCAAGGTAATGCACCCCCTGCCGATTCCCGCCGTACCACCCACTCCAAAAAGGTGCTAAGCCTCTCGAAGTAAGCACATGAAATGGTGCATCCCATAGGTAGGCACAAGTCCACGAAATACCCCCCTTCGATAAATGATGAATCATACGGAATTTACCAACCTCCTTCTTGGGGACCACCCCAAGTGGAGACACTTGCAAATCTACTAATGGTGGGGAAGCGAATGGCCCAGCCGTCCTTCCCAATTGAACTTCCTTGCATAACTTTTTTCTAGCTACCCCTGGATGCTCCCACTCCGAATGAAGATTTTCATATAACTCACCCGGACCCTTGTCTTGAAACGGAATCACGAAACCCTCCGTAAAGCCTAGCCATAAGAACCTCGCCACCTCTTGTTTAGCGTATAGTTTTAACCAAGGCAGCATCGCGCCTACCTTCACCGGTGACACCCCCAGCCGCAGTTGTGGTGGCTGTTGAGCTGGTGGCACCCCCCCCCCCCATGTTCGGCTTACCTTTCTTAAAGCATCTTGAGACTCCGTGATTACCCCCGCAACCGGAGCACTCATGCTTGAATCTGCATGGGGCACCCCACTAAGATATAAAAGGCCCTCAACCAGTTCCCAAAAGTCTTGGGTATCTTCCGATACCTCCGCCTTTTTTCCTCCTCCTCCTTCTTTGCATCCTCCTCTTTCAAGTCTAAAAACTCTTCCAGGGGAAGCAGTGAAAATATTTCCACAAAGTCCCCTTTCCATATTTTATCGTTAACCTCCGCCTTTAAATGACACCCCAGCGCTCCCGCAAAAGAAATGTGCATGTTTTGACGTGCTGCATCCGATACTTCCCCGCATCGATCTTCATGCTCACCTGCGCCTTCCGTTGCTCCTAGAACTGGTTCTGTGGCACCCTCACCCACCTTGGTTGCTGCCGCCACTGGGGGCCTAACCCCCGCCTCCCGACCACCTTCCGCAGCCCACACTCTCTCGAACTGTGGTGGTGACCCCCTGTCCCCTGACCATGATTCTAATAGTGATCTTAAACACCCTAGTAAACTCCCCGAGTGTGGTGCAGTTGGTGACTCACAGCTTAGGCCCCTGGCCACCGTTGGCCGCAGGGGCGCCATCCTTTCTTCCGCCTCGACTGGCTCAGAAGTAACCAGGAGATGTCGACTCCTGCCCACCTGTTCATGTTTTGATCTTGTGGGTGTCCTACTCATCGACCTGCAAGGAGAATATAACCTGGGTGGTCTGTTCGACTACAGCCTCACCCGCCCTTCGTCCCTGCGCTCCGACCTGTGACCCCAACTCCCGCACCTATGTTCATCCCGCTCGCTTCCTCCCCTCCTCTGAGCAGCGTAGCTCCTCTCTGACGATCCTGACCTACTGCGCCGGCGCCTCAGCCCCCTGTCCTTGGAATTGGACCTTCTCCTACTGCTCCGGCTCCCCGCTGGGCTCCTGTCCCCGTTCCTCCCACTGCCTTCGGATTCCTTCCTGCTGAATTGCCAGTTCGCCCTGCCGCGCTGTGTTCCCCTGTCTTCACTACTGCTGGCACTCCTCCTATCCCGTTGCTCCTGGGAGTGACCCCTGAAGGCCTCCCGCTCACCGCTGTCCCAAATGCCTCCTTCCTCCCGGCCTGTTACCTGCCGCCTGATGTTTGCTGTTCCCGTCTTCCTCCCTTCCCTTTCTCCCGATTGACTGCCTTCACTCCGCTCCTGACTGCCGCTTCTCCCTTCTCTCATGTCCCCAGCAAACCTGGCGCTGTTCCCTTCTCTCACTCCTCCTACGATCCTGGCCACACTCTCCCTCCTTTATTCCCTCTAGTCCTCAGCACCTTCTGTCCTGTGTCTAATGCCGGCTGCCTCCTGCTGTGCCCTGCTGTCCTGGTCCCCTTCCCTGTCCTGTGAGACCGCAGTCTTGCTGCTGCCTGCAGTTCTCTCTCCCCCCTGCCCCTTAGGCGACTCAACGGGACGCCTTGAGCTGCTCCTGGGCCCTGCTGCTGCTGTCCTCTCCTCCCTCTCCAATCTGGCACCGGTGGTCTTAGTCGCCTGCCCGCCGGCCGGCATCCGGCAAGGGGTGCTCTTCGAGGGAGGCCTCTTCCTGGCCTGTGACCTCACTGCCCCGGCACTGCGCCTGACAGATGGCCCTGGCTGACGACCTGTTCCTCCTTGCTTTCCGGCCGCCATCTCCTGCATTTGTAGACTGCCTCCAGCCAAACTCCTCCGTTGTGCTGCTGGGCCTGCTCCCAGGCTGAGCGGCTGGGGCAGCCTTGTTCTTCTCTCCGGCCTCCGGTCCAGCACCGCATGGGAAGGAGCAGATGTGCTCGGGACCCCCAGGTGCTCCTGCAGCCACGCCATACCCTTCTCCTTCACCACCGACCGCACACCAGACAAGATCTCCTCCAGGGACGCCATGCTGCACCTGAAAAAGAAGAAAAGAAGAGCCCTGCCGACCTGCACAATTTACAGGTAAGTAAGGCTCAAGTTAAAATGGCCATTCCCTAAAATGGCCGCTATTTAACTTCTCCCCTCCCCCCCTCCCCCTGCATTACTATAGGTCAGCCCCTTGACCTACACTTCACCTGCCTACTCCTGGCTCTGTCAAGGCCCACTCCTCCCTGCGTTGCTCCGTGGTTTCAGAAGGAATAGTACTACTGCTGGTGGTGGATCAGGGAACAGGACACCTACCCTTTTTCTGTTTCATTTTGTGATTAGTATTTGGCATTAATGATGGTGGGTTTGTTTTTCTCAATAAATTAGGGATATTAATATTGGGTATTGTGTTAACTAACTAAACTAAAAAAAAAATGACAAACTATAAATTTGGTGATTCCAAGTTGGTGTTAAGTGGCAGAGGCTCAGAGTGTGACATATGATAAATATAACATAGACATAAACAACATCACACTCATTGCAACAACCACCCAGGTGCTCTGTAGATAGGTGGGGTGGGCAGTGCTAGGCTCTGTCTCTTGGGTAGACCCCACCCATCTCCCCTGAGAGGGTTAGTACTTGTATACATTTTTATTCTGCTTAAAATCCAATGCCCATTTTAAATAGTAAAGTTTACTGTCCTGTATTTATTTGAATCCTGATGAAAACACACACCAAAAACAACCTATATTGTGAATAATTTTGTGCTGTTTACACCAAAGGAAAACTTGTCATGAAACTTGTCCTAGATTACACAGCAACATTCAGGGATGCTACAAACCCAGACGTTCTGTGCACAACTCTACGTACAGCAAACAATTTGCAATTATCAGCTGATTCATAGATTAAATTTATGGCACTAAAACAGTTAACGTCTAATCCTTATAACAAACTTACAGTTTGTTCTGAGTAAACTGAGGTTTTCTTCATGCCTGTGGTGTCGTCCCCAGTGCTGTAAATCTTGGATCATCTCACTGTTCAATATTAGAAAATTAACAGCTCTGTTTAAAGCAGGCAATGTATGTGTGAAAATCTGCTTTCTCTGTTGACAGATGGATAACAGAGAAACACAGTTTGCTCAAGCACTACTCTTACTATGCCACTGGTAACCAATCTCTGTATTGTCCTTTGCATATTAAAGGACAACTGTCACTTCAAAACTGTTCTATTTATAACATATAACATTACTTTCATCAAGTATTAAAATAAATAGCTTTTTTAAAACAAAGTTAATGTATATAATTAGGAAAAAAACTAATCTCTCCTTTCAGTATATGACTAAAACCATATACATACACCTTGGCACAGACCGTGCTTGAAAATCAACAGCTAGTCTATGGTTTTCCCTGCTTTTGTGCTAATTGTCATTTACTGACACAAGGTGCATATTTATGACTGAAGGATCCTGTCATATACTAAAGATGAGGTATTTTTTCTTTTTTTACATTTACTTAATTTAACAAAGAATCTATTTCCTTAAAAAATTTGATGATAATGAAAAGATCATTATATTATAAATTAGTGTTGAGGTGATAGTTGTCCTCTGATACAGTAAAGGATTATTATCTAAATAGTGAGATGTGATGGAGCTCATGCAATTTCTCCTGACAGGCAAACAAAGTAGCCGACATACACATTTTGCTCCAGCTTTTGGAACTCATTTTCCCCACCCAAGTTTGCTGAATTTATTTCACAAATACTTTTATGCTTTCTATACAACCTTAGCATTAATGGGGGAATGAACGTGACAAATTCTGTGCCCTGAAGGAAATAAACCCAGTCAGTCATAATGTGTAGGTAGTCAAACAAATGATCAGCTGTGTATTCTGGTTTTGTGCTGCCCTAGGCATGAAAAAACTCGGCCCCCCTCGCCCCCCTCCACATTTCTGTTCCTGACAGACACACGCCCCCACTGATGCATGCACTGACATTCACTCAGTTACATATACACAGTCATTGTCACACACGGTTTAACCAACATACACTTTCACTGAAACATATACATTCACAGACATAAACACTAACTCATTCACAGTTACACACATACTCACCGACAGACACATATATACACTAACTGACAGACACGCATTCACCGACAGACACATACACACTCACTGACAGAAATGCATAAACACTCACTCAGTGTAAGACACACACACAATACTCACTGACAGACATATATGCACTTAGTGTCAGGCCAGCAGCGGGCTGGGCCGGGGGGCAGGGAGGCAATTGCCCCCCAGGCCGCCCTAAATAATTTTAAAACCGGCCGCTGTGGTAGCCGGTTCTAATGCTGCAGCCGCGTGAGCGCTCTGTTAAGAGCCTCAGGCGGCTGCAGCGATGCTTCTCCCCTCCCCTACCCTGTAGCGTAGCCGAGCTCCTCTCCGGTCCGCGGTGCCCAGCCAGAGTGATAGGAAGGTGCACACTCAGTGTGCACTTCCTGTCAGTCCGGCCGGTTACAGGAAACAGAAACTCCTGTTCTGCGCGGCGTTTCTGTTTCCTGTAACCGGCCGGACTGACAGGAAGTGCACACTGAGTGTGCACCTTCCTATCACTCCAGCCGGGCACCGCGGACCGGAGAGGAGCTCGGCCAGGCTACAGGGAGGTGAGGGGGGAGTAAGAAGAAGAAGAAGGGGAGGGATAAGAAGAAGGGGCGGTAAGAAAAAGGGGAGGGGTAAGAAGAAG
>OW240912.1:191139355-191306342 GCA_933207985.1 Pelobates cultripes
GGTGAGAAGAACACAGGTGGGGGGAGGTGAGAAGAACACGGGGGGTGAGTGAGAAGAACACAGGGAGGGAGGAGGGGGGATGAGAAGAGCACAGGGAGGGTGGGTGAGTGTGAGAAGAGACTGCTAGGGGAGGGTGGGGGAGAGCTCTAAGGGACGGGGGGCAAGACAGGGAGCTCTTTCACACTACGTGCACACGCACACACAATCCATCCCTATACATACACAGAAACACACAATGCATCCCTACACACACAGAAACACAACATGCTTCCCTTACACACAGAGAAACGGACAATGCATCCATTACACACACACAATGCAACCCTTACTCACAAAGACAATGCATCCTTTGCACACATACACAGAAACAAACAATGCAAACCCTTACACACACATGCAAACACACACACTGCTTTTCTTACATACACACAGAAACACAATGCATCTCTTACACACACTCAATGCACACACATACAGACACACACACACCTTGCATCCCTTATGCATACAAACACAGATTCATACAATGCATCCCTTACACACAACCAGAAACACATAATACATCCCTTATACACAAATACACACTGCTTCCACCACACACAAACACACTGCATCACCTACACAAACTGGTATCCCTATACACTACATACCATAAGCACACATATTATATCCTCTACAATAACACATAACACATCCCCTACACACTCCACTCCCTGTGAGCAAACTCATGGGTGGGTGGAACATATACGTGGACTTATGAGTGGGCCTTCTGGGCATACTCACCGTCAGGCCCTGGGGCTCAGACCTTGAGCTGTGTAAGGGGCCCCCAAAAAATTGAGCTGCTTCCCATTCTCCCAGAACATTGAATTTTGTGACCACAGTTGCAAACAGCCTCCAGAGATTCTGTTCTACACCAGACCAGTGGAGCCAAACTGCAGCCCATCATCATCCTCATCTGGTTGTAAGTAGGCAATCTAGTATATTATTAGTGACACTGATCTATAATTTACCTCACATTAAAGGGACACTATAGTCCCCAGAACCACTTCAGCTTAATGAAGTGGTTCTGGTGTCTATAGCCAGTCCCTGCAGGCTTTTTAATGTAATCACACACTGTGTGCAGCACTAGCGTTAGTTCATATGGCAGATCATATGGGTGGGGCATTGTGATGTCATATAGGGGGAGCGGCAAATTTTTCTTTTGCCTAGGGCGGCAAAAATCCTTGTACCGGCTCTGATTCTGGGCAGGTGCACCAGTCTACTGGTGACCCACAGGAGGGGAGTGCACTGATTGCACTGCACTCTCCTACTGCCCAGACCCGTCTTTACCACTGTGCAAGTGCCCTCTGCCCCTAATTTAAAGTGGCTCACACTCACAGCAAGCAGTGCATGGAGCCCTTTGCAGAGACGGAAACAAAGAGGTTCTGCGGCAGCTGGCTATCCTGCAAGCATTACATTAACCAGCTGTTCCCCAGTGAGCAAATCTTTATAAATTTGGGAGGATCAGCTCTGTTTGCACAGTTCATTGGTGTTTACTCTGATGTCTGTATTAATATTGAGGGATGTCTAAGTAGTAACATCAGTGTGTGTCAGCAGGGCCAGCCGTTGGGGTGTGCAAGCTGTGTGGTCACGCAGGGTGCCATGACAACAGAGGCGCCTGGCGGCCAACACAGCTCACAAGTTGGGGACACCAGCATATTCAATTTAAACGATTCGCTGGTGGTCCACTGGTGCGCACCAGCAATAGGTGCAGTCAGATTACATCCTCTCCCCAGTGGTTCCGGCGCTCAGTTAGTGAGTCAGAGCGCAGTCTCAGAGATTCTCAGCCTGTGCTCTGACAACATTGAAAGTCAGAGCTGTGAAGGAGCGGGTATTAACATAACATCAATATCCGTTCTAAAACCAGGAAAAGGTGGGCATGGATGGTAAACTGATTTGGTGGTGCAATGGGTCACTTGACTGTTTTTGCCCCCCAGGCCTAAGGCTGCCAGCCCTCCCCTGTGTCAGGTACACATACAGTAGCTGACAGAC
Source organism: Pelobates cultripes (assembly GCA_933207985.1). NCBI lineage: Eukaryota > Metazoa > Chordata > Amphibia > Anura > Pelobatidae > Pelobates > Pelobates cultripes. Next base: position 191,141,387 of record OW240912.1, read on the forward strand.
AGACACAGTGACAGACACACATACACACAATGACATGCGGAAACACGCATACATACACTGACAGATACACTCTCAGTGACAGATACACACTGACAGACACACATACACACTCACTAACCAACACGTATACACTCTCACTGACAAACACATACACACTGACAAACATATACACTCTCAGTGACAGACACACACTAACTCACTCACTAACAGACACACCCACACTCTCACTAACACACACACTCACAAGGCAGGCGAAGAGGGGAGGAGGAGGAGGAGGCCTCCTGCTCAGCTCCCTCGCGCGCCTCTTAGTGATGCTGGGGCAGGAGTGACGTCATATACACTGTGGTGTGCGCGAGGGAGCTGAGCAGGGAGGAGCTCAGGGGAGAGTGCTCCCTCGCTGTCCACCTCCCACATAAGGTAGATGTAAGCCTCGGGGGGGCTCTAAGGTGGCCAGCCGGCTGTCAGGGCTTACCTTAGTTGGGAGTCCGGTATGCAGACATATACACTCACCCTTACAAATAATGACAGACCAAGGTGACCAGAAAAGGAACCACCTAGCCTGTGAGTCTGTGCACGGGTGCTGTGCAGGATATTGTTTCAAGTCGCAGTACAGGCAAGGACACAAACAGGAGAATCGTCAAGGATAAGCCAAAAGTCAGAGGGTGCCAGAAGTCAGGATAAACGGGGGTAAGCCAAAGTCAGAGGATGCCAGAGGTCAGGACACACGATAAGAAGAAGCCATGGTCAGGCGTCGACTAGAGAACACTGAATCACGAACATAGGAACCAGAGTGAATGAACTGACAGTGCTCTCAGGGAGAGGCAGTGTCTTATACCTGGCTTATTGGGCATCAGCTTCAGGTGGGCTGAGATTGATAAGAGCAGCCCCAGGTAAAATCCAGCCCCAGTACTGGAGACAAGGCAAGGATAAACATTATATACAAATAAGAACTGATGTGTGTCCTAGAGGCAAGATAGCAGGGCTACGGAAGGGCCACAGTTCAAATCCCCTGTCTGGCACCTGTGAAAAGGCCATGCCTGGAAGGCATGGTGTGAATCGTGACACCGGCCAGCTCCAGGACAAGAGGATGGAAAAGTGTTTGGGGGCTGCTTTTTGTGCCACCCAAGGCAAATGCCTTGTCAGCCTCACGGTAGATACACCGCTGCAGATGATACAGCAGCATATAAATGTCCTATTTGCCCCCAATCATTAGATAATGACTCTGATTATTAGCTAGGTGTCTATTTTGTTTTATACTCAAGCCAGGACTTAAACTATGTTTTTGATTCAAGAGCCTGTTGATATATTCTCTCAAGTCTGATGGCAACTTAACTAGAACTCCAAAAATGTATCCAGAACAATCTGGGAGAAATCAAGTGCACCATTGAAAGCATTTATCAATCTCTGAGTAAGCCAGCTCCCAAATGGATATGAATGTACATCAGATTTTAGGCCTTCTGGAAGCTTGAGATTGCTTTAATTCAGAATAGAGTTTGGATTTTAATTAAATAGAAGCTATCATTATCCAAAAATGATTGACACCTGGCAAAAAATTAAGTAAAATTCAAGTTAATTTATTTTCTGAAAATGCCTACTATTATTATAGTTTGGAGTGAATCCAGTAATTTTTTTGCCTTTGGTAAATATGAGAATCCTATACTTTGCAAGGGATTTTCTCTTATATATGCTTATTTCTTATCAGACACCAGATTTTTCTGTATCAGATGTGCACATACAGTGTGATTTAATGGGTTTACCATGGATTTGCCTTCAATATATTTATCATTTGCATATCTGTAGAAAATCTAAATTTCACCAAATGTTAGCTATTCTAAGTATATCTGGACTTTAATGTAATTATTATTTTTTTTTTTAAATAAATAAATAAATATATATATATTTTTTTTAACTGTGTAATAAAGTTACGCAAGAGCCATTTCTTTCTATTAATATTAAGGTAGTTATTATTAATTCTTATAATTATTATTTAATGGGTTACTCCAACACTCATGACCACTTCTGCTTTTAGATGTGGTCATGGTAAAATTAGTTTGTATGTGCAGCATTTCTGCTTGAAATACTACACATCGAGAGATATATTGTTTTTAACATTACTGACACACGTGACTTAGATAGCCAGGAACTCTCTTCTGGCTGCCTAAGGTGAATTATGTGCAAAAATTACATCTGTCTTCAGTGTGACAGTAACCCTTTAAGGTAAGACCCTATGTGGTCATGTCCAATGTTTGCATTGCTTACATGGGTATAAATTGGTGGGCAACGTTTCCACACAGAAATGTGGTAGCAGTTTGTTCAATGCTACATAATTATATTTCAAATATAATTATAAATACTTTAATTAAAAAGAAAATGTGAGATGTTTTGATTCTCTGAAACACTTCATAAACACTTTTAATGAAGCCTCTACTACCATTGTCTTGATAAATATATATATACACACACACATATATATATATATATATATATATATATATTTTTTTTTATTTTTTTATTTTTTTTTTTTATTATTATTATTATTTTTTATCCATTTGCAAACTGTATAAATGGGTGCATTTGTGATTTAGTTGAAAAACAAATTATGAATACAATGCTCAATAGTGATCTCTGTCAGAGCTTAAAAAAATCTATTACTTGCACATCAAAGCATCAATTATATCCAGTCAAATCATCATAGAAGACTCCCTCTCCAAAATATATATTTGTGCAATCCCAATAAAATATTAAAGGAACACTCCCACCCCTATAACAATTTAAGATAATTTAAGTTGTAAGAAGGCATAAGTGTCTGGGCACCTTCTACTTTTAGGGGTTAAACTATTATGCTGAAGTTGGTTTTACTCCAAAATTGGGGCTCCTGACAGCACAACTCGGTGGATTCCTTTCACTATTTGATGCAGTATGAGGAAGGATTTGCCCAGTGGACAGTGTAATGCTTAGACTGTCAGCTGACACACTCAGCCTATCACTGGGTGTCGATTGAGAGAAATAGTACTTAGTAACGTAGCCCATGTCTTGCGACCTACATAGCAGAAAGGAAAGAAGCAGGAGGCAACTGTGCCAAGCACTAGAGCCCCTAACTTTGGGCTTAAACTATTGCAAAACAGTTTAACCCCTAAAGTTAAGAAGAAGCCCGAACACTCTTGCCACCATAACAACTTAAATGAGCTCAACTAAATATGAAATTGCCCAATCTGACAGAAACATAACTAACTTTATCATGCAGGGTAACATGGCATTTTACAATCTGCAGATATTAAAAATGTGTTTACAAGTTAAACTTATTCTCGTGCCCAGTGTGAAAAGGTGGTACCTTGTAAGAATTTAAAAGAACATTCTTTTTGGTTGATGGCTTGCTTTAAAATATTCTCTATTCAAACTAAATAAAAGTGTAATATTGCTGAAATGCTTTTCAGAGGTTTCAATGTAATCAAACAGTGTAAAAAAAAATTGCTGTCGGTGAGCAAATTTTATTCCTGAAAGAGCATTGAGTAATAATGTATTCAAGACCAATAGATGAATTCTTACCACATATCAAATTTATGTTTTGTTTCCTATAGATATTACAGCTGTTAAGAGTTTAACTCATATTATAGCACATCTGTAAAACAGTCTAACTTCTAGAAAACCTCACGAAAAAAAAAAAACATTTTGTAATTTACAGTTTATATCATATTATTTATACTGGAAGAGGCAGGTTCAATCCATAGAAGTAGTCACTGAACACTCTGAACAGTATCAAGATATTCAACGGCAATGCCTTTGTTAGCTACTATTTCTGGATTAAAGCATTAGCACTCTCTTTAAATGACTATCTTGCATTGAAAAGTTGCCTTCAGTCACACTCTGTGCTGCTTTTGCGTCCCCTATAGGGTGAGAGTGGTATGAACGAGGGGTGCTGTCCACTGATAGAATGGACATGAATCTCGCCTTTGTTCCCCACAGACAGCGTAAGGTCACGTTGCCTTGACAACCACAAGCATTTCCTTTCTCCCTTTCCCCCACCCCACCTCAGTATTACCATTCCTGGGAATCCAAGTCCACGGTTCAAGGCTGCGAGTTGGGGGCAATAGGTCAGATGGGAGCACAATGGCCTTGTTAAAAGAGAAAGGGAAATAATTCCATAGTTTAGGCTGAGCTCAGCTCTGCCAATTGCAGTTTGCGGCCTACAATAGGATGCACCTATTAACTCCTTGTTCAGCTTGTGAAGCCACAATCGTAATGTGAAGCAACCTATTGCATTATTTTCAGGCAACTGAGTGGGGGGAGTAAACGTGGGAATGGGCCTACTGTTTGCCTTGGATGATATATAGGAATCTTGTTTGATTGTTACTGTAATACATGTTCATTTTAAGTGTGTGCTTTGTTCCCCTACACATGAATAAGTAAACACAATCAACCTTCTCATATTTTGGTTAAATTCTGCCAACCAGATCTTTCATTGGAAATACAAGCAGTTTCAATAGTTTAAATTGGACTTGGTAGAATTGTGTACGCAATGTCAGTCTTTTTCATTCGGCTGCCAACATCTTCCCTAGGTTGTCTGCTTATTAGGAAACAGCACACTTGCTGACCCAAATATTTTAACACTATGCTGTCACGTGTCCACCTTTCTACTCGTGATTACACTAGAAGAGGACAAGGGATGTATGTTGCAATATCATGTCTCCCGGTTATAGCTTAATTAAGGATACATAAGGGTGTTTTTTTTGCCAGGGCTGCCATGAGATCTTGTGTTGCCCTTATTTTATTTCTTTTATCATTATCACCATGAATATTATTTTTCAAGCTAGTTATTACAGATTCTATGAGTTAATTATTTCGGATATTATAAAGGTTTAGGGTAGAATGAGAGGTGAAACAAGCAACAGTAGTACATTAAATGCATTTTAAATGACATATAGATTTAGAAAAACGAAGATAAATAGTTGAAATATAGAAGAGGGCTCATCTTATAAAAGACATAAAATAACACTGTAGGCACTATAACAACTTCATCTTGCTGTAGTGTATATTTTAATAGTTGTATTTGTTTTTAATAGCTTCAAACCATCCAATTCCTCAGATAGGAGATACTGTACTGTTATTTCCTGGCACTCATACACCGACATACCGTGATGTCACGGACAATCCAGACCCCTAAAGCGCTTGGTTTAATGCTTTATATGTGAAGAGTGTGTCCTATTTTTCTCATTTTACAAAAAGTGCAGATTTCAATAGAAAGTAAGACTTTTATAAATTAACCTTGTTACGCCCCTTTGGCTTTCAGGCAGACAACAGGTCATGTTACTTCCAGGTTTGGTTAGCTCAGTGGAGCTAAACTCGAGGGGCAGAATTTGTTCAGAACACCTGCCTTGCAAAAGCTTCTCAATGAGCTGCATTGGGAAGTCTGTGAATGGACAGCTACAGAAAGTCTGGGAGGAGTTAGTTTGTAAATGTAGCACACCGTTTTTGCAAGTTGTTTTTAGATATATACCACTGAAAAAAATGCATAATTAAATGTATGCTTGTCTTCATTTGGGGTTTATCTACTAAATATTGATTTGTATTTATTTTGTACTTGGGGAGTGGCGCGTCCCTTTAACAGTTTGTCATGACATTGCATTCAATACTTCTCTATGACAAGATTTTGATTGGGAGGAGCTTTGGATTGGACCATCACCCAGGGTGATGTCAAACTAGGAAAAGCAAACAGCAGAGCAAAGGGAGGCTCTGTGCTGGAGAAAAGGTAAGTAAACTCATTTATTTTCCATTTTACACTGCACAAAGGGGAACCAAATCTAACTAAGGACAGGAAAACTATATTGTTAGGGATACAGGTTTGTATTCCGAATGATATAATGTCCCTTTATTAGGGAGAGGGGTGGATGGGGCTTCCAGGAGTTGGCATGACACCTGTTGGCACCAGGGAGGGTAGATGTAGATTTGCTGTCACGGCTCCCCGCTCTTCGGGCGGTGTGGCCGTACATAAAGATAGCAGACACGCCGAGAGAAATGTTGTGTACTTATCTTGGTCGCGGCAAACCGCTGCCCGATCTCCTTCTGTTGCGGTCCTTCTGTAGAGCTAAAACTGGGTACTTAATGAACCAACTGAAAGGTAAAGCCTTAGCTTGGGACAATCCATTATGGTAGAGTAATAGGACTTTTGCCCATAATTAACAGAAATTCCTTGCGGAATTTAAATTAACGTTTGCATCATTGGTAAAGGAGAACAACGCTTCCACTGCCCTAATGCGTATCAAACAAGGGAACTCTTCTGTCTCAAATTATGCCATATAATTTCACACCCTGACTTCTGAGGTAGGCTGGACCAATAACGGATTAATCACTCCATTTGCAGAGGGATTATCTGAAGCTATCCTTGATGAGATTGCAGCCAAAGAACTACCAGGGAGGTTAAATGAATACATCACTTATGTGATACATATCGATAACCAACTTAGGATCAGGGAGATAACTAGAAATAGAAGCAGACGTATGAATATGTCACTGGCACCTCGTTCTCCAATCCTGTTGTCCATGGCCCTTCTGTACAGTCTGAACCTGAACCTATGCAGTTAGGGGTTATGAGACTGTCAGAGGCAGAGAAACTGTTTAGGAGAAAAGAGGGCCTATGCTTATACTGTGGCAAGAAAGGACACATAAAAAATGCTTGGCCCATACGTCTGGAAACCTTGCACACCTAAGAACCATAAGGGAACCATCCTTAGGTGTGATGTATATGTCCCCTAGTAATGCCCAAAGTAGAAATTATTAGCTTCTGCTGACATATTGGTACACCCTGACACTAGCAAACCCTTCATACTAGAGGTAGACACCTACAAGACAGGTGTAGGGGCTGTCCTTTCTCAGAGGGAGAGTCATGATAACCCTTTGCATCCTTGTGGGTTCTTTTCTAGAAAGTTGTTGCTAGCGGAACGTAACTATGATATTTGTAACAGAGAATTGTTTGCCGTATACGCTCCTAATATCTAGTTATGAAAGAATGGCGACATCTTTTAGAAGGTTTCAAGGATCCTCTCCTGATCATAACTGATCACACAAACTTGGCATACATTGGAGATACTAAAAGGCTGTCTTCTAGACAAGCAAGATGGTCGTTGTTCTTGTCACGCTTTAACAGACGCCCTATCTAGGCAATTTGACCTAGTCACGGAACAAGACCAAGAGACCTCTCCCATCATACCACCTGAATGTATCATTGCCTCTACGGTTCATTCCTTGTCTTCTCCTCTTCTTTGTGCTATAATGACAGCTCAGACTCAGGCACCTAGTGATAAACCTCAAGATAGGTTGTTTATTCCATTACTGAAAAGAGAGGAGGTACTAAGAATGTTTCACAATAATTTGACAGCTGGACATCCAAGTATTAATAAAACTGTGTCCATTGTCTCCAGATCATTTTGGTGGCCATCTCTTAGAAATGACATCAGAGAGTATGTGGAGGCATGCACCATTTGTGCGGTTTCTAAGGTTCCCCACAAACTACTTTGTGCGTTATTGCAACCGCTTCCTATACCCATGGTCTCATTTGTCTATGGACTTTTATGTGGAACTCCTGATTTATAAAGGCTATAACACCATCCTAATAGTTGTTGACTACTTTTCTAAAATGGCACACTTTGTTCCGCTCAAAAAGATACCTTATTCTCAAGAGCTGGTTCATATATTTATACGCGAAATAGTCAGATTACATGATATTCCGCTTAATATTGTGTCAGACAGAGGTTCCTAATTTGTGTTATGATTTTGGAGACCATTTAGCAAACAGTTGGGTATAGAATTATAATTTAGTCTTCATACCATCCTCAAACCAATGGTGCGGCTGAGAGAGCCAACCAATCTTTGGAACAATATTTGAGATGTTTTATTAATGGCACTCAGGAAAACTGGTCTGATTTGCTACCATGGGCCGAATTCACCAGAATTATGCAACCCATGAATCATCTGGACATAGTCCATTTTTTGTTAACAATGGTCGTCATCCAACAGTCTATCGCCAAATTCTGTAGTTTCCATCTCAAAAACACTGCGCACATCCGACCCTACTTAATGCCAGATGCGACTAAGGTACTGGTCCATTCCATTGTCGTTTCTCGCCTTGACTACTGTAATCCGCTTCCAGTGGTCTTAATAATTATACAGTCCTCCCTGTAGTGTTCTCTGACATTGCTCTGGATGGCCACCTCACATGTATAAGTAAGACTTGGACTAAGGTCCACACGGCTTTAGAAACAGCTGCTGCTCATTTCAAAATGCAAGCTGATAAGAGTCATGGTGCCAACCCTCCTTAACAGTTGGGTAACCAGGTGGGTAACAGGGTATGGCTATCCACACAGAATATTAAACTCAAGGTTCCTTGCATGAAGTTTGCACCCAGGTTTATTGCCCCCTTTTGAATAATTTACAGGATTAATCCTGTGTCTTATTCTCTGGCTCTCCCACCTCTCTGCGTATACCTAATATATTTCATGTATCCCTACTGAAGCCTGTAACAGGTATACCACCCCTCCTTACCCGCCTCCTCCTTTGGTTGTTTCTGGACAAGAGGAGTTCGAAGTCTCCTCTATAATCGACTCCAGATTTTCTCGAGGGTCTCTGCAGAATTCGGTTGATTGGAAGGGTTATAGGCCTACTGATCATTCTTAGGTTTCTGCTTCGGGCATACATGCGGACCACAAAATATGTTCCTTCCATGCCAACTTTCCCCTCAAGCCTGGCACTGCCCACCCGGTGGGTGGTCTTCAAGTGGGGAGTCATGGCTCCCCGCTCTTCTACCGGCGTGGCTGCACATAAAGGTAGCAGCCACATCGACAGAGATGTTGTATACTTACCTTGGTCGCGGCAAACCGCTGCCCAATCTCTTTCCGTTCCGGTCCCCAGAAAGTTTGACATTCCTAGAGACACCGGCCACTGTGGTTCTGGTTTTAATAGGAAACGTAACTTCGCCCACATCAAAGATGGCGCCAACGTGCGTGCGACGTCACGTTATAGAGGCACATGCACGTTTTGAGGTCAGAGGCCATAGACAGCCAATTACAGCCTCAAGAGGGTTATTTAAACCCAATTTACCTTTTGGTTAGTGCTCTGTTGGGGTTTCCACTAGCTGGTTATCCAAAAGTGTGTACCTGATTGTGTTTTTCTGGTATTTGACTTTGGCTTTATTTTGACTTCCCTGATTTCTGGTATCCTTGACTTTTGGCATTCCCCATCGTTGTGTCTCATTCTGTGTACCTGACCTCGGCAAGTATTCTGACTATTCTCTGGTCCGTTAAGACCGGCCATTCTAAGGTTCGGTAATACATTATCCTTAGTCTTTTGGGATAATACTATTCTGCGTGCTGGATCAACTATAATCCTGACATTACGACATGGCCATAGATCCTGCAGATTTGTGTCAGCACATAGTAGCTTGCAAGAGAAAGCTAGAGGAAAATGATCACTGTATGGATCAATTTGCCCATGCTTTCAATATGCTCTTAATGTGTACGGCTCATTTGCAGCCTGAAGTTCCTCCGGCAGGTACACTATTCTGCGTGCTGGATCAACTATATTCCTGACACTGGCTATACCCTCCAACAATTCCATAAATACATTATTTAGTTTGTCAGCATAATGAGAGAGCCAAAAAAAATTATATATATATATATATATATATATATATAAATACATACATACATACATACAGGTTGGAAACCAGCCTTAATATGGACTCATTGCATGTTAACTGTTTTTTGCATCACTCCAAAAATGCAACACTGTACCCCACAAGGTCATGGGTTTTTAAGCACTGTCACCTGTCAGCACTCTTTTACGTTTAAAGAATTGACAAGTGTGTTCAAGCACTGCAGATGGTTACAGTATCACAATCTGGAAACCAGACATCCTGAGAAAAGTATTTTGATAACAATGAACATAGTGTGATGCAAGTAACTGTTGCTATCCATATAGCTCTTTGTCTTTATCTTTATGCCTATCCATGATTATCTCCTTGCACATTACCTATACATTTTATTTTGGATTTACTAAGCCCAAACAATGATTTGAATCAGTATATATATATCTATTGTATTAATGTGACCATTCTTGAGAACATAACACATGCAGATTAACACATATTTCAGTATCCCAAAAGCAGGATTTGAAAATCCTATTTTCCAAATTCAGGTTTAATTTACACGTTGACTGTCAGCTGCTGTCCAGGCCTGTTTGGACTTCCCTGAACTAACAATAAAAGTGTACTTTTAAGATGGTAGAATACATTGATAATTGAACAATGAATGATGTTCAATGAGCAGCTACTAGATGATTTGGTATCAAATGACAACCTGTAGTCACCTAAACTAATGATTGATGGGGGTTTAGCAAAACATGCATGCCTTGCTTTGTAACTATAAGTCAATTCTGTTTACCCATAAACCGTAAGATACATTTTAAAATATGTATACAAGACAAAGATTTTTTTTAAATAAAACTCTGTCTCACAGTTTTTTCCTACTGAATCACTTTTTTAAATTATGTTCAGTACAAGATCAAACAGTTCATACGGACAGTTCAATAGGTTTGGAATCAGCTTCTTCCTATCCCGCTTGTGGTTTAGCCTCTGTTACCACCAGATGTGCTGTAGTCAGCAAGAATAGCTTATTGATTAGCCATCAGGAGCAGTGTTTGACCCACGTGGGTCTGTGCTTATTGATTAGAAAGGACTTTCTGTTGTTTGGTAAATGTGCCCCCTCTTGGCTTTTGTCAGGAAAATTGAATGCCGCGTTAGGTACTCTACTGGGGCCCACCATGTGAGAGGTCCGCTTGGGAAAAAATGTAGGGGCAGCTGTCTTGAAATCACAGGCTGGAAAGGGGGTAGGTTGCAGAGAATGGGGGGAGTGAAATGCAAAGAGATAATCCACTAATCCCAAACAGTGAAAGAGTGAAGGATATCGTTCTCCCCACCCAAAAGGGAGCGGGTGCAGATTTGCACATAAATAAGTCTCAACGTTACCCTTTGACAGAAAAGGTTAAGGGGTTATTTATTTACCAAGAGATTTTCCACTTTCCTCTTCCGTCTAACAATGGCTATTTCCAACTCACTAAATATTGCTTTACTACAAAATCCAGACAGTATAAGCAGCCAGTCACATTTGTTTTATGTTTTTTGTTTTTAGCAGTACTAGTTCATATTTCAACCTGGGATTTAGTATTCAGCACTTTACTTTTTAGAAAACTGTGCTTTTCTTCATTAAGTATGTAGGAAGTTCGTACTAAATATCAGAGAGATATTAACAAGTGATACATTAACAGCATTACATATGTACACAACACAGATACAAATTTGTCTGCTGATATTTCAAGGGTCTGATTCTGTTAAATCCAATGTAAAAAGAAGATAGTAGACAATGGTTTTGAAGGGTCAATTTGCAATTTAATTACAACCTTAACAAGTAATAGTAATTGCTATAGTGCTAGATTTAACTAGTAATTGCTTGTCACCTCCCAGACCATTTCTAGACTATCTCTAGAATACTCTTGCCAGTGAATGAAATATTTTGTGCATTTAGAAAGTGTTAAAAAGCCAGCAAAGTTTCCAATATTTTCTATATCCTATGGGTAGACAACCTTCAGCACTTCAGATGTTGTGGACTGCATCTCCCGTGATGTTTTGCCAGAATTATGGCTTTAAGAGTATTATAGGTGTTGTAGTCCACAACAGCTGGAGTGCTGAAGGTTGCCTACCTCATGATATATCCAATAATCTTATTTATAGCTATGACTATCACTTTTGTTTTAATCAGAGGCAAAAATAAAACACAAACTGCATACATTCCCGCTCCCATATACATTGTATCCATATTTTATAGATACCATTCAGGACAGAGTATGAAAATTAGGACCACACATGTTTTAAAAAAATTTTTTATTACTATCATTTAACCCCTTAAGGACACATGACATGTGTGACATGTCATGATTCCCTTTTATTCCAGAAGTTTGGTCCTTAAGGGGTTAAAGCACCAACGTATTCTGCAGTGCCTAGAGAAATACAGTCATTCTACTCCAAAGGGACTTTTACAAGCCAAAACATTGCAATTGTTAGACTAATACACCAGCTATTCGTTTGTTGATACTCTATGCAAGGTGCGTAACTTCCCTGGTCCTGTGACATAAATTCTCATTTGGACCCCTGAGTGCAAGCATGCACAATGTTAGAGAGAAATTATAGAAAAGGTCTAGTAACACAGTGACAAGGTGAGTATCACTTTTTATAACATTGCAAACAATGCATTATGACACTCACAAAGTGTGCAGACCAGAAAAAATATGGGCTGAATTAGCTAGAAATTTCACATTTTAGACCAAACACTTACACTGGAAAACATTTCATAATTTGCTATTTTTACCTTGTCTTTTTGGAACAAAAAAATTCAAATTGCCATGTTACTTCTCCAAAATTCCATTGTTTGGTAAAAATTCAACTTTAACAATTTAAACTCTAATTACTGTAATTCTCTGAGCTTTGACTAAAACTGAATTTAAAATGTTTTCAAATCAGTAGTTTCTGCCTTAAGGTTTTAATGTTCAACTTTAGCACACTACACTGACTGCCCTGCCGATAATTTTAAATATTAAGTAGATATGCCCCCATCTGCTGCCCCACACGCTCCTTTTAGTGATAAAGATATCTTATTGACGCTCATAGGTTATTTTTGTATTTTATTATTAATTTTTTTTCATGTCGCAGCTGGCTAGCAAGTGATGCGAGGCGCCATATAGTTAATCCTCCTGCCGCTAATTTTTTTAAAATTTAAAATGATCATTAGCTTACAAAAAGCAAGTTAATTATCATTTGTAAACGTGCATCCTAATGCATGCATTTTTTCCCAAATTTGGTTAACACTTACTGTCTTATGAATCTTCTAAACCCTATACTTTTTATAAGGTTCGGACACGAAAGCAATGAGTAATCGGGACATCTAATGCATTCAGGCAATTGCTGAAAAGGCAGATTTGCCTTTGGTAAATAGGAGGATTGCTGTTACGCTCGGAATTCGGTAATTTTCACAATATGTTGTCAATCCGGACAAAATCTGGTATTTAGTGAATAACCCTATCTGAATTCCAGAATTCGTGAATAGCACTGTTTGAATCTCTAACAGACTTTGTATCCCATTATAAACGTTACCATTTTAACAAGATAAATGCTGTATCCTATAAAGGTTCCTTTGTGCCCATTGCATCAAAGGGAAACAGAAGCATTCAGAGCTAGACAGCATGTGCTCACATATTCTGAAATTACAATCTATATATTTTAGCTAATTGTGTTAGTATAATCACATCATATATAATGTATAGATTCAATTGTAATTTAGTTGTACCAACTACCCATAGCATCTTTTCAAATGCACCTTTTGTGTGACAGGTTCACTTTAAGACCAAGTTGGGTTGAATCTCTGAGCATGATTAACAATGTTGAAATATCGGTATCATCTGATGCTTGTGAATCTTTTTAGCTTAAAGACACACAATATCACTTGCTAAGTTACATTATTTTTACAGGTAATTTTCATATATATAGCCATTGTGCTCATAGCTAATGTGTTAAATAATTCAAAGAGAATCATATTAGATTTCTTGGCCCCATGGCTATCCTTTGTTTGAAAGGTGCAAAATCCCCCTCCCTTTTCAGAACAAAATGAGAAAAGTGAATAACATACAGTGCAAAACATCCTTTTAAATATGTGTGTAAATTGCATCATTTAAGTGACTTTTTAAAGATATTCTTGATAGGAGATATTAATTCAGCATTCTATATTTATATATTTATATGAATCATAATACGATAATCAGGTGTATTAAATAGAAACAGTCCCTTTTTATACTGCAAATCAATTCTCATAAACATTCACTTGTACAGTATATATTCACACATGTAATAAAATAGATTATTTACCCGACATATTGTTCATCTTAACTATTATAAGTACATGAAAGTTTAACACAGGCCTCCTGATTTTTACCCCTAGAATAGAGATCATTCTAAACAGGTGCATAGGAATGCTGAATCACAGGACTAAGTGTTTTCTCTGCGCACTAAATAGCTGTTTCCCATATATTTCAACTGAACTTATCCAGTAAGTAGAACATACAGAGTAAATAGTGCTAAGAGAACGATGCCCACTATCAAAAAGGAAACGATAGTGCCAGGGAAACAAACATAGCTTCCCCCTTTGTCAAGCCCCTCCGTGGTAAAGAAGGGGTTAAAAACCTCTTCTGTCACTTAGCTGGGACCAGCTCCGATGTCCCTCGGCACTGGCTCAGCTCCCCCATGCTCCTCCCCTGCCTACACCAGCTGGCGGGGAAGACCTAATGCGCATGCCATTAGGATTTTCCCATAGGAAAGCATTATTCAATGTTTTCCTATGGGAATTCCGGTGTGCTGGAAGTCTTCATGCATAGCGTGAGGATGTCCAACGTCGTTTAAGTGACCAAAAGTCGCCTTCAAGCCCGGAAGTCCCTCTAGTGTTTGTCTGATAGACAGCCACTAGAGGAGGAGTTAACCCTAGCAGGTAATTATTGCAGTTTATAAAAACTGCAATAATTACTACTCAAGGATTAAGGGTGATGGGACATTGCACCCAGACCACTTCAATGAGCTGAAGTAGTCTGGGTGTCTACAGTGTCCCTGTAAAGTAGTCCATGTTGATATTTGGGTCTTCCTATTCATACATACTTTGCAGTTATTAATTCTCAAAATCAAAACTCTTGTTAATATCTGGTATTTACTAGACCTGTTCCCACAAGGAAATTTGGATTTCTCTCTTTCTTGGATAGCCCTGTTAAGGTTTTTGCAAAATGTACTATTATTAGTGGATTGATCTGTCTTGGTGAAAAATGTTCTACTGAATTGACATCTATTAACTTCCCTTTCTAATTTTCTGTCCTCTTATAATTAAAATGAAGTTATAGGTTAAAATAAATGATTTTTTTTTACTACATAATGAAGTAACACAAAAGCAAGTATTCATTTTTTTAAAAAGCCCCTAAAATCAGGGCCGCCATCAGGGGTGACAACCATGACGGTTGTCATGGGCGCAACAGCCCTGGGGGGCCCGGCCTCCCGGGCCCCATTTGTAGCTGATTATGCCCATTGGTCGGCCCCAGCATTTAGGGCCACCTGATGGGCCCTATATATTCAGGGGCCCGGTCAGCGCTGCAACCGGGCCCCTTTGAAAAAAATGCAAGTATTGCTGGGAGGAAGTGATGGCCAGTCACTTACTGCCAGCTTACTCTGCATGGAAGTTGAGACAACCAGGCAGTGACGAGGGAGAAGCAGCTGACTCCCATCATCCCCAGCCACCCTCCTGCAACAAAAAGGTAAGAAACAGGAGGGTGGCTGAAAAAATTAGATGTATGTCTGTGTATGTCAGTCTGTATGCATGTCAGTATGTCTGTATGTATGTCAGTATGTCTGTATGTATGTCAGTATGTCTGTACAGTATCTAACAAAAGTGAGTACACCCCTCACATTTTTGTAAATATGTTATTATATCTTTTCATGTAACAACACTGAAGAAATGATGCTCTGCTACAATGTAAAGTAGTAAGTGTACAGCCAGTGGCGTACACACAATCCATGGGGCCCCGGTTCAAAACTGAGCCATGGGCGCTGGGGAGCTACAGTTCATTGATGGAAGCATGACTGCCAACATGTACTGTGACATACTAAAGCAGAGCTTGATCTCCTCCCAGACTGGGCCGCAGGGCAGTATTCCAACAGGATAACAACCACAAACACACCTCCAAGACAACCACTGCCTTGCTAGAGAAGCTGAAGGTATGTCTGTATGTCAGTCTACCTCTATGTATGTCAGTATGTATATCTATATGTATGTCAGTATGTCTGTCTGTATGTATGTCTGTCTGTATCTATGTCAGTATGTCTGTGTGTATGTCAGTATGTCTGTATGTCAGTATGTCTGAATGTTTGTCAGTATGTCTGTATGTCAGTCTGCCTCTATGTAGGTCAGTATGTATATCTGTATGTCAGTATGTCTGTCTGTCTGTATACATGTCTGTCTGTATGTATGTCTGCATGTCAGTCTGTCTGTATACATGTGTATCTGTATGCATGTCTGTCTGTCAGTATATCTGTATGTCAATATGTCTGTATGTATGTCAGTATGTATGTCTGTATTAGTGATGTCCCGAACGGTTCGCCGAACGGTTCGCCACGAACAGTTCGCCACGGACTCATCAGCAGCAGACCCTCCCTCCCAGACCCTCCCACCTCCTGGACAGCATCCATTTTGAAGCTGCATTCTTACTGAGCTGTCCAGGAGGTGGGAAGGTCTGGGAGGGAGGGTCTGCTGCTGATTGGCTGGAATGTGTCTGCTGACTGTGAGGTACAGGGTCAAAGTTTACTCAATGATGAGTCCGCGGCGAACCGTTCGTGGTGAACCGTTCGGGACATCACTAGTCTGTATGTCAGTAAGTCTGTATGCCAGTCTGTATGGCAGTCTGTCTGTCTGTATGTATGTATGTATGTATGTATGTATGTATGTATGTCTGTCTGTATGTATGTCAGTATGTCTGTTAGTGTATATGTCAGTATGTCTGTATGTATGTCAGTATGTCTGTATGTATGTCTGTATGTCTGTATGTCAGTATGTCGGTATGCCAGTCTGTATGTTAGTCTGTCTGTATGTATGTTTGTATGTCTGTATATCAGTTTGTCCATATGTCTGTCAGTGTATATGTCAGTATGTCTGTCTGTATGTATGTCAGTATGTCTGTCTGTATGTATGTCAGTATGTCTGTATGTATGTCAGTATGTCTGTCGGTATGTCTCTCAGTATGTGTCAGTATGTCTGTATGTATGTCAGTATGTCTGTATGTACGTCTGTCTGTATGCATGTCAGTTAGTGATGTCGCGAACCGTTCACGAACTTGCCGCGAACGGTTCGCCACGGTTCGCCACGGTTCGCCACGAACGGTTCGTGGCGAACTCCGGTCAGCTGACACATCCCTGCCAATCTCCGGCAGACCCTCCCTCCCAGACCCTCCTACTTCCTGGACAGCATCCATGTTGAAGGCAGCTTCAACATGGATGCTGTCCAGGAGGTGGGAGGGTCTGGGAGGGAGGGTCTGCCGGAGATGGGCAGGGATGTGTCAGCTGACCTGAGTTCGCCGCGAACGGTTCGTGGCGAACCGTGGTGAACCGTGGCGAACCGTTTGCGGCAAGTTCATGAACGGTTCGCGACATCACTAATGTCAGTATGTCTGTATGTATGTCAGTATGTCTGTATTTATATCTGTCTGTCAGTATGTCTGTTTGCATGCATGTATGTATGTCTGTATGCATGACAGTATTTCAGTATGTCTGTATGTCAATATGTCTGTATGTATGTCAGTATGTCTGTATGTAT
This sequence comes from Pelobates cultripes, assembly GCA_933207985.1. NCBI lineage: Eukaryota > Metazoa > Chordata > Amphibia > Anura > Pelobatidae > Pelobates > Pelobates cultripes. Next base: position 191,158,822 of record OW240912.1, read on the forward strand.
GTCTATCAGTATGCATGTCTGTATGTCAGTATGTATGTCAGTATGCCTATCTGTATGCATGTATGTATGTCTGTCTGTATGCATATATGTCTGTATATCTGTCAGTATGTACATCAGTATTTCTGTATACATGTCTGTCTGTATGCATGTCTGTCTGTATGTCTGTATGCCAGTCTGTCTGTATGTATGTCTGTATGACAGTATGTCTGTATGCCAGTCTGTATGCATGTCTATCTGTATGTATGTCTGTCAGTATGTATGTCAGTATGCCTGTATGTTTGTCAGTATGCCTATCTGTATGCATGTATGTCTGTCTGTATGCATATATGTCTGTATGTCTGTCAGTATGTACGTCAGTATTTCTGTCTGTATGTCTGTCTGTATACATGTCTGTCTGTTTGCATGTCAGTCTGCCTGTATGTATTCCAGTATGTATGTCAGTATGTCTGTATGTCAATATGTCTGTATGTCAATATGTCTGTATGAATTTCTGTATGTCAGTATGTCTGTATGCCAGTCTGTCTTTATGTACGTCTGTATGTCCGTATGTCTATTAGTGTATATGTCGGTATGTCTGTCTTATTGTATGACAGTATGTCTGTCTGTATACATGTCTGTCTGTATGTATGAGTGTCTGTATGTATGTCTGTCTGTATGTATGTCAGTATGTCTGTCTGTATGTCTATCTGTATACATGTCTGTCTATATGCATGTCTGTCTGTATGTATATCTGTATGTATGCCTGTATGTCAGTATGTATGTCTGTATGTCAGTATGTCTGTATGTCAATATGTATGTATGTATGTCAGTATATCTGTATGTCTGTATGTCAGTATGTCCATATGTCTGTCAGTGTATATGTCAGTATGTCTGTCTGTATGTATGTCTGTCTGTATGTATGTATGTCAGTATGTTTCTCTGTATGCATGGCAGTATTTCTGTATGTATGTATGTATTTATGTCTGTCAGTATGTATGTATGCATTTATGTATGTCAGAATGCATGTCTGTCTGTCAGTGTATGGTGTATGTATGTGTATGTATGTGTCTGTATGTATGTGTATATATTTCAGTATGTATGTATGTGTGTGTTTGTATGTATGTGTGTGTGTGTCTGTATGTCCTTATGCATGTGTGTGTCTGTATGTATGTTAGTATGTGTGTGTGTGTTACTATGTATGTCTGTATATGTGTGTATGTCTGTTTCAGTATGTGTGTGTCAGACATATGCACATATAGGCATATATACTGTTTCAGTATGTGTGTGTCTGTGTACTTTTGTATCAGTGCGTGTATTTGTGTCTGTTTGTGTATTCCTATGTCTGTGTGTATTCCTGTGTCTGTGTGTGTATTTTTGTGTGTGTATTTGTATCCTTTTGTATCAGTCTGTGTATTTGTGTGTGTGTGTTTATTCCTGTGGGCAAGATTTGGTGGCGAGCCTTTTGTGGCGGGATATGGTGGCAGGCCCCCAAGGGCCCAGTCCATGAGCTGTGTTAGGGGCCCCAAAATTTTTAATGGCGGCCCTGCCTAAAACCCTACTTTTCTGCAAGTTCTACATCTAAGTTTATCCACTCACCCTTTGCCTGTTTTGCCTAACTTCCTTGTTCATGCTGGTTTTGTGCTGCCCTAGGCACATGACAAAACACAGGCACCCCCCTTCTAAATTTTACTTCCTGTTAAAAACCAACATGCTCTTTGCCTGACAGACACATACCTTCATTGATCCATACACGGACATACACTCACTGACAGATACACAGTCACTGTCACACACACTGTTTAACCAACATACACTTTCACAGAAACATACACTCACTGACAGACGCCTGCATGACAGCCTCTTGCCCCAGGTCTATGGCCCCTTGCAATAGACCTGGCCTAAGTATGTTAAAAAGACTCTGTGCAATTGGGATTATATGGTTCAGTTACCGAACAATTGCATGAACCAGAGACCACCCTGGAGCTTGTTAACACCTATTAACAACTTGGAACGTTTCTCACTGCAGTGTTCTAATTTTTCATCTGGATGGCCGCAATTCCTATGGACAACCACGAGGTGGCGGCCATCTTGTTCGCATGAACGCAGGCAGCGGTGTTTGGGCATGAATCTCATGGAACTAAAATCGGACATATAAACTCCGGAACACCGTTGGACTTTTATCATCGCCTGCGTTCGGTTCTATACAACTTAGAAGGGCACTGTTTGGTGAAATCATTCATGTGGATGAGGGGTGTTCTCGTTTTCAAACTAACAAACTAGACTGACTGCAAGCCTTGATTCTCTGGAACTGTTTTTGGGGTACTTTTGGGGTGTTTGGGAAAAAGTGTGTTTTATCTGTACTTCATTAGTACAGTTCCTGATCCAATTATCTCCCAGGACCAGAAGAGGGATTATCCATTTATATATGGGAGTGTCATGTATTGTAACACTGTTTGTAATTCAGTCTTCCATCAGGTCCATGTGGGAGTACCCCTTGCATGGGTATTGTCATAAAAGGCCAAGTGTGGCCCCATTAAAACTAGTCTACTTCACCCTCAACACGCAGCCTCGTCTCATGATTGTAGGGAACAGCTATACCAGTTATACCTGCTATACCTGCTTCGTATTACTATACTGGCTATAATCACTAGCTCTTGTAAGATTTACACAGCCAGACCTGCTATGTTCTCTGGAGGAGGAGAGGTCTACCCCCTGGAATCTGGAGCCCAGGGTGGGTGGAGGATAGCGAGACCCCAGCCAAGTTGTGGCGGCAAAGGGGCTACAGTGCTTATGGTGTCTGGTGCGGTGCTTATAGTACTCAAAGCAACTAGGAAGCAGCGATTGGCGGAGGCACCCAGTCAGGGTGCCAGACGGTCCATCACAACACTCACTAACAAACACACACACTCTCACTAACAGACAAACACATATACACACTCACTAACAGACACACACTCTGACTAACAGACACACATGCACTCTCACTAGCAGACACAAACTAACACTCACTAACAGACACACTCTGATTAATAGAGACACACACACTCTCACTAACAGACACATACACTAAAACACTCACACTTTGGTGGAATCTTCCCTGGGGTCCAGTGGGGCTGGCAGGGCAATGCAGGTGGTGTGGCGGGTGGGCGGAATGGCGGCATAGTCGAGGTGATTCTAGTGTTCAGCTCCCTTGTGCACCTTTTAGTGAAGCCTGGAGCCGGACTGACTTCATATTCTGGCTCCGGCATCACTACAGGGCGCCCGAGGGAGCTGAGCAGGAAGAGCTCAGGAGAGAGTGCTCCCTCACCGCCCGCCTCCCACATGAGCCCATGCCAGTCTCTGGGGTTGCCTGAGGTGGCCAGCCGGACAGCTCCTGTGCCCCCTCAAGACAAGACGGTGACATGGCATCTGCCGAGGCGATTGGTGGGCGGCTTTTTTTGCTGTGCCCTGAAAGTGCCACCCAAGGCAAATGCCTTGTCAGTCTCGCGGTAGATACACTGCTGCTCCTACTGACTGGACCTTTGTAAGCCTGAAAGTAAAACAATTTGCATAGGAGGATATTCATTTTGCCATCGTGGATTCTCCCAATCTATGACATGGGTTTAGATTCCCATTTTTTAAGGTCTCAGTAAGAGATCTAATAAGGGGAGCGTAATTATCAGGACACTTGCATGAAAGCTCAGCTGTGAGTTTCACCCCCAGATATGAGATGGCCAACCTTTCCACTTGGAACCCATATTGGGCGCATAGCTATGATGTGTCCTCAACTGAAATATCAACAGGGGCCAATATAAACCATTGTGTGGAAATCTATTCACAAACCGGACTTTACATAGGAAACGAGGACGTGCATTTATACTGGAAGAAAGAAGATTTCATCCATGGCAAAGGAAAGGTTTTTTTACCGTAAGAACAATAAGGATGTGGAATTCTCTGCCTGAAAAAGTGGTTTTATCAGAGTCTGTACAGATGTTTAACCCCTTAAAGACACATGACATGTCATGATTCCCTTTTTCCCCAGAAGTTTGGTCCTTAAGGGGTTAAACGGCAACTAGATGCATACTTGCAAAAATAGAATATTCACTGATTTAACTTTTCAACTGTAGGGTAATAGCTTCTTGATCCAAGGATAAATCTGACTGCCATTCTGGGGTCAAGAGAGAATTTTTTTCCTAGCTTGTTGCAAAATAGGAAGTGCTTCAAACTGGATTTTTTTGTCTTCTTTTGGATCAACAGCAAAAAACAAATGTGAGGAAGGCTGAACTTGATGGACACATGTCTCTCTTTAGCTATGTAACTATGTAACAGGAAGAGCACTAGTCTCAATATTTATTTTATATCCCAAAAGAGATCCAAATTGTTGCTGGAAGTGAAGTAATAGAGGGAAGGATTGTGTGGGATCCATAATGGTCAAAATGACTGTATAGGACTAATAAACTCATCTGGGAACCCCCAGTAAGATTGAATACTGGATTAACCGCCTTTTTAAGGGTACATTTTCATATTCCTAGCATCATAAGTATTACAATAAGCTGTAGCAGTTTTATCATCGATAGCAGTGATGAAGTTGTTTTAATAACATTCTGATTATGTCACATTCCTCCAAAACATTCAGAAATAAGATTATAATCAATGGTATGAAGTATTGTAAACAAGTGATTTTGAAGAGTACAGCATTTAATTATTTAGCTTTTCTCTATTCTATGGGGAGGTGATATTAAGTGTCACCCAAAACAACTAAAATATAGCAACACAGGTGTAGGAATTTGACATTGTCTCATGGTCTGCCCACCTGTTACATAACTGAATGAAGGTATATCAATCAAACTAAAATATGTTGGAAGCTATACAAGAGGTCTTCAGTACATAAACTTAGTTTTCAATCAAAATAAAAGTTTATGACATAGAATGAGTTAAAAATGCAGTGCTGAATAAAAAAAAAATACAGACAACAACAACAAAACAAAGCTCAAAAAAAAATATCAAGGCGAAAATATAACTCATTTAAGTGGTAGCAGTGTCTAATTAGAGTTTACAAGTAAAATAATTAGCATGCACCTGTACAAGATTGCAATTCTTCCATGAGATTATTCACTGCTCTAATTACCATGATTGTAGGGAATTGCGATTACATGGCTCCTTATTCCCTTATAGGATAAAGACACTTCTAGCAGATCAACACAATCAAACGCATACTCTCTCTATATTCATTACTCTGAGATGAATATATAAAAAAAAGAAAAACAAGATTAAAAAGTCACATTATTTCACTGCTGCACAATTTAATCTTATCCCGTCTGCTATACCTGATATTTTTTTTCCCTTTACCTTCAGTTTTTTTTGTTTGTTTATTTGCTGATCCTTCTGTTAGATATGAAAATCATTCATCTGAAGCATTTGCGGCTAGATGTGGAAAGCTTAACTCTTAGTTGTACGAAGGGAATCTGACACTGGAGTGGTTAGAGATATTAATTTTTTTCTCTTGTTCTCGTCATCATATCATGAAAGTTCATCATTCTTTAATGCTCACTCCGTATCAACCATTAGGAAAGATAATTGATTCCAGCCCTGCGGCATTTGAATGCTACATGCTATTGGCAGTGTTTTTCTTGCACAGTCCTGTAGTGCAAAATATTTATACAACTGTTGAACTTTCATGGATGGATTCCATGAGTGTTTTAAAAGCAGTGCTATCTCTTGTCATTTTTGTAAATGTTCTCCAATTTAATTCTACCACTCTCCAGCAACATTAGCATGTGTATAGACTGCAGTCTAATTCATGGCAGAAGTTGATTTTTGGCACCGACTGTTATATGTATGTTTGCTAAATTGAGTCAATAAGGCCAGTATGATTAAAACAACTAGAACGTAAAAACAAAATCACTACAGAGCGGAAAAACAACAAGTTCACCTGGAATAACCTTTATAAAATACTAAATAAAATACTTGAATCTTTAATTTTAGATTCAGTGAGATAATCAGAGTGAAACTGGAAGGCAAGAAAGAGACATTACAAATATAGTAGAGAGAGAGGTAAAATAAATGAATTAGGATTGCAACAATTTCCCATATGATACACTTTAGTACAGGGGTGCCTGAAATGTAGATCCCCAGATGTTTTAAAACTACAGCTCCCATGATGCTTTGTCATTCTAAAGATATGCAAAGCATCATGGAAGTGGTTCTACAACATATGGGGATCTACCTTTTGGGCACCCAAAAAAAGAGACATTGTCAATCAATCTGGGTTGTTTAGTATGTGTCTAATAGGTAATATCGGAAAAAAAACGAGAGTGAGAAAGAGATGGATAGATAAAGGGAGAGTGGAGAAGAGAGAGAGAGAGAGAGAGAGAGAGAGAGGAAATCAGAGACAATTCAGAGATGGAAATGAAAATAGGAACATATATTTATTCAACAAATTACAGGGTCATTCACTAAAGTGAGAAGTGCAGGGTATTCAAAGTTATGTTAGTCAAACTGAAAGCACAGCTGTTGGGGAGAATTTATCCATTTCAGCTATTTTAACCATAAATTTGAAATTCACATTGTATCCCCTGCAATTTTCACTTTAGTGAATAATATTGATCATTTAGAAAAAGAAGAGAGTCAAGGCTAAAATATTAAGGTTGAACAGGGTGCCTACTTATTCCAGGCTGGCTATTTGTGGCACAACTGTTCAGCCAAAAACAACTACAGCAGCATCAGTTGCGTCTGTTTCTGATCTTGATATGTCTCTTTGTTACAGTACCGGCGGTAGAAGCACCACCAATGTTAAAATTCCCACGAAGTCTTGAGTTGGTGGTAGTATATTTAGGGCAATATAAAACATTAACAAATGTGATGTCTTGTTTTTGTGACAAAGAAAATTATGTCTGTTGTGTAGGCAAGTTTCTTCTCCTTCTGTCCATAACGAGGTGGTAGAAATGTGCTGCCCAGTTCCATCACGTATGAAATTATGGGCGTGTGAGCAATTTAATATAGGCTGTGTGAAACTTCTTCTGCACACTGTTAGATATCGAAAGTAGGTGGCAGTGGGCACTTTAACACATTCTCTCTGCACCTCCTCATCGCAGAACCACATACCGTATAATCACTGGGATATGTATTCTAGACGTGCAGTGATTAAATACATTGCAGTAGAGCACAATGATGCAGATACAGTGGTAGGGAGTACATTCACCTCCATATTTCCAGCTAAACTCCTTTGTAAGTATAGGGTTATTTACTAAGCTATGAACTTTCACAAATGCATTCAGAATGGCAAAACTGAGGCAAAAATAAAACAACCTAGTTGTGACTATGTCTAATATGGAGAATGTTTGCAAATCAACTTTTTTTTTTTTGGTGTCAATTTTGAGGTTCAGGCTTAATTTGTCAAATGTGAACTGTAGTAAATAATCATGAATAGAGTATCCTCAAACCTTCCACCACTATACTAGACACTTTTTTTTTTAAAATCAGAATCTGAATTGCCTTAAATACAGTTGTGGAATTAGAATTTCAGAAAATATCGCTACATATGACACTGATCTCTGTGTGTGCTAAAACTGAATACTTATGTATAAATTACATATCTGCTTCGACCAACTCCATGATATAGAGCCACAATGGACTCTAATGTGTTCATAGAAGACAATAGCCAGTGGAGGCTTGTGAAGTTTTAAGATGGTGGGGCACCAAGATTTTACTTGCCCCTCTACAGTACAGAGATTCTCATTCAATATAGGATGCTAATTATAATACAGAGATGCTCATACAATAAAACAAGCTGGGCACAACATAAAGATATCTATAAAATACATAAAGCTGAGTATAATACAGAGATAACCATACCACAAACAGAGATGAAAACAAATAGAGATATACAGCTACTCCTCACTTACCGACCATGTTCCGTTCTTATGACCTGGTGGTAAAACGACTTGGTCGGTAAGTTAGGATGTGCTACAAAGCATGCGCATCCGTGCAGGTCTATGTTCGGTGAAATTTCCCCAAACATAGACAAGCGCAGCAGAGCAGGGAATCCCTCAACTCTACACTGAACAAAATTATAAACACAACACTTTTGTTTTTGCCCCATTTTTCATGAGCTGAACTCAAAGATCTAAGCCTTTTTCTATGTACACAAAAGGCCTATTTCTCTCAAATATTGTTCACAAAGCTGTCTAAATCTGTGTTAGTGAGCACTTCTCCTTTGCCGAGATAATCCATCCACCTCACAGGTGTGGTATATCAAGATGCTGATTAGACAGCATGATTATTGCACAGGTGTGCCTTAGGCTGGACACAATAAAAGGCCACTCTAAAATGTGCAGTTTTACTGTATTTGTGGGGTCCAAAAACCAATCAGTATCTGGTGTGACTACCATTTGCCTCACGCAGTGCAACACATCTCCTTTGCATATAGTTGATCAGGTTGTTGATTGTGGCCTGTGGAATGTTGGTCCATTCCTCTTCAATGGCTGTGCAAAGTTGCTGGATATTGGCAGGACCTGGAACACGCTGTTGTATACGCCGATCCAGAGCCTCCCAAAGATGCTCAACGGGTGACGGGTGTCCAGTGAGAATGCTAACCATGCAAGAACTGGGATGTTTTTAGCTTTCAGGAATTAAGTACAGATCCCCGCAATATTGGACCGTGCATTACAATGCTGCAACATGAGGTGATGGTCGTGGATGAATGGCACAACAATGTACATCTCGTCACGGTATCTCTGTGCATTCAAAATGCCATCAATAAAATGCACCTGTGTTCATTGTCCATAACATACGCCTGCCCATACCATAACCCTGCCGCCACCATGGACCACTCAATCCACAACATTGACATCAGCAAACCGCTCGCCCACACAACGCCATACACGTTGTCTGCCATCTGCCTGTACAGTGAAAACCATGATTCATCCATGAAGAGAACACCTTTCCAAAGTGCCAGACACCATTGAATGTGAGCATTTGCCTCCACTAAAGTCGGTTACGACGACGAACTGCAGTCAGGTCGAGATCCTGATGAGGATGACGAGTATGTAAATGAGCTTCCCTGAGACACTTTCTGACAGTTTGTGCAGAAATTCTTTGGTAATGCAAACCGACTGTTGCAGCAGCCGTCCGGGTGGCTGGTCTCAGAGGAACTTGGAGGTGAAGATGCTGGATGTGGAGGTCTTGGGCTGGTGTGGTTACACGTGGTCTGCGGTTGTGGGGCCGGTTGGATGTACTGCCAAATTCTCTGAAATGCCTTTAGTGACGGCTTATGGTAGCGAAATGAACATTCAATTCACGAGCAACAGTGCTGGTGAACATTCCTGCAGTCAGCATGTCAATTGCACGCTCCCTCAAAACTTGCAACATCTGTGGCATTGTGCTGTGTGATAAAACTGCACATTTTAGAGTGACCTTTTATCGTGGCTAGTCTAAGGCACACTTTTGCAGTACTCGTGCTGTCTAATCAGAATCTTGATATGCCACACCTGTGAGGTGGATGGATTATCTAGGCAAAGAAGAAGTGCTCACTAACACAGATTTAGACAGATTTGTGAACAATATTTGAGGGGAATAGGCCTTTTGTGCAAATAGAAAAAGTCTTAGATCCAGCTCATGAAAAATGGGGGCAAAAACAAAAGTGTTGCGTTTATAATTGTGTTAAGTGTATGTTCGAGGAACATTCCCCGAACATAGATTAGATGGATTCCCTGCCCTGGTGCGTTTTTCTATGTTCAGGGAAATTTCCCTGAACATATGTTAGAGGGATTCCCTGCTCTGGTGCGTTTGTTTATGTTCAGGGAAACGTACCCGAACATAGACCAGCTCTCTTGAATCCCCACGCTAGAGAGCTGGTCATAAGTGCCAGCCATTGTAAAACAGGTAGGTTGTAAAGTGAGAACCACCTGTAGTACATAGAGCTGGGCACAATACAAAGATACCTATACAACACACTGAGTTGCATAGATTACAAAGATACCCATACAACAGAGCTGTGTAAAATACAGAGAAATAACACAGAGAGCTGTACACAATAAGGAGAGACTTATAACTATGCCCCACAGCCAGGGTCACTGCGATGTGAACAGGGTCTGTAGTGGGGGGATGAGTTGTAATTGGGAGATAGAGATTGAAGTGTGGCAGTTGTTTTTGTTAGAGTCTGTCATGGAAGTTAGAGCCTGTAATTGGTAGACAGGAGTTGTAGTAGGGGGTATACTGGTTGTAGTGGGGAATAGGGAGTGCAGTTGGGGACTAAGGGCTGTAGTGTGGGGGTTAGGTAGTTAGGGGCTATATTGAGGAGTAGGGAATGTAATGGGAGCATAGTGGTTGTAGAGACTGTAATGTGGGGTTATAGGGGCTGTAACGTGGTGATAGAGGTTGTAATGAGGGACTACAGGCTACAGTGGAGAGTAGATGGTTGTTATGAAGGGATAGGGAATGTAGTGTGGGGATTAGGGGCTGTAGTGGAGATTCTATGGTTTGTAATTGGGGGATAAAGACTGTAGTGTGAGGGATTGGTGGTTAGGAACTGTAATGTGGGGATAGAGACTGTAGTTTGGATAAGGGACTTTAGTGGTGGAATAGGGGCTGTAGTCTGGCTTTAGGGATATAATTAGGACCCAGGGGCTGTAGTGGTGGGGTACAGTGGGGAAGCTGTAATGGGAATATAATGGCAAAAAGGGCTATAATGTTGTAATAATGGCAAAAAGGGCTGTAGTGGTAGGGTAGGAACTATAGTGTGATAATAGGGACAGTAGTGGGGGAAACAGGGCTGTAATGAGGTATAGGAGCTGTAGTGGGGATACAGGGACTCTAGTGGGGATAAAGGATGTACTAGGGAAATAGGGGCTGTACTGGGGGGGGTTGAGGGCTGTAATGGGGGAATATGAACTGTAGGGGATTTAGTGGAGAAACAGGACTGTAGTGGTGGGAGTAGGGGCTGTAGTGGTGGGGCAAGGACTGTAGTGGGGGAGTATGGATTGTAGGGGTGGGGTGAGCTGTAGTGGGGAGTCATGGGCTCTAATGTGGGATAGGGGCTGTTGTGTGGGAATATGGGCTATAGTGGGGTTACGGGCTGTAGTGGGGAATAGGTGATATAGTGCGGGAATATGGGCTGTAGTGATGGTAATAGGGGTTGTAGTGGATGGAAGAGGGGATGTAGTTGGGGGATAGGGGCTATAGTGAAGGGAATAGGGACTGCAGTGGTGGGAATATTGGCTACAAAGGGGGAATAGGAGCTGTAGTGATGGGATAGGAGTTCTAGTGGTGACAATAGGGGCCAGGTCCGGCCATAGGGGTGTGCGAGCTGTGCGGCCGACACAGCTCGCATATGGCCGGTGTCAGGGGAGCTAAAGCAGGTACCCGGGGGGAGGATTAATTATTCTCCACCCGGGTCTATTAAAAAAAAAATTTGAGGCAGCATTGGCGGGGGTTAACAAGTGGCAGGGGCGGGGCTTATCACGAGGCAGATGCAGGGCTAATACCTTCCTGAAGACTGTCTGTCTGTATGTGTGTGTGTCTGTCTGTCTGTTTGACTGCCTGCCTGTGTCTGTGACTGCCTGTCTGTGTGTGAGTGTGTGTGACTGTCTGCCTGCCTGTGTGTGTGTCTGCCTGCCTGTGTGTGTGTGACTGTCTGTGTGACTGTATGCCTGTGTGACTGTCTGTGTGACTGCCTGTCTGCCTGTGTGTGTCACTGCCTGCCTGTGTGTGACTGTCTGTCTGTGTGACTGTGACTGCCTGCCTGTGTGTGACTGTCTGCCTGTGTGTGTGACTGTCTGACTGCCTGTCTGTGTGTGTGACTGTCTGCCTGCCTGTGTGACTGTCTGTCTATGTGACTGCCTGCCTGTGTGTGTGTGACTGTCTGTCTGTGTGTGTGACTGTGACTGCCTGCCTGTGTGTGACTGTCTGCCCGTTTGTGTGACTGTCTGACTGCCTGTGTGTGTGTGTGTGTGTGTCTGCCTGCCTGTGTGTGTGTGACTGCCTGCCTGTGTGTGTGACTGTTTGCCTGTGTGTGTGTGTGTGTGACTGTCTGTGTGACTGTCTGCCTGTGTGACTGCCTGCCTGTGTGTGTGACTGTCTGCCTGCCTGTGTGTCTGCCTGTGTGTGTGTGACTCTCTGTGTGACTGTCTGCCTGCCTGTATGCGTAACTGTCTGTCTGTGTGACTGCCTGCCTGTGTGTGATTGTGTGTCTGTGTGTGACTGCCTGTGTGTGTGACTGTCTGTCTGTATGACTGTCTGTGTGTGACTTCAATTGTGTGTGTTGCTGTAGCTGTGCCATTGTGTGTGCCTGTGCCTCTATGTGTGACTGCCTTTAACTGAGTGTGTGTGTGTGTGTGCGCATGCCTGTTACCAAGTGTGTATGACAATCTGCTTGTAATGGAGTATGTGTGACTGTCTGCTTGTGAGTGTATGTGTGACTGTGTGCCTGTAACTGTTTGTGATTGTGTGCCTGTAACTGTGTGTGACTGTCTGCCTTTAACTGTGTGTTTGGCTTTGTGACTGTCTGCCTGTAACTGTGTGTGTGTTTGACTGTCTGCCTGTAACTGAGCGTGTCTGACTGTCTGCTTGTAACTGTTTGTGTGACTGTCTGTGCATGTGTGTATGTCTGTATACAGGCAACTAGGTGGGGGGGGCACCTTGAAGACTTTTCGCACAGGCCGCCTAATTGCCTAAGGCTGGCCCTGATAGGGGCTGTATCGGGGGAATAGGGGAGGAGAAATTCAAGGGAAAAATTTAGTTTAAAAAACAGTTAAATAATGTTATCTACCTCTTCTTGTGGCTTACCTTGGGCAGAATCTGGGGAATTCTTGGTGGTTCAGGGAACCCTGGCTTCCCATGTTGTCCAGTGTGTTTACTCTAATGAGCTCTGGTAATCGACACATTGATGTGGTTGCCATAAAGCATCAAGATACTGATAAACTCCAGACATGTCTGCTACTTCTGATTCCTATTAGCACTCAGCACACAGTGTACACAGGGTTAAAGTAGCAGGATACTGATGGACTCCATATTACCTTTGCAGCTGGAAATATAATTAATCTGCCTTGGTAATATCATTTTTATTATTTATAAAGCACCAACAAATTCTCCAGCGCTGTACTACATTTAGTGAAGAAGTAGCTGACATGGTTAACAGAAGCAACAATCAATACAGATCAAAACATACTGAAATCAGATCAGTCCTCAGAGTCCCAGTCCTGAAGTTTGATGCTTCAGATATTTTCAAATAGCTACAGCATGAATGTTTCAGGTCTCAGCTGTAGAATGACTTAACACTTTTAAAAACCTTCCACTTATTATATTATATTATATTATGAAGGATTGAATTGGAGTCTTGACCACAGATCGGTCTAGAAATGGGACTTCTACATCTTATATATATATCTTGTATATTTGCTTTCCCCATGCTACTGGTATGCAGGTTCTGCACAGATGTGTTGTACTACTGAATGTTTCCTCAATGTTCCTCCAGTAGCATTTCAAGGAAGAAAGTATCTTGAAAGGAATGAAAATAAAATGTAGATTGATTTAATAGGAATTGAAACATGTTATGATTTAACTACAATATTATGTAACAACACACTTTAAGATTTGTTCTATAATGATGATTTGCGCTTTAACATGCCACTTTATGAAAGCCTCTTGCATGGTGCTTAATGTGTATTTAATGTGTATTTAGTGATTTTGTACACAAAGTTCTTTGATCACATGAATAAGCAAATTACATTCCTTTTAAACACAATTGTTTGTAGTACAAGGTTTGACATGGATTGATGGCTGTGGAGCTGAAATGCTGAAATATCGTTAAACAGATTGGTGAACTACATTTTCTGTCTATACAAAATATTTGATTTTAAAAAGTTTTCAGTACACAAGAAAAAAATATTATAGCTGCAAATATCTGCCATATGCCCCCTTTGAGTGGATCCCCTCAAAGGGGGCATAAGGGTAGATATGTCAGGTAGGGATCTGATGAGTGGCCCTTACCTATTCAATATAACTAGATACTCGAAGATGCCAATTCTTTGAACCTAGTGCTCATTATAGGGCTTGAAGATAGTCAAGTGAGACACCTGGTCTATAGCATTTGAACCCCAAAAAACTCTATTTTAAGAAAATTAAGTAAATTAAGATGTAAGCGAGAAAAATGTCTCTTTCTTTACATTAGTTGTGCTTATTGTCACCCATAGCTCCATATGTTTTGATTTATAATGATTATTAATATTGGTGAAGTAAGAGCTGGTAGAACCCTTATTTCTTTGTTTCAGGTGGTTTAACTTGCACATTTGTCAGCATACAGTTTGATATTTTCCAAAAGTCAATTGCTACGGTCATTGTAATTTGTGAAACAAAAGGTTTATCTAGTGAATCAATACAATTTTGTTAAAAGAAAAACATTTTAGAGAAGGTGCTTTTGGCTTGGTTAATATTAGTTTGCCTTTTCTGGTCCTGTGTCAGAATGTTTGGAAATAAATTGATGAATAAAAGGAAGACCATATCTATGTTCCCAGATTGTCAGATGAACGCAACTCTAATGTGCTGCCAGGCACTTGGCTTCTGGCAAAAATTAGGCCATCTCAGTAAGGGGTCCTAAAGGCTGTGGGTGTGACGCTCCCATGGAAAGCGTCCTTTGTTTACCACTCATAAGTCACATCCCACAGCCCCACTTGTAGTGCATGGTTAATTACACATGAAGAAGCCTCAGATGCAGAGTTGCAGTTTGCAGACTAGAGGGGCGTACAAGGTCATTCACTCATCTGTTCATAATTCTCTAAACATGTCTGTGTGAATATAAGCAAAGGGAAGACTAGTTTATTTTGCTCATCCATCCAGTTATCTGTTTTTCTGTCTCTTTGTCTGTCTGTCTATCTATCTATCTATCTGTCTGTCCATCTTTCTGCCTGCTCGTCTGTCTGTCCGTCTGTCCGTCAATCTGTCTGTCTCTTTTTGTATGTCTCCTTTATATTCTTTAAGTGTAACATGTGTATTATATGACTGATACAATATGATACAGGCAATCATTTAATGTTACAGTGTATACAGCACCTAATTTATTTACCTAATAATATGCAGATGTCACACTTCAGTACAAATATATAATGTGTGCTGTGTTTTGTAAGACGTGTCTTTCACAGCTTCAGTTCTGACTCCTTCATAGAAAGCTGAGAACTGTGTAAGGCTGATTGGCATACTGGGGAATAGTGTGTGCCGGTCAAGTGGGAAAAGACAGTACAAATATTTTGATGGGCTGAGGAAGTATATGCTTCCACTCTTAGTGCTGGGTTCTCTTAGCATATTAAGGGTTTACTCTGCATACTGAATAGTAATTTTCCTATAGACTTCAATGGAGGAAAAGCAGAGTAAACTTTTAATCTGCTAAGAGAATCCAGCCCTAAATATTAGAGCGAGGGGTTACAGCTGCAGTGATTTGAGAAAATGTTTGATATAAGCAAAAAATTTAAGAAGATTAAAAATTAACAAAATCCTTTCATACACCACAAACTATGCAAAGAACATTCTTTGATTTGGTGTTTGGTTTGGTTAAATCTTACAGTAATTATTGTTTTGTGGTTATGACCTTTATGTTACTATGTTTGACTGTGACGGACCACTGGCACTCCGAGTACCTCCGCCAATCGATGCTCCTAGTGCTTGCCGAGAACTCCAAGCACTCCAACCGACACCATCAGCACTGCAGACCCCACTTCGAGTGATGCAGCTCCGCCGGGGTCTCGCCGTCCTTCACCTACCCTGGACCCAAGGCCAGGATCCAGTTTCCAGTGGGCAGACCTCTCTTCCTCCAGAGAGCGTAGCAGGAACAAGAACAGCTCTTACAAGAGCTTACCCTGGGGAGTATAGTGTGATTATAGCAATCCCCAGAGTGTAGTTATCCCATCCCCCAAGCATGAGTCAAGGCTTCAAGAAAGGGTCAAGCAGGTCTCTTTAATCCACACCAAAGGGCTTTCTTTTATGCAGGTTTTTACACAAAGTTGTAAAAGTTGTGGAACAGCCAACCAAACACAGGATAATACAGTCAAACACTCCCATTCATTCCAGCAAAATCCTCCCCTCTGCCTGTGATAGAAGTACTGTACACAATGGGCTAATGTAATTATCACATGCGGGAAAATAAAGTTTTTATACAATTCTTATAACTTTAAAAGTATACATGCAATATTAATAAAGTAATATAATATAAATATAAATAATAGTTACATATTCTAAATCAGCATACTCCAAATACTCAAAATTCAGACAATTCCCTCCAGTGGTTTAAAAGTTAGGTGGAAGTCCTTTTTGACCGACCGCAAGCATGGTTTTTCTGCCCAAAACAGTTCCATATTTGGGCTGTGCGGTTGGTCTATTTTACACAGAAATGTTACTAAGTGCTATTCGAATGCACAAACGGGGCGCCGTTCGTGCAAATAGCCCAGTGTAACTGTGCGTTCGACTCGTCGAACGCATTTCGATTTCAGCTGAAGGGTCGAAGTTGCAGAAAAGGTAAGGGTCAGTGGTGTTCGTGCCGTTTTGTAGCCAATTTTAGTTCCATGAATTTGACGGCACACACGGCTGATCTTGTTCGACTAAATAAAGATGGCCGCCGCCACGTGTTCGACTGTACGAACGGCAGTCACCCAGCGATCGGCAATTAACCTGCGGTTAACCACCAGCCTGGGAGGCAAATTGCCTGCACACTTCCACTTGTGTGTGGTCCGCCTGTTCGGTAATTGGTTCGGTAAGCCCCAATTACCGAACCATATGAGGAAAAGACATGCACAAAGTATTTTAAAAGTCTGGGGACCCAGTCTTAAAGGGGCTTTGTCACAAAAAGTCTCAATATGGCCATAGACTGTTTTTAAGGGGTCATACACCCCAGGGCCATAGTCATGCTGCGCTGCAGGGGGCTGGCTATCAGGCTTCTCCATAAGCCAGGGGAACAGGGCAGTTTGTCACATGAAAAACCAGTGTCAAAAGGTCTTTTGTCACATTTACTTCTTGTCTGGGGTCTACCAGTTGCTGCTACCCACCTCCACTACTTCAGACAGAGATCTGTCTGAAACCATAACCACTGCTGATGTCAGTACTGATGCCAGCAGAGGGAATCCCTCTTCAATAGGATTTAGGGGTGGTATTAATATTTTGGTTATAGTCTGGATTATGAGTTGAATTATGGGTAAGTTTGTACTCACTTCCTCCCAGCACAGCAGTTTCACAAAGGGGTCCGCATACATTGTTAAAGACTAGGCCCCTGAGCTAAGATATCCATCAGTTGGCCCTAAGTGATTGTTCCACCAATTGAGCCCCCCTGAGCTCACGTGTCCCTCTGCAGTTGCACTAGTTGCACCAAATGTTGTTATAAGTGCTTAAAACTGGTGCCAACTACAGACATGTGCCTGCAGGTAGATGCATTCTTTATCTAATTGCCCTAGATCTCATAGGAATGCATCTATACTGCTATTCTCCATAAAAGGAGAGCATGGCAGCTAAAAGGCCAGCTAGTAAGGATGATTGGATAGTCAATAGAACACATATTATATAAAAAAAATGGATTGCATATAAAACATCATATCAGCAAAGCAAAGTACCAAAAGTTATTGCAAAATTATAGGATAAATGAATATTGCACTTAAATAGAGGCACATTTCCACAAGAGTTAGAAGTAATCCTGGTTTACTCTGTTATCTAGCAGGATCATGAAGAATTGACGGACAGAATTGCAAAACTAGCCTCCAGTGTCATTCTCTTCATCTACAGAATAAACATACTATCAAAAGAGAAAACATTGTGGGTGAGAATAAAATGAGTAAAAAGAACCAGGCTTTCTGCTTTTCCAACAGAATCTTTCCAAATAAACTCTAAAAACAAGCTGTAATATGCTGCCCTTGTCCCCTTATGTATTTACATATCTCTGTAAATAAGAATCTACCAAATGAAAAAAAAAAAAAATATGTCACTGATGCAGTTTGGACGCACTGCCTATACTCGCTATATAAGCCATTACTCAGAAGTGGGAGACTATACTTCATATACAGCTCCTCAATCCTCTCCTCAAGGCACACGTAACAGTCCAGGATTTAGGGATTACCCGGGTGTATCTAAGGTGTTTTTAGTTTTTATAAAACACCCAAGACACACCTGGGTAATACCTAAATCCTGGACTGTTACGTGTGCCTTGAGGAGAGGATTGAGGAGCACTGCTATATATGACTTCACAAAGACTCCCATAGTGGTTGAAATGCATACACTAACACAGTCTAACTGAGAGCTTTACACGTCACATTAGGTCATACCGCGATCCACAGTTCTCATCTTTCCTCATCTTTGCACCACAACTGGAATATTTCGGAAAGGAACTGTTTCATCTTTGCGCTGGATTATATAGCCAGATTCCCAAGTCTACAAGGAGGACTGGTAAATCTTGCGCAACCTTGCTTCTGTTTGCTGCATGTACATGTGAAAATGTGGAACTTTGCTGAGAGCATCTGTTATATGATATAACTCCACTTATCCTATTGACTGACTGACTGACCCTCTTTATTTGGCGGTCTTTTAGGTTTTTATTATTGGTTAGTATTATTAATGGCATGGCAAGACTTTGCAAATATCCTGTTTGCATGCATAAAAACACTTAAAGGGTTACTCCAAGCATCATTAACACTTGGTTTGTGATTTGAAGTGGTCATGGTGCCTGGAGTCTGTCTGTGCAGTGTTTCGCTATGAATGCAGCGCAGAGCTTAACCCCTTTGTTCCCCCACCAGCAAAATCATTAGGCTGATTAATGTCAGTTCTGGGCATATTCCTGTGCATAGAGTTGTACTCATTAGCTGAAAGGACCCTCTGTGCATGGTGATACTCTGGAAATATCAAAAACTATGAAAAATAAAGCTGGACAGAAGAAACATGAATAATAACATTTAATAAATTATACTAAAAAAATGAAGTCATAGCTTGAGCATTCAGTAGAATAAAACTATAGAAACAGTTAATTTTGTCTAGCATTTTCAAATTTTATTATTATAATGTTTAAAATGCTCAGTTCAGCTGCTATTACTGAGAATCAGTATTGAGCAGGATGCTGTTATCTGACGGCTGCTACTTTTTTAAGAAAATTATTTTTTTTTTACTAGGAGTCAGCTAAGAATAGAGAGAATAAGAGAGGAAAGTATAGCTGAAATTCAGCAGCCAAGATCTGACCACTCTTAGTGAATGGGAGCTGCAGTTTTTGACATGGGCACAGCAGGCGAAGGAGAAACCTCATTGGGGGCCGGACAGCATCAGCAGAAACTCTGTGCCATCTTGCAGCATTCAGCTGCCATGCTGGGGACCATGGACATCTGCATGAATTTTATGGGGGGAGAGGAGAGGCAAAATTGTAATGACATCCATGCTCGGCTTATTTTTGACAGAGTCAGGGCCGAATTAACATAGGGGCTGATGGAGGCCCATGAAATTAACCCATTGATTTAAAAATAAATATATATATATATATATATATATATTATGAAAAAGTAGATGCTTGGCACTCTCCTTACATTTGAAATAAAGATATCTTGCCTGGGTGCTGTATCCACTGGCGTCCAATATACAGAAAAATCAAAAAACGGGATGTACTCACAGGTCTTCATATAGGTGAAAAATAGTGCTTTATTAATACATAGGATGTATACAGAAATCGACCAACGCTTTGACCCAGCCGGGTCTTTTTCAAGATGATTTCTGACTGGTGTCCCTTTAGGTGTCTGAAATTCCAGTCCGCCACAAAGTTGGACATCCCCGGTATGTACTCCGCTTGTACTGAGATATTGTGATCCAGACAAAATTTCCAGAATTCCTTCGCCAGATCTGAGCCACTGAGGTGGTTGATGTAACAAACTGCCGATATGTTGTCCATCTGCAAGAGAATAGAGTAGTTGGGCGATACACCAAAGAGGCTTCGCAGGGCAAACAAACCTGCTAGTAATTCGAGGCAATTTATTTGCATGTTTTGTTCCACTATGGACCATTTCCCCCCTGTGGAGGTAGGACCGTAGCGCGCCCCCAGCGGAGCATACTTGCATCTGATTCTACTGTGAAGTCCGGAGCGGTGCCGAAGATTGCTCGTCCGATCCACGCCTCCATGTGTTGCAGCCACCACCGAAGTTCCTCAGTGGCAGAACAGAGTCTGAATATGATTGCCTCAAGTGAAGATGTTTGGCTTTGAGGCGTTGAAGTGCTCTGTAGTGGAGAGCCAAAAATTGCTTGGATCAATGCAGAGAGGAAGCCAATGATTCTGGCTAGTTGTCTCAGGGTCAGGACTGGACAGGCCATAGTCCAACAGATCTCCTTGATGGACTTGACTTTAGAGGGTGGTAGAAGAAGTGCCCCACATACGGAATCTATGGTGAATCCTAGGAATTCTTTTGGTTGGGAAGATTCAAAGACTGATTTTTCACAGTTTATGAGGAAACCAAGATTGTCCATGAGGGTCATTGTCCAATTCAGATGTATTTGAAGCAGGTGAGGGTCCTGTTGTCACAGCTTACCTTGGTGGGAGTCTGGTATGCAGAGATATGCTCACCCTTGCAATTAGACACAGGCCAAGGTGTCAGGGAAGAACTCACCAGACCGACCGCACAGCCCAAATATGTCTGTGCACGGGGGCTGTGCAGGATGATGCTCCAAGTCGCAGTACAGATATGGACATAAACAGGAGAATCATCGTGGGTAAGCCAAAGGTCAGTGGGTGCCAGAAATCAGGATAAACGAGTAGAGAGCCGAGGTGAGAAGATGCCAGAAGTCAGGATACACAAAAAAACAATCCAAGGTCAGGAATCAACAGGAGAACACGAAACAGCAATACGAGAACCAGAGTCAATGAACTGACACTGTCCTCAGGGAGAGGCAGTGTCTTATACCTGGCTATTCAGTGATCAGCCACAGGTGAACCATGAGTGACAGGATCAGTCTCAGATAACGTCCAGCTCCCAGTGCTGGATACAAGGCAAGAGTAGACTTCTGGAATTTCCTGAGCTGTATGGTGGCTCAGAGGCAAAATAGCAGCCCCAGGACTACAAAGTACCCTGGTTCAAATCCCCTGCTGGCCACTCCTGGGGCGACCTCGTCTGGCAGACTGGATGTCGCGGCGAGAACTGTCACACCTGTGCCATTGAAATTGGAGATATTGGCAATCTTTGGCTATTGGTATGGTGAGATAGGCGTCTCCTGAGAGCAGAATGTCTCGGAGTGAGTGAATTCCTTCCATCTTAAGGTGGTGTTATGCAACACTGACACTGACTTCACCATTGTAGCATCCAGTAGTGACTGAAACTCCTCAGAGTTTATTAGCTCCTGTGATGCATCCTCCAGCGCAGCATCCCCCTAAACACCTGGAGAATGACCATGCACTGCAAAATTGCCAACTGTTGTCAGAGTCAAACCGCTGGAATGTTGGTATCCTGCAGCGAGGCTCACGGTTTGATGGAGAGGTGAGTGGGAGCTGGGTGGGTCAGTGTAAAGTCAGCAAATCAACAAGCCAACTAGATATAGGGAAGAAGGGGGTAAAGGAGGCTGGGTGAAGGGAAAAAAAAGTTGCACTAAGTGCCAGAAGAGTTCACAGGCAATAATGCAACATAAAATATGTGAGAAGTACTTAGCTGAGGAGACAGCAGCAAAGAAAGAGGAGTGGCTTAAGTTCACATGGGACATTATAGTGCAAGGAGCATATTTTAATAACATGTACCCTTTGTGGTACATGTTATTTTGTTTTCTTTGATTATTTCAATACCTTTTCTTTATAAAGAAAGAGATAAAGCATAATATGAGCCTCCGTGTCCTTTAATAAAATCCAAAGTCATATCACTCTAACGGCTTACACCTGACACCATATAGTGTTTGACTTTTCCCATCTCTTCCTTTACAAATCATATCTTACAAACTAGTCTTTATCCCTAGGTGAGCCTTCTTTTTTACAGGTTCGTCTGCATGTCAGTTGTGGCACAACACAACTGACTTTTCCTTATATCTATGTATGTCATACTCAGCCATTGACTCCGACAACAGTTATACTTAATATCGAATGTATAAATATATTTAGATTTTCTACTGCCTTTTTTCTCTTCTATTGATCACTTCTCACTTGATCTGTGAATAAAATGAACATTTAGCCACAAATCATCTTTTCTCCCATCAGTCATCTTAATGGGGCCACTGGTGGAACTCAGAATTATGCTTGTCCACTGTACGAGTTCTTTGTTTCATGAATAATATATATTGCAGTTTTGAAATTGTGGATTTGGACAATCACCTTATCAGCTTAAATTTCTATAAATTGGTTTCACTGTTTGTAAAGAAACAAATCTTTGAGACTATATAAAACTATTTTACTGCTTAAAAGGAGATTTTCAATACTTTTTAGCCAAAATTACTAACTGAATAAGATTCCAAGTGGGATCACAATTTTTTTGTTTATTTTTTTAACTGCATGTTTGGCAGTTGCTTATTTCACTTTTAGACACAATATCTTTCTATATTCAATAATCTGAACATTAGC
The DNA here is from genome assembly GCA_933207985.1 of Pelobates cultripes. Taxonomy (NCBI): domain Eukaryota; kingdom Metazoa; phylum Chordata; class Amphibia; order Anura; family Pelobatidae; genus Pelobates; species Pelobates cultripes. The sequence goes on from OW240912.1 coordinate 191,181,308, forward strand.
TTTACACCAGACTGTTAATTAAGAAATAACAGGTATTGATGTATTGCACTGTGAATGACCTATAGTCTTATCATTACTAGGCTCTAATTAGCCATCTGTATAGATTAATTGTACTATTGATTTTAATTGGCTGCTCACGTCCAGACTTAGTAAATTTGAAAGAATCTATTTAAGTGATTTCTAAACTGTACGATGAAGCTTAGTGTATCCGATTATAATTATTACTAAACCTGTTTTATTGTATTGTGTTGTATAGGTAGTTAATAATTAAACTTTAGGAGGAAGTTTAAAGGTCACTATTAATACCTACTTCTTCAGTGATCTAGTATGGATAATTCTATGTGTGCTACAATTTCAGATATTAAAAGGGTTGGAAGGGAAAAATTAAATGGGTTAAAATGAAAACTTGTTAAGTATAGACAATGTAGTAACGTATATAGTAGTTGTAGGAGAATATAAGACTACAAAGTATAAGGATCACAGTTAAAAATGTTCTATAAATAAAACAACATTTTTCATTATTTTTCCTTGTACATATGCAGCCCCTTGGGATTCAGTGACAGAAGCTCTTTAATCCAATACTGCTACTAAAGATAAACCCTGCAGAAGTGGTACATGGAGGTCCCCCTTCTCTACTGGTATGCTCTTGTTCTGGTCTGTACTGGGACCTCTTTTTAATTTAGTTTTTAGTTCTTAATTTCTAAAGAACAAAATATAATTTTCTTTTCTGTTCTTCCCTCCACCTTAGTAAAATATTAGCCCTTGGTCATGTAGTCTAGAATGAGAAACCAATTCAACTGGGAATTGTGCTCGTTGAGAGCAACACTTCTGGTTAATCTTACCTAGTATGGACTAGTGTTAAGTAGTTCAAACATCCTATTTGTACCTGTTCTTCTCCATCTCACTGTGCTATCTGGATGGTAAACCTACTGATGAAAGAAATCACACCAAAGTAGTTGACTTCACAAATGCCATTTGTTGAAGATGTCCAATATCAGGAACTTATGCCTTTCTAGGAGATACCCAAGTTATCAAAAGTGAAGATAGATGGATAGCACAACACGTAAACATTTTCAAAATATATAATGATTTTTTATTTCAACAGTTTCATATATTCTTGAGAAGAGAAGCTAAATTTAAGAAGATGGGTAAGTTAAATAGAAATACCAATTACAACTAGAGATGTGCACACCACAAAAATCTGATTAAGTTTCTATAAATTGTATGATTTATGATGTGAGTATGTCTGCAATGTTGGACTGTAGCAGGTGTTGCCACTTTGCGGTTAATGACAGTCCAGGGAAACAAAGTGCCAGAAAGAAAGTGGGTATTAGTAAACTACTCAATAGTCACCTGGAGCAGAAAGTGCTCCACTGTTGTGAACTGTTAACAAAGGATTTCCAGCTCCAGGTGCCAGCTAACTTGGCAAATATTTTTTTTTTCTTTGCTTGTTTCTTTTCTTTTGACACTACACTCAAAGCATATTGAAGTCGTTGTTTCCTCTTCCATCCCCAAGGAAGGCAGAATGCATTCTTGAGTGAGAATAGGAAGGGCTAGATTGAGGCAGCAACTGGCTCAGAATCCATTCCTTCCTGTCACTCAAGGAACCTTATCTGATAGTAATAAAAAAACCTGGATGAGCTATCACCTCCACTCACCTCTGCTGGGGCCTTTGCTGCCCTCACTGCTCACTCTCCCCTTATGGGTGGCAAAAAAATAGGCCCTTAAATTCTGGAGGGCTATAGTGCCATTGCATCTACTGCCCTTGCAGAACCCCTGACATTTTGGGACATGGCTAGGGTAACGTTTTACAGGCTTGGACTTTCTCAAATTGCTACTACTACTCTTATAGTATGTCGATATTCTCAACCCACAGATTGTTTTTCTGCTTTTTCTTTGGTCCACACTTACTTTTTTGTGTCTCATGTGAAAATGTCCTCATGGTACCATGAGTTACTTGTTTTTATTTGTCATAACATGATCTTGGTTGGGACCTCAATGTGGCTCTGGATTCATACTTGGATAGGTCGGGCTCAGCTGCATGTATGTATGCTAACTCTAGGCAGTGGCATACTAAGGGGGTGTTGGGGGGCTGGTCCACCCCGGGTGCCATCAGGTAGGGGGCACCACCAGGGCTGGCCAGGCTTGGAGTTCAGTGAGCTGTGTGGCTGCACCGGGCGCCATAGCAGCAGGGGCGCCGGGCAGCTGACACAGTTCGAACGGTTCGCCGCTGACTCATCATTGAGTAAACTTTGACCCTGTACCTCACAGTCAGCAGACACATTCCAGCCAATCAGCAGCAGACCCTCCCTCCCAGACCCTCCCACCTCCTGGACAGCATCCATTTTACATTCATTGTGAAGCTGCATTCTTAGTGAGCTGTCCAGGAAGTGGGAGGGTCTGGGAGGGAGGGTCTGCTGCTGATTGGCTGGAATGTGTCTGCTGATTGTGAGGTACAGGGTCAAAGTTTACTCAATGATGAGTCCGTGGCAAACCGTTCGTGGCGAACCGTTCGCGAACCGTTCGCGAACCATTCGGCAAACCGTTCGGGACATCACTAATGACCACATGTGCAGAGTGGAAATTTGCAGAGTGGCAATTTTTTACCAAATTTGAAAAAAAATTATGCAATCAGTGGGTTAATGGACTTTAGTCTTTTTTCAACCCAGACAACTATGATGACACTTAATTAATAGTCCAAAATATTTTATTTATATATGTCACATCTATATGTGAGCAGGTTTGCTGTTATACTAATATTTCAGACCCTGTGTAAGGTAACAGTAAAGGAACGGTATACTAAAACTTTCCATTTTCCAAATATTTTTTATGAAGGTTGAATGAATAAAAATTGAGTAAATATAAAAAATGTGTACATTTCCAATCTTTTTAATTTTTAAGTTTGTCTGCAAAGTAATATACACACAAATCCGCAGTGTTATGATATATTTATAAGCTAGTTATGCATCCCTTGCTTCAAATAAATAATAAGCAAATATTTTTAAATCAAAAAGTGCTTGAAGAAGTTAACAGCAACTTTCTCAAAGTAAAAATTCAGATACCTCTCTGCTCACAACCTCACATTACATTACAAAAAAAGTATTACAACAAAACACAGAAATACTTCACCAATAGCCTCATCAATAAACTCTAGTGATGATGGTGCTCAGGGTGTCCTTTTAATGAAAATCACTGCTTCTTAACAATGTTACAGGATAAATACTTCCCAGCAGTAAATAAGTGTTATAACCATGTATACGGCTCTAAAGACTTTGGGCATTTAAACCTTGGCAAGCTAATTTCTTTCACAATTTGATGTTGCCATGGATGACAACCAACACAGCTGTGTCAATGAAATAACAACTTTGAAATCATAGCAAATACAATATGAAGTTATAAATATATAACATATTTCTGAGTGCTGGGGGGGGGGGGGAAAGGTTCTATCCAAACTTAATATTTAGCTACATTACATTTTTCGTTTACAGGGAGTGCAGAATTATTAGGCAAGTTGTATTTTTGAGGATTAATTTTATTATTGAACAACAACCATGTTCTCAATGAACCCAAAAAACTCATTAATATCAAAGCTGAATATTTTTGGAAGTAGTTTTTAGTTTGTTTTTAGTTTTAGCTATGTTAGGGGGATATCTGTGTGTGCAGGTGACTATTACTGTGCATAATTATTAGGCAACTTAACAAAAAACAAATATATACCCATTTCAATTATTTATTATTACCAGTGAAACCAATATAACATCTCACCATTCACAAATATACATTTCTGACATTCAAAAACAAAACAAAAACAAATCAGTGACCAATATAGCCACCTTTCTTTGCAAGGACACTCAAAAGCCTGCCATCCATGGATTCTGTCAGTGTTTTGATCTGTTCACCATCAACATTGCGTGCAGCAGCAACCACAGCCTCCCAGACACTGTTCAGAGAGGTGTACTGTTTTCCCTCCTTGTAAATCTCACATTTGATGATGGACCACAGGTTCTCAATGGGGTTCAGATCAGGTGAACAAGGAGGCCATGTCATTAGATTTTCTTCTTTTATACCCTTTCTTGCCAGCCACGCTGTGGAGTACTTGGACGCGTGTGATGGAGCATTGTCCTGCATGAAAATCATGTTTTTCTTGAAGGATGCAGACTTCTTCCTGTACCACTGCTTGAAGAAGGTGTCTTCCAGGAACTGGCAGTAGGACTGGGAGTTGAGCTTGACTCCATCCTCAACCCGAAAAGGCCCCACAAGCTCATCTTTGATGATACCAGCCCAAACCAGTACTCCACCTCCACCTTGCTGGCGTCTGAGTCGGACTGGAGCTCTCTGCCCTTTACCAATCCAGCCACGGGCCCATCCATCTGGCCCATCAAGACTCACTCTCATTTCATCAGTCCATAAAACCTTAGAAAAATCAGTCTTGAGATATTTCTTGGCCCAGTCTTGACGTTTCAGCTTGTGTGTCTTGTTCAGTGGTGGTCGTCTTTCAGCCTTTCTTACCTTGGCCATGTCTCTGAGTATTGCACACCTTGTGCTTTTGGGCACTCCAGTGATGTTGCAGCTCTGAAATATGGCCAAACTGGTGGCAAGTGGCATCGTGGCAGCTGCACGCTTGACTTTTCTCAGTTCATGGGCAGTTATTTTGCGCCTTGGTTTTTCCACACGCTTCTTGCGACCCTGTTGACTATTTTGAATGAAATGCTTGATTGTTCGATGATCATGCTTCAGAAGCTTTGCAATTTTAAGAGTGCTGCATCCCTCTGCAAGATATCTCACTATTTTTGACTTTTCTGAGCCTGTCAAGTCCTTCTTTTGACCCATTTTGCCAAAGGAAAGGAAGTTGCCTAATAATTATGCACACCTGATATAGGGTGTTGATGTCATTAGACCACACCCCTTCTCATTACAGAGATGCACATCACCTAATATGCTTAATTGGTAGTAGGCTTTCGAGCCTATACAGCTTGGAGTAAGACAACATGCATAAAGAGGATGATGTGGTCAAAATACTCATTTGCCTAATAATTCTGCACTCCCTGTAGTCCTTGTATGTCCAAAACTCTGTCAACTGGTATCACCCTCCAAATATTTCCCACCCTCTCTTTCCCTCTCTTGCTCTAACTCATCTCATTTGCAACGCTCCAGAATTGCCCTTGTTTTAAAATAATGAACTCGTCCCAGTGTGTTCACAGTTACACCTTTGTGTTATATTGTTTATAGATCTGTTTACATTGACAATGTCATTCCTGGAGGAAGTGCGGCACTAAGGCACTTCTGTTCATTCCCTGTCTGCAAGTGTTCTGTTTCTCAGATGATTATCGGCTTTATCTGTAACATGGCACATATATTTGACGCTACGTGTGATACATAATCTAATTCCAAATGTATTGCCTATGCAAATTGATACAACAACATGGTGAATTGATTTATCTCCTAGATAATTAGTAAACTTCAATATCTGTACCAAAACGGCCGGCAATCAGTTGATGTTTAATTAACATGCAATAACTGTCATATTGAATCTACATTAACTGCCTATTTAAGAACTTAATTCAAATCAGAACATGCTATTCACACTTTTTTAGAATTCATTTGCATGCTGAGACCTGGATGTATTATATATGTGTTTAGCACGAGCAATGATAGCGGTAACAGTTACATATCCAGTGTACAAAATAATCATATGATTAGACACTTGGAGAATTCACTGGATACAGCCCTTGAGCAGTGCTCCCCACTATTTCTGACAGAGGCAGTGCATAGATAGATAGATAGGTAGGTAGGTAGGGAGGTAGATAGATAGATAGATAGATAGTGTTTCTTTATTTTTATTTCTGTGTTTTTAAAAAAAAAATTGTGTGTGCATGTCAGTGTATCACATGTTTACATGTGTATGTCATTGTGTGTGTATGTCTGAGTATATGTGTGCGTACTTGCCACAAAGTGTGTATGATTTTTTTTTTTTTTTTTAATATTGGCAACTATGCAAAAGAAACTGGTTACATGTGGGATAAATGGTGTTTGGGAGGGCATCAAGCTGGGTTTTTGCACCAGATTTGAACCTATAAATTTGACCATTATCCAGATGATCGAATCATAACATGGCCAAATTTTGTATTGATATACTGTATTATATTACTACAGTAATATGAATTGTTGTCTATCCATATTTAGGCTTAACAACCCCCACTATTTTTAACAAAAGTGTTTACCAACACAGTTGGCAGAACTCCCAAACTGTTACTATGGTAGCTGCAGAAAGTGTACCCATACACAGTCACACATTATATTACCAAAATCTCCAAGAGGGAAATTGTATATATTTGATTATATGTACAACATAATAGTATTCCAGAAATGTGTTTTCTATTCAAACATTTACTGTGTGAGGTATTATTAGCATTTAATTAATCAAAAATATGTAACTGTAACAAAGGTTTTTGGAGCTTTGCTCATGCTCAAACTCACTTGTTTTTACAAAGTTTTCACAAATTTGACAACTACAGTACATGTATGTATGTAGTGGGAACTGGTATGCGAGATGAGAAGAACAGAACCTACCCTAAATACCCCCCAATAACGACAGACACCATATTTGGATGAAATAGGCCACAGCAGGCCCGGACTGGCCGCGGTGGCTGTGGGCCGAGGCCGGCAGGGGAGGTCCCAGGATCTCCCCTGCCGGTCTATGCAGGGCCGGCACTCTCCGAGCGCCGGCCCCGCTTTGTGCCACGACGGACCGGTGGGGAGATCAAAGATCTCCCTCACCGGCCCAAATGCGGCCGCCGGCGGGGAGGGAGGGAGACAGGCAGCCACCAGGAGAGGAGGACCCGGCGGAGCTCTACCTTGCAGCTCCGCCGGGTTCCTCTCGCGAGATCCGGCGCGTTGCCATGGCAACGACCAGATCTCGCGAGAGTGAACTCTAGCCTCACAGGCTAGAGTTCACTCACCCACGAGGACCACCAGGGAACACTGCCACCCCGCCTGCCAGTCCCAGCGTGCCCCCCCCCAGGCTAAAGGTAATAATGGCTGTTTTTGTTTATTTACCCCCCCCTACACACACACAATAACATTTATACCGCACTCTCTCACACCCCTCACACTCTCAGCACTCTCACACACACAGCACTCTCACACCCATCACACACAGCACTTTCACACACACAGCACTCTCACACCCATCACATACAGCACTCTCACACACACAGCACTCTCACACCCATCACACACACCACTCACACTCACAGCACTTTCACACACACAGCACTCTCTCACACACAGCACTCTCTCACACACACATCACACACAGCTCTCTCACACACACAGCACTCTCACACCCATCACACACAGCACTCTCACACACACAGCACTCTCACACACACAGCATTCTCTCACCCATCACACACAGCACTTTCACACACACAGCATTCTCTCACCCATCACACACAGCACTTTCACACACACAGCACTCTCACACCCATCACTCACACACGGCACTCACACCCATCACTCACACAGGGCACTCTCACACACATCACACACACACGGCACTCTCACACACATGGCACCCCTCACACACACACACACACATACTGCACCCCTTACATACACACAGAACCCCCCCAACACACTGCACCACACACATACACAATACTTCCAAATATATATATATACACACACACATTACACTCTTAAAGGACCACTCTAGGCACCCAGACCACTTCAGCTTAATGAAGTGGTCTGGGTGCCAGGTCCTTCTAGGGTTAACCCATTGTTTTATAAACATAGCAGTTTCAGAGAAACTGCTATGTTTATCAATGGGTTAAGCCTTCCCCCAAAGCCTCTAGCGACTGTCTCATTGACAGCCGCTAGAGGCGCTTGCGTGCTTTTCAGCACCCTCAGGGCACTATAGTGCCAGGAAAACGAGTATGTTTTCCTGGCACTATAGTGGTCCTTTAACATACACACTCTGGATCCCCTATACACACACTAGATTCCTTGTAAGCAAACACATACTACACCCCTAAACACACACACACACACTATAGCCTGTATGCACACACTTGCTATATCCCCAATACACACATTCTCTACAGCCCATAGCCACATATGCATCACATTACACCACAAACACAACACGACTAAAACCGACCTTATACTCTACACACGCAATACCACAAGCAGGCTCCAAACACATGCACAAAACTCTTTCTTGGCCCTTTTGTCTCCTGGTATCCATTTATAGAGACACCAGAGACAAGTTGCAAGGAAACACAGTGCAAGCATGTTATTAAATTTGCTTGCACTGTGCAGAACAAATACAGGACTTTTTTCTCATGCTTGAGCTCTTCAGCAGAGCTCTGCGCATGGTCTGCCCTGGAAGAGCATTGAACCAACATGCTCACTTTGAGAGGAGGCGTGTTTGTCATTGGTGATGACAAAACACACCTCCTCTGCCCCGCCCCCTTTTTAGTGGGCCGCTGTGTTCAAAAAATGCCCGGGCCGAATTTTTCTCCCAGTCCGGCCCTGGGCCACAGCATTTATTATAACATATCATTAATACTGTAAAACACATCCATAATTGTATCTAAAACTTTATTATTTTTATTAAAATAACCAAACATAAATACATAAATAACCTATAAATTAACATATAAATTAACATATAGTGTCAGACAGTATTTAACTTAAAGGACCACTCCACACCCCAAAAGCATTTCAGCTCGGGAAGTGCTTTATGGGTGAGGAGTATCCTCATTTAACCCCAGTGTAGGAGGAGGAGGGTAGATTAATAAATGTATATATTTTTTATTTTAAAAAAACAATCATTTTGATATCCCCCCTCCCTGTTTACCTTTGCCTGGGAGGGGGGACATTTCCTGCAATACCTAGTGGTCTGGTAGAGAAGCCCTGCTGGTCCTAGTGGTAAGAGTGAACTCTACCAGCCTCAGGAGCTGCTAGAATTCCGTCTTGTGAGATTCGGAACATTGCTGTGATAACCACGGCAATGCTCCGAGCTCCGAGAGGAGAACCTGTCGGAGCTGCAAGTTAGAGCTCCCCGGGTCCTCTTTCTCTCCCTCCATTACAGTGCTAGCAGGCCAGAGAGGGAGATCTTGATGCTCTCATCATATGATCATAGCACCGGGAAAATATCTTGCGGTGCTCCTGTGTGCTCGTCGTGGCACCCCAAGTTGCCGCAGCACACAGTTCGGGAACCGCTGCACTATATCATAAATCAGTATTGTTGCAAAAAGAGAGCTTATAGCCTTATGCTGAGGTACTGTAAATAATGCCAACTACTTTAACCTCTATCATTCTACAGGAGCCTTCATGGATCATGATGTGCAGTTGCTCGGAATTGCATGCAGAAAGCAAGAGGAGGTAGGGACGGTTAAGGCATATTGGGGCAAATGCACAAGCTACAAGATAATAGGCCTCTAATGGGGTCCATGTAGAACCTATTTACATGTAGAACCTAGGTACACAATGCCATAGGGTCATACTCTTTATCCAGAGTCTTGTGTTGGAACTGAAGCCCATATACTCAGATGTAAAATGGTAAATCCCATTTTGCCCTGCCAAAAATGTTCTCAACTGTGTTGACTTAGGAGCAGAGAAAAAAAGTGCAATCCTTTTGGGCAGCTTTCGGGCCTCCGTGGACATTTACCATTTAGGATTTGAAGTTTAAGGGACACTATAGTCAACAGAACAACTACAGCTTAATGTAGTTGTTCTGGTGATTATAGTGAGTCCTTGCAGGCATTTTCATGTGAATACTACTTTTTTTAAGGCCGTGTTTACATTGCTCCCTAGTGACACCTCCAGTGGCAATCACTCAGACTGCCACTAGAGGTGTTTCCTGGGTCAGACCTGCAGAGACGTTCAGCATCTGCACGCTGTCCTTGGCTGAGATCATCAAAATTGACAATCAGATTGGCTGAGATTGTAAGTGTTGTTGATCACAAAGGAGGCGGATCAAAAGCCTCTTCTGGAGTCTCAGACATAGTGGTGGTATGATCGCTGAAAAAAATCATCCATATTCTATATTACCAAACTGGAACATCTACAAAGATTTTTGGTCGATGTGGATGTAAAAATACTCCCCCAAAATACAGTCACATCTAAAGCCCTCTGGAAAGTTCCTCCATGGGCACATAGGTCCTCCATGTAGCAGAGGTTATTTTGCCTGGGATTGCTCTGGTACCTTCCTTAGCTAGATTTTGTGAGACATTGAAGGCCACACCCATTGCAGCTTGTGTCCATTGCAGTCAAACATATATCAGCGTAGATCAAACATCTGAAAGAAATGTAAACATCTGCTGACACTCAAAGCAGGTGAAGAGAGTATTTATTGTGTAGTTGTAGAGAAAAAGGAAAATCTTCTGATATACAGAATCTGCCTGTCAAGCAGCGGCTGAGTCACAGCTTCAGGGACATTTAAGCAGGTAAAGTGATGGGGAACAAGTCCAAAATACAATGTTATCCCCATTCCAACAATCTACACAAAATATCTGTTTTTTCTAATGATCAAAAAGAATATCACACTTATAGGAATACACTTAAAACACATAAAGATCTTCCACTTGCTGGAGTGCTTTATGTGTCTGGAGTCTGTCAACTTTTCCACAGTTTGTAAGTTTCAGTAGAAATTGGCACTTGTAATTTTTGCCACAACACTTCCCCAGCTGTCAATCAAACAAACAGGGATATTTTCTTACTCTACCATTAGCTCTACAAAGTTAACGGAAATTGTAGGCACACTGGCATAGAGCACACCTGCCAGAGGCGTAACTAGAAACCACAAGGCCCTGGTGCGAAAATTGCCCAGCGCCCCCATACTTCTCCACCTCCCACTCCAAAGCCCCTCAATGTGTTTCATTCACGACCCTCAGGGTGAGTGTGGCATGGTTGGGGGGGATTGAGTATGACAGATATGGAGGGGTTCATGTTATAGGGTGAAAGGGGGTGAGTGTGACAGAGTGATGGAGAATGAGTGTGACAGTGCTAGAGAAGGTTAATGTGATAGAGTACATATGGCAGAGTGATGGGACGCGAATATGGCAAGGGTGAGTGACAGGATTGGGGAAGTTAAAGTGAGTGTGGCAGGGTAAAGGAGGGTGACAGTGTGTGTGGTGGGGTGACAGTGACACAGACACACATGCAGATAAGCAGAGAAACAAACACTGACATACATGCAGAAAGAATGACACTCATATAGATACAAACAGGGAAACACATACAGATACATAGGCAGACACTGACATACAGATATGCAGACATACAAATACACATTATGGCAGTAGACTGTGTGGTAAAAACCAACACCAGTCAAAAAGGTGGAGCGCTAAAGAGATGCGTGTGAATAACTCACCTCCCCCCTCTCCTTTTTGGATGTATTAAAACCTAGAGGTGGGGATATAAAATGGAACTGCAATAGTGAAGTACTGTAAAATAATAATTAAATAATGTGAAGGCGTATAGAACCACTCACTTGGTGCTGAGCCTCAACAAGACAGGCTCAGATCACTTGGTCAGGTGTGTTTTGATAGGTAACACAAACCAAACGATGGATGAAAACACTTCTGGGTCCTTTAAAATAGAAGCCAAACATAGTATAGTATGCAGGTGAATGGTGGTTGACGTAGTAGAATATATAGAACTGCTCACCTGATTCAGAGCCTGTAACTCTGGCTCTGAGTATGATAGTATGAGTACCACTAAGGGGGTACAAAACCCTATTGATAAGGTCAGGAACACAACTTACGTCCAGATGCAAAGTATAAAAATAACATTTATTCTATAATAAAACAAAAGTATAAATTAAAAAGTAAAATCTCCTGGACGTCCTGGACTTTTACACCACACATACAAATACACATGCAGACAAACAGATACACATGCAGAAACACACATAGACACACACATACAGACACACACGTGACACATACATACAGACAGACACACACATATATACACACATACATACAGACACACACATACATACATACATACAGACACATACATACAGACACACATATACACACACATACAAACACATACATACACACATACAGACACACATACATACAGACATACATACATAGAAACATAGAAACATAGAATGTGACGGCAGATAAGAACCATTCGGCCCATCTAGTCTGCCCAATTTTCTAAATACTTTCATTAGTCCCTAGCCTTATCTTATAGTTAGGATAGCCTTATGCCTATCCCACGCATGCTTAAACTCCTTTACTGTGTTAACCTCTACCACTTCAGCTGGAAGGCTATTCCATGCATCCACTACCCTCTCAGTAAAGTAATACTTCCTGATATTATTTTTAAACCTTTGTCCCTCTAATTTAAGACTATGTCCTCTTGTTGTGGTAGTTTTTCTTCTTTTAAATATAGTCTCCTCCTTTACTGTGTTGATTCCCTTTATATATTTAAATGTTTCTATCATATCCCCCCTGTCTCGTCTTTCCTCCAAGCTATACATGTTAAGATCCTTTAACCTTTCCTGGTAAGTTTTATCCCGCAATCCATGAACCAGTTTAGTAGCCCTTCTCTGAACCCTCTCTAAGGTATCAATATCCTTCTGAAGATACGGTCTCCAGTACTGTGTACAATACTCCAAGTGAGGTCTCACCAGTGTTCTGTACAATGGCATGAGCACTTCCCTCTTTCTACTGCTAATACCTCTCCCTATACAACCAAGCATTCTGCTAGCATTTCCTGCTGCTCTATTACATTGTCTGCCTACCTTTAAGTCATCAGAAATAATAACCCCTAAATCCCTTTCCTCATTTGTTGAGGTTAGGACTCTATCAAATATTCTGTACTCTGCCCTTGGGTTTTTACGTCCAAGATGCATTATCTTGCACTTATCCACATTAAATGTCAGTTGCCACAATTCTGACCATTTTTCTAGTTTACCTAAATCATTTGTCATTTGGCTTATCCCTCCTGGAACATCAACCCTGTTACATATCTTAGTATCATCAGCAAAAAGACATATCTTACCATCAAGACCTTCTGCAATATCAAAAATATTAAAGAGAATGGGTCCAAGTACAGATCCCTGAGGTACCCCACTGGTGACAAGTCCAAGCTTCGAATATATTCCATTAACTACAACCCTCTGTTGCCTGTCACTCAGCCACTGCCTTACCCATTCAACAATATTGGAATCCAAACTTAAAGATTGCAGTTTATTGATAAGCCTTCTATGTGCAACAGTGTCAAAAGCCTTACTGAAATCTAGGTAAGCAATGTCTACTGCACCACCTTGATCTATAATTTTAGTTACCCAATCAAAAAAATCAATAAGATTAGTTTGGCATGATCTCCCTGAAGTAAACCCATGTTGTCTCTGATCTTGAAATCCATGTGTTTTTAGATGTTCAGCAATCCTATCCTTTAACATGGTTTCCATCACTTTCCCCACTACTGAAGTAAGGCTTACTGGCCTATAGTTGCCCGACTCCTCCCTATTACCTTTCTTGTAAATGGGCACAACATTCGCTAACTTCCAATCTTCTGGGAGTACTCCTGTTAACAATGATTGGTTAAATAAATCTGTTAATGGTTTTGCTAGTACACCACTAAGCTCTTTTAATAGCTTTGGGTGTATTCCATCAGGTCCCATTGACTTATTTGTCTTTACTTTTGACAGTTGAAATAGAACCTCTTCCTCTGTAAACTCACGTGTAATAAATGACTCATTTATCCTTTTTCTCAACTGAGGTCCCTTTCCTTCATTTTCATTTACAGACACATACATTCAAACACACACATACAGACAAACACACACACAAACACACACACACATAAAGAGACACATACACATACATATAGACACACACATACATACAGACACACATACAGAAATCCCACTCTGACTCCCTCCTCTCCTTCCTCCTCCCCCGCTGCTCTCTATGATAGCTGGGAGGAAGTGACCAGGGCAGTCACTTGCTCCCAGCTCTGACATCATCAAAGGGAGCCCAGTCGCACTATTGAAGTGCAGCGCTGACTGGGCACCATGGAAGTTCATTGCCATTGGGTGGCCCTAACAGCATGAGCCACCCGATGGACACCTAAATGAGCGGCCCACCGGTTGAGTGGCCGGGCCGCAACACATGGCAAGCGGGACTTGCATGGTCGCAGAGGTCCGCAGGGCGGCCGGGCCCCCACAGCTGCGACCCCTGCGACCGCGGTAGTTCCGCCAACTGATGCCTGCTAGTACTTCTGAATGCGAATGGAAGCCTGCATTTGTGCTCATGCGGGCGAGCTTGCGGTTGCATATCAAAGGCTTTTCAATCTGCTGGCACAGACTTAAAGGAACACTATAGGGTCAGGAACACAAACATGTATTCCTGGCCCTATTTTGTTAAAAACACCTTAGGAAAGCATTGGATTGGCTGAGACTGTCAATGAGGCAGATCAGGTTCAGAGTCAGCACAAGCCAAACACAGCCCTGGCCAATCAGCATCTCCTCATAGAGATGTGATGGATTAATACATTTCCATGAGGAAAGTTCAATGTCTCCATGCAGAGGGTGGAGACACTGACTGTCATTGCTGGACAGTGTGCAGCACTGCCCCACGAAGCACCTCTAGCAGCCATCTGAGGAGTGGCCAGTGGAGGTATCCGTAGGCTGTAATGTAAACACTAAATTTTCTCTGGAAAAAACACAGTGTTTACTGCAAAAAACCTGAAGAGAATGATTTTACTCACCAGAACAAATACAATAATCTGGAATTGTTCTGGTGACTATAGCGTCCCTTTAGGTATGTGCCAGAGATAAAGGGTAGGGCTTGCAAAGGCTGCAAATGGCAGCTTGGCAGTTTTTGCAAGCTGTTTTTTGCATATACTCTCACGGAAAACATGGAGAAAATAAAACATGCATGGTTTCTTTGAGTGGTATATCTGCTAAATAGATAAAACTATTTTCAGTGGAGTTATCTTCAATATTTTAAGAACTCAGTAGTGACGATGTTAATAAAGAAACCAATTGAAATGTCCATTTAGGGTAAATTGTATGTTATTTGGAATGTATTCTTTAGCAATATGTTGTGTGTTTTAGAAATATGTTGTGTGCTCTAGTTAAATCCAACTAAATATAAAAAGACACATTTTTTTTTAAAACTAGATTTAAAAGGTTATTATTGCCTTAATGTTGTTTATCAACTCTCAACTTACAATGAATTACTGTTTAATAAACAGGAAAAGTCTTTCTTTACATAAAAATATGTTCAAAGAATAATCGAGCTAAGACAAGCATTTTGTGTTCTAAGTTTTACTCCTTTTACCTTGAGGGCTACATTCTACCTGTTAATGGTGTTATCTCACAGGTAAGAACGGAAGGACTCAGAAACACAGCTGAATGGTTTTCACGCCAGTCCTGTAAATTAGACCATGGCATTAGCATACTCGCCCCAAGGGATTGCTGACTCGTACTTCATAAGCCAATGACAGGATCTGTTTTCTACTTGCTTTTCTTAATTTTGCTGTTGCTAATAGCTCAAAAAGGAATTTCATGCACAATCTATAACGATGTCTGCAGACTGCAATCCATCCTTAGCTGACATCAGTACGTTGCATTGTTCAGTTATGGAGAGTATACAATTCACAAATCTACCTCGGACTGACCCTCAATCCAGAAGTCTAGATGGTCCAAACTTTTGTGATAATTGTGCAATTGTTTTAATATCATCTCAAAACATAATGAACATACTGATATTGTATTCATATTTTAAATAATCAGCCGTAGTTATATTATTGCCTCTTTTGAAAAAAATAAACATTTTGAAGTATTTCTTTTAACCTAAAATAGTCAATTTTATTCTCAAATCAGTTCCAGTGAATGAAGTCAATGAGCAGTGGGTTGGCCACTGTCCTTAATAACATTTTTGAATAAAATCACCTATACTGGTTTTACATTAAAACATAATATTTAAAACTAGATTAGCTACATTTTCTGATCAAATAGAAATGTACAGAATAATTGAAAATGTGTATCGGATTATTACTATTTATTATTAATGTAAATTTTACAAAAGAGTCAATGTTTCAAAAGAAAAGCTTATTTTTGGAAATGTGCATGTAAAATATATGTGGGTATTAAATAAAACTCAAATAAATGATATGCATAAATGCACAGAAAGGTTTGCTTTATGCTTTGATACTTTCACAACATAGCACTTTCACATCAATTGATTCAGATCAATAAAACTGGTCACAAGCAATTTTGGAAATATCTTTCCTGATTGGTCATGCTGTGTACACAGTGCCAACTTTTATATATATTTACACTCTTAAATCAGAACAATTATAAGAAAAATAATAGCAACAAGTATTAGACTTGTAAACAAATTCTAAACCACTTAGTCCGAAAATAAAAATTTTCAAAATTCACCCACAGGGTGGTTTGGCTCGCCTGAATTTCATTAATAAAAAAAGATTTAGGAAAAACAAATCAGACAAACCAAAAGATAGTGGAAATTGGTTAATCAGTGTACTGCATAATTTGCCCACTGATGTTCAAATATTTGGGATCGCTACATAAAAAAAAATAAAAAAATTATTGATTGATTTTTTTATTTTTCATGAAAACATACATTAAATGAGTTTGAATAGGAAATATAGTCATTGACAAGGTTAGAAACAATGAATATTAAGTGAATCTATGGCTTATTTTTCTGAGGGAAAATTACTATTCGTTAAAAAGAGTAAACCATTGCTCTGCTAGGAGAAGGCAGCCCCAACTGGAAATGAATAAGCCAAAAAAATACTAATTCTAACTAATTGAAAATGTAACTCACTGTTTGGTGAATAAACCTCTAGGAATTATAACAGTGGTAAACACATCACACACAGAAGATCAAATTATTTTTTACCCTTTAGAATGTGTAGCAAAGAAGGAAATTCACTAACTGCATGGCATGAACAGGGTTGTTAAAGGGACTCTTGGTAGACAGTAGTAGACAGCCACTAGAGGTGGAGTTAACCCTGCAAGGTAATTATTGCAGGGTTAAGGGTAGTGGGAATTGGCATCCAGACCACTCCAATGGGCAGAAGTTGTCTAGGTGCCTGGAGTGTCCCTTTAACTAATGCAATCCACGTCAACAAAATTTAGTTTAATAAAATGCAAATTTTGACCAAATATGCAGTTCTCATAATTGTTTTGGTTATTTCAACCAACAGGACACAACTCAATTGGTACAAATGGGGTAATGACTGCTTTCATAATGATAGTTTCTATTAGCAATGGCTGCTGTCTGCCTGCAGATTTGGTCCAACTGAATTGCAGAAAATGGTTCTGGATTTCAGTTGTTTAGGATAAAATCCTGACTACACTTAATCTAAAGCAGAGACTGTATAGCAAAGTCTGCATATAGCTAAATCTTGGGAACAATGTCTGGGTTTTGATACCAGAGTGCCTGCAGATGGTCCTGGATTATTCTGATATTCCAGAATGGGTCTATTTAGACTCTGGTAAGTAACCCTGCATGCTGTTAATGTTCCACAGTTCCTTTTCTTAAAACACAATTAATGCCAGTTTATTTACACATTTATTTTAATACTCCTGGAAACAAATGATTTGTATGTCCTTCAATTTTATAAGCGTGTTTACTGCATATTTTAAATCAAACATTCGAACTCGTAGAAGAAGGGCCACAATGGTGGAAAAATATTAACGGTGATTAGGGAACTTTGAAATTTCACAAATATGACTCTAAAAAGGAATAAATGGTGATGTTAGCAGAATCACTATACAGATAGGTAAATGTAACAAACCGCATTAATATTAGACAATCAGCACACAATACTGAATGTAAAGGGTTGAATAAGGCCTTTTTAAGGTAGAATGTATTTAAAGCACATTTTGAAATGTGTATCTGAATTTAGTGACTGTATCCATCACAATATATGTATGTATATATATATATATATATATATATATATATATATATAAAATATCCAAATACTTGCACTCCAGTTGTATTTTCATAAAGCCCGGTGCTGATCAAGCAAAATAATATATACAGGAAAGTAGAAAATAGCACTCTAAGGACTTCAAAAAGGTATTGTGAAAAAATAACTTAGCTTTTTTATTCAGCAACTGCCACAATATTTCAACGTTTCAGTTCTTTAGCAGAACTTTCGTCAGGATAAGGTGCATTGTAAAAACAACAAATAAATAGCAAAAGGATACATATTACATTAGTACCATACATTGTATACAGGTGGTGCTTACCCCTTGACTCAGTGTGGTTCCCCTAGAAACCGCCGAAAAAAACGCGGGTAGAAATGACCTTTGAAAGTGTATTCTGCAGCTGGATCGGGTGCCGAGATTCTCGGCTGGAACGTGGTTAGATTTGTTTGGAGGTTGCTATGGCAACCAGCCGCGAGTGTTCAGTGTGTTTAGACATGCATAGCACCATCAGATATGGCCCATCACACTTAGGCTCCATTTACTATTTAAATACACCATGCAGAACCAGTCTAGATGCCCTATGCCTTATGCTACCTGGGCAGTGATCTTATGTGGATTACTTAACATGTACATTCAACTTGTGCAATTTTTGACCCTATTCTTAAAATATTTCTTTCTCTACATATATGCCCACCATGCAGCATCAAATTTGGAACTAGCTTTTCCCCAATATTACAGCAGGACTTATTCTGCTTTTGACCCCTCCTACTTATGTAGTCTCCCATGTTATACCCCATGGGCTTCTGCCACCCTTCTCAATATATAGTCTCTCCGTGCTCAGCCCCCCAATAGAGATCGGCACATTTTCTTACCGGTCCTGCCCCTGGACAACTGCCCCCCCCATGGTTAGCAACGAGAGCATCAGAGCCTCTTTGCGATCGCACATAGATTATTTTTTTACTATGAGTCTCTCGGACTCCCCCGCCCGGCTGAACACTCGCGGCTGGTTGCCATAGCAACCTCCAAACAAATCTAACCACGTTCCAGCCGAGAATCTCGGCACCCGATCCAGCTGCAGAATACACTTTCAAAGGTCATTTCTACCCGCGTTTTTTTCGGCGGTTTCTAGGGGAACCACACTGAGGCAAGGGGTAAGCACCACCTGTATACAATGTATGGTACTAATGTAATATGTATCCTTTTGCTATTTATTTGTTGTTTTTACAATGCACCTTATCCTGACGAAAGTTCTGCTAAAGAACTGAAACGTTGAAATATTGTGGCAGTTGCTGAATAAAAAAGCTAAGTTATTTTTTCACAATACCTTTTTGAAGTCCTTAGAGTGCTATTTTCTACTTTCCTGTATATATACATATATATATATATATACATATATATATATATATATATATATATATATATAGCTGTGTGTGTGTGTGTATTTATGATCAGCCTTGACCTTACTCATGGGTTAAATGAATTGAGGCAAACAAATATTGTAAATGTGTAGACTGCCCTCCTTGTACCTGACCTCCTCTCCAGCACCCAGCTCCCTCCTCTGCATGGAGTAATTTTCTGAGCGTCTAAGCATATGTATAAAAGTGAAATCAAATGACTGACTCAGATTTGACATAAATGCTGAGGTAACTGTGAAGCAATGTCCTCCTGTGAAGGACACCACCTTGTCTAGATAAAGCCTTGTAAATGTTCCTGTGTAAAACCTAGCATTCTCTGCAACAGCCCATCATGTATATTTATAGCTGAATTAATAATGTTCTTCAAAAGGACTTATGTTGCCAAACCATATATTAAATACATCTACCTAAAAATAGATATTCCCAGGAGCTACAATTCAAGAAATGTATATATGCAAAGAAAAACATAGATTAAAAAGCAGACGTACTTCATGCAAAACAAATAACTGAACACATTGGTGTGATTATGAGTAATTGAAAATTATATTTAGTCGTTCAGAATCTTTGTAATGTCTTTTGCTCATTGCCCTATTTCAATCTACTTGAAATTAATCCACCTTGTTGGGTTTAATGTATCGACATGCCTTGTCTCAAAATATACGAGACGTTAACAAGGGATTTGAAACGCTAACTAGCCGTATTCAGGGCAATTTGCTTACTTTAATAATAGGTTATTCGGTCCTTACACATATTGCTTACAGAAGCAGTAAGGTAACGTTTATACCCATTACCAGTACTTCCTCAGTGACACTATAAAACACTCATAGGGGTGTACTTACTAAAATGGGAAATGGGAAAATTTTACAAGGAATGGCTTGCGGTAGCTTTAACTTTTAGCATAAAAACAAAAACATTTATCTACAGTATTCCTGAAAAGCTTACAGACGACAGGTTCATGAATGTATGGTAAAAATGTCTGTATAGAAATGGCCTTTTCTACCATGATGGTTAGGTAGTGTGCTAAATATTAAAACTTGCATCAAATAAAAAGCAATAACAAGCAATTAAAAACCAAAATTGTTGCCGATCACACATACTATATATGTAAATTTACATCCATTAATGACTAATATATATTTCTACAGTTTGGGGGTTGGAGGGTAGGAATAAGGCTGTGTTTTTCTATTAGTTTCAGTAATTTTTTACTCATCATTGTTTTGTCTTTGTGGCACCAACAAGTTTAGTTAGATTTGATTAGGTATCCTGTCCATCTTAAGTGGGACAATAATTGCATTATGATAAAACTAGCAATGTAGCTGACACCTTAAATTTGGCATAGTTATGACCAGAAAACTGCAATGCCACCTCCTGCATGGTCTTCCTTTGCAGCAGATTTGCTCTGGTCAAAGCTTAGAATGCCAGTGGTCCTTGCAGATGACACATTCCTTGTCATGAATCCATGGCTATACATTTAAGAGCAGTCCACAGAGAGCCTATTTAACAGAACTGGAAAAAATACACATTCACTGTCATTTTGTGCTGCATCAATGGACATTTTTTTTCAGGAGCTTATTCCAGAGAGCACTGACTCACAATTGCATGCCTGGGTTGCTTATTGCAGGTAGCACCCATTCTACGCAAATATTTTTTTAAAAAAGACAAAACCTTTGATATATCCTCAATAAATAAACATTTTTGCTAAACAAAAAAAAACAACAAAAAAAAACAGGTTATTCCAACTATAAATTAAGGATCATAACCATGCCAGTCTCTAAATGCAACCAAGTTGACTATATCTGTTCAAAATTTAAGTTCAAGTGATAGCACACTAGTTCCCTACAATACACACCATTTTACTTATTTGGAAGATTATAAATTTTTTGAGATCTGAAAAACCGTGTTGTTGTATTGTTTATTATCATGGAAGTGAGTGCCTCCATCTGACTACCTGTCTATCATTATTATAAGATTTTCCTTTCATTCAACATAGAGACAGGAGGACAAATGGAATCAATGTTTTTGTTGATCCTCTTACAATGTAATTTGTGCCATGGTTGTACTTGAACTAAAGTGGATTCTCATAAATCTCTCATTTAAATGTAAATAAAACAGAACATCAATTAAAAAAAATGTTAAAACAAAGTAGAGGTGTTTAACAAAGTTTTATTTCATGATGTAATTTTGAGAGAAACGACAGATTTCCTTTAAAGACAATAGGAGATTGTGATTAACAGAACCTTGACACGGGTTCCTGGAGGAGCCTGCTTGCCATCCTCCTGCCTCAGGACTACGGGCCCTGCAATATACTTTGCCCAATGCACTTTAAAAGGCTCCGTCCATGTGATTTATGTACTTTTGTACTCCAGAAAGAGAGACCAATCATTAGCCCTGATTCTCTAGAACAGTTTTGGGCACGGTGGGTCAAAATTATGATTTCCATGGAAATCCCAAACCTCTGAACCGATCTGGATGATCTTTGGTTATGTTGGTCCCAGGGCTATCAAGGGATATGACTTTTGTGGGGTTTCCATGTGTTTTGGGGGCACTTTTGGGGTGTTGTTTAAATGTATGTTTTCTGTGCCTGGAGATAATTGAGTTTAGTACAGTTCCTGACTCAATTATCTCACAGGCAAAGGGGAGAAATTATCCTGTTTTGTTTGGGAGTGTCCTGGACCTGAGAGCCAATGTACTTTGCGTGTACTTTGCCATTGTCCCTCTCAAGTCTAGTAGGGAATGCCCTTGGAATATGTCACATGGGGACTTGCATATAAACTGGCCAGGTGGCATAAATAAATTAATTCTTGTTGTACCCTTCATCTAGTCTAGGCTGATGTTTGGTTATACATCTGATTTACTTGGTGAATTTACTTGGATGCTGTACTTCTTCTGGAGAATGTTCGAATCAACACCCGAACTGCGAACTATAATCACTCAGCCTCTAGCAGTTTGGGAGGAAACGAACGAACGGGTATCTGAAATACCAGCATTCGTAACAGAGATCTACCCCTAACAATTTAATTTCTAACTGTTTCACATTATCTGGGATTTCTGAGAGGCTGGTGTGCATCTGGCAAAAATGACCAACATAATTTTTACAATTCTAAAGTGCACGAAATGTGAGCACAGATGAGGTAGGAAAAGTGAATCTCAAAATAAAAATGTTTATTTACTAGCATTAAAACAGAAAACAACACAATTATTTCAAGAGATGGATCTATTGATAGGATTGATCCCTTTTTAGAAATTCATGTTTAAAAAGTGCAAATGGTCAAACTGTGGAATGGTGTGCTAGGTCAGTACCCAAGAGAGTTGACTTTTAATGAAAAGCCATCATCATCATCATCACCTCTAATGAATGCCATGTCGAACCCGCTTGAAACTCATTACCTCCACGTCTGTATCTCTCTTCTTTTCCATACCCTCCGCAGTCATTAGAAACACATTTTCACAATGACAGCAGAAGGTCAGCACATGTGCATGTTGTTTTGAACCCACCATTATTATTATTGCCCCACTGCCACTTGACTTGTGATCGTATACATTGCTTTCGGGAAATGGCTAAGAGCTATGTTGGTATAACTATACATTCATGTTAAATAGCAGGTACATGAACCTTTTATTAAAATACAATGCTTTTTTTGATGATGTGGGATTTCTTACATTTGATGATTGGATTACTAAAATTAGGTGTTATTTATTTTTTAATAATTGTCAAATAATTGTCAATTTATAAATTTGCGAAATATAATACATATAATTCATAAAACAATATTTATTAAAGTTTGCTATCTAGATAAATGTTACACTAAAGTGTGAGTTTTCATGAATACAAATTGATTAGAAATTTAAAGGGACACTATAGTCACCAGAAGAACTATAGGTAAACATAGTTGTTCTGCTGAGGGTAATCAGTCCCTGCAGGCTTATTGCAGTAAACACTGTCTTTTCAGAGAAAAGGCTATGTCTACATTACAGCCTAGGGACACCTCCAGTGGTCATTTCTCAGATGGCTACTGCATGGAGACACTGAACTTTTCTCATAGAGATGCATTGATTCAATGCATCTGTATGAGGAGATAGTGATTGGCCAGGGCTATGTTTGGCTCTGCCTCCAGCCTGCTTCCTTGACTGAGATAATCAGAATTAAAAATCTCAGCCAATCCAAAGCTTTCCTATGGGAAAGCATTTTCATTGGATCACTTCATCACTTGGTCTACATTTTGGAGGTTTGCTGTCCTCGTGTAACAACTTACTGATACGATCCCAATGTCATAAAATATTGTACGTCTATTCACCCAATCTTTTATATTCATTTGGCATAGTTCTGTTTAATGTCAGAAGCTGAATATACATCATACCAATTCTTACAGTGAATATTGGATGTTATATATTATACATTGAAAATGTAGCATAAGTCTACACATTTGAAGTGCTGAATTATTATTGTCAGTTTCAACCCTCCTGACCATTCTAATCATATGTAACCAGCAAAACAATAAACATTTCTGGTAGAAATTTTATTTTCCAGTTCTACTTAATACAGGAACATTTATTTTGACATCAGCAACAATATAATATAAACTTCCTAAATTTGTCAAGTTTAATATAAAAAAATGTAGAATCCCACATGGCTCTAACATAAGTGGGAATACTGTAACAATGTGAAGAATCAAAATACTTCTTTGAGATTTTACATCAGGCATGTTTAGAAGACAACTCTAATAAGTGACTTGTCTCATAAATAATTTGTTAAAAATAATCAAAAAAGCTCATGTACTTTTGCTTACTTTATGCAGCAATTGAGTTAGCTGCAAATTTACAGAATACAATTCTACATTTTGAATCAAGTCTAAAAAATGCATTATTTATCCCTTTACAAATTCTTTTAATTAATTTATTTTGTGCTTGTGGCGTGTACACTGAGAATAAACTTTGTGTAAGAGTTTACTAGGCTAGAGTGTCTGCATTGGCATTGATCTATTTGAATAATACATTTTAATTGTATAAATATTATTTCTGCATTTTGTAATAGATATAAATGTCAGATAAAATGTCACTAATTATTAATGGCCTACTGTGCCACATTTGTTTCTGTTTTTTGAGATTTTTGAGTTTTGAGTTGAAGATTGAATTGGTATAAGTTGCTACCAGAATTCTTTTCTAAGAACAATATGTGTTTATTCACTAAAATGGACTGCAGTGATATGAGAATTGCAAAGCTTATGCTTATAGATCAATTGCATAAATTGACTGATTTTAAAACACTTCTTAGCATTCAGTTAAATTGGACTAAAATTTTCAAATTTTATCAGGGGTTATTCACTGAACACCAGAATTTAAATACCAGTATTATAAAAAGGGTCCAGGCACTCCAATGTCTTCATGCGCCTTTATTGGAACATGTGGAACACTGCAATGTTTCGACTCCCAATGTAATCTTAGTCAAGCCATTGAGGGTCGCAATGTTGCAGTGTTCCACATGTTCCAATAAAGGTGCCTGAAGACATTTGAGTGTCTGGACCCTTTTTCTAATACTGGTATTTATTATCTTCCTGTCCTGTGCTGGCCTTTGTTTCAGCTAAGCACCCTGTCTTAAGTGAATTGAGTGTGGTTCCTTTTCCTATTTTTGCAATTTAACTATTGAACACCAAATTTTGTCTAGATGAACAGAACGTGGTAAAAAAGACCAAATTCCAACTGCAATGGCAATTCTCATATTTACTGTCGGAATTCGGTCAGAACTAGGTTGTTCTAAGCAAATCAGCAGCAATCTGGATGCATTCAGTGTCTGGAATAAAATCAGTCCTCTCATATCTAAACCCTATACAAAGTAATTTGGGCCTGCTTTTCAAGCATTTGGGTTCGGAAATCAGCCGACCAGTGGTGTTCGTCTTGCAAACCCCAGATATTCTTAAATATCATGAACAATGTCCAGATTTTGAAGTCCAAATGGACCCTTGTGCAGTCAGATAGTTTTGCCCTAGTGGGTTTGGAACAATTGAGACTTTAGTAAATAACTCGGATAAACCTGTATGTTATTATCCAAAGTTACTGATTTAGTAACTTAATTCCATTGGATGCTAAGGTAATGGGATATGACTAAAATAGTTTCAGTTTAAAAACATTATTTTACAAAGAATAGTTAGAAAATGCTACTTCTCCTTGAAAATGCTACCTCTCCTATAAACGTTTATATGTAGAGTGTTTTATATTAAACATTTTTACTATCATTTGTTGTACTTCAATGTACAATATTATACATGTGCCTTTTTCACTATTTATCATCCATACTTTAATAAAAAAATTTAAAAAATAATGAAAAAAATAATAACTGATATACATGTTTGGTGGAAACTATGAACAGGAATGGTGTAGCACAGCGGTAAGATGCCTTTGGCACTCTATATGTTGTGGACTACAACTCCCCTGATGCTTTGCCAGCATTGTGGCTGTAAGCTCATTATGGGCCTGCTTTTAAAGCATACAGACTGTCGAAGGTTGCCTGCACTTGATATAGTGTGTGTGGAGTTAATCAGTGTAGAAATTCTTGAGAGACATATAGCACCGGATTAAAAATTTAACACATTGTGTTTCACTTTTCTGATCAATTAGACAATTTTTCCATTTTGATGTAAAACAAAATATAAATTTTTCAGTTAATAT
The DNA here is from genome assembly GCA_933207985.1 of Pelobates cultripes. Taxonomy (NCBI): domain Eukaryota; kingdom Metazoa; phylum Chordata; class Amphibia; order Anura; family Pelobatidae; genus Pelobates; species Pelobates cultripes. The sequence goes on from OW240912.1 coordinate 191,207,330, forward strand.
ATTCTTTGAGTTTATGAAGGAGCAAGCCTTGTTTTCTGAAAAGCATACAGAAAAAGATAAAATATCATAGTTTGCCCCTTTTGTTACAAAGTTCTTCTAGATAAAAGAAAATGTAACTGCTAGACTTCTTTAAACTCTGGGGTGAACATCTTCAATTGAAATTTAGGGGTAAAAATACAATTTTGTATACAAATTTCTATTTAGGGACACATACAATGTAAAATATTTACATTTACAAATGTATTAATTTATCCTTCTACTTCAGACAAAGTATTATATGTTAATGTATAAATGGAAGGACAAGTTTTTCCACATGGAGGGTGTGATATAAACAGATTCATAGGTGTACCTATTTAGGAGGGATAGTCCCAATTTTAGGAAAAAATCCTTTTGTCCCTCTATTATATCCTAATGTCCCTCTTTCTCCATATTGTTGGTGTGTCTGAGTGTATAACACATCAAGCTAGCTGAAAATAATTTGTGCCCAAGTCTAATGGCCACAAATTAGTTTAATTACTTTTCCCATTGATGTGGTTTATTGAGTGATGTTCACAAAACCACTAATCATTGCTAGTAGAAACATTAAATGACTTGTAGAAAACCTATAAAACACCAGAAATCAGCAAACAAGAAATATTGTCCATTTAAGAAAGCGCCAAATGCACCTCATGTACGAATACCAGGTTAATCAGAAAATAATATATTAAATCACTTAAATTCCTTTCTTCTTTTTCCTGTACCCACCAATCACCAAACATCTATAGCTGGGTCATTTATTAGCCTGACGCAGACTCCAAGTCATCTGTCATTTGGGGATTTTGCTTAAACATTGACTCTTCCGGTTATCTTGATAGTCCTCTTAATAGTAATTGCTCAGAAGTCAGACACCCTTTTCTCTCCAATGTAGATCATTCAATTTCTCACTCATTATCATGATAATTTATTTAACTTGCTGGAATTATGCCAAATTTCAATAATTTAAATGCAATATTTACTGTGACTGTAAATATTGGAAATGTATATCCTTCAATAATGATTAACAGACATAAACAACTTTATGTTCTTGTTCTAGGGTTACTTAGAATTTTACTTCTAGACAATAAGAGTGATAGAAATATGCTATTTGGCATGTTTCCATGTGGTTTTTTTTTTTGCTTCCTCAAAGTAGTTCAGTATTATGTGATTCTTGGTCAGTTGATAATCTGATGAACATTTTCCTGCTTATTTAAAACATCTGTCTTATTTTTTATTCAGACTACCCCTATGCACAACAGAATTTCAAATACTTTATAGTGTTTGTTCCAACTACTACAAAACAGCTTTTCCTAGTTTTTCTTTTAATTAATACATTAACAAAATGTTTTCGAATATAATGTAATTCTCAGCAGACTCTGTGCTGCTTGGTCAAATAAGGAAGTATTAGCCTGAGCAGCAATGGGTGGCTGTGATTGGCTGAGAGCAATACCTGACCACTTTAAGCCTATCCCAGTGCCTAGTGCTGGTATGGATTAGTATGGCTAAAGAAGTCTGCAATTTCTGGTTTAGCCATACTTACACAAGGGAGATCAGGTTGTAGGCAGCCAGGGAACCTCATTCAATGTTAAGCAACTCAAAATGATTTAACATTGAATGGAGGGACAGCAGCATTTATTAAGAAACAAATGTCAAAATTAATCATCCAATTTGATAAATAAAACTTGGTGCTGCATCAATGGAACTAAATTGTATGAATCTATGAATCTGAACTCATTTGCAGTGTCTGTTCCCCATTAGCAGCATATCAACTATATTAACCCCTTAAGGACCAAACTTCTGGAATAAAAGGGAATCATGACATGTCACACATGTCATGTGTCCTTAAGGGGTTAAAGGGACACTCCACTGCCCAAATAGGCAAAACAAAAATCGAAAATCTCTTTTTATTGGATATATCCCCAATAAATATGCATGCTTTGGGGGTATATCTTACAAAAGCTTGCAAATGCTGAATATCTTATGAGCTGCAGAACTAGCCCAGTTTTTCCCCCGGAAGAGACTTTCAGTGCACTTGCCCAAGTCTGGTCTGAGATCTGGAGGAGCTGGGTTAGCTGATATGAGGTCTTTGTTGGAGGAGGTAGGTGCACTCAATTCGAGTTGAGCTAATGGAAGGAGGCAACAAAGCTTCCTGCCTGTCTCATTGAGAGCCAAGGAGGTGTTCCATAGTTACTTTATTAGCACTCTCATTAACTGGGGTTAGAAGTTGATATCCCTCACCCATACCTTTTGTGATGTGGAGTGGTCCATTAAGGGTTTATATTAATTTTTTCTTTGTTAACCTTGAATTGTGCTTTAAACCACATGGGCAACATTTTTAACCAAAATAAGGAGTTTGGATAAATATTTTACCATTGTATTTGTTCACTACTGTTCATAGTTTATTAAATTAGTCCCTTTGTTTTTAGTGCACTTGTGAAAAGTGCTTTCCAGATGATTCACATGAAATATTTTATCTTTATTAAATCTGTCAGAATAACTTGCTTGGGTCTAACTTTCATATACCATGCATATACCTTTAGTACCACACCTTTGTAGATATACAAAGAAACTTATTTATATGAATTCATATACATCTTTCTTCTCTGAAGGTTTTTTTTTTTTTTTTTGGTCTCACTCTACATAGCTATCAATTTGAATGCAATGCAATAAAAGCAATTTTATATTGTTTGAAATTCGGGGAGTTCCAGTCTGTGCATTGCCACATTCTGTTGAAACAGCATGAGACATAGTGAAGACTTATTCTTTACATAAGTTCATATCATCGAAATGCGGATTGGCTTCTTCTATCACTCAAAGTGCCTCTACTGGTTGTTTGTTATCAGAACAAAAACTGGATTATATGATTCTGTTTGATATTGTGCCACCCTGCTGGGTGTAATATATACTCTCTATTTCTGTGTTCATTCAATGCAATTCTATGGAAAAGTTATGCTATGATTGACTAGGGTTCTGTGTTGAGATTAAAGATAGATACTGCAGATAGGGAGGTGTACAGGACTAATTTGCTATTAAAAGTGGTATTGGTAGAAACATACAAAATTTAAAAAAAATGCTTCATATAAATATACAATTACAGATGGCAGTAATAACATTAAAAGTGTTTTAATGATAGAAAATACTCCCTCCCTGCCTGTGTATTGGTGCAGATGTTGTAATAGTTTTTCGAATGCCCAGCTTTTCAACTATTGATTTTTTTTTTTTAAATGCACTTACATTAAGCCTAATGTCTCTATACAGCTCAAGTGAATTGAAACATGGTTCAGTTATCTCCAGGGGTATTTGGTGAATTGCTCAACATATATATAACATTTGGGGTAATTGTTTTGATTTGAACAGCATTTTATTTTTTCAAACTAATATTGCATCCAATAATTATCTTAAAACATTTACTAAGCAATGAGTGCAACTCTGAAATTACACATGTGCAAAGAATTTCTGAATTTGATGCAAACAAAGTTATGATATTATTAGAGGCAAGTCCAATGTTCTTTCCATTTGTACTCTTACAGGGTTATTTACTAAAATAAAACAGAAAAAAATACAATTTACGGCGCTAAAATGAATAGCAGCTGGGACACACTAGTGGGTACAATCACAATAATCCCACAAAAACAACGGTGTACAAAACAGAAAAAGTGTGCAGCGCATAAACCAAACCCACAAATCTTATAGGAGTATAAACATAATCAGTGCATAAACATACAAAGAGAGATAAATACCCCAGTATTTTAAGATCTTTAAGGGTCATAAATTTTTGTCAGATCCCATATAGAAACTGGTTCAAGTAGTATCACTTTAAGATGTCTCAAATCAAATCTTGAAGTCACTCTCAGGGATGTAGCTTGGTCCTCAGAATCTTTCATCGAGCCCCAAGCCTCTTGGTGTTTTTGAGATCCCCTCTCAGGAAAGTGGCTTGTCAGTGATGATTTTTCCAAGTGAGAAGATTGTGCTATAATGAGACAATATAGCTTTAGCCTAGTGTACAATTCCAAGCCAATTGTCTTCCTGTTCAGTGCAATGAAGTGTCTGTCTGTTTAATTAGACACTCCTGACAAGTATACATTTCCAATATATTCTCATGTGCAACTATATTGGAGCTTTCAAGGAATCAAGAGGTCAGACCAATAAATACTGTAGTATGATCTTGGTTTGGATTCAATATATCATCTTGCTTATGGCACTGGAACAGGTAAATTCTCGTGAATTTTCTGTTTTGTACAGGGTTATTTACTAAACTGAGAATTCATAGTGAATTTAAATGTTAACGGGACACTATACACAATAGTGTTAGGAATACGAAGCTGTATTTCGAACACTACGGGAATTATCTACCCCACTTCCACTCTTACCCCCCCCCTTCGCAGCAATGTACCTATTACTAATGTAATAAGGTGACTAGAAACCCTACTATGATGTTAACACAATGTTGCATGTATATTTTAGGGACTTCCTCTCCAATATACACAGCGGACAGTTTGAATAGATGTACTAGCGGCCTAATGCAAGGACATTATTTCCATTTGCCACATGGATCTGAGTTCTGCTGTTGCTGCTCGACACCACAATATCCAGTGTGATGGAGTGGGAAGGTATGAAGTTGAATTAGTTCTTTGTTTTTTGGAGGTATCCCTTCTCCCTCACAGTTGAATATGAAGGTATAATACTACTTTGTATTTCAATAGCACTATAGAATCCTTTTAACCACTACTTCACAAAAGTAGACACATTCCTTCAGTAATTCGCATGAACAACTAAAGTACTTTTCTTGTTATCTCCTGTAGTATGGAAAAATAATTTGATAATGCTCAGGATGGTTGATAAAATACAGAATTCTCAGTAGTACTTCCAAACGAAAAAAGGCCAATGTTCCTGAGAGCTATTCATTAGGATTAAAAATGTCAAATATTAATAGTAAAAGTGAATATTAAACAAATCTACAAATCTTCAGTAAACTTTAACTTGTTTGTATTTCATTTATCGGTTATCATACATGCAAAATACCTTGCCGCAATACTATTATTACCAAAATTACATACTAAATATATCTACATTTTTGAGGTTTATTTGAGTTGCTACTTTAGTTTAACTCCTTGAATATAAAAATAATTCATATTTTCTCTCACTGTAACAAATCTTATCTGGCAGATTGTATGTTCTTGTCGAAGCACTGTTGGTCGTGCTTAGTGTCGCAGTCAATTACACCATCTCACCTTAGCTATAGCTGAACCACCCTTATAATATGACCTGATAGTTGCAATTGAGGATTGGGTTCAACAGTACTGTACTCTGAGAATAATCATTTTTAAGAACATGTTAATATACTTGTGATCATTTGCACATTGCTATATCTAACCCAAACAGGGCTGGATGTTGAGAAAGCAGAACAAAAGACAGTGAACATAGATAAGAAAATCCCTTGTAGTCTTTGTTAATGATTCATAATTAGCTAATAAGCTCATCTCTGTAAGAATAATGATCCACTGGCCTGTTTGCTCATTTATCAATGTGTTTTACAACATGGGCAAAGAAAGCTAATTAAGGCCTGCATTCGCTACAAAGGAATTCCTTTTAATATTGGTACAGTAATGCACCAGGGGTTACCCTGCAAGTCTTGTCTGGAGGATTGGAAGGTTTTACTTAATAAAAATAAAATTATTATCGCCCACATTATGTTATGTGATATTTATGTATCACTGGGTTTCATTAGGGGCTGGATTATGATGATGTATAATGTTATAAAGTCTCACAGCACACACAGGACCACCAGCTATGGAAATTGATTGCAGCTAAGTATCCCCTAGAACATAGAATCTAATATATACATTTATTCAATAAGCACCCGATCCCTATTCCTTTGAATCTTTATATGTTCAGGATGGTTAGGAATGTATACCTGTGGTTAAAATTCCCTTTGTGTATAAGCCTTTCCTAGTTCCACTGGGAAGTTATTCTACAAATCAATTATTCTTTCTATGGAGTATTTCTTCATCATAATTTCCCAGAATATGTCACCCTTCAGTTTCACAGTATGACCTCCAGTGCTTTCCTTTCTAAAACAATATACTTCCCTAGCGTGACCTTATCTAATCAGCAAAGTGAAAATCCTTATGTTGTAAGGAACAATATAGAAGGTTTTGTATATAGTCATCATAAAGTATGATTAATTAATTTAATACAATAGTAATTCACATTCAGATCAATAAAACCGACAGCGTTAACCTAGATGGTGGCTTCTAAAACATTATACAATACTTCAAAGGGTTAACAAGAAGAGGAACGAGGGAAAAATATGTTAGCTGGTGTTCCACACACATCGTTATGTTGCTGGAATTAGCTCTGATCTATATAATACATTAAATTTTAGTGCTGGCCATTATTCACTCCCGTAATTCCGTGGTAACTATATATTCAATAGCTCTAATGATTAACGCTGAGGATAGAAATGTACCTTCTTCAAGATCCATTTATCTCTTCGGTGAAATCTGCCCAAACAGAGAATAAAGACCACGCAGAAAAAGGGGCCCTTCCAGCTGTGGCTATTAATTAAAATAAAAAATAAGAACTCTAAGTGGCGTCTTAGACTGGATACCAATTCATGTAATTGAAGTCTTGGTCCTCTAGGGCTTTCTACGATGTCCCATTTTTTTGCATTTATTAGTGTCTGACCCTCTTTCTGAAGGAACACCTTCACATTTGTTTCCTGGTAATGCAGTCCGGGGGGAGATAGGACATAAGAGGGTATAAATAATCGGATTATTTTTTTTCCTTTCCCGAAGAAGGATGGTCTGCTCAGGACATTTTAAGACCCTGGTATTGAATGGAGGTAGCAGATTTCCTGGGGGTTTTATCAGCAATGATGGATATTTCAGTGATCAATTTGTGATGGGATGAGGTTAGATTATATATTTAGACCTTATAATATTTGTTTGGAGCATCTCTATTCTATTCTACGATTAATGATCTTCATAGCAGAAAATATCATTTTGCTCAGCTCCAAAACCAACCAGACTTTTTAATTCAACCATCCATTTGAAAATCAGATCAGTGAGGTTTAGAGATTTGGATGAAATAATATGTGCATACATTTTCAGACAATATATCACTTATATTATTTTTTTATGAAGTAAATTGTATAAAGTCATTGTAAGTAATTACTGTTGTACTGAAGTGCTATGGGAAGTTTTCTTATAAATACAGTGCTCATCGATTCTATTAGTAATGCTAGGGGGAGCAATTACCATATGGGTTACAGAGATTGCAACATTTTGGAAAAATATATATAGTTATGTTAGCAGTGGAGTGAACTTGTCTAAGCAGGATAATGCTTTGTTTAATTGAACTTCTAATAACAGAAATGCTAATATAGCTAACAGTTATTAATTGAAGTTGATATATCAACATACATATTGTTATGAACACACTTTTCATTAATAATTTTAAATAATTTAGTGAATACCAAATCATATACCAATTCTTGCTAAATTCCATGAAATGCTCTAATACTCAATTTATAAAAAAGATAAGGAATTCTGTTAGTCATATTTACTTGTAAACTGGCACACAGTGGCCATTCTTAAACTTCCATCACTATCTTCACATAACAAAAGTACAAAATTGAATAAAAAAAAAAAAAAGTAAAAAAAAATCAGTTTGTTTTTTTTAAAGAAAAACTGTCATATTAAGGAATCTTGCACAACTAAATAAAATATTGCAAATCACCTATAACTTGTGTCAACATTTTTTTTCATGAGGGTCTCCACAGCCTTTTAAATGTAAACATTTTTACAAATTATGTCACAATCCAGTTCAAACAAATCAATTATAGCAAATGAAGAGGAGATGTGGAAACATTGTTATTTTGCTTTGTCTATTTTTACTTAAATGTTCAAAGGACAGAGATTTTAGCAATGATTACGATGTAGGCACACAGTTACAGGATAAAGAGGTATTGCTTTCTACATTTAATTTTAGTTTTTACACCTCGTTAAAAATGGGAATAAGGAAACGTACTATTTAAAATCCTGGGATGGGACAACTCCCCTTTAAGTTCCCATTTTTTGAAGCATTGTGCATTGGACTGTCCAACAAGTCAAGCAAAGATTTATGGAAAATGTGGTACAGCACAGTGCAGATGATGCATTGTTTTATTTTTTTATTATTATTGTAATGATATTTGAAAATAAACCAAATTATAGCATGTGCAATTTGTATCGCTGTGGAGAATGGTATCCAATAGGAGAAAAGATTAAAAATATATGGGGTGCTCCTGAGTTTATTTAAAGGTTAGGTAAAAACATAATGTAGCAAAGGCAGAAAAATAGCACGTGCCTTGATCTCTATAGTAGAGACCCTTAGTGTAACATGTTATAACTGCTTTCTGTTAAATAAATAGTTCTGTTTGCGAACCATCATGCAACACATGTATGAAAAAGCACAATGACCATGTATGTTATATTTACATAAAACCTACAGGGGACTTTTTAAGTTGGCTCAATAACTGTCATAAATATATTGAAATATTTAATGGCTCTCATTGAGTTTAAAACTGGCTACATTTTAGTCTACAGAAGTTGGAAGGAAATGTATAAAGTTGAAGATTTGTTTGTCAACTTTGTATTTTGAACTCAAATTGAAAGCAGATTCTCAACTCCCCAGAATGCACCAATATGACCATTAGTTTTGTTTTTCTTAGCTGAACACTGAGATTTTAAGATTTTCTCCCACATACCTACTAATGGATTCTAGATATTGTAGTCTAGTATCTTGCAAAAAATGTCATATAGAACTGACTGTCAAAACGTATTGCAAAATAACTAAATAAGGTTAAAAAAAAACCCTCTGCAATGTTTTAGTGAATATGCCCTTATGTTTTGTTAAATGTAGTAGAAATCTTCACCAAGTGCAGGAGAAATAATACTAACAATTCTAGGTGTTCACTACTTAAACACTTCACTATTAGGTTCTGAATCAACTCTGATTTATTTTATTTCTATGTGGCACAGAGTTAATATTTTCTGCTAACTTTCATATGAATTTATTGTATGAACAGTTACTTTATAAAAACATGAATGGTGGCGTTATCCTGATCTTGAAACCACTATTGTTTCCCAATTGGGAGTTATAGAATGGATTAGACAAATTTATTTTAAAGGAAAACTACATTTTGTGTCTTCAAGAAAAAAATGTATTGGAACCAAAGGAACACAATGTTTTGAAACATTGCATTCCTTTAATTCCAATAAATTTGGCTTGAAACATTGAAGTGCCTGGACCACCTTATTTCAACTGGTAACTATTTTCAGATGGGCTGGAGCTGGCCAATGGTCTAGGTCTGGGAAACTCCCACCCTACCTGAACAAAATGCTTTCCCCAGCTGTTCCCACTTCCTATAACCTCCGATCCAGTACCAACACTTTACTTAGTCTACCTCAATACAAAAAGAAAGCAGTCCGATCCTCCTTCTCCTACAGGGCGCCGCAATTGTGGAACGACCTCCAGCACAATTAAAAATCTTCCCTAAGCCTAAAGTCCTTCAAGAGATCCCTCTCTACATACCTCAAAACAGAATGCACCTGTCATGGTTGATTACATATTTACTACCTGTTCTATGTTAAATTTTGTATTTATTGTATATTAATATTGTTTTTGTATTTTATTGTACCCTAATGTAACAATGCAATGATTTTTGTGGACCCAGGACATACTTGAAAACGAGAGAAATCTCAATGTATCTTTACTGGTAAAATATTTTATAAATAAATAAATAATAATAATAAATAGTTAAGCTCCCAAATGCCTTGTGGATTGAGTGCAGTTGCTACTGTCTAATTGACAATTTGTAATGTGAATCTTCCTGTCTTTTAACTACAGAATAAAAAATAAAAGGAAAAAGAACACTATAGTGTTAGGAATACAAAACTTTGCTGCGCGTGAATTAGGCCTTCCTAATAGGATTGCATCAAAGCTCTAAACATTTCTATGGGGTTTTTGAAGATGTTGGACTTCCTTATACAAAGTTGGAGGATGTCCAGCATCGTTTCGCAGAGTCAAACTCTGTGAAACCGCAGAAAGCGCCTCTAGTGGCTATATGGTAAACAGCCACTAGAGGCAGTCTTAACCCTTCAGTGTTTGGAGCTTCAGGATTAAGGAGAAAGGGACATTGCACCAACACCACTTCAATGAGATGAAGTGGTCTGGGTGACTATAGTGTCCCTTTAAGGAACAGTCCAGACACATGAAGAACTTCAGCTTGCTTTATGTGTCTGGAGTCAGACCTTTTTGACAGTTTATAAAAGGACCAATTTCAGCTGATGTCATCACTTTTAACAACTGGGGCAATCATACAGCCAGGGAGGTTTTCTTCCTCTTCCTTTAGCACCATAGAGCTAATGAAAGTGGCGGCTTGCATGCTGGGCTAGAGTGGACCTCCTGCACTACAGCTCATTGTGAAGCATTAATAAGCCAATAATTGTGTTGATGTGCGCTCTAGCATAGATGCTTCTCAATGAAAAGCCTCTGACTGGTCATTTTCCCTGTGTCTGGGAAAGAGTGGAAGGCTTGCAAAGTCTGCATGCAATATATTTGCAGCTTTTGCATGCTGTTTTTTTTGTATAAAAAATATGCAGAACAAATAAATGTATGTTTTTTTTGGTGGTATATCTACTAAATAGATTTTTTTGTAAAAAAAATCTGTGTTTCTTTCATAATGTGCTATAGGCACTATGTTTTGAGTGCAATAAAACTTAGCAAATGCAAAAAAAATTGCAAGAAAGTACAGCTATTGATATTTAATTACATACATTTACAAGATCACAATACAATACATACATGCAATACAAGATTTGATTAAGTAGTTTTTATTATTTTAGAAAAAGAGACTTTTGATGCATAAAGCAAAAATCTGGTAGCTTTTCTTTAAGACGTTTCTTTAAACTTTTTAATAGTTCTTATTTTTTTTTTTTTAGGTAAGAGATTTAAGATGCATTAAACAATAATTGGATAGATAACTTCTATTTAGGATACGTCTTTATACTCTTTGCTGCTGCATCAACTTTGAATTATGAATTTAAAAAAAAACACATAGAATTTGCAATTCTATTAAAATATGTCAGTTGTCAATCATTCAAACGCAAACATATAATACGGGCAAACAAGCAGGACTCTAGCACATTTTGAATCATTGTGCGCACGTGTGTGGCGATATAACAAGTTGTAAAATGCAAGCATAATAACCACAAGAATTAAGTCTCCCACTTCCAGTACTGAAGATTAGTCATTGGACAGCTCCTCCTCCTGTTTAAATGAACAGATTAACTATGAATTAGTCAGATAATTTAAATTATCACTTACTAATTTCAGTTTTACACATAGGGAAGTGGAATCAGTCCATTTTAGCAGACCAGAAGTAAAAAAAAAAAAAAAAAATAGACTAGTTAACTCTTTAATGCAGGACCCTGAACAGCACCAGATGAGGAAAATATTATTTTCTCCAGCAGACCATATGGTGAAAGTCATGGTAGACAATGCTGTAACAGTAGAAATTGCCTGGTTCTGTTTCAAACATAATTGTATTTTTTTAAAAGGATTGCATGCTTGCACTACTTTCTTTTATATATTTATAATCCTATACCTCTCCCCCCCCCCAGTTTTGGCTGTAGGCTAAAAAAAAAGCATTGGGAAAAAAACCGGCATACCCCAAAAAGATTACCCAAATTAAAGATTTTTTTTCCAAAGCTACATTTTGAACCTAAATTGGGAAGTGGATTCTCAACTTAAGTCAATGCATTAATAAGTCAATTGGTTATCTTAATAGACTTGTTAAGATTACAGTTTAAAATTTTTTTCTTTATATTCTGTGTCGTGATTTTGGAATATTAGAAGGCATTGGAAAAACCCTTACACTTTATTAAGTTTGGTACTAATTGATTTCAAATTATGTAGGATAAGGTGATGCACAGTCAATAGTGATGTCCCGAACGGTTCGCGAACGGTTCGCCACGAACGGTTCGCCACGGACTCATCATTGAGTAAACTTTGACCCTGTACCTCACAGTGAGCAGACACATTCCAGCCAATCAGCAGCAGACCCTCCCTCCCAGACCCTCCCACATCCTGGACAGAATCCATTTTACATTCATTGTGAAGCTGCATTCTTAGTGAGCTGTCCAGGAGGTGGAAGGGTCTGGGAGGGAGGGTCTTCTGCTGATTGGCTGGAATGTGTATGCTGACTGTGAGGTACAGGGTCAAAGTTTACTCAATGATGAGTCCGTGGCGAACCGTTTGTGGCGAACCGTTCGCGAACCGTTCGGCGAACCGTTCGGCGAACCGTTCGGGACATCACTAAAAGTCAATTATTGAAAAAAAAGTGCCTATTCAAACGTAAATTTTAAAATTAATTGATTATCAGTACAATATATCGTTGACACAATTAGTTTCTAAATTTCATCAAGTGTAAAGTAAGAAATCGTATTGACAAAAATCTAACTTTAGTAATGTGTTTAGTGGCAATTCCAAGACTTAACAAACATACATATAGTCAAAATAATTTTTCTACCATAAATAAAGCAACAAAATCTGCTTAACCACGTGAATCATGCCAAAAGTAGTTGCAATTCTAAGATAACACAAAGGGGTTTAATAACTAAATAACAATTTGTGGTGAATTCACAAATGTTTTGTAAAATGTAAACCATGACATTCATTTTGAAGAAATTATTTTTCCTACTTTTCTGTTGGCGATATAACTTTACATTTTGGCAATCACAATTCATTGCTTTATGAATAGACTCCAAAGAAATAATCAATATTTATGCTACACCTAGATTGCCTTTTTTCCTGTGTTTTATTCCTATATGTACCATTGGGAGAAAATATATTGAAGATTCATTCAAAGTAGGGATCACTTGCCATAGAAGCTTCTGCGTTTAAAGCCTATATCCTAAAAAGGCTGGAATAAATGTGAATTTTATTCTATTTTTATGCAATAATATAAACTTGTTTGCTTTCTTATATTTTTCCTTATATATTATTATAATTAATAATACTTATTATTTATAAAGCTCCAACAAATATATCAACCTCTACATCAATTGAGGGGTAAGTGTTCAAATATTCCAATGCTACACTAACACTTTATGGGTTTTTTGGTGGGGCTTTTCATCTATATATTTTTACAGTTATTTTGGATTTTTATTATTGTTTAGTGGGTTTTTGGAGTGTCCACTGAGTGTTTTCAGCTTTTTTGTTTTTGTTAATATCTCTTATAAGCACCTTTTTGTTAACACTTCACTGTATATTTAAAATCAATATATATATATATATATATATTTATAAAAATAGGTTTGCAATGTTGATTTAGTCTGTAGCTACGTAAGTGATAGTGAAAATTATCAACAGGATTTTGTATTCACAAAAATTGAGATGAAATGATTCTTCAACATGGGTTTTTTATTGGGATCATCATCCTGCAACAGGAATGGAGATACAACAGTTTATCGTAATTCTAAGCATGAGTGCAATGCAAGATATATATTAAAGATTATTGATACTACATTACAACTGGGCTTTCTTCCTTTTAACTCCATCTAGCATCAGCGCAATGTTTCATTAAAATGTGAATAAACAGAATAACCTGCACGTGATATTAGTAGCTCAACGGCAATTGATCAATTTAACCTTAACGTGCCTCTTTATTTATTTATTTTTCATATTACATTTTGGATTTGATTTGTTGTACAGAAGCAGGTCGATGATCCTCTTTGGGTTTATTTCAAGAAATCAAGGGTTAGTGGTTCCTTGATTATGCTAAATGGAACTTTCCACGGGGGATAAAAATATCAGGAGTAATTCTCTATTCATCACCCTTGGAATGGGTAGCATGATTCTGGAACAAGGAGTACGTAAATGGCCCCAAGAAAGAAAATTATTATCTAACATATCAAAACCTATTATATCAAATTGTGCTGATCTGTTAAATGAAGTATTGCAAATTCTGTGCTTGCTGCATTAAGAACTGTTTGTGCTAAATAGAAGAAAGCTAATACTAACAGTAATAATAAAAACAGTATTTGACACATATAATTTGTTGGCATATTTGCCTGGCAGACATATCTCCCTGGAATTAAAGTGAATCTGTCTTGGCATAAACATAGCATCCCTTTATGCGATGAATATATAATTTATCATTGTGATGAATGATATAATATATTGCTTAAAGAAATATGTATTAAGTACTTACCTCTTCTCCAGTGCAGACTTCATGTACAGTTCACAATAACCCCCTAACCTCTCCTATATTTTCCCTATCTGACTAGCCATGCTTTGAACACTGCTTGAGAAGTTGGACTCACCTCATTCATGGTGCTGATGCACTGGCTTATATTTAAATGGATTGACAAATGTAACTCCATTTATACATTCCACCAGTAGAGTATGAGGCACTCTCGTTAGAAAAAAAAAAATCACAGCAAGTACAGCACATATGCTGCAGTTGCTATAATGCAGGCCAGGGCACTGTCATTGGGACACGTTTTCAGCTCTCCGCTGTAACTTTTTAAAAATTCTTTATTTTGAAGCACAGACAGCAGGTGTAATACAGAATCGCATAGTTGACAGTGAATCTGGAGTATGCTAATATATAGTATAAAATTCATATTAATGATAAAGTCATCAAGCTTGTTATTTTAGCTAAATACAAATACATTGTGACAGTAATGCATACTGGTAACAAAAATATGTTTCTCTTAGAACAATATAAGAAAATGTTTGTGCACAGCCCTGTAATGCATAAACCAGGTACTTGGGCTGAACAAGTATATAGCAAGTAAAATAGCCATATAATATCAACAGTTGAGTTGTCAAGATCAGTGAGTTTAGACCCACTGGACAAGATATAAACGGAGTGGTTTTAAATATTACCACCAGTGCTTTTACATAGTTACATAGCTGAAAAGAGACTTGCATCCATCAAGTTCAGCCTTGTTTGAACCCCAGTTATAAGCACTTCCAATTTTGCAACAAACTAGGAAAAAAATTCCATCTTGACCCCAGAATGGCACTCAGATTTATCCTTGGATCAAGAAGCTATTACCCTACATTGAAAAATTATATCCTTGAATATTCTGTATTTGCAAGCAAAAGCACTCAGTTTGTATCTTGTCCACTATATATTTTTGTGTGAAGTCAAAGAGATACTCACATTGTGTGGTAGCTGCTATATTTGTACATTATATTTATATCTCAAAGAGCACTTTTAGCACAGATTACTTTGTATTTTAGTTTTGACCTGCTCTCTAAGGATTTGTAATTAATAGTGAGAGGAAATAACACAGGAGAAAAAACTGAAGATCTAAATGGAAAGGAAGAAAAGGAAAGAGTGGAGGTGGAGAGTAAGAGGAGATGAGATTAAAGATGTCACTGACAGGGTTTGGCCGGGAGATTGGAGTAGGGCAAAGTCCCGGTCACCCTTAAGAGCCAAGATGTTGTTTTTGTTAAAGAGAGGGGTGAAGAGAGTGAAGGAGGCTCCATGGGAACTGAGGAGATGTGTCTGGGGAGGGCAGTAATTAACCCGCAATCCCTACCGTTTAAACTGTCTTAGAATATTTCTCCCAGGGTTCCCAAACTTTTGGAAAATTTGTCTTTATAGTCATACAGTCCTATGTCTAGAATTGATTGGTAGATGAGGGGGTGAAAATATATCTCTACCGCTTTATAAAGTCTATATATTTGCAATGAATTTTTTGTGTGCTTGTTTAAAATATTTTTTTTAATAAACTTGTATGTACTATGATCGATATACTTTAAAAGGACCTGATTGTTAGATTGTGCAATAAAGAATTACATATTTTTTTTTTTTTACTTAGAACTTTATCCACTAAAAAAGGCAATTATAGGGAAACAAATAAGCTGGAAAAATTGCTGAATTAAAGAATTTTCCAATATTAATAGCCACATTAGTGTATTAAACTGTCGGTGAACATTCCTGAATACACCTGTAAAAAAGCTAGTATTTGTTGTATTTGCAAGGCCAGTGAAAAGAGACTTACTGCCCTAGGCAAAAATCCAGATTGCTGCCCCCTTGTGTATAACTTATGTTCATTCACTCTCTTTTCCTGAACTCTTTTACCTATTTAGCTTCTCCCCTTGCCAGCTTTTCTATCCTTTGTTTATATGTGAATGGGTCTGCATATGTTTAAGGGTGTTTATGATGTGTGTGTGGGGTGAGGATTTCTTATTTGTCCCCTATTTTATTTTAACAATAACATGTGTTCTTCAGTTGAATCACGTAGAACACACTTCTGGTGGGTACAGATGTAATGTATCAGTCTGAATCAGACATTTTAATGAGTAATCCATCAGAAGTTCTCTGACTCACAAAGAAGTGCAGGATCATAAGGGAGCACAAACAGGAACTACTCCCATCACAGGTCCAGACCACATGCTGTCTCACTGCACCAGGGAACATTGGACCATTAAGGAGAGATGTCTTGATCTCATCACTAGTCTGTTGACCTTCAGAGTACCTCCTTTGAGCCAGCACACACCAAGTAAATCCCTTTTTTTCTTAAGGTATCCTTGGCCCTCACTCCATGCTCAAATTATCTGCAGCAAATATGACATTTTCTACCAGAGAATACTTGTGGCTACACAAGTTATTCTGTGCTCTGTGCGACACAAACGTGTCAATACTTATTTCCCTGTACATCAACATATGTAATTCTTAAAATTTTAATTTAGAAAGTGCAATTATCTTATAGATGTGAAGACAATTAAAGAAAATTGTATTTATGGGATTCTCCTGCAGGTGTTTTGACTGACCTTTCATTGGTTCATCCTAGTTCTGTAGAGGTGACGCTTAAGTGACGTCTAAATTGAGATAAATACTGTAATAATTGACAATGAGGAATAAATTATTCATTTCAATAGAATTATTTGGTGATGATTTCCTTTTAATACTGCCTCTTTCATTGAAGTACTCCTGATGTTTCAACTGCTCCTTCCCTCACAAAACTTACTGTGGCAATGAGATGGTTAATCTTGCCTGCCTGCGCAAGTCACAGTTGTATGTATCTTCCAGCAGAGCCTGAGGGATTAATTGTCTGCAGTTACAATCTGATATGCTGATCAATGCTCACAGTGATCACTCAGTTACAGAGGCCACTTGCCAAAACCATTCAGCATTGACCACAATGTCATTCCATTTATTTTTGGCTGCCATTGTTGCCCAATTACGGTAGACCAGGAGTATTCCTGTCTTTGAGTCCGTGCTCGGAAATCCAGATACTGAACGCCATTTGTAGATACTAAGTTTAACTCCTTCAAGATCAATGATTTATTAGCAACATTTCAAGACAATTTGCCTGGTCTTTTATCCCTGAAAGGGTTAATGTTTTTTCACAAACATCACTGGAAATGATCTGCAAGTTCTAGTCAAACAATTCTCCATATTAAATAGGAATGTGGAATTTTAGGAAGTACTTAAGCAAAACCAAGCTGTTAAACCTGTACCATGTCTACTGGGAAGCTATTCCTTGAAACTACTACACTAGCAGGGAAGAAAAGCTGCTTTGAGTCAAACCAGTGTTCATCCACTTGTAAAGATAATTCCTCATCAAACAGACATTCAGTGGTAGAGACAGCAGTTTTGTGACTTGATTGCGATCGTAAACCTATTAATATATTTAATCTAGGAAACATGAGAGCATATGTTTTATTTATTCAATAAATTGCATAAATTACTGTAAACAAGCATGTTTCCAAGAAAGAAATACAAGTTAAGCTTTCAAGACAGGCGATCAGAAGAGAATTGGAAACGTCTTTGGAACAGGAATGTCCATCCAAATTATTTTATTTTTGTAAATCCCATAATTCACTGCCAGTCATACAGTTTCTAGGTTTTATAGGTACTATACAGAATAAAAACAAATCACAGTCCTGCTTTAAAATAGATTTAGGCAGGCATTTCCATTCATAAGTTGATACAGAATGCAACTGCATGTCACAGTGCAACACACTATCATTTAGGTGCATGTTCGCTAAATTGTAACTTGACATAGGCTAACGACTTACAAATTTACACCACATAAGCCAAGTTGGGAATCTTTCTCAATCAGCTGAGCAAGTAAAACAGAGCCATACTTATTGACAAATCTATAAAAAACTAAACTAAACTGAGTGAGCATATACATCAGATTTTGCAGAATCTCCATAGATGCATCCTAAAGTGTCATTCTTGTCCTTATATTAGCTGAAGAGAACATAAACCATTAAATGGACCAATACTACTTGAATGCATTTGATCTTTTTTTTTTTTTTTTTGGTCTCATTAATATCCTGTATTTTTTGCATGCTCAAATCTTTTTAGTTTTTGCATAAAATCAATAAATATTTTGCAGAATGCTATACCATAAGCCGGCCTCTTTAGCCACGCCCCTTCACCCCAGAAAAAATATTTCCTTATCAAAGGTATGCACACAGCTCAGCCACTGACAGTACTGAATGATCTGAATAACAAACTAACCTGCATTAGAAGTAGCAGACACACCCAGAGATGCATCCAGTAAGGGTATCACTATCATGAGAGCATATAGTAAGGATATCACTATCATAAGATAGCGATGTTGATTGTAGTTTCTCTGACTCTCTGCAGCCAGGTTGTGGATTAAAAGCCACTTACTCAGTGCTGTTCGGACTGAGACTGTGTGCATACCTTTGATAAGGAAGTATTTCTGACATGAGGGGGCATAGCTAAGGAAGCAGGCTTATGGTGCAGAATGGTCAAAATCTATCAAATGCATTAAGTAGCATTGGTGCCTAGAGTGTCCCTTTAAATCTTATCCCCTTTATTCCATCAGTTTTTTAGGTATTTTTATCATCATGCTGTTGTAATGAAGAGTCTGAGCTGGCTAACACTGCATTCCCAGGCTGGTCTGTTCAGATACATTAGCTATTATTACACATCTCATTAGTGCTTGAGAAACAACTCATTAACATCCTAACGTCTGACAGGTAAATACAATTAATGGAACAAATCTATCAATAAATTCATTGTTTGTAGAATAGGTTTCCATCAAGACACTGTTGCAGGGAAAGACTAATTTTTAAGGTAAAATTCCACTGTGCTGCCCTCTGTGCCCTCCCCCTTCAAATCCATACATAAATGTTATTAAAAAAACAACCGTATAGAACACGACCTAAGAAAACAAATCACACTATGGGAAGCTCTATTTATGTGTTGCTAGGTTAAGTCTGAGTATATTCTACTGTCATAACTTATTAGGATAGAATTTTAGATAGTGTATTGATCTGAAACCATTCCCTGAGACATAATTTTTTAAAAGGTCTATTAAAAGAATAGTCCTTTTTACTCCAAAATATTAAAAGAAAAAAATGAAAAATAAACAATCCATATACTGATATCTTGGTTAGAATAATTTAATTGTGGAAATGAAAGGTTAAATTTATATAACAGAAAGACCCACAGCAACACATAGTGCTTCGGGTGTATTGATGTAGTCCTAAAATTATACACCACAAAAGCTACGATTAAGGGTTGCAGTGAGCCAATGAATCATTCTTAAGCCTGTGCACATTATCAAATGTAGTTTAAACCTTAGCCAATAAGAAAACAGATAGGGGGGTATTTACTTAAAGTCTAATTTGCTGCAGCAAACTTGGCTGATATTCAACTCACTTTAGTGTCTTAACCTGAGTATGATTAGAGTAATTGCACAAGCAAAGAAAAATAGCTGAACTGTCTCTAATTTGGAAGAGTAGTGCAGCAAAATAGGTGCAATAATATAGCGTATTTGTCGATTACTTGGGTCCTCGTACAACGCATAAGGTTTTACACTGAGCAGGATTAGCCAAAAGGTGACTGTAGGTGACCGTCTATGACCCTGTGCTTTGACAGGGGCACTGGAGCTATGAATTTGCTTGGTCCATTCTTTATCCCTATGCAAGGAATAAAGGGGGACCCAAAACAGTAACCCAGGGTCCTTATGGGATTTTGATCCTCTCTGGGTTTATATACACATTAATAATCGTTGGAAGAACTCCAGGGGCATAACGAGAAACTACAAAAAGTGATGACGGGCTCCCCACTCACCCCAAGTGTATGTATGTGGGGTTGGCAAAGTGTGATCTCAGAGGATGCTGAGTGTTATACGTGTGTGGGATGCTTCCATCATATATTTTCCTAATTATTGTCTAAAATTAAAATTAAAAAAAAGCTATTTTTCACCCAACTGCTAACCTTTTTGCAAGGAATGAGGTGTAATCCATAAATTCCTGGATGGTCCTATGTCAGAAATGCTAATATTTCCATAGCAAAGTGAGTTATGAATGAATACTTAAAGGTATCCTATAGTTTCTACAGTGCTCCCCTCCCTCACGCCCCCTCTCCTGCTGCGCTGAAGGGGTTAAAACCCCTTTAGTCACTTAGCTGAATCCAGCGTAGATGTCCCTCAGTGCCGGGTCACGCTCCACCCACGCTCCTCCCCCTCCAACGTCAGCCGGTGGAGGAGACCTAATTTGCATGCACGACAATGGGCGTGCTTGCATTAGGATTTCCCGATAGGAAATCATTAATCACTGCTTTCCTATAGGGAAAAACCTGACGCTGGAGGTCCTCATGCACAGTGTAAGGACATCCAGTATCAGATAAAGGTCCAAAGTTCCGTTTCGATTCAGGAAGCCCTCTAGTGGCTCACTGGTAGAAAAACACTGTGGGCAGACTTAGAGCTGCAATGTAAACATTGCAGTGGCGCACTGGCGCACCAGACCTAGGGAGACTGACAGTTATTTTATGTTTCTTCCATTTGTGAATAATAGCACCAACTGTTGTCACCTTCTCACCAAGCTGCTTGGTGATGGTCTTGTAGCCCATTCCAGCCTTGTGTAGGTCTAATATCTTATCCCTGACATCCTTGGACAGCTCTTTGGTCTTGGCCACGGTGGAGAGTTGGGAATCTGATTGATTGATTGATTGCTTCTGTGGACAGATAAGACCTACTTCTATGTGCTGATTCAGAAAGGATGAAGAAATTCTCACAAAATTTGTCTTTTGTGAGTATGTGATAAGCAGATTAGGTTTGAATACATTAACTGTAACCGATTGTACATATCCAATTCCCGTCTGAGAATTTTGGGATATCTCCTTGAAAAAGGCACTACCCAAGCATTTCCAGCCAATAAGTTAAAGGGAACCTCTATTTCTAGAACATATACATATATAATTAATCATTGCAAAAATGCAAAAAAATACGAATTTACTAAAATATGCACAAATATTTGCTAGGCCCTAAATTCTTACCTTTCATTAGCAGCATAATGAAGCTAATAAAGATCCATCCCTTTTTTTGCTTAGCTCTCATGTCATGTTTGTTAAAAACGAGTAAGTGTAGAGACACTATAGTATTAATAATACAGATTTGTATTCCTAACTCTATAATATTCCTTTCAGTGTTCATTTTTATGTGTTTATTCAAATGGAGACTTGCTGAATAATACTATTTTGGAATAAAATTCTAGTCAGCCTCAGCCAACTTGGGGAGGTTATATTCCACATAAGCTGTTAGCAAGTGGTTGCTTCATTATATCAAATGTGTAGTTTAACTCCCACCAGCCTCATCCAGAATCTTACTGAGTTGAAGTCCAGCTGGCTAGTGATAGCCCAGGGAAGTGGCCCTGCACAGAGAAACAAAAAGGATCTTTTGAGTTTATTTCAGAGGTGATGATGTAATTTTCACAGGATAGTAAACTTTGTTATCTATCTCGAAAAATAAAATGTAAAATCTTGGTGAAATATCCTGTAAGTGTGATAGGTTCCCCTACTGTGTAGGGTATTAGTTGATTTACTGAGTACTATTACTGTACTATTACTGAGTGGAGGCACTGTCAGAGTTAATTAGACTCATCATCCTAATCTTTCACTAGCTGAATTTCCCCAGTTTCAGCCTTTAACAATTCGCTGTTCTAGCAATTCACAAGCAGCAGATAAATAGGTGTTACAGATGGAGCCACTACTGAAAAGGATTGCAATCAGTAGATCTGCAACTGATTCACCAGTCCCCTCCTCAATTTGACAGTGGACTCCAAGAATCATAATGTCTGTGTTTTGAAGTGGTCATGGTTGTAGGAGTCTGGATGGGCAGTGTTTCAGCTTGAAACACTGCACATCCAGAGATATTTTAATTGTGTGTGCACTGTCAGCACACATTCTTAGGCAACCTTGAACTCAGTGCATAAAAAAACGTATATGTTGTCAGCACGCACTGCACGCTGGCAACAAACATTCACTGCTTCTCCTTCCCATTCACACTGAGTGGAGCCCTCCTTCCTCCCTATCCCCTCCGCTATGTTTTTAGAATCCCCTGCTCTCCCTCCCTCCTTTATTCACTCTATCCCTCCTTCCCTTTTCAGGCTCAGAGCATGTGCATACGTATCCTCCAATGAAAGGTTTCTTTCTGAAAAGTCTTTGATTGGACCTTCACCCAAGCACTGGATTAAGGTGAGTAAACTTAAACACGTTTATGTTGGGGGGGGGACATAAAGGGTCAGAGAACCCTTTTAATGTAACCCCAGCAGCCTTAAGGTGACTATATGCACTACACTGCTTAGCGTACCTATGGAGGTTTTTAAAAATATATACCTGAAGCATTTTTTATTACTTAAAGGGACTCTCCATGCAGTGTCCCTCTCCCTCCCAGCCCCCATCCCATGTTGCTGAAGGGGTTAAAACCCCTTCAGTTACTTACCTGAATCCAGCGCCGATGTCCCTCGGAGCTGGGTCAAGCTCCGCCCACGCTCCTCCCCTGCCGACGTCAGCCAGTGAAGGAGACCTAATGCACATGCGCAGCAATGGCCGCGCGCGCATTAGACATCCCCATAGGAAAGCATAATTCAATGCTTTCCTATGGGATTCCGGCTACGCTGGAGGTCCTCATGCACAGCATCGTTTAAGAACACGGAAGTCACTCTAGTGGCTTTCTGAAAGACAGCCACTAGAGGAGAACTTAACCCTGCAAGGTAATTATTACAGTTTATAAAAACTGCAATAATTACACTTGCAGGGTTAAGGGTGGTGGAAGTTGGCAGACCACTCCAATACGCAGAAGTGGTCTGGGTGCCTGGAGTTTCCCTTTAAAGGGTATTTCAGTTTGTGTTTTATTACTCTATAGGCACTACTGGGGCCAAATCCAGGTAAGATCCAGATATGATAAACCTTTCTTGGATCCATGTCCCGGGTAAGCCATGCTGTATTACACATAAATAAGCATTTGATTGGAACATTATCCGAGGCTCAGAGAGCATGTGCATGCTCTAAGCAGGGGGAAGGGTGAAATGGAGGGAGTAGAGGCAGAATGGGGGTGGGCTTTAAGTATAAAAATAACAGGCAATTTTACAAAATAGATAAAGTGCAGGAGGGGACTTTGAAACGTTCCCTTACAGGCACGCTCCCAGGGGTATTACTAGCCCCGGCATAAAAGTGTAAATATATCTGTATGTGCAACGTTTTAAATAGAAACTCTGCACATGCAGATCCCGACCACCAAGACCACTTCTAAAAGCAGACGTGGTCATGGTGGTTGGAGTAACCCTTTAAGGAGAAATAAATCCTTAGTAGCAGATGCAGTCTGATGGAATTATTGGGATAGAACTACTAAAGTGCTATGTTGGAGTAAATGGGGTATAAATGATTAAGACAGATGAGTTGCCGGGTTTATTACTTTAATCATAAAATGTTATGATATTCCCTAGTTTATGCTCATAAAGAGTTTATATAGAAGAACAGCAACAAAGTGACATTCTTGATAGAGAAAGGGGAGGTGGTCTGAAGAAAATGGGAATAAGAGGGAATGGAAAGTATAAAGGAAGTGGCCACACAAACCATACATTTATTAGTTTAGCTTCTTTCAAAGACAATGAAAAAGTTCCCCACTCCCCAGTACCCCATTGCCCCACTGAGCCCCTGTAGCAAAGATGCCTCTACCATGAGCTCCTGGATGAGCCTGCTGGCTAGCCTCCTGCCCAAGGACTATGGGCCATGTAACCGACCCTTAAAATACTTGGTTCATGTGTTTTCCCTTTTTAGTTCGGGAACCGAACAAACGCACAAATTGCAGAACACCTCTGGGCTTGTTAACCCCTATTAACATCTCCTGACACCTCAGTAATCTAAGTGTTCGGCTGGGTGGCCGTCGTTCGTGTGCACGAACACGTGGGAACTGAGTTGGTGGCCATCTTGGCACACGAACGTAGGCAGCGGTGTTCAGTCGTCTAGTGCATGGAACTAAAAACAGACACACTAACTCACAAACACCGCTGAACTTTGACAAACGCCGGCTTCTGTACCAAGAATCTCAGGAGAGCACCGTTCAGTAGGATTGTTCTCATGAACTATGCAAACAATTGCTACCAATGAGCCAGAGGTACTGTTTGGTAGTTCTTTTGTTTGGGACGTCTGAAATTGACCGACTGCTACCACTTTTCTTATGGAATTATTTTGGGCAGACGCCTTATGTGCGGTCGGTCAAAACTTTACCCAGGTGGCGATTTGGCTGTGTTCGTAGGATCTGAGCACTATTTGGATATGTTGGGCGCTCAGATCCAGGCTACCCAGGGATATAATATTTATAGGTGTTTTGGGGTGTTTTTGTATTTTAAACATTGTACCTTTGTGCTTGGGAGATCATTTGTTTAAGGAGAGTACACTCAATTATCTCTCAGACAGAGAGACTCCAGGGAGGAGTCTGTATTGAATTGTATGGAGACCTCCTGCTGGGGATCTGTGTATAAATTGCCTGTACCATGCCCCATTAAAGTCAGTTCACTCCCAACATTAAAACTGTAGGGGAAGGCTATAATAACTACACAGCTATACTCTCTGCAGGAGAGCTTTGATCACTGGAAGCTGTATCCAGGACCCTGGTCCAGGGTGGAAAGCAATGGCGGGAACCCAGCCTAAGTGTTTGGCAGAGGTACCCAGCCAGGGTACCAGGCGGTCCGCCACATCTGATGGCAGAGGTGGGATGGCTTCCCGGCAAGTGGGGAAGCATCCCGGGGACATTGGAATACCGTATAGGATACTGGCAAGAGGGGTAGCGCTAGCATCCGTGCAGTGTCCCAGTCTACAGAGGAACACAGGAGAATAGAGCGAGCTAGCCCCCAGGCAGCATCTCCATATGAGGAAGAGTTCATATGGAGACTACAGAGCGCCTTGATCCGAGAGGATGGTCCTGTCTCAGAAAAGGGCACACTGGACTGGAAGGATGCCATTCAGAAGGAGCTCTGGTACAAGGCCCTGGAGGACGTTCAGGTGCGGTGGAGAGAGCCTCCCAAACCAAGAGCAGCGGTTACAGGGACAAGTGGCTCTGTGGATGCCTTTCCTGGGAGAACAGCCCCTGTAGGAGTGGGTGACGGAACTTGAGGACCTGGTCTGGGAGGAGCTGTGGCTGGAGGAAGCTTACTGGGCGCTAGAGTGAAACGCAGCCCGACTTGACCAGTGGATGGCTGAGGATGATGTGTCACAGGGTGAGGACTATAATGGCCCTAGCCTGTTGTGAGAGGCCTTGAGGAAGACACTGATTTTCGAAATTAGACAGAGTTTTGGCTCTGGGTTATCCACAGCACTAGGGAAGTCCTGATGGATCTTCATGGAGCTGCCGACCTGGAGCCAGTCCTGATCCATCTAGCCACCCTGAAATGGGAGCTGGAGCAGGATTACCAACGACTGTTCAGCTCGCTTCAGCAGCAGTGTATCCTGCAGGGAGAGGAGACAACCGGTCCCTCTCCCCAACCACACCCGGAGTTACAGGGAGAGGAGACAGTCGGTCTCACTCTCCAGTGCCAGTGTATAATGCAGGGAGAGGAGATAACCGATCTCTCTCCCCGGCAGGAGCCGGAGTTACAGGGAGTGGAGACAACCGGTCTCGCTCCCCAGTGGCAGGATATGTTACTGGGAGTGGAGACAGTCAGTCTCACTCCCCAGCGGCAGTGTACAATGCAGGAAGAGGAGACAACTGGTCTCTCTCCCCAGCAGCAGCCGAAGTTACAGGTAGTGGAGACAACCGGTCTCACTCCCCAGTGGCAGTGCTTGTTACAAGGAGAGGAGACAACCAATCTCTCTCCCCAGTGGCAGCTGGAGCAACTGGGTATGGAGACAGCCAGTCCCCATCCCCAACAGCAGCAGGAGTTACTGGGAGTGAAGACTGTCGGTCTTCCTCCCCTGCGGCAGTGCTTGTTACAAGAAGAGGAGACAACCTGTCTCTCTTCCCAGAGACAGGTGGAGCAACTGGGGGTGGAGACAGTTGGTCCCCCTCCCCAGCGGCAGTTCTTGTTCTAACTCGCGAACACCCTGAACTTTGACAAATGCCCGCTACTGTTCCAAGAATCTCAGGAGAGTGCTGTTCTGCAGGATTGTTCTCATGAACTATGCAAACAATTGTTACCAATGAGCCAGAGGAACTGTTCGGTAGTTCTTTAATTTGGGACCCCCGATACTGATTGACAGCTACAACTTTTCTTATGGAACTATTTTGGGCAGACGCCTTGTGTGCGGTAGTTAAAACTTTACCCAGGTGGCGATTTTGTATTGCACCATTATTTTGTTTACATTTTTTTCTCTGAGGTCAATTGTGTATAACTCCTTAAAGACCAATTTACATATAATATTCTGTATATACACTTTGGGCTCAGTTTACTCAGTTTTTTTCATAAAAAAAGTTATGTTGACAAAATTATAAAATTAAAATAAGAGCTATTTAATAATGTCTTTAAAATCCAGTTATACCTCCTCATGTAAAATGCATTTCATAAAAGAAAGCCAAATTGCAGATGTTATAAATCAAAATCTACAGTTTGTTTGTTTGTTTCAGCACTGAAGCTAAACAGCTCTCATAGGATTTTCTGTGGTGATCTTTTCTTATGGCTGCCTTCTTGTGAGATTTTAAAAGGATGTGTTTTTTTCTGGACTGATTAGCCACTTCAGTGCAGGATCACAATCTTCCTACTTTAATCTGCCAAATCTCTCCTTTCTCTTTTTTTTCCTCATAGTTACTCCTTTGTCAACAGTAATTAATGTTATTTACTAATCAGCATATTTCCTCCACATAGCTCAGTTTAAAAAAAAAACAGCAACGTATACTGCTTATCGCTAAGGTAAAAAGGTGTTTCTCCCTGCCAGTGTTAAAAAGGCAAACATACAAAAAAAACCTTACTTGATGAAAATTAGCATTTTTTCTCCTTGCAATATCCTTACACACTAGCAATCCTCTGTTTTAGTTGCACATTTTGTGAAGGAAATGCTTTCTTTGACAGACTTATTGTCATTTCCTTGTCAAGCAACTTCCAAATGTACAGTATATTTTCTTGTATCATTCTTGTCCATTGTCTATGATCCATATGCTACCAAGGAGTACATTGACTTAATTAATTTTAGATTTAAAGCAACAGAAAGGCCCTTTATTAAAATCGTAAGCCTGGAAAAGAATGGTACCATAATTAAAATGTCAACGTGGGGATCCCTTGCTGAAAGTATGATTAGTAGGTGTTTCACTTAAGAGCAAGCAGGTCGGCTTCAAATTTGAGTTATAAATTTAAGGAACGCACACACTTATCATTCTACTCTATTATTAGCATTTTTATTTGCAAGTTCCTCAAGTAAGAATGTCAGATGTAATTGGAAGCTCTGATAAAAGAAATACAATCTGGGTAGAATTTATTTTTTGTATTTTATTTTAATATTATTATTATTATTATTATTATTATATAGGTTGAGACACAAATGAGACTTTTCTTTACATACTTGATATTGTAATGAAACCAAATACATTTTAAAATATTATTGTAACTCTTGCTTTATAGTTGCTATGGACCTGGTCTTGTGGTCAGAAAATGGAAACCCTATCCAGGTGTCATCAAATGTCACAAATGGACAAATTATCAACACATATGCAAGGAGAAAATGAGAGATCAAATACTTGCATTTAATATAATTGTGTCAATTGTGGCAATAGGAACAAAGACAATTCCTTAAAACTTAAACTTTACTCAAATGATATAATCACTTAGTGGTAATAAAATGTTGCGGAGACTGCTGTGTACCAATGTGTTTTTTAAAAAACAGTATAAATAAACAACCTTATATAGCAATCTGCCAAATGCTAGCCATCAAAAAATAAATCATAAAACCGTAGAATTCTGTGCCATCAGCTTGTGACGATAGCTTTGATGACTCTTTAAAATCCATGATTGTAATAGCTTTTTCCATTATTGTCTTCACCATGAGCTCTCTAGAGTTCATGCCAGAGAAGAGAATGTGAGATCCACCATAAAAAAGAAGGGAAAGTAAGCTCTTCACTGTTTATATATTCTCCAATAATGTTCAAAGTTGTCCCGATAAAAATATTCTAATCAGGCATGGTTATTCACTAAAGTGAGATTTATTGGGAATTCAAAGTGAATTTCTAATTTAACCCCTTAAGGACACATGACATGTGTGACATGTCATGATTCCCTTTTATTCCAGAAGTTTGGTCCTTAAGGGGTTAAAGGACCACTATAGTGCCAGGAAAACATACTTGTTTTCCTGGCACTATAGTGCCCTGAGGGTGCCCCCACCCTCAGGGACCCTCTCCTGCCCGGCTTTGGAAAGGGGAAAGGGGTTAAAACTTACCTTTTCCAAGCGCTGGGCAGGGAACTCTCCTCTTCCAATCCTCCTCCTCTCCGCCCATTCGGCTGAATGCGCACGCGCGGCAAGAGCTGCCCGCACATTCAGCCGGCCGCATAGGAAAGCATTTACAGTGCTTTCCTATGGACGCTTGTGTGCTCTCACTGTGATTTTCACAGTGAGAATCACGCAATCGCCTCTAGCGGCTGTCAATGAGACAGCCACTAGAGGATTTGGGGGAAGGATTAACCCATTTATAAACATAGCAGTTTCTCTGAAACTGCTATGTTTATAAAAAAATGGGTTAACCCTAGCTGGACCTGGCACCCAGACCACTTCATCTAGCTGAAGTGGTCTGGGTGCCTAGAGTGGTCCTTTAAGGTCAAAGTAGCCATACTAGAAGCATAGCTGACTATTTTGGCTACATATTTCAAATACATTTTGTATTCACTTTTAGAGTTATTCAGTAAAGTGAGAATGCAAAGTGAATTGAAAGGGGATTTTAAATTTAAGGTCAAGATAGTCATACTGAAAATAGTGAGCTATAGCTATACTTTCATTTCAGCTTTTGGTTGTTATTTGCAATGATGAGCTTGGTATAGCTTGTATCATTATCCAAAAATCATCACATTGTTACAGCACAAATTTTGTGCGGCCAGCATTTCGGTAAGCTTGTCCTTTGAGAAAGCTGTCAATGTATACCGAATATTACATTTATTAGTGTTTCATATGTGATTTATTTTTTGAAAAAAATAAAAGTAAATTTATTTGAAGCTAAATTAAAGTGGTGTGCATCTTACATATTACATATTGTGATTTTAGTTCTGCACTGAGGGGAATATATTATAGGAGCTGTACTATTAAAGGGATTCTGTAGTGTCAGGAATACAAATGTCCTCTGGTCCCCCACTGTCTTTTGATCCTCCCCCCCAAACCCCATTAGTCATTTATGATTCCAGTGCCGATGTTCCTCAGCACTGGGTCAGCGCTCCACCTCCTCCGTCACCCGACGGGGGGACCTAAAGGCATTAGGTCTTCCCCACACCTCCACACAGGAAATGCATTGCCTCAAACATCATGCAGCATCATTTAACAGAGTTAAACTCCATTAGAATCCAGGAATCACATCTAGTGGCTCTCTGACATATTTTAATCATTGCAGTGTCTCAAAAACTGTAATGTTTTACATCGCAGGACTAAGGGGGACAGGGACACTGTACCCAGACCACTTCAATGAGATGAAGTTGTCTGAGTGCCTATAGGGTTTCTTTAAATGTTTTATTGTTGTAAGGAATAGTGTGTTCTTTTATGCATCTTTTTATTATGGAATGAACTAAAATCCACGATTTCTAATTTTGAAACAACAGAGATTGTGCTTTATTCATCTCATCTCACAAAATGTAGCAAAGACATCTTAATCTGATTTATGTTATATTTTTCAAAACATTTTATCATTTTAATTGAAAGAAATTAAATGATGGGTTTAATTATGTACAATTATATTAACTTATAAGAAATAAGAAATCAAAATTGACATTTCAGACAAAATCTTAAGTAAAAATCTCGCCCAATTTTATTTCAACATGTACTTTAACGTGGAGTAACACACCTGGTGGGTTAGCTGGTGATATCCAAATATGGCAATTGTTTTTTTCTGGCAGCTGTCCACACCATTTGAACACTTTTGGAGTGTTTAAGGGTGTGCTGGGAAAAAAATACCAAAAATGGACAGCTATGAAGAAAGCGGCACTGGAAAGTGTAAAAGGGACTCAATATATTAGAATTTCTGTTGATAATTAGCTTATCTGTGATCAAAAGCAATGGAATAAATCAGCCCACTTTTCCCCGCATTTCCATTTGGACGAGTCCATCAAATTTAGTGAGTGTTGAGTGTTGGGAGTTAAGTAGGCATTTAAAGCAATCTTGATTTTATTTTTCAGCGTAATCCTTAGATTGCAAAAATTGTATTTCTAAAAACAATTTATCATGCACTTCTCCAATATTCAAAGGATTTAAAGGTTGAAGAATATGAAGAGGAATCAAGTAAAATTAACAGATAAATTAGTAAAAATTAGTAAAAAAAAAAATGCAAATCAATTTTTGAATGTCCTCTCAAAAGCACTTTTATATTTGAACTGTTACTAATGCTACTAATAATCTTGCTAATGCAATTTGCTGCTCAGATTTATTTAACTAATGAAAAAGCATCAGAAAAAAAAACATTTTAATGGACATCCCAGTTAAGATTTTGGTTCAATGCCTTATTCAAGGACTCATGGACAAGAATGTTATGTTTTTCACTAAAAAATTAATAGGGATTTGAGGGCTAGAGATGAGAGCTTAGGTGCTCTTGGAGGTCATTCATCGACAATGAAATCTTAGCTTAGGAAAACCTCCAGGGTTTTTTCTTGATGCAAACTAACAAGACGTTGTGATCATTTCTGAGAGAATGGCCTTGTATGAAGCAGGATTTAAATGCAGATTATAAAGTGAACTGCATCTCCCCGTAAGTATTTTCTTAGAGGGCAGAAAAGGAGAAAAAAACTGAAATACACAGAACAGAAACAGATTTGGAAAGTGCTCTCCATTGAGGCACTAGGAGCTGCCAATCAAAGGAGTTGACAGGCTACAGAGATTGATGGACAAGCCCTCTCTCCTGACTCCAGTTATCAAGGGGAATGAAAGAAGTGTCTACAAGAACACGCTAAATTGCCAAAGTCATTACGAGTTGCCAATTACCAAAGAAAAGATAACAAGGTGTAGTTTAGAGGAAAAATGGAAAGGAAGGAAGATAGAAGAGAAAAATAAAAGGAACAAAAATCGAAGCTGTCACGGAAAA
This sequence comes from Pelobates cultripes, assembly GCA_933207985.1. Classification (NCBI taxonomy): domain Eukaryota; kingdom Metazoa; phylum Chordata; class Amphibia; order Anura; family Pelobatidae; genus Pelobates; species Pelobates cultripes. The sequence continues at coordinate 191,238,871 of OW240912.1, forward strand.
TTTCAATGATTTAACAGAACGTCATGAAAACAAAATGAATTACATATGGGAATACACCATAATATTCTGTCAGCAATCAATGAATCTTCTCTTCAGAGTTGTATGCTTTATATATACACAACTATATAATATGTATCTAAACACACGAGTTCATATAACAGAGGAATGCATACATGGACAAATATATAAAAATATGCCATTTATAGTAAAAGTGAAAAAATATACCATTTGAACCTGGAGCTAATTTACTTTTAAATGTGAATATTTTTTATATGACTTTTGGGATTGTATTAACCAGTTATGATGAGTTGGTAGTCAACTTACAATCTTTAGGGTTAAAAAGCCATATTAAAAAAAAAGGTCCAACTCAGAAATGGAATTTACTTTCCCAACTTGTTAAATCATTATATGCTGTTTAGTGAATAGATCCTATTTTATTTATCTATTTGGACATACTGTTGTTAAAAAAAGCTTATTTTACTGCTTGTATCTGCGGTTCGGTTAGACTAATTTGCATGTTGTGCCTAAGTATGTGATTGTTTATGTAATTAATTTATGGATCCTAACAAACATGGATTTACCATAAATGCCACGATTTCATAGAATGTAACAGATTATTGTTTCCTTTCACATTGCTGATAAAAGTAACAAATTATTTTCCTATGTAATTCAAAGTCCATCTCTATATCTTAATGCATTGCATATGCTTTGACGTCATATGTGAAATGTCAGCTTGAATCTACAGTGGCCAAAAATCTAAAAAAACATCTTCATGTGCATAAAGCGAAAAGTTGAAAATCCAATGAGAAGAGTAGCAGGGGAAATTGTGAATAGATAAGGAGCATTAGGATGTCTGCCACGTCCCTGACTTTGAGTTTGGATTCTGGCATTTGTTGAAGAAATTATGCTCATATTTCCATATCAGTGGACTGAATAAAGACGTGATCAAATCTGGCAAATAGGTGAACAGTTAATGTAATGATGATAAAACAAAAAAAGATAACAAATATAACATGAGTACAAGACATAACAGATGGTACATATGGCAGTAAAGTGACTGAAATTTAATACATTGGCAGCTTATTTTACAATCAGAAGATTCTATATGCCTGTGTAGAGATTATACTGAAGCATTCCAGAGTCAGGTCAACGCCAGACCTCACTAACCTCTCTAACCCACATACATCAATAAGTTCTTGAATTTCATACTTACAATATTTTTATGAGTTTTACATACATAACGTGATGTAAACAATATACGAATCAAAAGCATTAGACATTTCAAATATTCCTCCAATTTTAAATGCGTTTTTTAACAGCTAAGATATGTAGCTCACCATTACCCCATCACCCCCAATCTAGCTTGCGCTACATTCTTTTAACCCCTTAACTACCAGTCACGTTTTGGTTGAAATTTTCTTTTAGCATAGCATGTATTTGAAGAAAGGAATGCATCGTTAGCATATAAAAATATATTAACATAACAATTTAATGTATGCATTGCTTTGCAGATAAACTAAAAAATTTAAATTATGTAAATTCACTCCATTTTTATTTTTCACTGATCTGAAAGAAAGTTTATTTTGCCATATTTCACAGTCTAAAATATTAGTAGAAAAGCAAAAATGTTTTTTTTTCTCATATACAGTAGATGTGACAAAATAAATAAATAAATAAAAATGGTCAAAAACCTTGCTAATATATATCTGCAAGGACCTTGATGGCGCCACTGGCAGTACAACTTGTAAAAAATTGTAAAATAATGTAAACAGATTGTCTGCATGTGAGCATAATGCCTACATACAATAAATACAGTTAAATAATACTTTTTTAAAATAGAATATGTCATTCAATACGATTAACTTTAAAGAACAAAGTTAAATTCAAAACGTATTTCTTCCTATTACAATTTGTTTTAAATGTTTTCACCTAAAACCTTTGTGTATTCTATTTAACCACCTACACAACAAGGCAACTCTGAGGCCTGTGGCCTTCATACCAATGATGTGGCAATGTATAGTTAAATCACGAAATGCGCCAATTTTGCTCACAGGCGTTCCTAAGATGGATTCCCTTTCAACATCTGTCATAAACAACTGAAATGTATAATGATATTCAGATAAGGTATTGCCAAGTTGGTTTTCTCTGATCTGGATAGAAAATGGAGATGTGGGAAGAAGCAGCAAGAATCTGGGTAATTCTGTAATGTAACTACATTGAGGCAACACAATCTATTTAGATAAGTTCGTGGCCCATATAACATTCTAGGTAACAGGACACCAACACGAAAAATGTAGTTTTGCAATGTGACATAGACAGACATAACAACTTGTATTTAAACTCTGTGCCAATTGAAATGGGTATGAACAAGACAATCTTTCAAAACTTATGCATGAGAAATGAGCGATCTGTAATAAGGAGACAACATTGCTAGACTGGTTTCTTCATTTAAAAGGCAGAAAACATGCCTGGTCAGTTCTAAAATAGGGTTTTATTCACTAAAATTGTATTGTATTGATCAGAAACATGTACTAAGAAATTAAAGCTGAAATAGTCAAGTTAGAACATTCTCCAGCTCTGCTATAACAGAAGAATGGGGCTGTTTTACAGTAAACTTTTATAATTTGGTTTAAAATACAGTATTTAGTAAAAAAAAAATAACATCTTTAAAAAAAAGCGTTTTAATGAGGGGATATTCATATCTGGGGTGTTTGCATTAGTAGTGGGACAATTAGAAAACAGCTAGCCTAGAAGACTATGAATGAATTAAGAACATAAACCAATTAGAAATTATCCCAGATTGATAAACCTAATCTCATTATTCTCAGGTGAGGCAGGAGCAGAACAGATCTCCAGAGAACGAATGGCTAAAAAGTTACATTCACTAAAATTCAAAAGTGGTCTACCTGCTAATTTCTTTGATTAATGGCATAGAGAGTGAATCACAATGTTGCATGATACAAAGGTAATACAATAGGTTTGGAAAGGAAGAATGGTAAAGTTATCAGCTACAGTCACAGTACTCCGTGCATTTGAAAGTTAACACCAATCTTCTGAATATTTAGCAGAACAAATGGTTTAAAGGCCTCAGTTTTAAATTGTTCAATGTATTGGAGATCTCAAAAGGGGATGTTTCTCCCAGTTCAATGACACCCCAGGTTTGCGCAATGGAAAATAACCTCAATTTGGTACAGAGATGCTGCTCCCACCACAGCCGTTTACATTTGTTTAATTAATCCGGTGTAAGAGCATGCCATCCTTAGGCATGGGTAATTCCATGGGAAGGATTAAACTTTGTTCAAGAACGATCAGAAATCAGAATTCAAATGCACATTGTTCTCACAAATTAACAGAGGAGAAGAATTAACAGACAGTGTTATTTTCAGAAGTATCAAATAACAAGAAGTCTGAAAGATTCAGTTGTGGGATATGCCAAGAAATTTTAAAGGATCTGGAAGATGGATGAGGGAAAGAAATTAGCAGCAACAAGATTCCGAGGGGAGAAAAATCAGGTTACTCTTTCTACTCTGGATTCTGAGCGTCAGTAAATTTGGCATGAGTGAATGGGAAAAGCCCTTTGCGACCATTCACCTCTCCTTCCTACTGGCCATTGATATTCACCAGGTCACCAACCTCTAATGCTAAGGCAGTATTGTCATAAGCACATGAAATTAATTTCTGAATAGCTTTTGCATAGACAGGTCCATTCTGCGTCGAAGTTAAAGGGATGATGACTGCACCAGGTGGTGTACCGAGGCTGGCAGATGGCTATGGTCTGAGGTTGAGCCCATACAATCCACCCTGAGAGTCAGATTGCTATCATTGCGCCTCTGTCTACCTCCAAAATTGGACCCAACCCCTTGAGTTAAAGCCTACAACAAATAACAAGGAGTGTGGGTGGGATACACTAACAACCTAATGTTAGCAAATAAAAATCCAAATGGAAAATCGAGGCTTAAGCCAATCTGTTACTACAAATGATTTGCAGAACTCCTCCAAATAAGCTATTGTTGCCTTAATTTTGCTATTTAAATTTGAGTGTACTACATTTTGTAGTATATTACACCACATAGACATCATGTGCAAATGGGTTTATACATTGTACATGTAAATGAAATTATAGGTTTATACAGTATGTGTCAACAACTGATCATTTATAGGGGCACTCTAGTGCAGTTTTTAATATGTCTGCAACAGTGTTTTGAAGTGGTTATGGTGCCAGGAGCGCTCTGACCCCATTCCCTCTTCTTCCTCCCCTCCCATTGTAAGTAGTCAAACTATTTTAGAGTGGCTAAAACTGTTTAGAGTGTTGCTATTCTGGTTGCTATTCTGGGACAAACAGTCAAAATATGGAGACAATCCTCATAGAATGTTTCTTAACATTTAGCACTTTGAACCCAAAATAGCACCTGTTTTGACTTGATAAATCTCACCTTGAGTGCATTAGTTATAAAAAGCAGGTGGAACTGTGAAAACCCCAGGGCTAGGGAGTAAAAAAAAAAGCATGCCAGTCTTATACTTCCCCAGAAGTATAAAGTTTTTTATAAAGTTGAAAAAAAAAATACTAAATATCATGGCAGCAAAATGGCAAGCACATATGTAACAGAAGAAAATAGGTGTTACGTATTTATCTATAAAAAGCCTTCAATTTCTAGAGCACATTACAATAGAACCCCCAGAGTCTCCTCTAATCTTCTATAATTTATCATATTACTAATTTCTATACAAAATAGAATGTTTATGCCACAGAGGAAATAGGACTTTTTTTTTCTTAGTCAATGTTGGCTTCCAATTCTTCTAGCACAATGTAATGCATACTTTGACACTGCTGTGTAAATATTTTGAAGCAATCATTGCCAAACAATTTACTGTATGAAATTTACGTAATGTTAATATTGTGTGCGTCCTTGTGTGCATTTATATGGGTGCAGATTTTTTGTGCAGAAATTTAAAGTGGGTGGCTTAGCGCAATCTGGTAATATGGTGGAACTGAATCCCCATATTTGTTTGCTGAAATAGCTGATTTTAAGTAGCCTTATAAAATGTATTGATATGACCGGATATGACCGGAGGGGGGTGCGGGAAGTGGGGAGGAACGGGAAGAGGTTGGGGAAAAACTAAAAAAAAAGATGAAAAAATAAATAATAAGATACAAATAAATGTTCAAACAAATAATACTAGTTTCCCACACAATTTGATTTTCTAAATGAAAGACTAATAGCTTCCTTTGGGACACCGAAGAGTCCCTAATCTAACTACTACCTTCCATTGTTGGAATTCCTCAGAAATCACTTTCCCATAATGTGATGGCTGTCACTAGCAGGCCCGCCGCATATACAACCATAGCTTATTTAAACCATCAATACCACAGTTATCCCCCTCCTTCCCGGTATACTACCATTCCTGCTTCTCAAAAAAGAAAAGAGGGGTTTCAATACTTATTAGCAAAGACATAGCTTTCTCACTAATATCTAAATACGCAGACAATCAGGGCAGATTCCTTATCCTTCAATGCCATATCAACAATGCACCCTATACACTGGTCAATATATATGGGCAACACTCAGACCAGCCTGCTTTTCTCGTCCATATCTTTCAAAAAGTAGACAAATGGAGATTTGGCGAGCTAATAATGAGGGGTGATACAAACTTTATATTAGACCATCAGTTGGCCATCTTCTCCAAGGCAAGGGTTAAAGAATCCATGACACAACACAGACAATATGTCTCTACATGACTGAACTGGCTCCTCCCAGCACAGGGGTACATAGACCCATGGACAGTCACTCAACCCCTAGAAAAAGATAACTCGTTTCACTCCATGGCACACAACTCGTACTCCCAGATAGACCGCTTCCTTATCCATGGCTCACTTATCACTAGAGTGGTAGACAGCAAAATAGGCTTGATCACATGGTCTGACCATGCACCAATAACTTTACCTATAGGAGAGCAATACCCTATCAGAGGCAAAGGCTTCTGTCGTTTAAACGAACATCTCTTGATGGATCCACAGATCCGTGAAGACATCACCCAAGAGCTGCATCTATATTCCCAAACCAATAAAATACAAGAAACTATATACTATATACTCTGTGTGCTTAGCACATAAGGACTACATTAGAGGAGTATTTATCAAACACACGAGCTGAGCTAAAGCTAGTAGGCTAAAAACATATCTAGATCTTATGAAACGCCTCACCAAAGCAATTTTATCCAACAAAACATCATCCTCTTGCTAGCTACTACAGCTCATTGTACAACCTACACAAAGACAGCAACACTATGGTTCCCTCAAAACAACACATCAACTCCTTTCTGAAAGCTATCACACTTCCACATTTGCCAGAATCAGCTATGTCGGAGCTGATGGTGCCTATTTCTGATTCAGAAATATATGATTGTATTAAAACATTACCGGTGGCCATTATTTTATATATATTATAAAACATTCCATAACCAGCTGACCCCTTACTTGACTATACTTTTTACTAGCAGTTTCACTAAAGGAACTCTCCCACCAGAAATGCTAAATGCACATATAGCTGCCTTGCCCAAGTCGGGTAAAAAAAAAACTGTATGCGCCAAATTTAGACCATCTCCCTCCTAAACATAGACACAAAACTATATACAAAATTTATAGCGGACAGAGTGGCTTCTTTCCTACCCTCACTACAACCAATCTGGTTTCATTAGAGGCTGGCAGGGATCAGATAACTCAGGACACCTACTAAATGTAATTCATCCTCTTAATGAGAATGTCTCTGAGGGCCTTCTAATCGTGCTCGACTTGGAGAAGGCCTTTGATAGGTTAAATTGGTAATATATGAAGGAGGTGCTGGCAAAATTCGGATTCCCAATGCCCTTTATAGTGGCAATCATGGCACTGTACTCTTGCCCAACAGCCTGTGTATCCAACGCAGAATTAATTTCTGCCCCCTTCCCCATAACCAATGTAACCAGGCAGGGATGCCTCTTATCCCTCTTGTTGTTCGTGCTTTGCCTAGCTCAGAGTATATGTGACAACCCTGACATTCATGGAGTAACAATAGGGGAATGCAGTCACAAGCTTTCCTTGTTTTCTGACGGTATCATACTAACAATTACTGAACCCAATAGGTCTTTACCAGCACTCTTGGATCTCCTGGAGAAGTTCGGTTCAATCTTATATTATAAACTTAACATCAGTTAATTTCCAAGCCTTCCCAATAAACATGCACCAACACACGAGAGACAGCCTCCAACGGAGCGTTCAGTTTGACTGGAGAGGAGAACATGTGGTCTATCTATGAGTGAGGGTGATAAAAACGGTCCAAACCCTGTTTCAACACAATCATATGATAATATTGGGATGTGGAAAATTATCTGTAATGTGCATGTCTGTATTAAGGAACTGTGAATGCTGTGATGTCTTATGTTATACGATGTACTGTCCCGAACAACAGTTGTTATTTAACCTGCACTCAAAATTTCAATAAACATCAATTAATTTAAAAAAAGGAGGACAGGAACACTGCACCCAAATCACTTCAATAAAACAGCTGTAGTGTTTCTTGAAGAAAGTGAAAATGTGAAAATGTTGCAATGACAATAGAACTGGTAAAATAAAAAAGGCAGAGACATAAGTACACAGTGGACTCACATAGGCACGTCTCCAGCAAAAATAGTAACAGAATGATATAGCAGGAGCTATATCTAGTGATTTCACAGTTACGCTATAATATTTCTGTTTCAGTATATTAGTTTTTTGTTATAGTGTTTTGCTAACTACAGTCTTATAAGGAGTTAGTAAAGAGTAATTGACCTTAGTAGATACTTTGTCGCAAATTATTACCAAATTGTTGCTGCTTTTTCAGTTTATGTGTATATATACACACATAAATTGATACATAAACTGGACTCAGATGCAGCCCAGTTTATATATATATATATATATATATATATATATATATACTGATGTGTGTGTGTGTATATATATATATATATATATATATATATATATTTATATACAGTTGCAAGAAAAAGTAGGTGAACCCTTTGGAATGATATGGATTTCTGCACAAATTGGTCATAAAATGTGATCTGATCATCATCTAAGTCACAACAATAGACAATCACAGTCTGCTTAAACTAATAACACACAAAGAATGAAATGTTGCCATGTTTTTATTGAACACACCATGTAAACATTCACAGTGCAGGTGGAAAAAGTATGTGAACCCCTAGACTAATGACATCTCCAAGAGCTAATTGGAGTGAGATGTCAGCCAACTGGAGTCCAATCAATGAGATGAGATTGGAGGTGTTGGTTACAGCTGCCCTGCCCTATAAAAAACACACACCAGTTCTGGGTTTACTTTTCACAAGAAGCATTGCCTGATGTGAATGATGCCTCACACAAAAGAGCTCTCAGAAGACCTACGATTAAGAATTGTTGACTTGCATAAAGCTGGAAAGGGTTATAAAAGTATCTCCAAAAGCCTTGCTGTACATCAGTCCATGGTAAGACAAATTGTCTATAAATGAAGAAAGTTCAGCACCGCTGCTACTCTCCCTAGGAGTGGCCGTCCTGTAAAGATGACTGCGAGAGCACAGCGCAGACTGCTCAATGAGGTGAAGAAGAATCCTCGAGTGTCAGCTAAAGACTTACAAAAGTCACTGGCAAATGCTAACATCCCTGTTAGCGAATCTACAATACGTAAAACACTAAACAAGAATGGATTTCATGGGAGGATACCACAGAGGAAGCCACTGCTGACCCAAACAAAACGTTGCTCCACGTTTACTGTTTGCACAAGAGCACCTGGATGTTCCACAGCAGTACTGGCAAAATATTCTGTGGACAGATGAAACCAAAGTTGAGTTGTTTGGAAGAAACACACAACACTATGTGTGGCAAAAAAAAGGCACAGCACACCAACATCAAAACCTCATCCCAACTGTGAAGTATGGTGGTGGGGGCATTATGGTTTGGGGCTGCTTTGCTGCGTCAGGGCCTGGATGGATTGCTATCATCGAAGGAAAAATGAATTCCCAAGTTTATCAAGACATTTTGCAGGAGAACTTAAGGCCATCTGTCTTCAACAGAAGATGGGTGTTGCAACAGGACAATGACCCAAAGCATAGAAGTAAATCAACAACAGAATGGCTTAAACAGAAGAAAATACGCTCTCTGAAGGGGCCCAGTCAACCCGATTGAGATGCTGCGGCATGACCTCAAGAAAGTGATTCACACCAGACATCCCAAGAATATTGCTGAACTGAAACAGTTCTGTAAAAAGGAATGGTCAAGAATTACTCCTGACCGTTGTGCACGTCTGATCTGCAACTACAGGAAACGTTTGGTTGAAGTTATTGCTGCCAAAGGAGGTTCAACCAGTTATTAAATCCAAGGGTTCACATACTTTTTCCACCTGCACTGTGAATGTTTACATGGTGTGTTCAATAAAAACATGGCAACATTTCATTCTTTGTGTGTTATTAGTTTAAGCAGACTGTGATTGTCTATTGTTGTGACTTAGATGATGATCAGATCACATTTTATGACCAATTTGTGCAGAAATCCATATCATTCCAAAGGGTTCACATACTTTTTCTTGCAACTGTATATATATATATTAATCCAAAATGAAAAGGGTGCACCTATACAACCCCTATACGGCTCTTTCATGTCGATCGTAACTGTGTGTATCTTTTGCTAACATGCAATAAATTATATCAAGTTTATTCACTTAAATTCCCAGGAGTGCGCCCTTTTCATTTTGGATTATCTACTAAACGCGGATAGCACCAGGGTAAAAAATGTCTGTCTTTATACTTTAAAGGTGAGTGCCAAGCCTTTGTTTATATATATGTTTATATATACACACACACACACATACACACACACACTCTCACTCTCTTTATTTCTTATATATATATATATATCTATATATATATTTATTTGGTCACAACACTGCTATAATTAGCTGATAGTTTTGAGGTTGAGGCCTTCTTTAAATAATTTAATCATTGCTTGTCCCTACTGACCTCTGTTAACCAACCTAAGACATACAGGGGCACTCTGAATTAAATAAACAAAAATCAATCATCTAATTCATCAGAACAGTAGTGTATTAGAAAGGAATTCAATGACTGGCGTGATGTTTTTCCATCTAGATTGAACATGATTACTCCATCCGTCTATGTGGGTAATGCCTATCTTCATGTTTTCTCTGAAACTCTTCTAACATAATACTCCATGAAAAAGAACTTGAGGTGGGTTTGTCAGTTTTTCTGTCTTTTTTAAAATAAATACATGAAGTACTGTCACCTTTGATCTAGTTACAGATATTCAGGTTTACAAATAAAGACCATAAACCTAGACTGATCTAGATGCAAATAAACAGTACAATTTAGATTTACAAGATATTTTTCAATTTCTGAACATATTCTTTGTTCTACATATTTTCATTTAAAGTTCTAATGTATTTAATATATAGATTTACATTCAGGCTCCATGTTTACTTGCTGTAAATATATATACATACATTCAGTGAGCAACATAAATAGCTGTTCAGCTGCTAAAATGAGTTACACCCGGAAGTTAGTTTTAAGATTCATTATATTCACTGTCACATGTTCAGGCTGGCTTTGCTGATGTTCTATGGTTTCTTATGGAGAGCTTGTACTGGATGGATCCTTTAACTTACTGATTTCGCAGCAAGTTGCACCATTTGTATTTACCAAATTTGGTGTGACTTTGAAGTGATGACAATTTACCGTATTTACTCGAATCTAATGCGCCATTGAATCTAATGCGCATCTCAGCTTTTGAAACCTGGAAGCTGAAAAATGTTTTTGCTGACAAATGAAATGCAAATTTTTTTATACAAGATACTACTATTAAAATATTGTGCTACAATGAAAATGTTTATTGCCTTATACCATAGTAACATTGATGGTATTTCAATTCTAGTGTTACATGTTCCATCTATTCTTTCTTAAGCCCTCGTTCAGGAACAAAATATGCCTGTGTGAATTAGCTTGTTTTAATTCACTAGTTTTAATTCTCCAGTTTTAATTCACTAGTTTTAATTCGCCTCTGTGAATTCGCGGGAAAATTTCTAATTTTGCCACGAATGTAAAGCGCATTCAAATTTTGGAAATGTTATTTTCAAAACAAGGTGCAAATTAGAATCAAGTAAATATGGTATTTCCCTATGCTGCTTAGTGAACCTAATGGATTGTGACAAAATCCATGTATTTGCATTGCTTAGCAAGTCCCACTTGATATTCTGTTTATAAATATCCCACTACCATGTCCAAAATTTAACATTTAACAAGTTACTGAAATGAAATGACAATAAAACAGATAATCATGTTCCTGGGTGCATAAAGGTAAATATATATATGTATATATATATATAGTTTTGTCCATAAATAAGGAAACAAGTTCATAATGTATAGGAGTAATACTGTCTATATACTATGGATCATGCTTTGTGCATCTGTCTATATCTTCGAGCATTTCTAAAGCACAACAGTTAACATCTTTTTGGAAAAGAATTACGACACATCATTGTTTGTCAAGGAAAAAAACTAGGACCTTAAATTCTACTGAATTAAAATGGGCTGGGGAAATTATTTTTCTTTCTACTAATACCAACTAATTTGCCGCTTTTTATGAAGCACTAATTACAAATATTCATCCGATCATAAAGCTGTAATCACTTGAGATAGTAAATTAGTGGAGCTCTTGTGCAGATTGCCATTGCTGTGAATGAGGAAGTTTTAACCCTGCCTGTGCACAATGGACCAACCTTACTGAGAAGTCATGTTAGAATGCTGCTATCATTATTACGGTTCCCCTGTTGCTGTTATCTATCACATAGGAACTTCCATATAATGTATTGTATTTTAACCTCCCCCCAATAGTTGCATTTAATTGCTGATAATAAGTAAGAGTAAAAAATACTCCCCCCCCACTAAACTTTATCTTGCTCTTTTATTTTATAGATGCATCTAGTTTCATGAATTAGTCTATTCAGCAAATTGTAACTCATCAACTGACTTGATGGAAAGGCACTTTATAAGAGTTATTCAAGTCAATTCAAGTCAGGTATTTAGAAAGGTACCTGCTTCAGCCAACTTGCACTGTTTCCAAATGAACTCATCTGAACTTTTAGCATTCTTCATTCTGATTAGTTGCTGGTTAATGCCCCTTAAATGCTATGTTGTGAAAAACAATGACCAGTTAGAAACACCTATTTACAGAGAATATCACTGGCAAGAATGATTTCAAAATCAAAGCAAAAAATATATTCCTTGGGTGCTGTTAAAGCACTATTAACAGAAATATAACAAAGTATATAAATAAACACACAGGAATTCTAACTGAATTATTAACAATAATGAATTGTTAATTGTACACTGTGGCAGGACCGTGGCCTGTTCATGATTTGCTGCATTATATTCTGTGTGTTTCCCCACTATTTTTGTATGAATGTGCCTGCTTACTGTTCGGGAGGTCCTCCACGAAGGCAATGCATTCACCTCCCGAACGGGGACCACCCCAACAACTCATTTAGAAAGTTGGTTTAGAACGTTCACACCTCATAATGAGGTGTCAAAACCACAAACCGCAAGGGAAGCCTTGGCATGTGCCTCCCCTGGGTGGGGGCCAGTTCGTTATACAAACGCTGTCAAGCGGGAGCATTCATGGATTGCTTCCTACCTCGTTTGGTTCCCGAACGAGGACCTCCCCAGTGTCCCTTGAAATGTTCCCACCAATCAATTAGAACATGGCAACTTGCAACATAAGTGCTCCCCTGGATGGCTACCATTTGTATAGCTGGGCGGCGGGTAGGGGGAGCATTCGTGTCCCGAAAGGAGACGCTTCCTTTGCCTGGTTTCACCCAGGGACCCCACAAGGCTGTTCGTGGCGGTTACCATTCTGGTGAGTGCTCCCCTGGATGGCTACCATTTGTATAGCTGGGCGGCGGCTAGGGGGAGCATTCGTGTCCCGAAAGGAGACGCTTCCTTTGCCTGGTTTCACCCAGGGACCCCACAAGGCTGTTCGTGGCGGTTACCATTCTGGTGATCCCTGAGATTCGTGGGGACACTCTTTGGGGACAATGGCGGTTTGGTGGGCTTTCTGTGGCTTGGAGTCCAGGAGGTGGGAAGCTTTCCTGCGCTGGGGCTCACAGGTACAGAGGCTCATGGGATGAAGACCCCCTGGTCACTGGACTGGGGTTCCAGATCCGTTATATGACCCCTGGGAGGGGACATTTCTGTATATGTGATCCAAAGAAAAAAGTTACCTGTGCTCTTTCCTTAATCCCTATGTATATCTAATCAAATGGAGGTCATTTAGTTACTCCAATGGCCACTGGAGGGAATGCCCGCCTGCCACCATCATGGCAGACCCCCCTAGACGAGTCCTACTCTGACCCTTCACCTTGCTTCCTTGAGCAAAGATATCTCTAATGAGACAGAAAGGGGTATTTTTTATATACACCCTTATATACTTATTAATCCTTAATAGGGAACACATGGGATGGGTGGCAGTATTGTAACCTAGCTGTGTGATACAAAAAGTGAATACAAATACAAAAGAAAAGTCCTTTGCTCACTCCCATCACTCCTGGGCGGCAGCAACGACCACAGTATACATCAGCTCCAATACATATAGTAAAAACCAAAGAAATTTTTTTACCTGTGCTCTTTACTTAATCCCTATGTATATTTAAACAAATGGAGGTCATTTAGTTACTTCAATGTATTTAAATATACACAGGGATTAAGGAGAGAACGCAGGTAACTTTTTTCTTTGGTTTTTACTATATGTATTGGAGCTTATGTGTACGGTGGACGTTGCTGCCGCCCAGGAGTGATGGGAGTGAGTGCAGGACTTTTGTATTTGTATATGTGATCCACCCCTTTCATGGAGAAAAGTATAAAGTCGAGTGTGGCCAATAAAATTGTTGCTGTACCCCCAGGACTGTGTGTCGTCTGTTACTGGGTGGGAAATGGGTCTCTCTGTATTTTAACTGACTTCCTTTTAGGGAAGGACGTGGTTGCACAGAGAAAACCAGCCAGGTTGCTAGCAGGCCTGCTACAACTGGTGGCAAGCGGTGGAATCCCATGTCCCAGCCACACGGAACCAGCGTTCGGTAGTTGAACAAGCCCATGGACTACACCACTCTAAAAAGACAAACATTACACGATCTGGTCAAAGCCAGAGGGTTATCAGTTGGAAGTCATAACAAGGCTGACCTGACTGCAGCCCTCATGGAAGATGACCGTACACACACAGAGAGGTAGTTGTGCCACAGCCGGAGGGCGAAAGATGCTATGCGCAGATAAGTCAGCTGATGCTCTATAAGGAGACCCCCTCAGAGGAAACCATGAACCGAATTCTCTCTGAGGTACAAGCATATGTCCTTGCCCATATGTCCACAACCAGACAAACGACGGACCAGAGAGAGGTCCCCAGAAGGTCCAGCCATCCCGGCCCCAACGCCTAAATTGTATTTTGCCACCATCAAAGAGTTCAGGAAGGCAGAAGAAGGCATCAACGACTTCCTAAAGGATTACAAGTGCCAGTGTCTATTACAGGAAGTCGCCCCCGCAGAATGGGTCACTATTTTGGCCAGGACGCTAACAGGGAGGGTGGGGAATGCCTACCGAGATGTACCAGCAGACAAGATCGGGGAGTGCGAGTACGTCAAGGAAGTCCTACTAGCCCGGTATGCGGTGACCCCGGAGTTGTACCGCAGAAAGTTCAGGGGGACCAAGAAAGGCAAGAAGGACTCCCATGCTGAGTGGGCATGCTGCATCGTCCGAGCCACCCAGAGCTGGATGGCCTCGTAGCAAGCCAAGACCCCCAAAAAGGTTCTCCACTTGTTCATGCTCGAACACTTCTACAATGGCTCTCCATCGAGGTGCAGGAATGGGTGAGAGACTGGCAGCCCAAGACCGTGACCGAGGCAGCCAAACAGGCCGACGAGTATGGGAATACTCGACAGTCCCAACGCCCTGCTCCCTCTCCCAGCTCCAGCACCTCCTTATCATCGAAGACTCCTTTGGTAGAGTAGCTGTTGATATCATAGGCTCCCCTGGCTAAGCCTAGCCCCTCTGGGAAGAAATATATTCTGACCATTTTTGGACTATGTGTCACGTATTCATCCGCTTACAAAAATGTGGTTAATGACATGTACTGTCCACACAGGAAAAGTTGTGCCGAGCAACAACCAAATCCACAGAAGGGTTAATGCTGAGCAGCAATTATGCAAATGAGATCTTGTAACTGCCTTTGGGGTCAAAGGCCAGTTACAGCCTATCAGACCTAGACGAGGGGTATTTAGGCCCAGTTCTCATCCTGCTCAGTGCCCTGTCTTGGTTTCCCTTGTGGTTGTCTGAGAGCGTGTTATTGATTCTGGTTATTCTGGTTATTTGACTTTGGCATTGTTTTTGACTTCACTGTTTCTGGCATCCCTGACTCCTGGCTTTTCCTTATCGTTGTGTCTCTTTCTGTTTCCCTTGACCTCGGCTATTCCTGACTATTCTTTGGTACATTAGTCCGGCCATTCTAAGGTCCGGTATACGTTACCTACCAGTCCTCTGTGTTACACAGTTCTACGTGCTGGATCATTCTGTAATCCTGACATTACAACAGGGCCATAGATCCTGTAGAATTGTGTAAGCACATAGCTGCTTGCGAAACGAAACTGGAGGATAATGATCACCGCTTGGATCAATTTGCCCAGGCTTTCAGTACGCTTCTTACTCGTACAGCACATCTGCAACCTGTGGCTGCTCCTACTGTGTCACCTCTGCCTTGTGTACCTCCGCCTATAGTATACAAGGTACCAACTATCTCTCTATCTCCTCCTCTGCATTTTGATGGTAATTTCCAAGAATGCCGGGGATTCCTTAACCAAATAGAGTATCATTTTGAGGCCTCACCGGGATCTTTTCTCACAGACAGAGCTAAAATTGGTTACCTGATGAATCAATTAAAAGGTAAAGCTTTAGCTTGGGCCAATCCATTATGGGAGAGTAATAGGAGTGTGGCACACAATTACCAGGAGTTTATTACAGAATTTAAACTTACGTTTGAACCATTAGGCAGGGAGGAAGACGCCTCTACTGCCCTGATGCATATCAGACAACGGAACTGGTCTATCTCAGAGTATGCCATAGAATTTCGTACCCTAGCTTCCGAGGTAGACTGGACTAATAGTGGGTTAATCTCTGCATTTAAAAAGGGACTATCTGAAACTATGCTAGATGAGATTGCCGCCAAAGACTTACCCAAAAAACGTAATGAATTTATCACTTTTGTCATGCAAATTGATAATAGATTGAGAACCAGAGAAGCTACTAGAAACCAGACACATGAATATGCCTTTAGCACCCCACTTCTCCAAACCTATTGTCCCTGAATTTACTGTACAGTCCGAACCTGAACCCATGAAGTTGGGGGTCACTAGACTGTCAGAAGCAGAAAGACAATATAGGAGAAAAGAAGGCCTATGTCTATACTGCGGTAGAAATGGACATATGAGAAACAATTGTCCCATGCGTCCGGAAAACTACCACACCTTAAGGGGACAGGTCTTAGGTGTAATGGAAACGTCCTCTGGAATGGATAAAAATAGGTTTCTCCTTGATATTATTATTGCCTTTGAAAATAAGAACATGCAAAGCCCTGATGGGTTCATGTGCCGCTGGAAACTTCATTGACGTTCAATTTGTTAAAGGTAACACTATACCCATCAAGGAGAGACTATCACCCCTAGCTGTTGAAGCTATTGATGGGAGACCACTCTCACAACCATTGATTACACACGAAAACTTACCCATTAATGTGTCCATTGGTGCCTTACATATGGAAGAGATTACATTTCAGGTTATTGCATCCCCTTCCTGTCCGATCATATTAGGATTTCCATGGTTTAACAAGCATAACCCTCATATTGACTGGGCTAATGGGGAAATATTAGAATGGGGTAAGGATCGTTATGAAAGGTGTATATTGAATTTTGTCAAAAGAGTGGGCACTATTGGATTACCCACTAGTACACCTCAAAACCCGGAAATCCCTATACAGTACCAAGACATTAAAGAAGTATTCAGCAAAACTCAGTCGAATACTCTACCTCCTCACAGACCTTATGACTGTTCTATTAATTTACTGCCTGGCGCTATGCCACCGAAGGGAGCAGTCTATGCTCTGTCACCTCAGGAGAGTAGAGTAATGGAGGAATATATTAAGGATTCATTGAATAAAGGCCACATACGAAAATCATCCTCACCTGCTGGGGCAGGATTCTTTTTTGTATCTAAAAAGGACGGTGAGTTGCGCCCATGTATCGATTACAGGGCATTGAACAAAATCACCATTAAGAACTCCAGCCCATTCCTCTTATTGCTGAATTATTTGATAGACTCCAAGGTGCTAAAGTATTTACTAAGCTTGATCTTAAAAGTGCTTACAATTTAGTGAGAATCAAGGAAAACCACGAGTGGAAGACTGCATTTAATACCAGAAGTGGACACTATGAATATCTAGTGATGCCATTCGGGTTGTGCAATGCTCCAGCGTTTTTCCAAGATTTCATAAATGATGTACTCAGGGATTACATGTACTCGTTTGTCTTGGTCTATCTGGATGATATCCTTATTTATTCTCCTGACATTCAAACTCACCATGATCACGTTAGACAAGTTCTGCAGACCTTGTTAAAGAATCAACTTTATTGTAAATTAGAAAAATGCATCTTTGACCAATCTGAAGTACAGTTTTTGGGATATAATATCTCTGCCTCTGGGTTTCAGATGGATCCTAAAAAGCTGGAATCGGTTCTACAATGGCCTTTACCCACTGGGTTGAAAGCCATTCAAAGGTTCATTGGTTTTGCCAATTATTACAGAAGGTTTATAAAGGGATTTTCTTCAGTAATAGCCCCCATCACCAATATGACACGCAAGGGGGTTAGCAGTACGATATGGTCTAAGGAGGCTATAAAAGCCTTTGAAACTCTCAAACAGCGGTTTGCCTCTGCCGATTGATACATCCTGACACCAGTAAACCTTTCATACTAGAAGTTGATGCATCAGAGACAGGGGTAGGGGCAGTTCTCTCCCAGAGGGAGAGCCAGGATACTCCATTGCATCCTTGTGGTTACTTCTCTAGAAAGTTATCGCCTGCCGAGCGCAATTATGATATTGGCAATAGGGAATTGTTGGCCATTATTCTAGTTCTCAAGGAGTGGCGACATCTTTTAGAGGGTTCCAAGGACCCCCTTTTGATCATTACTGATCACAAAAACCTGGCTTACATAGGAGATGCTAAACGATTGTCTTCTAGACATGCTAGGTGGTCTCTGTTCCTTTCTCGCTTTAATTTTCTTATTACTTATAGACCTGGTTCTAAAAATGTCAAGGCTGACGCCTTATCCAGACAGTTTGATACTTAGTCTATACAAGAGCAAGAGAAGTCCCATATCATTCCCCCGGAATGTATCATTGCTTCCACTATCCTTTCATTGTCCTCTCCGCTGCTTGGCTCAATCATGGAGGCTCAGTCTCAGACGCCCTGTGGTAAACCTCAGGACTAATTGTTCGTTCCATTGGGGGAAAGGGTTAATATCATGAACGTGTTTCACGACAATGTGTCTGCTGGTCACCCAGGTATTAATAAATCCACTTCTGCTATCATGAGGTCATTCTGGTGGGATTCCCTCAGGAAGAATGTTAAGGAGTATGTGCAGGCTTGTTCTGTTTGTGCGGTTTCCAAAGTACCTCATAAACTCCCTTGTGGCTTGTTACAACCTCTTCCCGTTCCTGAGGTCCCATGGTCCCACTTGTCTATGGATTTCATTGTAGAACTTCCTAGTTCTAATAGTTATACCTCTATTCTCATGGTTGTTGACCGTTTTTCTAAAATGGTTCACTTCATCCCTCTAAAGAAATTACCGTCATCTCAAGACCTGGTACTGATCTTTATACGTGAGATTGTCCATCTGCATGGCATTCCTCACAATATTGTATCTGATAGAGGTTCTCAGTTTGTATCCCAGTTTTGGAGGGCTTTCAATAAGAAATTGGGGATTGAATTGTCTTTTTCATCCTCTTACCACCCCCAGACTAATACAGCTGAGAGGTCTAACCAGTCTTTGGAGTTATACTTGCGTTGTTTCGTTAATAGCACTCAAGACAATTGGTCCGAATTATTACCATGGGCCGAGTTTGCTAGGAACAATGCTGACCATGACTCCTCTGGACATAGTCCATTTTTTGTTAATAATGGCCGGCATCCTACTGTCCTACCGGCTGTTTTTTCTGACACAGCTATTCCTGCTTTGGATGACCATCTGGCTTCCATCCGTGATACCTGGGTTAAAGTTCAATCTGCTCTGGGTACTGCTGCTGACCGTTTCAAGCATTTTGCTGATAAACGTCGAGGTGCCAACCCTGTTTACCAAGTGGGTGAGAGGGCTTGGTTATCTTCTCGTAACATCAGGCTCAAAGTCCCTAGCATGAAATTTGCTCCTAGGTTCCTTGGACCTTTTCGTGTCCTTCGTAGGATCAATCCTGTTGCGTACTCTCTGGCCCTTCCGGCCTCCTTGAAAATTCCTAATACCTTTCATGTGTCCTTGCTCATACCTCTTGTTTGCAATAAATATACTGTCTCAATTGTCCCTCCTCCTCCCTTAGTTGTTTCTGGACAGGAAGAGTATAAGGTCTCCTCCATAATTGATTCCAGGTTTTCTCGGGGAACTTTACAGTACTTGGTGGATTAGAAAGGTTATAGACCAGCCGATCGTTCTTGGGTTCCAGCATCTGATATACATGCTGGCTGCAAGATTCGCTATTTTCACGCCAAATTTCCTCTCAAACCTGGTCCTGCCCACCCGGTGGGCGTTCTTCAGGTGGGGGGTGATGTCATGTATTCATCCGCTTACAAAAATGTGGTTAATGACATTTACTGTCCACACAGGAAAAGTTGTGCCGAGCAACAACCAAATCCACAGAAGGGTTAATGCTGAGCAGCAATTATGCAAATGAGATCTGGTAACTGCCTTTGGGGTCAAAGGCCGGTTACAGCCTATCAGACCTAGAGGAGGGGTATTTAGGCCCAGTTCTCATCCTGCTCAGTGCCCTGTCGTGGTTTCCCTTGTGGTTGTCCGAGAGCGTGTTATTGATTCTGGTTATTCTGGTTATTTGACTTTGGCATTGTTTTTGACTTCCCTGTTTTCTGGCATCCCTGACTCCTGGCTTTTCCTTATCGTTGTGTCTCTTTCTGTTTCCCTTGACCTCGGCTATTCCTGACTATTCTTTGGTACGTTAGTCCGGCCATTCTAAGGTCCGGTATACGTTACCTATCAGTCCTCTGTGTTACACAGTTCTACGTGCTGGATCATTCTGTAATCCTGACACTATGCAACTCGGTATCCTGAGGCAGTCGCCCTGAGCAACATTCAGGCTGAGACTGTAACCGAAGTTCTCCCGGATGGGCTTTACCCGGGAGATCATTTCAGATCGGGACTCCCAGTTTACTGCCAAAATGACTGTCCAAATGTGGAGGTTATGCGGCATTAAACCGATCCCAAGCTTCCCTTACCACCCCCAGACCAATGGCCTGTGCAAGCGTTTCAATGGCACATTGAAGCAAATGCTCCATACCTTTGTAGCGACTCAGAAGGATTGGGGAAGGTTCCTGCTGCATCTCCTGTTTGCATACTGGTAGGTGCCCAGGAATCTACAGGATTCTCCCCGTTCAAGCTTATCTACGGGCGGAGAGTGATGGGCCCTCTAGACCTTGTACGAGAACACTGGCAGGGGGCTGGTAGGGACCCCCATCATTACATATGTGCTGGAGTTTAGGGATCGGCTGGAGGAACTCACCCACCTGGTGCGAGAGAACCTCAAGGTGGCACAGGGTTTTGATTCTGAAACCCATCAAACATGATAGGCTACAGGCTGCCTGGCAGGGCCCAAACTGTGTGATGGAACAAAAATGTGACACTATCTATGTGATAGGCCCGTGTTCAGGTACCGGAGTCCGATGCCTGTTGCATGTCAACATGCTGATGCCCAACCACGAGCGGACTGAGGATGTAGCTGCCATATGTGCTCCAGCCTCGGAAGATTTTGATAATCTTCCCCTGCCCGACCTCCTGGAGGAAGAGGCTCAGGCAGGGTCCATAGACAAGGTCCACTTAGGGGACCGGCTAACCGAAGGAAAACGCCTACAGGCACAGGAAATGCTGTCGGCAAGGAAGGAGGCGTTTTCCATCCTACCTGGGTTTACCCCACTATCCACCCACTGGGTAGAGACTCCCAACCAACAGTCCCTGCTGCAAAACCCCTACAGGGTACCAGATGCTGTGCGGGGGAACATGCTGCATCGAACCTTCCAAGAGTCCTTGGGCCTCCCCAGTCTTGCTGGTCCCAAAAAGAGATGGGACTACCAGGTTCTTTGTGGATTACAGGAGGCTCAACGACAAGAGGGTCCCATGCCCCGTATAGACAAGCTGCTAGATTGGATGGCTCGAGGCCGGTATTTCACCTCTATAGACTTGTGCAATGGGTACTGGCAGACTCCCCTGGCAGCAGATGCTGTCCCCAAGTAGGCATTCATCACCCCATTTGGCTTGTACCAATTTAAGGTGATGCCATTTGGGTTGAAGAATGCCCCAGCCACTTTTCAGAGGATGGTGGACCGGCTTCTGGATAGCCTCCAGGGTGTCAGGGTGTGGTAAGGAAAAGTTGTTAATAGTTTAATTGATACGCTTTCTTGAAGAAATTAGTTTTCAATTATTTTTTTTGAAGGAATGGATATTGAGTGAAAGACTAACGGAGAAGGGAAGGGAGTTCCACAGGAACGGTGCAGCACTAGAGAAGTGAAGGCAAGCATTTGAAGTAAGAGTATGGACAGAGGATAGACATATCTATCAATCTATCTTTCTATCTTTCTGTCTGTCTGTCACTACTTTCCATCCTCTGTCCGTCCATCCATCAATCTATCTATCTCTCCATTCCAGCATCAAGCAACGTTCTCCCCCAAGTTGCTGGGTTTGGTGTATCTCTCATGCAGAGGGAACCTGCCATCATTTCGGATCTGGACTACCCTTGTGGGTGGGATTATTCTGATATGCAAATAGTATTGGTTCTCTTTGTAATGGCACAAGTGACAAAACACATTTTTGAGACCTTGGTACTAACCGAAGGGTAAGCTAGTTTATCTAAGCTTTTGCCCTTTCCTTGAATTCTCAGATTCTTTTTATTGTCTATTTATTATTTTTATTGTTCTCCCTGCTGCCTGACCTTCCTCTGTTGAATTCACAGGAAGGGATGTCAGGTTGGGAGAGCTGATGGGAGGACATGGGCTACATGAAGGGAAGGGCATGCCGTCAGTGTTGGCAACAGACACCAACATTTCTGAGAACTCTTGTTGACTGCTGGAGACACACCAAGAGCAACAGAGGGGTTAATCTCCATACATGCAGCGTTTTAAAGCAAAACACTCCACATCCAGACTCCAGGCACCATGATCACTTCAAATCACTGAAGTATTATGATACTTGGAGTAATCCTTTAAGAGCATATATAGCAAAAAAAAGTGTTTTAAAAGCAAATCATCACAGTAGAACTTATTAAAATATGTCAATACTGTGCATATGTTGTAGCAATATAAGATCAGTTTATATCAAGCACACAGTCCTTAATGATTGTCATACAGATGTTATGTGGACTCTTTACCCTAAACACTCACTGAAGACTCGGCTTTAACAAAAAACTCTCAACATAATTTACAAGATATATCATTTAACATTCCAATATATCAAATGGTGGCTTTAATAATGATTTTTTTTTTTATACATATAAAAGGGATATTTAAATCAACCACAGCCTGCTCACAAAAAAAAGGGCTTTGTCAAATTGTCCATCTTCAAAAAATAAATAAAATAATTAAATAAATAAATAAAAATAATACAATAAGAAGGTAACACATTTTAATGACTATCTGCAAGACTGCTAATCAGTTTATGCAAAATTAGAATTTCCTGTCCTAACCACTATTTGTCTTAGACTTATTAATATGCCATGTACAAACAAAAAATTAATTGATCAGATCCAAATCTACCCACGCCCTTTTATATATAACCCTTCATTTTGATTGTTAGGACTATGGTTTATTATATATAAATATATTTGTCTTTATAACAGTGAAAAAATAGTGTTACTTGTACTAAGAATTTCAATATATTAAATTTTTGCCCACATTGCAAACTTTAGGTATTTTAGGATTCAATCTGTTAATATGGTAGGGACATTACCTTAAAACAATATCCTATTTCATTCATCTGTCTCTCTTGCTGTCTCTCTCTCTCACATCTGTGAAAACTATTCGCAACAAACTTTAAAATTAATGTAGGCAATGCTCGTTCTCTTAGCACTCCAACCCAATACATCATCATGGCTTTGCTCTTGCCGTCCTGCCATGTTTTCCAACAGTAAGGTGGACATTAATAAATCACGTCCTCCACCACGTCTGATTATATCTGTCTCTGTCATGCAATCTTCTTACCTTGCAGATGGGATTTGATACTGGTTAGGACATGCATATTATTAAATAGAGTAGATTGTGAGTTTACTATCAGCCTTGGATCTGTGAAGCTTTAGACCAAGGATAAAATGAGCAACTCGAGTGGGGAAATTTGTCATCCTTAGTAATAAAGTCCTTACTGAGTGTTCCATATTACCAAGGCTACTCTTTGTACAATTTCACTTTACTTACCCACTTTGCTTTTTAACCCGTCTTTCATAATTTTAAACGAAAACCTATTTGACTAAAGTATTATATTTTATCATAGTTAAAGATAAATTGTAGCCTCTAATATCTCTGCACTTTGATTTCCATGTTTGTAGTTTTGTTAATTCCCACATGCAAATATAATTTTTATATTCTGATGGCATTTTTATAATGCGGCATTCCCTGAAATGCCATCAAGGTCCTAACAAATACTTATAATCAAATTAATTGAACATTTTTTATCTTTTATTTTCCAATCAATTTTTTTTCTTAATAAAGATAGTATTTCAATATATAACATTTTATAAGAATAACCTGTTCCAATATTTTAAAGATTACAATAGGTCAAGCAGTATAACAAGGCATATCTTTTATTTTTTAAACACATATTCTCTGACAAAATTCTTATTTCTGCATTTATAATATTTATAATATTCCAGACCTTTATTTAATCCTACAATTTCTATAAAGAATGTATAAAAAAAGAGACATTTAAATTATTGATATTTCCATTTATTTTTTTCAGATATCCCTGAATAGCAATCTATACATAAAAATTATGTGCTAGGTCAGGGGTTAGGCAACCTGTGGAACTCCAGATGTTGTGAACTACATCTCCCATAATGCTCTTACAGCCATAATGTTGGCGAAGACCGTCTACTCCTGTGCTAGGTATACACATCCAGCTTCAAACTGAAGAGCTCAATAATAAAAGGGTTAGTGAATTAGGATCGCATTAAATAAATAGTGGGAATGTCTAAGACATAAGACACTAATTTATATTCTACCATAAGTGATACAGAGGAGAACAAAAAGAATAAGGAGTTTAATAGTTCAGTACGTACATTTGCAATATATTAATTAAAAAAATTATCATGTTTGATTTTATAGCACATTGGAAGATAGGAGATTGCGTAGAACAAATTCTTCTAAACTGTTGTCAGATGTAAATGACTGAATGTCTTCTTTATATCTTAGATAAAATTGGAATTCCCTTGGAAATGACTTTGATAAGCCACTTACCTAAAATAAATCTTCACAAATCCACATAATTACATGTATTCTCACAAAACATAAGCC
Source organism: Pelobates cultripes (assembly GCA_933207985.1). Taxonomy (NCBI): domain Eukaryota; kingdom Metazoa; phylum Chordata; class Amphibia; order Anura; family Pelobatidae; genus Pelobates; species Pelobates cultripes. The sequence goes on from OW240912.1 coordinate 191,263,757, forward strand.
TGATCTTTAATACTTAAAACTTCCTGGATTTTAGACTCTTAAAATATTTTTTAATAAAAGATAAGTATTGCTTTGCTTTAGAAATAGCAGAAAATATAGATGTAAGTATCTGTATGTCCTGAGGAAAGATGTTACTTCTTTCTGTCTGCACATTTCAGTAAGCTCTCAAACGTAAATATGTATATAGTTTCTTGTAATCGATAAATTGTAATCAATTGTAATCAATAGCTAAATACCAAATAATGATCAAACACGCAAAATTTTTCATTAAATCTGAACCTCATTTAGCTTTATCACTACAATATATTATTCATTTGGTAAAACAATTACTTGTTTAACAAAATATCTAATTAAAAAGGAAAAAGATGATAAAATGGAACATATTTTATATGGTCTATTAAAGTGGTCCTTTATAATAACGGGGGAGCTGCTTTCCTGCCTACGTGATGGACATGTACTTTGAGGCCTCCATCCCGCTGCTTGGACAACTCTAAAAGAATATGAATTTTGGTAACGACATGGTCAAAAACAAAGAATATCAATGAACCTTCAATATACAGACACACAATAAAGATTGGTCTTAGGAATTACTTTTCCACTACAGACTTATCACAGAACAACCAAAGATATTAGTGGAAAGTTGCCATTTACCTCATCATCATCATTAGCTATTAGCTGATTATAGAAGGTAGTGGACATTAAGTCCATTATCAAGAAGCACATTGTTAGTGCTTGACAAGAACCAAGAATCATACTTGTAGACCGCTTAATTAATTATTTTGTGCCTCAGGTGCCTTATAAAAAATATTACTATTCCTAATAAATACATTTACTTTCTACAACTAGAGAATTAAGAGTTTAGAAATAATACAGTTTCAAATGCAATTCTGGATCCCACTGAGATTCTACAAATCACATACTGCTTATGGTGGGTAATTTGTTTTGGTCAATATCCAGTTTAAATGCTGATATACCTGAGGATGGTTAAGGGATATAACGGAGATATCAGCATGTCAAAAAAATAAATTTTTAACAATAACCTGGAATATTTCTGGGGCATTGTTGAGGTTACATACCATTACACAATATACCTAATTGTTATGTATTTATCCATGGCTCACATTTTGTTTGAGGATTTAAATCCCTAGCAGGTCCATTTTACTGGATACGATAGAGCTTTTTAGCAGACACATGCAATAAAAGACAAACCAACATATGAACTCCCACTGTTTTAGTTTAAATCTTTCTAAAGTCACCTAGGCCCTTTAAACTGGTTATAATTTTGTGATGACTTAAGGGCAAAAGGAATTTGTGATGGTGGTTTTCTATATCACCTCTAGCTGATAACAGACAATGTCTAGTTTTTATTCCCTGGCAATGAGCTTCTGTTAGCTCAGTGTAATACTTTGTGTAAGGTTGGGATTTTCTATTTTTAAAGATAGAACATTTGCAAATGAATACTGCGGGTGGCTAGTGGAATTGGGTTATTGGGGAGGAAGTTAGAGAAACAGGGAAATTGTCCTTCTTTGGTACTGTTGGACTTTACATGGCAATATTGCACCGGGAACCTAGAACCCACATGTTTTTGGATTTGTGCACATATCTTAGACTATAACCTCTCTTTCAGTCTTGGTAATGTTTCAAACAAAAAGGATGGAGTCCCTACCTTTTACAACTAGGCCAGTCCTGGAATCCACTACTCATTTAGTCAGAATACTGATGTTGTTAACCATTGCATTGCTGTCTAAAAACATGGGGGAATAAATGTAATTTACGCATGGCACACATAAGATAAAACAGTTGCAAAAATTACTAATTACTAAAGCGAAATCAAAATATCAGTATTCCTTTTTAATTAATGCTATAATTTACCTGATAATTGTTTTTTAAGTATATCATTTTAGGACTACAAAAATCAGATCTCACAGTTCTAGGTCTCTCAACCTTTTACTCCTAAACAAAGCTGTATTAACCACTGTTATCCCACAGTTATTAGCTGACTTGTCTGGGCAAGAAATAGGTGAAATCACAGCAAAATCAGGCCCGTCTGGGTCAGTCTTCTCTTTCAGCATCAAATCCCTACAGATTCTGCCTTCTACTACACTGTGAAAATGATGGAAAAAGCCAACGGTTTTGATTTGGTCCCTGAGGACAAAGACACGTCCCCAGTATACTTCTACAGTGGAAGAGGTGGGTGAGCAGGTTAAGAGCATTTTCTTTGTCTGGTTTCCATTAAACTTCAATCAGAGATACAGAAAGAGAAATTCCTCTAGGCTTTCACACATCCAGGTATCGGGCCTGGCTGACTGTAATAAAAAGTCATAACTGATCTCTCGCTATGAGGTCCCCAGTGGAATGAGCTCAGCGAAATTTCAAGCAAGTCCTTTGAGAAGCAAAACAAAAGCCCGTCTTAAACATCACATTATCCTAATAATCCCATTGCTACTGAAGCCATTCAATTATTTTAAAGGTCTTAATTTGCAAACTGTGGTATTTCAAAGTTTTGTTCAATGTTATTGAAGGATGGGGACAGGGTATGTGTAAATGAATGTCATTTATTTACAGTATACTTGTTTGGGTTGTGCTAATTTGACAGTAAACTCTTAAGTTTGTTTTCTTTAATAAATTAAATTAATACGTTGTAAAGAAGACCTGATGTGCATATTTATGTTCAATAGAAAGTAGAAGTCTTTTTTTTGTGATTTTAAACATTAAAAATCATTATTTTTTTCTGGATTACTCTGAAAAAAACAAACATTAAAATGAATAGTGAGGTATTTGCAATATAAAGTGAATTATGGTGAAGTGACCATAAAATAGCAAAATGTATGAAAGGTGGACATAGAGCTGGGTAGTTTGGTCCAGTTCAACTTTTTAGTCAAAAATATTTACATTTGTTTTACAATTCACTTTTTAGTGAATATATTCTATATCAGCTAAAGGGACACTCCAGACTACCACTTTCTGAAGTTCTTTATGTGGGAAGAGTGTGTCCTCTTTTTTCATTTTACAAAAAGAGCAGATTTCAATAGAAATTGGCAATTTTATAAATTATTCTTGTTATACTCCGCTGCCTGTAAGTCAGATAACTTGTCCTGTTACTTCATAGTTTGTGTAGCTCAGTGGAGTTAAACTCAAGTGGCAGGAAATTGCTCAGAGCACCTGCCTTGCAAAAACTTCTTATTAAACTGCATTGGGAAGTCTGTGACTGGACAGCCATGGAAACTCTGGGCTTAGGAAGAAGGGGAGGGTTCAGGCAAGAGATCTGCAGCTTTAGCAAGCAATTTTTATACATGCCACCAATGAAAAAAATGCATGATTAAATGCATGCATATTTTTATTGGGGTTAATCTACTAAAAAGTCATTTTATTTTTATTTGGACAGTGGAGTGGCTCTTTAACCCCTTAAGGACCACCCTTCTGGAATAAAAGGGAATCATGACATGTCACACATGTCATGTGTCCTTAAGGGGTTAAACTTCATTAATTTGCAATTTAGTAAACTTGACACTATACATATTTGAATACTATCAATATTAAATATTGCATGCTTAACTCCACCCTTGCTGCTGTTTAAGCCTGCCCCTGCTGCTCAGTAAGCCCCACCCACTTTGCCATGTAACTTTGGGATAGTCCTCGGTGGAGAAAAATGAAAATCGTCCACCCGGGTAGCAGATGCACACACTTAAAATCCGGCCATGTGTGAGCTGTGTCGGCCGCATGGCGCCCCCTACTGCAATGGCGTCCTGTGCGGACACACAGTTCGCACACCCCTAAGGCTAGCCCTGAGCATGTATGTTTTAGTATGGGGGTATTACTATACTATTGCTATCAGCTAATAACACTGAGTCATGAAGTTTTGCTCTGAAATTTGAAAAAGTACTCAGATGTCTAAATAAAATTGATGACCACCGTAAGGCTAGCCACACACAGGCCCCATTCTAAAATAATTAAATACAATCAAAATTATTCTGCACCATGACACCATCTAAATTCTATTTCAGAAATATGTAAAGAAATAAAATAATATGGAAAATTATTCAAAAATACATTCATATATTGTATGTGCACTTCAAACAGGGCTCTGAATGCAAGTTTTAATTTCTGTGCTATATCTTACATGCAGTATTTTACTTCACTGAACAGAGAACACCTCGATACAGCACTATACATTGCTAAAATTCTCTCCAACAAAAATGTGTCAAAAATAAACACAATAAATTTTTATAAAAACAGTATGTGCCATAGCACTTAATTACTTTATTATCCAATTTAAAAGTCTATGCAAACTGTATTTCAACTGTATGTCAAGTAGATTCGTCCTAATATGATAGCCACTACTTCTGTATAGACAGTCAGACTGGTGTACCCAAGTTGACCTTTGACCAGACAGATGTTGGATCCATAATGCAAAGTGTTCCTTCACAATGTGCTGGATGAGTATGAATTCCATGTATTGTATTGTTTGCCTATCTTGCAGGACAAGGTAAGTCACTTCCCGAGTACACAAAACAAACAAATAAATAAACAGTAGCCCATCAGTGTTCACACATGGCCATGTGGGATATAAAGTATGTAATGTGAGGTCACGTACCATTGGTTTGGAATTAAATGCATACACATATACAAACAGAAAAACAAAACATATGCCAAAAAGTAACCTTTTAACTCAAGATTTCAGTAAAAAATACAATAAAACATTTGCTGCATACAATACCCAAATGCAGGCCACTATTATGTATTATATATATCAACATATACATATATCTAATACTGAGGATATACAAACCTTTTTTTTTATATATATGACAGTTCTACGGCCTTGCTGATCATAGCAAGATTGCACAGTGATGTAGCCAGTATTGGTAAGATTTGACATAGGAGCTTACACTCTACCGCCTCATTCCAAAAAAGAAGACGCCTAGATCCTTCCATACAGTAGGAACAGTAATGTGTTATAGACATAACACAGCAACTTAGGGCTGTGTTAAGAGAAAAGCAGCCTGCAGAAGGCAATCAGTGAATGAGCACTAAGTGTGTGCCATCAGCATCCCATTTGTATTGTGTTGTGCTGAGCTTAATTGCAAGTCAAGTGCCATTTCTAAAGAATAGAGTGGAACCAGCCATTTGAGTGAATTGAACCTCAGCTGATAGAAGAACATTTCACAATATGAACACTGAAGGCCATGGCAGATGCTTTCAGAAAGACACTACACTTATTATCAGTGGGCAAAGGGCACTTACTGAGTTCACAATAATCACACATTCCTCCATTTGGAGAACTACTGGTAAGATTTTTAACCGTTTCATACCCGATTTAGGGCTCCGTCGGAATGCATGTAACCCTTGCTAAAGCTGTAGGATAGAAGAGAGACAAGACAGGTGATGTGATGATTTTGCAATGACTTAAGGATTTAACGGCATACAAGAGAAATCTCGCGAGCTATTTTATCGAAGAATGGAAAGGTTCTTATTTTAAATATGGAAAGCGTTGTTTTGAATCAAGAGTAACAAAGTCGTAAAATCTTGCGCTGCTATAGTTTAAAAAAAAAAAAATCTATATTCATCTAAATATGTTTCAGTAATAGATTAAATGGCCCTGAATTAATCTGGAAAATTTTAGGTTTTTGGAAAAGTTTACTTTTTCCGTAAAATTGTTAGCTTGTGATATCCATTAATTATTTTTCAACCATCAACAAACTAATCACTACAATTGTATTGTGAAGTAGCAATGCATGTTTCAGTATGGAGTTACAAGCTATTCCTGTATAACAATGAATGAGGGCTCTTGGTTTCCAAAACGGCTGATTTATTCCTAATTATTTGTCTCTCTTGTCTATGCTTTCAACCTTTTTTAAAAAAAATTCAAAGCAATCCCTTGTTATCTTTTCAAGCCTTCTCTCTTCCCTAGATTGGACACAAGAATTTTTATTTATTTTCAAGCGGAATCCTAATTTTTCAGAATGTAGCTAAAGATGTAAATTTTACTCAGATGACGATGTCATACATGCAAAAGCTCTGCAAACTGAGATGCCCAGAATCGTAGCTGAAATGGCTGAAGCCCATTTTTTAGCTCACCATTTCTTATTGACAGGTTAGTAACTACCTTTTCACGTTTTATCAAAGATATTGTCCTGAGCTGAATCTCTATTAAATTAATTTTGATTCTGGATAGTACAGAGCATGGGCTGAATAGCATTACATATGCAAAATTTGTAGAGTTTAGCAATTATCATTTGCCATGTGTCATGACGACTTAAGACAGGGGTCCTCAAACTCCGGCCCCCCAGATGTTGCTGAACTACAACTCCCATGATTCTCTGGCTATCTATGTAATTCAAAGAATCATGGGAGTTGTAGTTCAGCAACATCTGGAGGGCCGCAGTTTGAGGACCCCTGACTTAAGAGAACTAAGTACAAACACACAGGGAGGCAGTGAAGGTACAGATCATATAACCACCACCTTGTTGACTATAATAAATTAGGTGAGATGTACTCTGCATGCAAAACCAATGAAGAGGCGCATATTTTGTGATTTCTTATTATTAAATAATACTCAGTGAATATGAATATAGATAAAGGAATGGATAGAGTACAAAATACTTAACTGTCTTTTTTATACAGGCAGAAGAAACATTGCTTGCCGGAGTCAGTAACAGGTTTCATCTAAAAAAAATGTAAACAGTTATTTTCTGAAAATAGATGTGGAAGGGGGAAAATATGAAATGTTTAAAGTTCTAATGAAATACTAGGAATACACAAAAATCTTTTTTAAGTGGTTCATCCGAATAATTTTCTTGGTAATCGTCGAACAAATCCATTCTGAAACATTTCACTTGTAGTGTCTACAGGTAAAATCAATTCAGAATTGTTTCATTCAGGAATCACTTCAATTATATTCAAACAAATCAAACTAATTCCTTTACACATTAGAACTATGCTAGCAGTTTTTTTTAGCATATTTTTTTTCTTCACTTTTTCATTAAATTGCACACCTTTTAATGTAGGCTGCATATCAGTTTTGTTATAGTACACAAATGTATTGTCCTGTCCTGAATTGGGTGTGTGTAAGGTTTTTGTTGGAATACTTATCCAGTCCCACTTCTCGTGTGTATAACATAGGCTGGCATCAGCCAAGTAATTAGGGATTTATCCACTAAACAGCAATTTGTGATAAAAAAAAAAAAAAATTATATTGAATACATTCTTTAACACATGCCCTGTTTAATTAAAAAATCCTTTAGTTTCATGCTCAGAAAGGTTGTCCTGTGAATAGTCTGTAACTGACCAGAAAATTGCACTTCAGGCCAGAACATCTGAGATGCAATAGTGGCCTTTTTTTTTTCAATTTCCCAACAATCCGAGATTAAGCAAATAAACTTGCTAATATTAATAATATGTCGATTTTCACTAGCTACCTTCTATAGTTTTATAAGGAAAAAATTAACTAAATATTGGTGTAATGAATAATTAAAGCAATTACAATAATAATAGTGATATATTTTCTCGATCATGACTCTTGTTCGGTTCATAGATATGTTATTTAGGTGGCATATGCTTTTTAATATACATAAACTTCCTGGTCACATGACTAAAGCAAATACCATGTTTTTTTAAGGCAGTTTAATTCTGTGGCTCAAAATTACCTCAGAAATTCTGTAAATGAATACTCCTGAACTGCTGCAGATTGTGCAAATAATTTTCAGATGCTTACCATCGGGTTTTCTGCCAATGATTTACAGGTTATGCAGTTTACAGATACTTCCACAGTAAACACTCCTAATGTTAAAGAAAGACATCCATCATTTTGTGTTAAATCTCAAGATATGACATCTGCCCTGCTTAGAAATGCAAGTTTAAATAAAGCTGGGGGTTTGTGAGATTTCCACACTATGGCAAACCTATACAGCATAGCTCGGCAAATGATCCATCTCCTATCAAACTGCTCAAGATAAGAAAAACATGCTTCCAAAATTCTAGGGGTTCAAATTGATTACCTCTTAATGAATACGTACAGTTCACAGCAATGTTGCCAGCCCTGAAAACATGATCAAATTCCGTGTGAGGTGCTTGAGTGAATATTTATTAAAGTGCCTGCTAGAAGCAGTGCCCTTAATAATCTCACTCTGACAGGGGAGGGAAGCAAAGACTGATCCTGTGGAGTGATCAGTGAATTTACTTATCTTAATTCACTTGGTTTGGTTTAAGTCAACTTTTCACAGCGGTAATTAATAGCAACATTCTAGGCACTCAGACAAACTAGCACTTTCTGACTTCATTCTGGGGTCAACATGGAGTGATTTACCGGAGCTAGTTTTGACTTAAAGTTGCACGTCAGTTATTTTACAGAAATGCTCTATACCCTTTGCACCTCTAAATTAATCTTGTTTTTTGTTTTGTTTTTTTTCTGCTTTGTGTTTATGTAGTATTTCAGTATTTTGCAGTTTTGTATCTTTACAAATTAGTGTCAATAAGTAATATGAATTTCATAAATGTTATAATTTTTTTAGCCACCTATAATTTAAAGGAACATAAAATCCTTCAGAAAAATGCAGTTCTATTAACATTATCAAAGTGTCTGCTAAAAGTTGAAAGTCATATCTGAAAATATGCACTACAGATACAAGCAGTTCACGCTTTAGCTGCACATGAGACGTACTCCCGGGACATCCACCTATACAGGTCACTATTGCAGTAAGTGTTTCTACTCCTAAGCTGCATGGCTGCCATGTTTACTAAAATCTAAGTAAGCTCAACCATGAGTTTATTAGGAGTCTGACCATCCAAACTTGTTGGGATCCAACTGAATTTTTATTCACTGCATCCGAACAATCACAAACAAAGTAAAGTTTTTTATTAGCTGCAAGTGAATCTGATTGCGCCATCTGTCACTCTGTATGTATGCATTTTTTGAATGCTATCATTATTTCCAACAGCAAATGAGGTGGACATGCATAGAGGACATCCCATTGGTGTCCGTGTATGCTGTTTAATTCGTTCTTTCTCTCATTACCTTTTACTTTATATTTTTTCTTTCTATAAATGAATCTCTGCAGCAGGGTCCAAGTTATCTTTTGTGTACTGTATGGTAAGTGTGTAACTTATAAAATTAATGTCATATAATTGCATGCTAAGCAGTATTAGATTTAAAAACGACACATCACAAAAACCATACATACATTATCAAATGTATTGCAGTAGTAGTTTGTACTCGTTGTAGATAGACTTGTGCAATTGGTTTCAAATATAGTGCAATTTGTCAGAATTTTGGCCGATAGGCAGGCCTTCTGAATTTTGGAACTCCAAAGCGCCAAATGGATGTATGACGAAAAACAAACCAGTCAGGCGAGTGAAGATCAGTTTTGTTTGATTTATGATTCAGCGTTCCGCCCCTGACACTAAAAATAATAAATGATTGATTAGAAAAAAACCTTTATTGATGTTTAGGGGGACTGCTATGCATATGCTGATTTTATTCACAGACCAAGTGAGAAATGACCAATGAGAGGGAAAAAAATATATATTATTTAATAAATATCTAATATTTAAATATAGATTGTTTTTGATCCTCCTTTTTTCCCCTCTATTGGTTACTTCTTTTTACGTAATCTGTGAAAATAAATACATAATATGAATGTTATGTATATATATTGCAGTATGGGGATTGGCCTATTTTTTACACCTTTTGGTTTGACCGAATCGTTTTCCTGAAATGATCACATGGACAAAACTCATCAGCCGAAACATGTGGGTAAAATTCAGACCACCCGAACAAATGTTTTTATTTTTCACACCGATTTGGCTGAACAAAATGTTTCTCCTGTGCACAAGTCTAGTTACAGAGTCAAAATGAAGGTTTTGCTTGTATCTGCTCCATTTTTAACAGTCTCCAATCGCAACAGGTAGGCTGAACTTGATGGACACAAGTCTCTTTTCAGCTATGTAACTATGTAACACTGATTTCAATGGAGACTATTTTGTATCAATCAGCAACCATTGCCCACACATATTGGTAAAAAAATGGACAGGTGGATAGGTGCCTTATGGCACAAGGCGGAAATACACTCTGCCTTTAAAGGACCACTCTGCTCAGCATAACCACCAAAATTCATAATGATATAAGTTTATGTAAATCTAACATTTTTTTTTTCTAAACCAGTTTAAAGCAGTTTGACCAACATTCCCTCCTCAATACCCGTATCCTACAACCCCTCTTTACACTTCTCAAATAACATGAAAGAGGTTACATCCAAAGTGGATGTCAGTGATAGGATGAGAGCAGGATGTGGTATGAGAGGTGTTATGCATGGAAGTTCACCCCTACAATGAGTTTTATTGGTTATGGTAGTGGAGTGCAAGAATCTGCTCAGGTCTCACAATATACTTATAGGGAAGTACAGCAGAGGACTTGCATTAGTGCTGCTAAACTTACTGTGTGCGTGTGTGCGCGCGTGCGCGTGTGCGTGTATGTAGGTTTATGTGTGTTTGCTCGCACATTACCATTGTACAGCCATACCTGTGTGCAGATTCAAAATATCCTGTGCACACCCATTGATTACTTGAACATCAATTAACCATATGGCCAGTGTTAATGGATAAAGGCAGTGCATGTAATGTATAATGATGTGATATTGGAACTACATGGGGGGTACGACTGACCTTTATGATATCAGTAGCTGTACTGTAGATTGAGCTGAATTATATTCTTGATGAAAGAACGGCACATTTTATGGATAATAACTGTACAGTTATCGGTGGGCACATTTATTGGTGATGGGCAGAACATTCTGGGCATCTTAGGGAACTGTACTGGAAATAGGGGGACATATTTGCATATTGTCTACAATATTTTTATTTTAAGTTCCATTTTAATTGTCTAGTCTGAGAGAGAAAGAGAGAGAGAGTAATAGGAGGAGTGATGACCCTGTCACCATAACCACTTAAGCGCTACAAAACTATATAAAAAATCTAGCTTAGACAATTTTTTTTTCTGAAATACAATATGAATGCAGAGAGAATATAAATGGAAATGTTAAAGGAGTAACACACTGCAGTGGTTATGGTGATAGGAGTGCCCTGTTTCCATCTCCCCCCTGTATCTTCCCAGTGTAAGTACCAAAACTGTTTGCTAATGGATTGACAACTTACCTGTGGTCAAACTTACCTGCAGTGAGATCCATAGGCTACTGCATTGAGTTTAAGTTTGAGTTTAAACTCTTCTGTGAGGCACCAACTGACTTGCTCAGTTAATCACTCTCAGCCAATGAGCTAAGCTCTAAATATACATATAGAGAGAGAGAGAGAGAGAGAGAGAGAGAGAGAGAGACAGAGAAAGAGAAAGAGAAAGAGAGACAGAGAGAGAGAGAGAGAATTTAATGGAGATTTATTAAAGAAAAGCAGGTGCTATTTCAAAGTGCTAAATGGTCAGAAACATTCTATTGGTTTCAATGTGATTTCTCCTATTCACAGGTTCGTTCTAAAATGGAATTCATTTTTGCATGATACGTCTTCTCCTTTGGTAAGTAAAGGGGATAATTTACAAATGTGAAGATTTGCATAATGTGCAGATAATGGATACAATATAAAAACCTATTTACTAAATTTATATTTATTGTGTTTGTAAATCCTGTCCTTTTTGTCTTGTTTTGCAATGTGCAGGAATTAAAAGTCAAGAAATAAACAAACCTTAAAATCAAACATTATCGTACCTTAATACAGTCCTGCTTAATAACAGACAGTAGGAAAGTAGGAAATTGGTAGGATTCAATTACTATTTCAGGTCATATTTACAGGTTGGAATGCCCTTTAAAATACAGTGTCTAGTGTCCATAATCTGGTCCCTAAAGAAGACACTAATGTAGAATGTCTTGCTCTTTTTGCATTTACAGAGCTATACAGCCATGCATTTGTTAAATTAGTGGGACATTTCATTTTGACATAGTATGTTTAAAGGCTGATTTGTTATGCTGCAGATATAAGTTATTGGTCCTTAAAGTACCACTATAGGCACACAGACCACTACAACTCAATGAAGTGGTCTGGGTGCCTGGTCCATCTAGAATTAACCCTTTCTGCTGTAAACATAGCAGTTTCAAAGAAACTGCTATGTTTACAAATGTGTTAATCCAACCTCTAGTGGCTGTCTCATTGATTTTCACAGTGAGAAGACACCAGCGTCCATAGGAAAGCATTGAGAATGCGTTCCTATGGACTGGCTGAATGCTCGCGCGGCTCATGCCGCGCATGCGCATTCAGCCGATGACGGGAAAGAAGGAGGAGAGTCCCCACCGCTGAGGGAGCCCGATGCTGGAGAAAGGTAAGCATTTAACCCCTTCCACCCCCTAGAGCCTGGCGGGAGGGGGGCTCTGAGGGTGGGGGGGACCTAGAGACCCTACAGTGCCAGAAAAACGAGTATGTTTTCCTGGCACTATAGTGGTCCTTTAAGGACCAAGGCACCTGTATTTTACTGTATATGTACAGTATTTTACTATATATGTACTGTATTTTACTCTTCATGTATGTATATGTATATGTTTATGTATATGTATATGTTCACCAAATTATGTCAGTATACAGTTTCCAAATATCTATTTCCAAAAAAGCAAAATAAGAAGATTTTTAAGTAGGGTATTTAACCGGTTTTGTTAGACTTTTGTCACAATTAAAGTGAAGTTAAAGGGCTTTATGTCTCTAGCGACAGTTGAAGGAAGCTGCTATCTTCTCACACATTTTGAGAGTTGTGCTAAGGAGGATGTCATCATGGTCTTGTGGGATCCTCCAGTATTGGGGGCGTGTCCTCCTCGAGGTGCATGTTTGGAGCGGGGCTGCAGCGTTCAAGGCAGAGGTGAGGGTAGTGTTATATGTGGAGATGGCCAGTGAGGGACAGGAGAGGGAAGTGATGGATAGCAGTTGTGAATCAATTTCAGCTGACAGCTGCAGGAGGTCAATAGAACTAAGGTTCCTCCTGAGTTGAGGGTGATTAGGCTGAAGTTGTTGGGTAAGGGGGTTATTGAGAGCAAGCGATAAGAGGTGGTGATCAGAGAGAGGAAATGGAGTGTTGCAGATATTAGATACTGTACATGAATAAGAGAAAATAAGGTTGAGGGTATTGCCTGCTACATGGGTGGGAGAATTAGCCCACTGCAATAGCCTGAGGGAAGAAGTAATTGAAAGTAGTTTAGAGGCTGCTGAGGTCAAAGGTGGGTTAATAGGAATATCGAAGTCTCCAAGAATTAGGGATGGAATGTTAGAAGAGAGGAAGTTAGGTAGCCAGGTAGAAAAGTGGTCAAGGAAGAGGAGAGGGGAACTAGGAGGACGATAGATAAAGCAATGTTAGCAGAAAATGGTTTGAAAAGGTGAATTTAATGAATTTCAAATGATGGGAAAGAAAGGGAAGGGGGGTGGGCAGAGTTTTAAAGGAGCAGTGGGTGAAAGGAGAAAACCTACACCGCTACCTTAACTTTCCGCTTGTCTTGGTTGTGGGGGAAGTGAAGACCACCAAAGGATAGTGAGGCAGGGGTAGCTGTATCAGAGGGAGAGACATGTTTCTGTTAGTGCATGTAGGTTTAGGGAGTGTGAGATAAATAGGTCTTGGATGGAAGTTGATTTAAAGGTGCTGCACACAGAGCGTCCATTCCAGAGGGCAGCTTTAAAGGAGGAATTATAGTGAGAATTACATGGAATGGGTATTAGCTTGTTGTGGCTTCTGGTGTTCGTACCAGGTGGCTGAGTAGCAGAGGGACCAGGGTTTGGCTAGACATCACCAGCTGCTAGGAGCATTAGGATGGAAAGGAAGAGAAGGTGGAAGTAAGATTTAAATGTTGGGGACAAGCGTTTACATTTAGGCAATTTAGGAGGGGTTTGTGGAGAACGACTGGATAACGACTGGAAGCAGAAAGGGAGCAACGAAGATGGTGTCAGCAGGAACAGGTAAGTGAAATGGTAGAGAGATTTTAATTATGGGGGAAGTGAGAGAGAAAGTGAAAAATAGAAGTGAGAACATTAGTATGAGAATAGGTGCTGTGTTTTTAAGAGCTGTGAGAATTGTAGGTGTGGTTAGGAGGGTTAAGGGTTAAAGAGGTATTGTGTGAGTGTAGCTATTTTAGGTGTAGAGGGCTTGGTGGACATGATTGATTCATCACATGTTTGTGAGTTTTCTACCAACACCACATATTCAGTTTTACTTTTGACTGAATTACGCTATGTTTTGTCTGTTATTATTATAGATCTACAATTGATCCACTTATCCTGGTTCACATTTCCAGGTTGTTCAAAATTATTTTTATACGTATACTGGGTGTTTTTCCCACTTTTCTTAGTTTTTTTTTATTATATATCATGGCCCCTTAGATTTATTGTAACACCGCTGTTCTATAAGTAAGAACAAGAGTCTCCAACTCCAGTATAAAACTCACTGGCTGTTGTGCTCTAGGCAGTCTGCTCCCCAATCCTTGGCTTAGGAACATACATGCTGTTCCTTTTTCCAGACTCTACCTATTCCTCTACTTTTAATTACCATCTCTCTCACTCTTCCCATCTTTGTGTCTCAGATTTTCTTCCCCTTTTCAGTATGCGACACACGCTCACCTATCTTTAGGTACCTATTTAGTCTAGGGCCCCCTAGCATCCTCTTTCTTCCGTTCCAGTGCACTTTTCTAATTTTGATTTCAGCATCTCTAATGCTAATGCACTCTCTAATCCTCTCCAATATCGCACCTTCTTTCTAAAGTTCTCTCTTTTTTTAGCACCCAATTTCCCATCTATGTAATACAATGCCTTATCCCACTCCCTGATTCTTGTGTTGCTTTACCTCTCCCTTGATCTGTGCATGTGCATTAGTTCTGGCCATTCTCCATCCAGTCTCTAGCGAATACTGTGTGTGCATAAAGATTACTGATTAAAGCTTGTGTAGCAGCAGAGCAAGGACTCAGAAAAGATCAAGTGACTCTATGTAGTCACCGTGGCTGCAGTATGCTGCAACTGTTTGAGACACACACTGGGAGCTGCTTTTTTGGGAGCATTATTGATGTAATTGTTTTTTATAAAATATTGGTCTCTGAGGAAGTCCCATAAGTGGATGGAACACGTAAGACCAGATTTCCCCTTTATTGCCTTTTTATAGATATTACCAATAAACCTCTTTTCAACTTATCCTGCATGGTTCCTGATATTGGGTGATACCTGATCCTAAGAGGGAGATATTAGCCCCCCAAACATCGGGGAGGCACCAGTAGAGCGAATAAAACTTCAAAATCCTGTGAGTGCAGAATATTATATTATATTATATATTATATTATATTTCCACTAACTATATTATGCTATGTTGTTTTTATTTAATATTTTTTAGGTATATCAGCTGAATTCCACGTGTATTGTATTTTTTATACACTCTGGGAGCTGTAGTCCACATTACACAGAAAAGGCAAAGTTTTTTTCACTTGAAACTTGGTACTGAGCACTATGAATTATGAATAAATCACTATAAATAGAATTGGATTGGCCACTCTTCCTTCCCATTGGCCTTTTAAAAGTACACCGGCCTACCTATATGGTGGAGTTGTTTGGGATTGAGTGACTTCAAAGCAACAACAACTAATAACATGTTGCAGCACTTTTATAAATTGTCTTTCTCAAGTCAACTTCTGATCTAATAAAAACATTATTTAGAATGGCCAAATACTGGACTCAAAGACAGAAGTATATCTTTCTTTGTAGAAACACGAGGTAATCATTTGGCTAGTTTGCCTGTTTTTGAGCAGAGATAGGTAGGTATAGGTGAATATATTACACAAATATTGCACTCTTCAAGTCTATCGGCAGTATTAGTAGTAGACATGTGCAATTTGTTTCGTTCTGAATGTACATTCGTACGATTTTCATGTCATTCGGACATTCCGATGCTTACGAATGTCCGAAGTGCCAAAGTCCTGAAATGCCGAAGTTCCGAAGTGTCGATGTTCGGCAGTTCCGAAGTGCTGAACCGAACCAAATGACATTGGTCCAAATTGTCGAAGTAGACAAATTTTTCTGCTTACCCGAATTTCTGAACCGAACCAAATTTTTGTCCCATGTACACCCCTAATTAGTATCAAGCTGCTAGGATTGCAGAGTCACAACCAAAGTCTTATGCAACGCTTATGGACTACATGTGAAGTGTAGCTTGGAGGGGGCTATCTACAATCAATAAAATGTGGGTGTTCTATTCATTTACAAAATAATCTTATATTAATGTTTGCTTTACAAAACAGAAAAAAAAATAATTGTGACACAAGTGGTGGATTGACAACATTCTAACTATAAACAAAACGCAGCACATATAAAGATTAACCTCTGTAATGCCAGAGGTGTAACTCCACCTCCGGTAGCCTCGTTGGGAGCCAAAGCTTCCGGGCAGCTGAATATTAATTCTGTGCATAATTTTAATCGGACCCAGTGAGGGAATGATGTCAGCCAAGGAGGATTGGGATTAGGAGAGAACTTGGCCTCAGCAATGGAAATCAGGTAAGGTTATGCTTTTTTTTTTGTTTATTTACATTGTGATGGGGGAGTGAGGCGGTTACTTTAACAAAAATCATTTTGAAAACACTATTTTTTTTTGTTTTTTTTTTAAATAACCCTTTAACATGCCTAATAACTGACTGTCAGAAGAGGTTTTATTCCTTCCTTAGAGCTGCTACTTAGTTTGAGAGATGCAAAGCAAAGATTTTTCTAATCCTCTTACAGACTACAAATGTGCATAACTATCTTGAAATGATAAGTCTGGCGTGTTTAAATTTGCTTTGATAGAAAATGTTGCTCATCTCTTTAAGGTAACAGGTGCTGACAGTAAACCAGCTTGTACAATCTAAAAATGGAAAGATATCACTATTAAGTAGATTAGTTCATAATGAAACGGAGAATTACACACACTGCACAACTTACAGGCTAAGGAACTGATTTTATTTACAGTACAATCAGAGTGATTTGAATCAAAAATTATTCGCAAGGATTTACATTTAAAAATACAAAATATTAATCATTCACTTGACAGAAGTCAAATTAATGTATCAGAGTAAAAAGCGATGTTTGTGATTACGCATCTGTGATTTAGCTGTACTTATCTCTTGCAGCAGAACTGGGAAGAGCACACTTTATAGAACTAGTTCGCAAGTGCAGTCTGCAGAAGATTAAAGGAATTGAGCAATAGAATTTGTGGAACACATATTAGGGAATTTGAAGAAAAGTGGTAATTTTGCAGATGTTCTAGACTAGAGCACAGAGGGGCAATGTTTGGTCCTTCAGTTGCTGCAAACAATGTCTCTTATGCTGGAACTAAAACATAACAAAAGCAGGATGGACCGATATGTGCTATATTTGGGCAAGTGAACCAGGGAAGCATGAACATTTAATGTACATTAAAGGGATATTATAGCGCCAGCAGTACAAAGCTGTATTCCAGGCACTATTGCTCCTCCTACCTCCCCCTCCTTTGCACCCCACCTGCCCCACCTCCCTGGTAAATAAAGGGTTAAAAAACATTTATTTAGTTACCTTATCCCAGTGATGTATCTCAGTACTGGGTCGACGCTTCGCCCCCTCAACTGCCCATAGGAAAGCATTAGGAAAAATCTGACGCTGGATGTTCTTATGCATAGTGTGAGGACGTCCAGCATCAGATACCGGACCAAAGGTCTGTTTCGATCCAGGAAACACCCCCCAGTGGCTATCTAGCAGACAGCCACTGGAAGCAGACTTAGAGCTGCAATGTAAACATTTCAGTTTCTCTGGAAGTGTAACATTGTAGCACTAAGTGCAAAAGGGACACTGCACCCAGACCACTTCAATGAGCTGAAGTGGTCTGGGTGCCTATAGTGTCCCTTTAAAGATGAAGAGGGTCATGCATTTTAAGTCATAAAACATTGTCATAGATTTTAGGGTTTTGCTTGACTTTTACCTTTACTTTTCATTAAAAAATTTTTTTAAATAATATACTGCTAATATGTTTATTACAAACTATAGTATTTAATTTGAAAATATAGTAATTAGTTTTACAGATTAAGATTTCTAATCAAATCAATGCAACAGTAACATAAGTATTGAAGTCAGATGAAAACTATTTGGACAAATAAGTCTTGATGATAAGAGGACATGCGGTTTACCATAATTAAAAAGACGGAAATTCAGGGTCATGATATAAGCCAAGTGTCTAATGTCTGACTTACCATTTTATAGAAAGGGTCAACTAGAAGTGAGGTAGAGTAGAGATCAGGCTGTAAGCCATCTCTGATTCACCGTCTTGGCTTCAGAGGCCGGAAGGCTTTCCTGAAGAAAGAGTCATATCAACCTCTGGATTCAGCTTGCCTCTTAATAATGTGAATTTTTCTAATTATAATGATAACAGGTAGATAAAAGAGCTCATAGCATTTATGAAATAATTATCAAGAATATCAACGTATCAACTTAAAGTGGCAGTTTATAAATATACCCTGGCTATGATATTGCTTTCGTTCAATAGTAAAATTAATAGGGTTATTCACCAATGTGAGAATTCAAAGTGAATTGAAAGGGAATGTCAAATTTAGGTCAAAATTGTCACACTGGCAAAATTCTCTAAGTTAGTTGTTATGCTTTCATTTCAGCGACTCTGGTCTTAAATTTTAAATTCCAGACAAAATCCCTGTGGATTCTTACTTTATTTAAAAATCCCATAAAGGAATCTCACTTACAGGTGGGATAAGAAAAGGGAATATGTTCATGCCTTTATTCCAGGCAAAATAAACAAAAAAACACAAGAATAGTGTTTAGCTTTACACTTTATAGATATATTCTATAAGACTACTGGTCACAGTAAACAGTCAGATAAACCATACTGTTGCCAAAACAGCCATAATACATCTGGCTAGTTATTGGCAGTGATTGGATGTTTGATTTAGTTTGGATATTAACCTTTTTATGACAGATTATAAAATGTATAAATGTGGGTCTAATAAATCTAGGATGGACCAGCTGAATATAATAATACAGAATTAACCCTTACACTAAAGTATAGGTCAGCATCAGCGTGTTCCTAAACTATACAATGCAACATTTAAATAAAATTAGTTAACTCTTGGTATACCACAGAGACACTTCTTGTCTGCTTAAAATGTGACGATTATCTTAGTTTACAGCGAGTGAGCCTGTTAAGATGATATATCTCAAGGCAAGGCAGAATTAACTCTTTTCACCACCAAAGAGGTTTGCCACACATTGGTGTGCAACATGAAAGGGTTAAGGTGCCATTGTTGCAAGCATGTAAAGGAGAAATTTCCCTTGTCCTTGCCTAAGTGAATGGCTGGGATTAAACTGACAGCCCACCTTAGTGATGGCGAAATAATTGGTTGTTCAGCGATGTCCTTGTCAGGAGCTCTGACAGTTCTGCAGATGTCCTGCTCAGCTCTCCAAAGGTTACTCTCAGCTGGGGCCGCTGCTCATTAATCATTCCTCCGTGACAGGCCTGGGAGAGGCCCACATCTGCCACCCTGTCCCCCTCAGAAGTCCCTGTCGCGCCAGCCCACTGTATCACCAGTTACTGTATGGTTAACCCCTGCAATGTTTTTGGGTTGGGCAGCACGTTTTGTTGACATTTCAAAAGGTGACCAAAACAAGATGGCTAATGTGTGCAGAGAAAGCCAGCCCCGTGTAATACCAGCTATGGCCAAGCCAATGCCATTTTTAATTTAGAATGTTGTATTTTTGTTAACTATTATAAGTGAGTGATTATTATGCTGTGACATTCTAGGAGGGACATATTTTAGTTAATTGGTAAGCAATGTTTGTAAACACTCTATACTGTACTATTACAACATGTACTGTACTTTTAAGGGTACACATAAACCAACATCACTGTAAGTGCATTGCCTGGTACCACATGATTTATAAAGGACTTTTCAACCTTTTACTCCTTATATAGTATTCTTTTCAGGAAGAATACACAGGTGGGTATAGCATAATGATAAATTCCATTAATAATATTTGCTCCATGAAAACTGCATGTTCCCTCGGTATTGTTAAAGTAATGGATCATTTTATTTTAAACTGAATTGTTTCTACCTCCATGATCCATGGGCTTTAATGTGCTGAACACTGGAATTCGCTGTATGAGAAAAATGCAGCGGAAGAAAACATTTGCAATTGCAAGAATAGGAAAAAATCCCTCGAAAGACTGCTTACATTTGTTGCTTATGGTATTCAGGTGTACACAAAGAAAGGGGTTCATTAAAGCAATGGTGCAAAATGGTCAAGGCTGAGAAACAGTTCTACTAGAAGGGTATTTTTCAAGGCAAAATGAGTTATTCTGGAGACATTGCGCTCCACTGTGATTGCACTGTATTTATCGCTTAGCTCTTGAAGCAACTGTTTCTACAATGATATATCTTCCACTTGGTTTCCATAATAATGTATTTTTATTTAGCACTTTGGTCTAGAATAGCACTTGTTTTAGCCTTGATCTATCCCTCATTCTGCCTCTAGGAGCACTTGGTGATATTGTTTTACCCTCTAAAATAAACTGCACATGGGAATTCATGTCACATGTTCATGTATAGCGGATCATTTTAAAAGTGTTGGTAACTATGATAATGATCATATATCTTACAATGTGTGATCTCATGAAGAGAGCAGGAAAATATGAATGAACACAAACTGCGAGATTGATTTGGCTCATTAAAAAAAAAAAACCTGGTGGACGAAATTGAATTTTAATATCTAAGGGTATATTTATCAAGAGAAAACCAGGTATTCTGGGGTCAAGTTCTAAACAAGCAGCAATCACTATGGAAACCAATATAATTTCCCTCAGCATTTAGCACGGTGCACTCAAAATAGCACTGGTTTTGCCATGATAAACTCCCATCTCCTGTTTTACCAAAAAAAAAAAATCGCCAACCGTTGTAAAATATTATAATTATTTACACAAACCATCAGAAGGTTAGGGGAAGTCTCTAGAATGTTAGCTATGGACTTCAATTCCCATGATCCTCTGTTGGTCCAACAAACTGGCTGAGAAATTGTAGCATTAGTAATTCCAACTTGCTTGCTTACAGGAGTAAATGAGTTAAGAGCATCATCACTGAAAATATTGCAGCCTGGATTTCCATGTCTTTAACAGTGAAACGCTTGTCTGTCTGAATGATGGTTAAGCCACAAGAGGGGTTCAAAACAATGTATGAAATGAATCTACATGTTTAATATGTGGAATGGCCATTAGGTATAGCTGCAGTCAATGAAGTGTAAAGAATACACATTGTGCATTATAGGGCAACGGTTTCCTACACACACAAACCAAATGAAATGTAATTTTCCTTTTACTGCCACTGCCATTCATTTTCACTCCCACCCCCTACAGATCTTATGTTAAATTATTACCCCCTCCTCAACAAACACAAAATGTTTTCACATTTCAAAAGTACATATTGATATTGTACAGGAAAGGTGTATGTGTTTGGATATAAATCCATTATTTATATACAAAACAGCAAGATGCGATCTGTTGAAAATTGATTTGAAATATTTTGCCCAAAATAGGTGAGCTTGGGTAATTTTTCCAGCTAATGCAAGGTTGTTTGCTCCGGCTCATGTTAAAGTTGTCCCTAAAACTTACTGGAGGAGAGGCAAAAGCATAGGGGGCTCTCACAATCCAGCGCTGCTATAGCAGGAACACAGGGTAATAATGGATGATGTCACTGTTTTGGGTACATGTTGTGGCAAGGCTGAAAAAGTGAACAGTGGATCGGAAAACTGTTTAACCCGACTGAGGGGAAATCAAAATGGCTATTAAAGCATAGGGAAAGGTTGTCTAATACAAGATTAAAACATATAAAATGGCATAAAGCATCAAATTATTAAAAAATGTATTAATGTTGGCTTTACCTTAAGTGGTCCCCTATAATTCCACACTACTTTGATATGATAAGGGCAATTTGACATCAATCCTTCAGATGAATGTTTTGGCAAATCAATGCACAAATCCTAGGTCACGATTTAGTCTCAGGAACTTGGAATCTTCAACTCTACATTCTTTTTTTGGACGATGCATAGTAACCTGACCTGTAGTTTTGAAATGTTCTGGATATTTCATTAATATTTGATTTATGTAAAACAAATGTTTCAACGTTGTGGATGCTATACCTATTACCTCTGATCTGGAACTTTTTGTGTTTTGCACTTATTCATATGATGCCTGATTTTGAAAGACATCTATATTAGCATATCTTCACTGGCATATTTTTAGAAATATAGGTCATTTTACTAACATATCTGTGGAGTGCAATTCAGGGTTAGTAGCACCTTAATATCTGCTTATTTAAATGCAAAACTAGCCTCATTATCCAATTCTGTATTCAGAGATGCATGGAGTAATGGTGCCGCAAAATTTTCTAGCAAAAAAACAACCACCAAACACTGTCCATACACCCTATAAATCTATGATTACAATAAAATATCTGATATATCCTGTGTATGCTTCAAAGCCTATTTCTGATTTATTAAGACCAGTAGAAATAAATCCGTGTCAAGTATTCTTCATGTTTGATTATGGATTCTATAAAGACAAATGATATATAGTTCTTAAGTTCCTACAGTGAGTTCTGATTGGCTATAAGAATGTGGATGATTTGGGTTGATCACACTCCTCCATCATCGGTGATGACCATTTGAAATTTATCAGAGAGTTTAAAGAAATGTATTAAACAATAAATTACTTTAAAAAGTTCTAAAAGATGCATTGTTTAATATATTTATTACTTTCAAATTATTACTCTGATTGTTAATCATGGCTATAGAAATATGCAAAATCCTAACACTTGGTTAGTGCTTGATCCACCTCCAAGGATTCACCATCTCAACCTTACTGGCCTGGAATTTATCATTGTGATAAATAGGACATTAGAATTCCTTCTACAGACTACCAAATACATAGGTTAACAAAAACAATGTCATTATGAATTAAAGGTGATGGAAGTGTGCATGCAAGACATTTCTAGAATAATATGTAATAACAGTAACATAGTAATATTGGTTGAAAAAAGCACCAACAAAAATGGTCATTTCTGTTACGATTGATTTTGCTTATTGACCCACACCAATACCTAGGATTCAGTTCTTGCTTTGTCTTCACTCAGTGAGTAGAAGACTGTTGCCACAGATGCTTTTTGCAGAGGTCCTTATTATGAGTTTCATAGTGTAACATAATACCACAACGCCAGCAACCACCTATACTCAGTGAGAAGCAGGAAAAGTTGTCAATGCTAAAGGTACCAGAAATTAGCCACTTCTAAAAACCTAAATTCAGAAATACTCTGGATATCCAATTAAAGGGGCACTGTAGACCACTGATTGGTGCAGTGCAGTGTGTTGACGCTCATGCATTATAGCCTCCTATGGGAAAGCACTGGATTGACAGAGATATTCAAGATTGAAAATCTCAGCCAAAGAGCTGGAACTAGCCTTGGAGAGAGCCACATTTTGTGGGATGAAAGGTAAAATTACCTCAATTATTTTTATTTTTGCATGGGTGGGGGCAGACTTGGGCACTATAGCTTTAGAAATATACATATGTATTCCAAATGCCATAGTATTTATTTTATTTATAGTTAGGGCCCTGCCAAAAAAATAAAAAATCCAAAGAAGGGATTGAATTTAAGAGATAACCCAATAGAAATTCTAGAAATAAAATCTTAAAGTAAAGTGAACTACAGAGTGTTTTAATCCAACCAAGAGCTACTCCAATCATTTATTGTGCTTATACACTTCAAAATATAGCCAGCAGGCAGCTACAGAAAAAAACAAAAAAGCTGTACACACAGAAAGATGGAATCCACTAAACATTTCTGAATTCTCACTATGACACCATAGAAGGATTTTCATCATGCTACCCACAAAGATGGCGATGAGAAAAAACATGTAATGGCGTGAGGAAAGTTCATTGTAGTAGTAAGTCACGGATGATTGGTCTAATGGAAAGTACAAATGTTATTCCTCCTTAATGACCATTATAAAAATGTGTATGTACACAGCTCATATAGTAGCAAAACAGGGAGAATTAGACACATGGTTTTCGCTGTTTACCCCAGGTCAATTTATGACTAGGGACACAGTGGGGAGTTTTAATGTAGATTTCTGTCTTAGCAGGACTAGTAATTATAATGTCTTCACATTCATAATATTCATAATATGATAATATATACATATACTGAGTTTGAAGACTTTGAAAGAATATTCATAAAATTCAGTTTTGAAGGTCAGTACTTTGTCAAGGGTGCAACTGTGTGCCTAAGTCAGGTAAATATCAATGAATTATAATACCATATTTCGACATGACCATGTAATATATATTTTCTCCATACTTTGTGACTGCTGGTTGAAGTGGGATTTTAAAGGCATACCAATCATTAAAGAGAGAACTTTTTTAAAGTATTTTTATTTGTAACCAATGCAATGCTTCATGGACCTCAAGAGAGAAAGATTTCTAGGAGGGTAGTTCTGTGTATTGTGGAATTATTTATTAGTGGAATATATACATGCATAAGAAGAATACACTAGAAGAGTATGTACACATGTATACTTAAATGAATATAAACTTTTATGGATTAGAGGTTTACTGAAAATAGATTATTACCAAATACACAAAAAAAATAATCTTGACCTTGACTTGCCTGCAACTATAGATTCATATGTGATTGGACACGTAGTGTGTAATGGACCTCATCCTGACAATTCCACTAGAGAGGAGGTGCTATCCTCCATTGAATCCAAATAGCAAACCAAAAGGTCCAGGCACACCTGGCTTAGCAGGCTTTATTAAAAGTACACTACAGGCACCAAAATAACTTTCGCCTCATGGAGTGGCTTTGTTGTATAGATCCTGCCCCTGCAGTCTAATTGCTCAGCAATTTGCAAATTAGGAGTTCATTCACTTTTACGTGGTTTTATAAATACTATAATCAAAGCTGGACCAAAACTGACATTTTTACTAATTACATAACAATAAAAAGTGGAAAATACAAAAATGGAACAAAGACAGAGCAAAACACATACAAATAATTATATCTGTTAAGCTTTAGAGTTATTAAATTAAATTATAGCAAAGATTTTGATGAGCTAAATCTTTTTCTTTTTGGTTTAAGGCAGTGCATACATTTTCTCTTGTTTAACTTTTTAGAAGAAAGACACAAATGATATTCCTTCAACAGGCTTGGTCACTGTTAACGTTTATTACATTCAATAGATCCTTCCATAAACACCTGCAATTTCTTTTCTGTAGAGTTCTTTCTAAGTGGCCATACATACTCCATATTTGCTTTTGTCATTTCTCTACTCTACATCTCTCTACTTCTGTATTTGCTGTTATTTCACTTATTTGTTAGCTCTTCAATTCCCCGTATCAACATGCCCATGTATTAATTTGTCATCTGTTGAAAGTACACCTCCACCCCTTGGGAATCACAGCTTGCATGTCTCTGCAGTATTTTCTAATTTATATTGTGTTGCAGTGTTTGATTTTGGTTTGTTTTTACTATTAAATATATGATCAATGTATATCCAAACAATTCTATTGACTATTTGAAGCTCACTTTATGTAAACCTTTACCCTTCATATTCCCATTTAATTATATATACATGTCTGTCTGTCTGTGTGTGTGTGTTAAAATATTATAGTATATATATATATATATATATATATAAAAAAAATAATAATAATATATATATATATATATATATATGTGTGTGTGTGTGTGTGTGTGTGTCTGTATTTATAGATTGATGGATAGATAGATAGATTATGTTTAGTATTTTAAATTATTAAACCCCACAATAGTGATTGTTTGGTCAATTAAAAACACTAATATAGTATCTATTCTTACACATAATTGGTAAAACATAATGTGATGATGATATGTAAATAATAAATGGCCCTTATATGCTGGTGTCTTACTCAGAGATTATTAATATAGTGTTACCTTTCCCATTGTTGGATTTTATCTATGTTGTTATCAACATTGTAACAATTACAGATTATGACGGCTTGTTAGATCTTTGTAAGTGACACATTTCAAGATGTACATATTTTGAGTTTTGTTCTCACCGGATAGTATGTTTACAGCAATATATTAAAGGAATCTAG
This sequence comes from Pelobates cultripes, assembly GCA_933207985.1. NCBI lineage: Eukaryota > Metazoa > Chordata > Amphibia > Anura > Pelobatidae > Pelobates > Pelobates cultripes. The sequence goes on from OW240912.1 coordinate 191,289,897, forward strand.
CTAATAAAATGTAATCCTTGCATTATTTACAAAATTCACTTGACATGGAAATGTGTTTACCTTACCTCCAGTAATCCCACAATGATAGGTCAAAGTGGCTACAAAGGCAGTATAAATATAGATTTTATTTTAAATGGACACTATAGCATTAGCAATCCAAACTTGTATTCCTCAGCAGTTTGTTTCATCCCATCTAATTAAAATAAGGACCAAGTGAATATTATGTCCCCCTGATTGGACAAGTGAAGCTTATGTCCCCCTGACGTCAACCGTCAACCTTCATTCTTTGAACTCAACCATCAATGTCACTCTTAGGGTATATACACTACTGTCATTCTTAGAATAAGTCACTCTTAGGGTTTATAAATTGCCAATTAGTTGTTTGGGTTTTTCTGCCCTCAAATTAAATGGATCGACACTTCTTTGAGAACACACTCCAGCCTATTATAGCTGGTATGCATAACATGAGTTCATGAAAGAGCCCTATTTACTTGCAACAATTTGGACTGAGAAAACAGCCATCAACTTCTATGTTGGATAACTTGACACCAATGTTCTGATGGATATTCCAGAAAAAAAGTGGCTACACGTTACTTACCTCTGGTGTTTGTAAACCTCTGAAAAACAAGCTGCGAAACTAACAAGAATATCCAAACACCCTGTAATTGACATTTATAATTTTTATCGTGAAGTATGTAGTGTTTATTTTTATACTAACCCAGTTTTGCTCTGTGGCCCCGGTCATAATGTTCAAGTTGATGAGTCTTGTTGCAGTCATAAAATAAGGTACCATCAAGATCATGCCCCGGATGCAAAATATGGGTCTTTTGGATTGTGGACACAGCAGCAACACCAGCTGTTCAGTAACATAAGTGCTGAAACTCTCCTTTCTATTGTTTGACGTGTGGTGCGCCTAGGTTCGACGATGCACAGTGATTCGCACAACAATATTCAACTGGCACTGTTCAATTTTGCTTTCTGCCTATTCTAATGTCAGTGGACTTGAGCATTTTTTTATTTTGTAAAACAGAATTTACAAAACATTAGGTTCATTTTGATTGACGATTTTTCCATTGATAACATTGGTAGGTATGAGTAGGTCATATCTGTTGATGGAAAACTTCTTTTTTAATATAATAATAATCAATCATTAAGTTTTGAATGGACATAGATTTGTTTTTTTAATGAAGTATATGTTAAAACGGGAAAAATTCATCCCTATACCTTTATTATATGACAGGATTATTCAGCCATATATGTGCACCTTGGGTTAGACATCCCTGCTTCACTCAGTGAATGGTGTTTCAAACACTGTCTGACCCAAGTTGTATGTATATGGCTGTAGAATCCTGTCATATACTAAAAGTAGGTCTGTGCTTTTGCCTGTTTTTACCATTTACTTAATTTAAAAAAAAGTATATAGTTTAATAATTATTATTCAATTATTTTCCAGCTTCACTATTTAAAGTGGCACTGTCAGGCAGAACTTACCTTTGTCTTACTGATTCCTTTTCTATTCCTCTATCAGAATCTGTTCTTATTTTCTTTATTTATGATCTATAGACTGTAAGCTCATTTGAGCAGGGTCCTCTTCAAACTATCATTCCTGTAAGTTTTCTTGTAATTTATAGTTAAATATACTATGGCAATAAATGGCAATAATAATAATAATAATCTAGTTTTCTTTAAAACATAAGATAAAGTAGGCATGTATATTTCCTACTCTTGACGTCCTTTGACCAAAGGAGGAACTTAAGTCAGCTCCATTTCCTGTGTCAAGGAGAAGGGTGAGAAAACCTTTTTTGACATAGAAAATGGAGCGGACTTAAGCACCTACTTTGGTCAAAGAAAATCAAGTGTAGGGAAAATACATAAGACAAAGTATTATGTTTTAAAGAAAACTAGATCAGAAATAATTAATAAAAGAACAGATTCAGAGAGAAGGAGAGTAGAGAAAACAGTATGAGAAAGGTACGTTTGGTTTAACAGTACCACTTTAACCTTAAATAGTCTACAGTACACTGATTGACCAATTTCTATTCCATGCACAAATCTAATGAAAGTTAATAAGGAGCCTCACCCAGGCTTAATTTCCAAGCCTTGACTTATCACTGCTGATATCCATCAAACAAAAACTAAAGTGGTAATGGAATTTGTATCATTGCAAGTACCAGTAACCAGAAGACACTCTCTCTACATGAAGGCTTTTCTGCTTTTCTGCCATCATGGAAATCACAACATCACGCAGATATCCATTCTGGGCTTGGTGACTTGATAGATATAACTATTGTGAAATTATTGAGAAATCATGTCCACAACTATCCCAGCATTCCCAGTTTAACATGCAAATCAGCAGACAGACATTCTGTTTCCGGATTTACTCTGTATATCTGCAGGTATCATTAGCAACGGGCACTGTTTTAAACACAAAGTATAGGCTCTGATTAAAAAGGACCAGTGACCAGAAACCATCGATGGACAGCACCCTTTTAATCTTTTGGATCTCATCAGCATGGCACAGATTCTGATCTGGAAGTTAAAGTCTCTCAGAGACATTTGCATGTCATGCCTTAAACAGCTTGCTCCAACTTAAGATATACAGGTAAAGCACAGCAGTTACAAAGAAGAGAATAGTACTGGTAACAGGTAGTGATGTCCCGAACGGTTCGCCGAACGGTTTGCCGCGGACGGCGAACATATGACCCTGTACCTCACAGTCAGCAGACACATTCCAGCCAATCAGCAGCAGACCCTCCCTCCCAGACCCTCCCACCTCCTGGACAGCATCCATTTTACATTCATTGTGAAGCTGCATTCTTAGTGAGCTGTCCAGGAGGTGGGAGGGTCTGGGAGGGAGGGTCTGCTGCTGATTGGCTGGAATGTGTCTGCTAACTGTGAGGTACAGGGTCGTATGTTCGCCGTCCACGGCGAACCATTCAGGACATCACTAGTAACAGGTAACAGGTCTTAAACATAAAACTGAAACTTAAGAGGACTATATAAATATAGGTGTAATCAAAATTATTCAACCTCCAAAAATTACAGAATTTCAGCTCTTTAGAATAAACAAATCAAACAAAATGAATTGAAATAGCTCAACACCAAAGTCAACAGAAAATGCAATTTATAATAACTTCTCCAGCCTCAAAATTATTCAACCCCGTCATGGCAAGCATCTTTAGTACTTTAGGCACACCTTTGCAATAATCATGCTGTCTAATCAGCATCTTGATATGCCACACCTGCCACACAGATCTCTTTAATAATATGTAATTGAAAAAACTATTAACTAAATAAATCATTTTGAAGTATATCTCTTGCAGGTTACTCACATGCTGAATTATATGATGTTATGCCTGTTGTACAGTAAACCTGTGTTTTGCCTGTTACAGTTTGACCTGTGTTTATTACATATTGCACTCGAAAGCGAATGTACTATTAACCTATGAATGTTGCAAATTACATGTTTGGTTGTGAATATTACAGATTACACATATTTGCTCAGTTTGTGACTATGAATGCTCTGCCTGCGCAGGGAATTATATAGAGCACAAAGAGAGCAAGCCCTGCTGTTGCAGAATACTTATGTGCACTATAACCTACATGATTCATAGAAATACCATGGCTCGTGTTAAAGATATAGCTGACTGCTGAGCTCTTCCTACTGTTTATTTTTACATGTTTTGCTATAAATTAACCATTTCTAGTGAACTCATTGGCATGCTGGAAATGACCACTTTTGGATTAATCTAATGACCACCAACCTGTAAAACTCTCTTCCATGAGTTTATTTAAGCTGTTAGACATGAGTTTTACATTGCTCTGCAGGTTGCTATCTGCTGATCACAATACCGATTTTATGAATCTTTTGAACACTCGGATATTGACCTGTTTAAGATTGCATCAATCGGCCACACATGTGACCTTACCCTAATTTAAATTATGCCAGGCTTTTAGAAATTAAACCCAAAAACCCGTAAATTACATAAATATATATATTTTTTTTGTGAACTACAGCTTTATTTGTCTGTGTTATTTAAAGTGTTTCCTGTATGCAAAACATCAAGACTGAAGTCTGCTAAGGAGTTCACCCATATATCAAACATTTATTATTTAGTATATTTTGTTTTGGAGAAGAAAGAAAGAAAGAAAGAAAGAATGAAAGAGAGAAAGATTATTTTTAATTTATCATTTATTTTTAAATCTTTATCAAATAATTTAATTCACTCACAAATAAAAAGCATACTATATATAGGTAAGAAGTATACAGAGATTATTTGTTTTTATAATAAAACTTTTCACAAAAATTTCAAACATAAAGCATAAAAGTAGTTATAATCCATCCAGGAGAAGACTCGTGTTTCCATACAAGATAAGTGGTTACTATATATGTGGCTTCCTATACAGGCAAGTTAATTGATTGATTAGAAACATTTTCCAACTTACCCATTTATTTTGCAGACAGACATGTTCTAGTTTTATTGCTTAGTGGAAAGGTGATGGAATCACTTTGACAGTAAACAAAGCAACATGTTCTTTACACAAGATGACCAAACCGAATCTATGTAATGTTGTAGACATCTACTTAAGATATATAAGATATAACAAAAAATCATGCAAAGTTATTGTGTTATATGATTGTTGATGGTTTAACAAAGTAGGCACATAACTCAGCTTTCTCTTCTCAAAATGCTGGTGTACTGAAGGGCTTGCTTTCTCCATATATATCTTCCTGTGAAGGTATCATCTTATAGGAACCAGCAGGACATGCTGATATGGTGGAAGGTGGCACTAAGTGAGAAGAAGCAAATTAAAAAGGGAAACGTGAGTTGTTAAAAAGGGCAAAGCTCTTCCTCAATGTAAAAAAAGAGACCCAGAAATTTGTATTTAAATATGAAACATGGAAAATTATATCTCATGAGGATCGTTGTTTAATTTATTCAAGTTCAGAGTAAGGGATATCCTTTGTTAATGTGACAGTTTTGACAAGTCATTGGCCCTAAATGATGAAACCATAAGGCAAGCTGATAAACCTTTTGTTTTCTAAGTGTTTATTACAGTCATTTTTAGCAGATGTGCAAATTCATAGATTATCGCTACACCTAAAGTGGAAACCAGAAGTGGACCATTTGCTCTGTACATACAGAGGTTTTAGCAACAACAATGACCAACCTATGGCAGGTTGAAACAATCACCTGACATTTGTCTAGAGTCATTGTACCTCTTGTACAGAATAGTATAGGTTCTCTCTTTGAAGGTTCTACAAAGAAATCTTAAACTTGTATGCAATCTCCAGGATTTGATGTATCAACAGGGCATGATATAAAGCTTTTAGCTATTCTTGGTGTATGTCACTTACAGTGTGTTTTTAAAATGTTATTTAAGATAAATGAAAAATTCCCATTCCCATCCGAGCACTGGTACCAATAGCTTATGATTAACATTTCTCTATCTCTAGCATTGTTTATTTCATCAGCAATGGACACTGTTTCCCTTTGACATCCAACACCTTAAGTTATATTAATAGGTTTCCTACATCTTCGTCTCTGCCTTCCTTTGTCCTAGTTAATATGTTAGTGCTGTAATAGTCATCACTTCAGGGCATTGATTTGCTGTCTATCCCCAAAAGTTTACAAAGAAACAAGCAAGGACACATTTGGGAGTAAACTCAGAGGATTACGTTTCTGTCCTGCAGAAACGGTTCTGTCCTGTAACATGGACATTTATCAATAAGGATCAAATATATTCCAAGGAAGAAGCAAAGAAGATCATTTAAAAGAAGCAACAAGATTGTCATTTCATTCATAAATGATAGATCATAAAATTGTGTTGCTATATATCTGCATTAATAATAAAGATTTATAACTCATTATTACATCTCACTGATTTAGAGACCTCATCTAAAGCAGAGTTCTCAATCCTGAGACGAAGTGGCTCAAACCTTTTTGTCACTCTGGTAAATTGCAGACTATAATCATCTCGAGCATGGCCTTTATTACCTCTTATCTTATGCAGCATTTAAAATATGTCTCTGTAATTAAAATTGTATTGCATCTGTTGTAGGACACCACACAATTTCTTGGAGACATTTCTGTGATCTTACTTTAGGGAGGCTCAGAAAGAGTCCAGAGACTCTAATCTACTTGGATGTTGCACTAAATTTGGACCTTCAGTAAAATGTGTATTTTCCTGTGTATTAATGATTGTGGGTGCAGAGTTATGAAGTCCGTTCCTGGGTCTCTCAGCCTCATTGAAATAAAGAGATTAAGGCACCAAAGGCACAGATCTCCTGCTACCATCCATAAAACTACAGTGGTCTGTGGCACTGTTCTTTAAAACATAATGTGAATTTCACCTTACATCAGCTTTAGCACAGGTGACTTAAACATTGCCATAGCTGTTTTTGTGGCATCTGCAAGGGTATCTCAAAATGTTGGTACGTCTTACGAATGAAGACTACCCTATGATACATTAGGAAGTCAGGATGCGAACAGCAACAAGATGCTTCGGGGACAATTGAGCATAAATATGTACTAAAAAGATTGTGCTTTATTAAATAAACAATTAAAATTAAATCATTGACATTAAATAACAATAAAATAAAGTATCATGATACTGCTTTAACTCCTGTGAGAGAGAACTCCCCTCTGTTAAATTATTTTGTACAGAGTCATTTTCACCCAGTGAAGCTTTGCACAGTCACTATAATATCTTCATGGAATACTACAGAAATGAAGAGCAATTTCCTTCACCTAAGTGAATGCACTTCAAAAGAGAACCCATTATACATATATATAGTACTTGTTTGCCTATTAAATGTTAAACATTTAGATGATATAATTAGAGAATATTCAATAAGTATAGGGATATTATAGAATTCTCTAAAATGGAAAAAATGAAACAAGGAAAATTCTCACATTTTTTTTTTCCAGTTAGATAAATAAAGCATATGTATCAAGGTCTTTAAATTAATAAATGAGAGAATTACAATATAAGGCGCTGAAAACAAGAGAAAAGACAAAATATGGTGCACATTAATTACATAAGTACAGGAACAACAAACAGAGTGGGCCAAAAAGTACTCATCTGTCATCAAATTTTGTTTCTATAAAGAACACAAAATCTATTCAAGGTGGTTCTGAAAACTGAAAGGCTTACTTTCTGGAGGATTGAACAGTCTAGGCTTCAGGATTCAATAAAAAGAGCAGCCTTTTAAGTGAAACAAGTGCGGTATAATTAGATTGAAATGAGTAAAGGTCATAGTCCTAGAACACACACTGTTTCACTTTGTACCTACCATCTCTGTGTTTCGGCACATCTTTTCACAAGCTCAGCAATTTCCGTGTCTTGCACTACAAAGAAAGATCTGTAACTCTGAGTTTCCTGCTGCAGCCTGAGGTATCTGCATCTTATCGACTCTTGCAAGGTTTGCCCTCGTTTCTCTTAAGAGGAACATGGAAAGTATAGTGCAGTAAAAAAACAAACCAAGATTTTCTGTATTTTTATTGCTATATTTCTTTATGAGTTTTATTGTTATCGTGATAAGTATTATTATTAATGTTTGTTGTAACAGCTCAAAGTATATATTATATTTCTTTTACATAAATAAAATTTTTATAGAATTAATAATACAGACGGTGGACAAAATAACAGAAGCAAAAAAAAAAGTTTAACAGTATACTCAACGCAATACTAACAATAGATTTAAAAAAGTAAAATACAAATATATTAATAAAAAATATATATTAAAATCTATTTACTGGCTATGCTGCCAATTTGCAGCTTCAAATTTAAATGACTCCTTTAAGTATAAATATTTTAAATGTCCCATATAAATTGGATAGAGCAGTTGTATTTCCCTATTATTCAGCAACTTTATTAAGGAACATTTTTCTACAGTGAATTCAATATCAGGAATCTTGAGCAATGGGGAATTTTTAAATAATTGTTTGAGATATGTTTTACTGTAATAATGTAGCCATTTCATGGGATTCCTTAGATCCATTGATTGCTCCGTTGAAGATACATGCTCACAGAACAGAATTATGGTACAATTGTTACTCTATACTGATGTGCCCATATATCAAGATGATAACCATTATGGTATGATGTGGAGCTAAAAGTAAAATGGATTTTCTCCTCCTTCATCTCTCATACTTGAGGTTTCTCTTCTTATAGAAAAAATCCTACCCCCATAAGAAATTACACTTATTTAAGATGTTATGGGTTCAGTGGCAATGGTTCAATAACATAGTTCCATTCCTTGGAATGCTTGTCAATACGTAGATACATAAAAAAAGAAGAGGAAGAAGAACTCCAATAGTGTAGAATGTCGATAAAGTTTCCAGGTATGGATCTATAAGTAGGTAAATGACTCACCTTGGCGTGAGCAGAAAAACCTTGCTCAAGTGTTCTTAGCGTTCAGTGGCGTCAATCCCCCACTGGTAGGATATAGGCGATGGGGTCCTGGACAATTCCTCGGTATATAAAAAATGAGAGACGTATATAGTGCTCACTGATGTTTATAAAAACAAATAAAAAAAGGTAAAATACTCACATGTACATGAGCAGGAAATACTGCTCAGTATGATGGCGCAGGTGGTACAATCCCCACCTTAGGATTCTTGGAAATTGCGTACTTCAATCCAAATTGATGACCAGGTAATTCAAATTAAAAATATAAAATAAAAGGAATTAAAAGTATATAGGCAAAAAATAAGGGCCAGTATTCCTTTATTAAAATATAATTTATCAATATATATAACAGACTTTGTAATAGCCAAAACGCGTTTCACCACACAGGGCTTTATCAAATGGCATTTAAAAGAGAGAAAAACCTGGTACACAAGCTGCTTTTATAAGCTAAAAAATACAAATAGGCATTTGAATTTTGGCGCCAAAATGACGTCACACTTACAATATGCATAATTTAAAAACAATTTAAAAGTAAGAAATTGAAATGTAAAAGCATTATATAATACAATATTAAGATAATTGTCAGTTTCAAATAGTAAAACGAGCATCTTTTATAATGTTGTACACAAGGAGAGATGATGTCAGTGAAGAAAATATAATCGCAATTAGTATATATACAAAAGTTGAAATTGATGATATAGGAACATAAATAAAAGGGGTATGAAAATGTCTGTGGGCTTAAAATAGAAAAACGAGCATTATTAAGAATAGTAATATATAATGAAACACGTGATCGCGGCTAGACGCGATCACGTGATCGGAACTGGGTATTGTGGGAAATGTATGCCAGAGAGTCGAGAGATCGGCGCAGAAGTATATCGCCTGTCTCTCGACTTGATAGTGCAACAGAGGCATATAGGAGCTGGATAATTAGCCCTACATGTGTATAGAGACCTAATAGGGGAAGGGAGAGGAGGAGAGAAGAAAAAGGGGGAAAGAAAAAAGAGGGGATTATAGCAGGGAATATCCTGCATAAAACAAAATAAAGGAAAAAAGAAAAAAAGATAAAAATAATAATGATAAAAATATATATGAATAAAGGATATATACGTCTCTCATTTTTTATATACACTATATACGTCTCTCATTTTTTATATACCGAGGAATTGTCCAGGACCCCATCGCCTATATCCTACCAGTGGGGGATTGACGCCACTGAACGCTAAGAACACTTGAGCAAGGTTTTTCTGCTCACGCCAAGGTGAGTCATTTACCTACTTATAGATCCATACCTGGAAACTTTATCGACATTCTACACTATTGGAGTTCTTCTTCCTCTTCTTTTTTTATGTATCTACGTATTGACAAGCATTCCAAGACATCCTCAACATAAGAAGACTCAGATATCCATTTGGACTGTATACTCTCCTAGAACAACACAGGTTTATTTATATTTAGGATTTTTTTTATCATTTTTATTTATTTCATTTATTTTACCTCCTTGTCCCCTTAGCGCGACCTATATACTCATTTCTGTTTGTCCTATTCCATGTGAGGTTTTTAGAGGGACCTCATTCCTATAGGTTGCTGCTTTTACTTTTTGTTTTAGTTTCTTTTAGATTGTTTAGCGCTGAACCATTACCTTTTTGTTCTATAGTTCCATTCCTGTCTGTTGTGTAGTAAGAGAAAATGATTTAAAAGTACACTTGGTGACCTAAATTACGAAAAATGGCATAAGAAAGAAAAATGGTGTTATAAATTTGATTAAATTAACTAATAAATGTCCCAACCATAAATCTGCTCTCCCAGACACCATAGTGGAGAACCTTTTTGCTCCTAACTGCGAACTAGGAAGTTTTATTGACAAATAGAAGCATATCTTATTCAACTGCTCTTCTTGTAAGGCCTTATCCATTAGGAATGTGACATAAGCCATGCAAGCAACATGAACTGGTGCACCTTCACCTGTTTGGAAGATTTTTGACTTGAAGCTCATTCTGTTGTTGAGGCCAGCACTTATGTCATCACTCATCTGGTAACCAAATTAAATTAGTGAATATTCATTGGCAAGTAAAAATTTAGCTTTCGAATGTAAAAACTCATCCTTGGTGAGTGTTCTATAGACCCACCAGGATAACTGTGGCAAAGGACTGACTAGTAATGTAGGATTTTAAGCCTTGATCTGTGTACATCCAACTATGAAGCACAAAACCATAAAGAAGAGGAAATATGGCCCAAATGTATATATCCTACTATGCTATCAAGTATCACATTTTTTTTAGTTTCCTCTTATATATTTTAAAGAAGTAACCAGACATATGTCCTCTGCTTATTTGCCATTCAAGAACCAGGCAGGTGCTATAGGATATGCATAATTTTAAGACTTTGTGGTTTGGTCTATACATACAAGATATAGCCACCTCTGGTGTTCATATCATGCCTAATTTCTGTATTTATAGCCATCTGTGTCACTTGTTCTTCATCCTTAGTATCCGTAGTGCCATTAAATGTTTGATAAACTATGGTTAAGAAAAAAGAGACATTTGTTGGACTGATGCTTTAAATTAAACAAAAGGTGACATCAAGAAGAATATGTTTTTCTTTTCATAGAGTTTTTCAATCACCTTAATGAAGTAGACACAGAAATCTTTCATTATTACAAAAGATTACATTATGTTGCTGTGTAGAGGAAGTCTTCGTTATGTACGCAAAAGTGATGAATGTTGGAAATTGGTTAATGTCAACTCGAATCCATCAGAAGCATACAAGAACATCAAATGAGTTTCTGTAATAAAGAGATGGCGCTTATTTGGAACAACCAAATTAGCATGATGAGGCTGGATGAAAGGAGAGGAGGTTTGATGTATGAGGATCATTGTTCATATCAAACAATATATTTGCCAGTATGGAATGCATAATACATCTTCAAGTGCATGAGGATCTCCAAAGAGACATCATGAAATGGCTCATATTTGAATGTAAGCTTGGAACCTTGTCCTAATTTTAGGCCATCTCACTCTCTTTGGTTAGACATGTGATCTTCACAGCAGATAGGATTTCCAATATTCCAATGACATTTTTTATAATTCTGTTGGAAGGTCATCCTATGTTTATTCCAAATTGAGCAGAATTAAATGACGTTCTGATCTGAGACTGTCTGGCATTCTGTTTTACCAATTCTTATTCACATTCACTGCCATGCTCTAACATATAGCAGAATAGAGAATGGAAGAAATTATGTGCATCCAATGATGCAAATAGGTTTTCAATATAAGCAGATTTTTTTTACAGTTATGCTAATGTACAATTTATTTTTTTTTTTTTTTCTAAACACAAAACAAATTTGTCAGTGTTTCATCTTAACTAATTATATACTTTAAAATATGCCACTCACTGATAGCAAATACATACTTATAAACACATATTTTTTATTAATACATGAAAAATACTAGGAATCACTTTTTTGCATTTTGAAAGCGCATTCATTTATTTCGTTTTTGTTTATGAACACAATAATGCCTTGATATATTGTGCATGACTTTGACAGGTCTATAAAAGTAAAAGTATATCCCCTATAGCACATTAGATGGCGACATATATTTTCCATACATCCATCTCAACATTTAAAAAATCTAAATTAGAGATGGGAGGAGTTGAAGGCATGACATAAGAAGCCTAATCAAGAATTCCTAGACGATTTCATAACATTCTTTTTAATAAAATATTTTTTTTAAAAATCAGTAAAATTGTGTTACATTTATACAAACTAAAATATGAACACATTTATAGTAGATTAAACATAGTAGTGTATGTTTTAGTATCGGTTCTTGCTTTGATACACTCATAAACATTAAACATATTAATCTCATAATGAAGAGAGCTACCAGGGTGAGTAGCAAAGTATTAGCCGCCATCAAAACTTTGCCACTTAAAATGTGGGGCTATTGAAAGGCATGATAATCTCCCCATGTTCCAGCTTCCATTCTTGTCTGTTGCATAGTAAGAGGAAATGATTCCTTACAAAAGTACACTTTGAAACCTAAATTAAGAAAAATGGCATAAGAAAGATAAATGGTATTATAAATTTGATTATATTAACCAATAAGTGTCCAATCCATAATGCTCCTTTCCCACACCATAGTGCAGAAAAAGCAATTGCCAGTCTTTATGCTCCAAACTGTCATTCAAAAGAACTGTGGACCAATAAACCACTTAAATAAACCAATGCTTGCTTGTGTGTTTTTTACTTACACAACCCAATTTTAATCCCTAAATGTTGTTACAAGGTTACTTTCTCTTGGAATATATTATCGTTTGTGAAGATGAGTTTCCAGTGCCACGATGACAAAGCAGAATCTGTCACCAACGTATGATTCATTAACTTTAATTAAAAATATAATTTAGATATATTATATCAAGGATGCCTCATGCCTTAAAGTTGAAAACATCAAGGATCCCAATGCATCAGAGTAGCAGAATGTGCTATTCATTTTCCACCCTATCAAAGAAATACTACGTCAAAGGGATTTGTGGGATTAAAGTCATTTCTTGCCAATACCCCTGATATAAAACATTGAATTGATTACATCAAATCCAACCAAAAACGGAGTCACTAGACACATTGTATTAGTTACTAATATCCCAAACTTTAAAAAAAATTTGTTGATGATTACAGAATTGTGAAGATCCCGAACGCTATCTGGTTTTTAGATCACATCTCAAACTAGATTATAAACCAGTCATTTGCCTAAATTAGCAGAAATTGCTGCAGAACATTCTAAAGAATATACCAATACAGCAGAACCATTATAAAGTTATATTATGGACTCAGCATCATATGATGCCAACACAAATGTTATTCAATAAATTGGAATAGCTCTGTCATGCTAAATTCTAAGAACTATCTCTCTGTGGTATTTAAAAAAAATAAAATGGCTAAATACACCTGTAAAATGTTAAGTCCCGATAAGCAGAATGCAAAATGCATTGAATGTTTCATATGAATTCCCATTTTATAGCATACTTGAGTGAAATTATTTATTTATTTTTAAATGTTATGAGAGTTTTGCTCTACCCTCCTTCCCTCAAAAAAAGGTAAAAAAAAACAAAAACAACAAATGAAGTAATAGTTGGTCCCATAACTATCCCATAACAATATCTAGACATGCATGTAAATCACAAATATATGCATGATCTAGATCTCATTTTCATATTTGCTTACCACTTCAAGAACGACTTTTGGTCTCCCTCTGGCTGACAGGATACACAGTAGGACAGTAAGAGTAGTGGAATTGAAGGTTACATTGAATGCATTTTCCTCAAGTCAGCAATAGCCAACTATGGCTCAGGGTCTTGATTTTAACCAGTTCTCAGGACGCTATAAATAAGCCTGTGTCTAAGGATGCCTTTGATTGAACAAGATTGAGATTGACTGGGCTTCTGATTGCTTCACTTATACACAAGCAGGGATATCATTCTGTCATCAGCTGTCCGTTTAAAAAAGCGCAATTTGAGAGAAAGTGACCTAGGTTTGCTAAGTGATGAGAACATTTCTAAAAATTATCTTTATTTAATTGAACTGACTAACAGAACACCCACATCTCAGTAAAAGAAGAAAATTCCATAAACAAATAAAAGTCTTGGAATTGTATTAAGCAATTGGCATAGCAAAGGCAAAAATTTACTTTAGTCTTACGCTAAATTTGTAAATTGATTTGAAATCAGTATACTACAATTTGTAAATGTATTAATGGAAAATATCTGTTAGTGCAGTAGATTTTTAGATACAATTTTATCACACATACAACATAATATTCTTTATGTCAATTTCATTTAAGTTCAGATATTTTAAATTGTATATACTGTCACAACTTCTAATATTTTCCTGATATTTTATACACATATTGAATTGTGGCGGAGGTTTTGTGTACATAGTGTTTGTCATTGTAGAATAACGGTATTAGTCCACATTGTGGACACATGTTGGACATACAAAGACTAGTTCTCATGTTGGACATACAAAGAAGTGTGTGTCAAAATCATCTTACCCTCAAGGTCAGCACTCCATTGTTTGCAGTTACAATGAAATTGACACAAACAGATATATCTATTTAGCTACAAAAATAAGGCCTTCATTTAATATTTTCGTACGAGCTTTCCAAATGATTTAATATTGTTTGCATACATTTTTTTTTTAAATTCTTTATTTTTGGCGTGCATGAAAATATAACAAGTGGGCTCGTCATGCCCCAACAGTTTTGACAAGCATACAAACAGATAGTTAACAGTTGGTTGGCAAGTGGGATATTCTGCACAATTTTTATATAGAGTAATATTTGATTAAACTACACTGCATAAGTATACATAGGATGGCAGGTTAAATATAACTTACATTTTACTGTTGCCTTAGATTAGTTACTGCGTACTAGAAAATATGATTCAATACATGTTGATCTAATCTATAAACATAGTTAAGCATAGCATTTGTCTGAGTATACTGATGGTTAAATACATTAAGTCAGCAGGGGAATAGATGGCTAGACTGAGTGTTATAATGTAAGGTTGGCGTGGCCAGAGTCCAGCTTCAACCTATTCCCTGGCTTGGGAGGAAGCGCAGGCTGTCCATGAGTAGTGCCAGGTATGGGTCGGGTACGCAGGCCTCCCAGTTCTGGGTCGCAGCGATGACCGACATCGTGAGGCTGCATGCTCAGGCCCTCTGTCACGAGGCTAGGTCTCTGTGAGGTACGTGACAGCCGCAGCTCTTGCTGTGACGTCGCTGCCAGCGGCGGATCCCCAGCCTCTGCGGTAGCTGTTGGGCAGGTATCTTGGGCCTGCAGCCTTGCCTGGAGTGGAGCGTCTCTTCCCACTGTTCACGACTCGATACTTGTGTTCCACCCGTCGGTATGGTGGTGCTTTTCCCATGTTCACGTGAGGACGGCTCGGCTTGCTTGTTTTCGGTGTGGTGGGCTGGGCCGCCGGGTGTGCATGCAGCCTTTCGTTCAGGTCGTGCCAGAATTGGGCAAACGTAGCTTCCACACTCTGCATAATGTCGCTGTGAGCCTCCCTTGCAGATACACTGTTTGGTTCACTTGATGCTGTTGCCGCCACCATTTTGGGTGCACCATGTGCTCGGCTGCCCGTGTGCTGTGGTGTGTCGAGTTATGGTTTCAGCCCGCGACTGCGCCTCATGTCGCTTGGTGTGGACCGAGATGACCCCCGTCAGTCCAGGGGGGGAGGGATAGGCGATGTCAGCCTCGAGGGACCAGTGTCCAGGTCAGTCAGCCTGGGGAGCGGCCATCTCCGAGGCTTGGTTTTGGTGTTGGGTGAGTCCCCTGGGTGTCCCCGTCATGATGGCTTCCTTCCAGTGGGCGATTGTGCCATTTTTGCTGGGGTTTACCCCCAGAGAGTGTAGATTAGAGCAGGAGCTGAGGTTCAGCACAACTGCTCAGTCTGGATGCCAGACTCCGCCCCTCGTTTGCATACATTTTTAAAAAGATTTAATATTGTAAACAATATTTTAATATTTTGATATTTTTTATATATTAATAGGTTTTTATATATATATTTCTTTTGCCTAAAATGGTCCTAAGCTCATGGCTGCATAGTCACAAGTGGCTTCTACCTCCTTTTTAAGGATTGAAATTAAACTAGTTGATGACCAGGACTTGAACTCAATAATCTCAGGCAGACGTATGTCCATGTGCTGCTCTGGTAATCCATTTACATTTCCATAATGGGAATCAGTGGTGGAACAACAGGGTTGCAGGTGTAGCCTGGCCCTCTGTGTTTTGCTATCACTGGTAGCCTATGAGCCCAGTGACTACGTGTTAGGGTGGCCCCAGATGGCCACCTTAGGGCCCCCACAAAGTGGTTGGCAATGTGCAAATGCAGTGTAGGCACCTGCTTATCCAGGCGGTAGGTTCCTATTCTGTCCTATTCTTGTGCTGCTATTTTTGGTTTGTGTGAGAATACACTGCAATAGTAGGTGGCGCTGTGAATGTTAACCCCTTAAGGACACATGACATGTGTGAC